>JBBJLS010000018.1:16672280-16682608 GCA_037577275.1 Bryconaethiops microstoma
GACGAACTTTAGTTATTGACCAAATACTTATTTTCCACCATAATTTGCAAATAAATTCTTTAAAAATCAGACAATGTTATTTTTATTATTTTTTTTTTTTCTCATTTTGTCTGTCATAGTTGAGGTTTACTTATGATGAAAATTACAGGCCTCTCATCTTTTTAAGTGGGAGAACTTGCACAATTGGTGACTAAATACTTTTTTGCCCCATTGTCTATATAATTCCATCTGTTTATAACAGAATATTTCCAAATCATGTGGGCTACATCTCTGGATTTCATGTACTGGACTCTAGGTCCCTAGATTATGGTTTTCATCACACCTCAATGTGTATCCTTTTACTAGCTGCCAACCTTCAGCTTCAGAGAATATTGCATGTCATGTAATCTGATCGCATGGCTGGGTGTCAAGTTTGCTGTGATGCAATGTGACAAGCACTTAAACAATGAAACAATAAAACAGAGAAAATGAACAAACAGAGGGGAAAAAAACAAATAGAGAGGACTGTGTAAGCATTTAAATATTTTACAGATATCAGTAGAGCGGGGTGATTCAATCTCTTTAGCCCAATACTGATACTGATCACTTGCTTCGCTTCCAATTTGGCTTTCAGCTTCCTGTCATCTTCCATGTGAGATGTCTTGTGAACTTAGTCAAAGTTCATTTCCAATGTTCAATTTAAGCACCACTGGTCAAAGACAGCAATGCTTGTTACAAATAAAAGTTTTCAAACAGTTCCTAGTTGATACAGTGATACAGTTCTGTGAAACACCTATAATTGATATCGAACCTATATATCTACATCTTTTAAAATTAAAGATGCTAGAAAGGTCTCTTTATCATAGAGGACCATTTTTGCTAAGGAAATATGTGAGTGTGAAGTGCCATTTTAAAGTGTTTAGGAAACATTACATTATTGGTTAAGGTTTTTATACCCTCAAAAGGTTCTTCATGTCTATACATTTAATTTACAGTGCTGTTTATTAAGAGATCTGAAAATGATTCTTGGAACAAAAAGCACTGACAATGACCAACTAGAGCTAATGATACCATACTGATAATGATCAGTGGTGGACTGTCAACACTCACCAATGGCCCCACCAGTGGCAGACAGTGTCTAAAAGCGAAGGCCCACAAATGCCCCCTACCAATTGAATGCTAGAGGAGGCCACTACATGTTCAACATGACCAGATACCTGAATACTCAGAAGGCTCCAGATGTAAAAATGGGGAGAATAACCCTTCCATCTTTCTACTGAATGCAGGAACCCCAAGCTGCAACAGCAGCCAGCTGACAGAAGCATTTGCAGAGTCTTCAAAGTGTATGTGAATAGATAGTTGGAACTATTAGTGCTTAGATTCCTCGTCTTGATTTGATTAGTGCCCTGCTGTTCATGGGTCCCTTACACATGCTGGTCTCATTATCTCCAGGAGCGCATTGAGTGAAATGAAAAGAAATTCATCAACCTGTTTTTTAAATTGTGCTGCTGTTTTTTAATTAATCGAGCGCCTTTCAACTTTTTTCCCCAGTGAGACTGAATAGAGCTTTTTTCCCATCTGTTCTGTGTCCTTGTCGAAGAAAGCAAAGTCCTTTACAGTGTGTCCTTTTAATCACTGAAAATGATTTAGAAATGATCCACATAAACGACTGTGCTTTTGTAACAGTGCTACAAAAGCACTGTAAGCGGTTTGTAAGCGATGAATAGACTTCATGCATCTTTAATTAGAAGTTGCTCTATTTCTCTTTTGACGATGTCATAGAAGCAGAAGCCACTTGTAATGCTTAAATCAGATTCATTTTCCCTGGCACTTTAGACAGACTCATTGTTCTGGCTGTATCAGCCTGAGACAGACCGGCTCGGCTTGAGCATTGCAATCATATAGGGTTTCTCCATTGTTTCTGCTCTGGACCTTATAGTACATTTCTGGGCTTTGTGCATACTTGTACACACAAAGGGGTGGTGTGACAGCAGTTTTTTCATTCCAGCTGAGCAAAAGAGCTCTTAATGTAACTAACCAATTGTTGAAAGACTGATGTACTGATTAAAGTGGAAGTAGATGTGCTTCTGCTTGTGATTGGAATGAAGATGTTCACACCAGCCCATCTTGGAGTAGATGGCAGACTCTATGCACTGCATTTTTATGGTGATTTTCCATGACCTCTAAGGATGGCTTACTGTTGAATGTCCGAAGTATCAAGAGAGATCATAGTCTCTTAATCCTTTAAGCTGTACGCCTGTAAGTGGCCTACATATCTTTATGGCCTATATTTTTAAAACTAGACAGCAGTTTGGATGTTTACTACAAGAAGTATGGTTTATATTGCTGTAGATATTCTTTTTAAAACTGAAAGCAAGTCTACTGAAAAGAACAAAGGTATATGGGCAAAAGATAGATACACACTCTGAAAATATAGAGATGTTGAGGCTTCTGTGTAACTCTAAAGCTCCTTTTCTGCTTGCACTGAAAACAAATGGCCATTCTGGTTTTTGCACAGTACTGCATGTAGAAAAATTGACCATTGACCTGTATCTGCTACTTCTGTAATTTAGTGTAGGTAGTATTAAAAAATTCCTAAACAAAAAAGTTGAGCCTGCTTTTAGGACAGAGTAAATTATGAATGATGGACCTATACTTAAATGTTTATATTTCAGTAGAGATAGGTTTAGTCTTTGTCTTGAAGTGGTCTTCATTGCACCAGCATTGATTTACTCTATATTGCTCTCTACTGTGTTTCTCCACAGAGATCAGCAGGCGCAGGTGGGTTAGCCATCCCTCTTTGTGCCTTCCAGGGCACCGTGTCCCTCCATGCACCCACAGGCAAGACACTGTCCCTTTCCACCTATGAGGTTAGCAGTGATGGCCTCAAAATCTCCCCCAACAATGCCAAGAAGGTGGAAGTTTACCGCTCCAAGTCTGTGGGCCATGAGCCCAGTGCAGAAGAGCGTAACACAAGTGGCAACGATGGGGGTGGACCTTCAGGAACTGGGGGTGTGGGCGACACCAATGTGAAGATCCACCTGGAGGTCCTGGAGATCTGTGACAATGAGGAAGCCATGGACAGCGTGTCTATTGTGTCAAACATCAGCCAGTCGTCGACCCATGCCCGCTCCCCATCGCTGCGCTACTCACGCCGTGAGAACCGCTTTGTATCATGTGACCTAGGTGAGACAGCTTCTTACTCACTCTTGATCCCAACCAACCCAGATGCTGACAGTATCAACATCCACATTCCTGACACGGTGGAGGCGCACAGGCAGAACAGCCGGCGCCAGCGGCAGGAAGCTGGTGGTTACCGAGAGGAGATCCAGCTCCTTAATGAAGTCTACAGGAAACAAGGTGGAGAACTGGTTGACTGAAACCCCAGCCAGCCACTTTTCAGACTCTGCTAGTCTTGGATAAGATTGACTTTGAATGTGCTCTGAATTTGTTTTGGTGAATAAGACTATTGGGAAGTAATTCATGTTAGAAATGCTGATGGCATATTGGCACTCAGTTCATTAACAGTGAGTAAGAGGCAACTGATGCAGGTTAATCTAGGCACTGTCTTGAAGAATGGTGGAGGGGTTAAAAGTTGCATGATATCAATGTATAAAGGTAAAATGTTTAAAAGAAGTTTTTGAGGAATACTATAGAGGTCTAACCAAAGAAAACTGAGGAAGGAAACAGGTGATGGGTTGTCAGGGGAATGGCATTGGTGGCTACAAGGAGGAGATTCAGCTCCTCTGTGAAGTCGAGCAAGGGCAGATAATAGAGTTATTAATAGTCTGATTAGTCATTTTTAAAATATTGCTGATAAGATCAATTAAGAATTGATGGCATACATGTTAGAGGCTTGGTAGAGGTTGATTGATCATTCATCGAAACATGAAGACTTTTCCCAAAGTTGTCTTCAAGGAAGAAGCACTGGTCAGAGGTGGACATCTGAGGGAAAATTGCTAATCATTCAGTGAAAGGTTAAGGAGCACTTGGGAGATGAGGGCCTAACTGGAAAATTCCACAAGATAAAAGCGGAGAATTAGGTCACAGGCCGCAAGCAGCAGAATGCTAATGGGGAAGGAGGGCAGGAAAGTAATTAAGTGAGTAGAATTTGGGTAACACAAAAAGACAAGGATAACTTTGGAAAGTAAGTAATGGAAACAAGGAATAAAAATCAAACAGCAGCTATATGGGGAAGCGGACAAACAGGAAAAGTAAATGGCATTTGGTGCAGAAGAGAAGGAGGGAGAAAGAAATGGGAGAATTTGGAAGACCAAAACAGGCAAAGTTGAGTAGACAGGGAGAAGAAAATGAGAACAACAGCTATATAGAAAGGAAGGCAAGAAGAAGATAAGAACAACTTGGAGTATAGTTCATGTCCAAAGCTTGGACGAGAGTTATTCACATGGCTAAACATTGGATTCCTTAGTTGCAGGAGGTACTGGGAGTCTTGGAGAAGAGGACAAATTCCTAAATTGTTCAAGATAAAAATGTGGAATACCTAGGAAGTAGGGGAGTAAATGATTTAACAACAAAGGGCAACAAAGGGTGAAAAATGCTAAAGAGGCAGGCTCCCTTTATATTTGCAAATGCCAGAGAACTTGTTAGGTCATCCAGAGCCTTAACAGTTTCTGTCAGAGCTTTCACAGGGGTTAATAGGTTAAGGTAAGTTGTATAAATGCAGTTTTGAGAAAAGAAGTGGCAATTGGTATCAGTCCAAAGACATCCTGTCAGGTGGATTTGATATGCTAAATTGCCCATATCCAGGGCACCCTATGATGAATTCGGCGCACCCTGGAATAAGCTCCCCAAGACCCTGGGTGCGAGAAACTCCTCAGGGACTGGAATGATGGATGGATATGAGTTGTAGGGAAGAGATGACTTTGGCTGGCAAATGAGAGAGAAGGTGCATGTGTTTCCCAAAGGACCAGAGATGACAAAACAATGCTGAACTGACTCACGATGGAAAAAGAGAACAGAAACCAAACTCAGCAAAGTTTTCAGCGACAGGGCTGGAGAATGCAAATGTCTCCTTTTTAATCCCACTTCCATCTCACGGCAGTCAGTCCTTAAGCCTCTGAATGGGCAGGAACAGTGACAGTTGAAGCCCCTGAAAGACGTCAGAGGCTGACGTGCACAAGCCGAAAAAGAAAGTCGCTTACCAGAGGGACAAACGCGCGAGTGTGTGTGTTTATAAAGGTGCATCTGAAAGCAAGAGAGCGAGCAGACCATGTGATTACTATAAATACTCTTTAGTATTCAAGCTCAGGCACTGGCCACATGTGGACCTGGAATGTTTAAAACTGGCTGCGGACATCAATCAGGCCAATGAGATTTTCTCTGATGAGAAATATGACGCACGAATCCCAAGTGACTCACCATTCAGGAGAAATTTTCAGAGTCATCTCTGTACGTTTGTGTTTGGTTGTGTGTTTGTCTCTCTGTGGGTCTCAGTGTGTATCGCCATGTCGCTGTTGCATATTCTCGCTGCTTTACGTACTTTGTAGATTCATGTTTTTTCCTGCTTCATCTCTCCCTTTCTCACATACATACACAAACACACACACACACACACACACACAAACACACACACACAAATGCAAATTCGTCTCTGACAGCAAATGGTGCCCATTAGTGAGCCAGGCAGGATGTTCCAATGCACACATCTTTGTCCTCATGCCAGATCCACTGTTATGGGGGGTGGGTTGTTTTCTGCCACATTAGTGCTTCGCCGATGCAATTTGCAGAAGAGGGAGTGATGCATATTTTAACTGTTGGTGGAAGTGCAAATGAATGTTCATTTCATAGCCACTTAGGAGACCCGCCCCATTGTGACCCCAGCGTTTGAAATGTGGAAATGTAACCCAGGTGACTTGGTTGGTAACACAGGGTATCGAATGGAAGGCCTGTCTCATCTAGCCTTTAAATGCATGGTGGTGTCTCCAGCTGTTCATTTAGCTGAGGCGCACATTCTAATGAATACCAAATGGCCTGCAAACGGGTACAGAAGTGCTGTCAAAATATTGAAAGACACTGCTGTTCACAAGTTTAGAATAACTCATTTGATTTATGTAAAACTAATCATGTTGCACCTGCAAAGAAATGAGCGATATTGCAAAAACATCTTTAAATGTCAGAACATTGCTGTGAAGATTTGATTGTATTCAGCCATTTGTGAGCATTAGCAAGGTCGAGTACTGATGATGTTTTGGATCACAAACACACTTAAACTCAAACTAAAGATAATATATGGACCTCATTACTCCAGAGTATGTAGTTCCACTGCTTCACAGCCCAGTGCTAGTGTGGGGGTGGGGTTTATATCCTACAGCCAATGCCTGGCATGGGGCACGGTGACCTTTGGCTGAGGTGCAGCTGCTCCAGAGCAACCCATTCTATTGGCAGGTGGATATATTTGGACATATATCCTGCTTTTCTACTGGCACAAGGAACCACGCCATACTGCGAAACAATGTTTTTTCATTACAAATAAAGCGACCCATACCCGAGTTGTACCCATGCTGTCACAGCTCTGCTCAATGGTAGGCCCAAAAGGGGGCTATGTCATTGCTTTTTGATTGGTCAAAATGACAACAGGCTACTGTTTTTTGTTTTTTTTTTACGGCCCGCACAAAAAAACAAAAAAACTAAGCAAAACAATGGAGATACAAACTAACAACTGGAAAATTGACAAAGTACAAGCACTACTGTCCATGTGGGCTGAAGGTAAATTTCAGTTTTCTACGACACTAACAGATTTATCTTTAATGCTGTCAGAAATGCGAAGGTGTACCAGAACATCATTAGCAAGTTAATTGGGTTAGGTTTTCATCACATAGCTAAACAATGCCAAGAATTTTTTTTAACTTTTACAAGACTACAAAAAATAAAAAAACACAACAAAAGCAAAAAACTTTCTGCTGGTTTGACTCCATTCACACCGTTTAGAGATGATGACTGACCATAAACTGTGGGGAGAGAAACATTATTGCCAAGGTCAAAACTTTTGTAGCATTGCAGTATGGCTGAGGTACAGCACGGTTCCTGTTCACCTA
Organism: Bryconaethiops microstoma; assembly: GCA_037577275.1. Classification (NCBI taxonomy): domain Eukaryota; kingdom Metazoa; phylum Chordata; class Actinopteri; order Characiformes; family Alestidae; genus Bryconaethiops; species Bryconaethiops microstoma. The sequence goes on from JBBJLS010000018.1 coordinate 16,679,315, forward strand.
TGGAAAAGTGCCTATAGTGTGCCTATCGGGAGTGTATGTCCATAGTGGTTCTATGCAAAAAAAAAATCAATAAAATAATTTTAGAAATTGAAAAGGAGATAACAATGTAATGCATTTGAAGGCTATAAAAACAGGCAGACATGGAAGATGATGCTCAGTTCCATACACCTTCACTTTATGTACTATATGCTGTAGTATGTACTGTTTGTAGGTGAAGATTTTCACTGCTGTGTACATAGTTAATGAGTTCTCCTCTTTACAGCTGTAGGTTATTGGTTCATATCAACTTTCTGTGGCCACTGTTTACATAGTCAAGGAGAGAATTGTTGGTGTTTTATTTTCAAAACACATTGTATCAAAGGTAACGTCACTTTGAGCAAGACAGTAGACAAGGCATCATATGACAAAATGTTTTTTTCCCGCTGAATGTGCTAATTAAAGATTTATTTACTAAAGAGTTCTGAAGTTTCTTTCACTCTCTGTCTCATAGGCATTAAAATAATAAAGAGCGACTTCTTGAAACCAATGAAAGAGCCCTTAGTATGATGCATGTTGAGTTTTCCAGCCACTCAGCAGAAAATCAGGCCAATGAACCAGAGCAGGAGATCTCCCAGCCATCTAATACATGACTGGATTACCTGAGGTCGCCCTGTGCTTCCAGAAGTGTGTATACAGCTCCGGAAAAAAATAAGAGACCACTGCAATTTATTTTTAAATCAGCATCTCTATGAGTTTGGCAGCCATTCCATGCCATGTCTGTTAAATTCCTATACAAGCACCTCATTCTGCTTTATGAGGTACTGATTAGGTGATCACCTGAATCAAATCTTATTTAATGACGAAAAGTATTAAAAAAAACACTGCTGTAATCAACACTCTCCTCTTGCAATGTGGCCAGTTGGATGGCAAAAAACTACTAGAAGGAAAGGAAATTATTGCCATTTTGTTTAAGAGTGAACAAGACATTTGTTTTCTTTGAATTGTTAAAGGTCTGTAAACACTGCATCATTTCTCTATTTGATGTATTGTCATTTCCTTTAAAATTATGCTTTAAAGAACAATATTTTTACTTGGAAATGAGAAAAAATATTATCAGCAGTTCTTAAAACTAAGACAAAGCTGTTCAGTTCAATATTTGCACCTTTAAAAGATAAAATCTAAGAAACTGAACATTGCTGCATCGATCCATCCATCTTCTGACACTTATCTGGGTCCGGGTCATGGGGGTAGAAACCTCAGTAGACATGCTCAGACCTCCTTCTCCCCAGCTACCTCCACCACCTCTTCCGGGGAACACCAAAGCATTCCCAGACCAGCTGAGAAATATAGTCCCTCCAGCATGTCCTGGGTCTTCCCTAGGGCCTCCTCCCTGTGGAGGCATCTAGGGGGCATCCTCACAAAGTGCCCGAACCATCTCAACTGGCTCCTTTCGACGTGGAGGAGCTCTATTCTGAGTCTCTCCCAAATGTCTGCACTTCTCCCCTTATCTCTAAGGGAGAGCCTGGCCGCCCTGCAGAGAAAACGCATTTCAGCTGCTTGTAACTGCAATCTCTTTCTTTCGGTCACTACCCAAAGCTTGTGACCATAGGTAAGGATGGGGACGTAGATGGACCTGTAAATCGAGAGCTTTGCCTTTTGGCTCAGCTCTTTCTTTACCACAACAGAATGGTTAGGCGTCCGCTGCAGATGCCGCCTCAATCCATCTGTCCAACTCCCAATCCCCTCTACCCTCACTCGTGAACAAGACCCCAAAAAACTCCTCTATTTGGGGCAGAAATTTCCCCCTGACCTGAAGTGGGCAATCCACCCAAAATAATTATTTGATCCTGTGCTGAATTTGTAAGTCTGCTGACATACACAAAAAATTACAGTCTCTAATTTATAAGGTAGTTTCATTTTCATAGACAGAAAAATCTACCAAAACTCAAGAAAAAACATGTCACATAAAATTTATAAATTGATTTGCATTTCACTGAGTGAAATAAGTATTTGATCCCCTACAACCCAGCCAGACTTCAGGCTCCTACAGACTGGCTGTGTGCCTGTGTTGCACACAGATTGCAATGAATCTATTACAGATGCTCCTGATCTTAATTCGTTATGTGTATAAAGCACACCTGTCGACAGAATCAATTTCTTACATTCCAACCTGTCCACCACCATGGGCGAGGCCAAAGAGCTGTCAAAGGACGTAAGGGACAAGATTGTAGACCTGTACAAGACTGGTATGGGTTACAGAACCATCAGGAAGAAGCTTGGTGAGAAGGTGACAACAGTTGGTGCAATTATTCGGAAATGGAAGAAATATAAAATGGCCATCAACTGCCTTCAGATCATTAACAAGTTCATCCCATGTAGTTCTGGGCTGATCTCATGATCGTCCTCACCCCATGTGGTAAGATACTGCATGGAGGTCCAGACTGAGGGCAATCTGAGGGCAATTGATGGTCATTTTATATTTCTTCCATTTCCGAACTGTTGTCACCTTCTCACCAAGCTTCTTCCTGATGGTTCTGTAACCCTTTCCAGCCTTGTGCAGGTCTACAATCTTGTCCCTGATGTCCTTTGACAGATCTTATTATTACAAAAAAATCTTACAGTTTGTAACATCAAGTGAGTTTAAAATAGTTTTATGTATCTGAGTTTGTTCGACACAGAGCAAACGCCTCATAGTTATAGTCACTGTCATATCTCCATTTCTGAGGTTTTATACACTGTGATGAACAGAACAACCGAAATGGTCCAAAAATAACTTAGAAAAAAATGACTTGTTCCAAGTTGTGCGTTAAATAAATACAAAAATATTTAGACTGGTCAAACAGACAGGGAGACAGGGAGAGTGTGGGTCTCATTTCTCCAGATGGGTTTTTAAATGTATGTCAGCATGAAGACCATTAATGTATTTACATCATTGATGTGCCTTTCCAGTTCATCTTTTCAGCCGTAATGAATGTCCTCCTGAATCATCAGTGACGCTCTAAAGCGATCAGGCTGTTCTAAATAAATCTTTGGAGCAGGACTGGATGCTGGGCCGAGGGGAGACGGGTGAGAACAGTGCCCACTTTACTGTCCCATCTCAGTTTTTCCTCAAGGTCACTCTAATCAACTCTCTCTTTCTCTCCCTCTCTCTCTTTCTCTCTGCCTTGCTTATCTTTCATTTCAAAATGTATTTGCTCCTGTATCTATCTATCTATCTATCTATCTATCTATCTATCTATCTATCTATCTATCTATCTATCTATATATGTATCTGTCTGTCTGTCTATCTATGTCACACACACACACACACAAACA
>JBBJLS010000018.1:16682708-16700543 GCA_037577275.1 Bryconaethiops microstoma
GAGAGAGAGAGAGAGAGAGAGAGGGAGAGAGAGAGAGAGAGAGAGAGAGAGAGAGAGAGAGAGAGAGAGAGAGAGAGGTGCCTCTATTCACCCTGAAGACAATGGTGCCTGCCATCCAACAGCACCCTGCAACTCCGCATCTGCATGCTGTTATACACACTCAATTCAATACACTCACACACACGCGCACACACACACACACACACACACACTGACTCATTCACACTCCCTCACTCCCTCTCTCTGTCTGCAGTCACTCATGTTAACAAAGGCTACAGACACTGTGTCATCATGTGAGGGGCTTCGTTCAAACTATTCACTCACACTCTCTCTCAACACACACACACACAGACACACCCTCACACACACAGACCCAGACCAGACCAGCTTCCTCTCAACGGTCGCTGCACTATCAGCTTACACGCTGCCCTGTCCAGCCCAGCCCCTCTTATCAGCAGCAGAATGTAAGACAGAACAACCAGTTAAAGGACAAGTTCAACATTCAAGCATACACAACGCCCGCTTACTTCAAGTGTACAGTAACCCCCTGGTTTTACGTGGATCAGGAGTTGCGGATTCAGTCACAGGATTTTTTCTGAGAACCAAAGTTTCACGCAGAAATCTCCACAATAACGCGGAACTTGCAAATATTCTCTTCTTTTTTTTTTGCTTTTTTCGTGGCAATATGTTTTTTACGCATTTTACTTCTAAATTATTAAGAAAAAGTTGCTAATTTTGTAACATAAATATGAACGTAAATTCAGCTACATATCCATATAAAATATAACTGTATAAATGTTTTTGTACTATTGTGAGAACACAAAAAAAAATGCTTTCGGGATGGTTAAATGGTTAAGTATGCTGCACTCAGAGCAGGGGTGGACTGGGACTGAAACACAGCCTAGAGTTTCTTCACCAGCTGGCAGAGATCTGCGTCTCCGCCGAGAAAGACAAGCTGATGGCCGCCGTGCATCGGACAGCCGTTCTTTTCCAGAGCACACAGATTGCCAGTCCGCCCCAGACTGATCTTGAGTGTTTCTCTTGTTTTTTGTTTTGTTCTTCCTAAAGCTCAGTAGTTTTATTACTGTAAATTAAATTAAAAGTGGATGTTGAGCTCAGTCGTCGTCAAAGGTCTGCTTTAACTGGCGGGACTCTACAACACAGTTCTCCTCCTGAAGAACCCTGAATAAGAGGCGCCATTGATGAACAGTAAATTATTGATGTAAAAATTATTGGTGATGACCCCAACATTTTATTGTATTTTTAATACTAAAAATTACACAAATTTATTACTGTATTTACCTGTTTATTCCAAAGAAAACGACAGCGCATACCAGAGAATTACAGTGCAGTCTGTATGGGCTTACCTTTATATTTCCGTTAAGGGTAACGTAATAAACTGAGTTTAAAATAAAATTAAAGTGTTTTGGGGAGCATATTTGGGACATATTTAGGGTTTACACTATAAAAATAGGCATTTTTAGGCTTTTTTTTAAACCAAAACACAACAACGCGGTTTTTCACTATACGCGGGTGCTCTTGGAATGTAAAGCAGGGGATTACTGTACTTGACCTGCCCAGACATGTTTGGTGTCTTTTGTCCATATTTGTAGATAATAGAGTCATACAGTGTCAGAAAACCACATAAGCGAGTCTATTAAAGATTGCTAAATGCCTCCACATAGGTTGTGGCCAATGATTTAGGCTTGTTTATTAGTATGATTGCTTCCTAAGCAATTATTCTTCTTAAGGTTTATTATTATTATTATTATTATTATTATTATTATTATTATTATTATTATTATTATTATTGTTGTATTATTATTATTTATTTAAAAAATAAATTTTTTACAGCTGATATTTGGCCCTGCTTCACATCCTGCAGTTTTTGAGATACTGGCGTGGTTCTAAAACATTCCTTAATGTGATGTGGTGTGTTGCTTGTGCATATAGCTTATCAATCAGAAGATCAGAACTGATCATTTAAAGATTCGATTTTTGTGGTGGAGTCACCTGAGTGATGTATAGGGAGCGAGGGTGGAGCGTCGCCTTAACCGTGTATATGGGAGAGAGTTTCTGTGGTTACAGCAGGCACAAACGCAGAGCAAAAAATCAGTGAATGCTACGGAGATGGCTGTCTCATAACAGCCATTAAGAAACTAAAGCACACGTCAGTTATGAAAAGAAAGATGTGTGTTACTGTTTCTTGTGGTTTATGAAAAAATAATCAGTCTATGAGTGCTTGTTTTATCATGGCAAAATAGCTAGCAAGCTGCTAGCCAGCTCAGTTAGCTGATTTGAAGCAGTGTCTTAACTTTTTCTCATTGAAAATGTGTTCATATTGAGCCTGAAGGACACTAAAGGGTGGTAGCAACAGGTTAAGTTAACCAGATGTTTTTGTTTTTTGATTCTCTGTTCCTGGACCCCCTGTTTTCAGCCGTGCATTCTCACAGAAATGCATTCTAGTATTTGAAATGTGAGTTTCAGCCACATTAGCCTCATAGCTCCAGTGCAAAAGTAAAGAAATAAACTTCAGTCTTGGCTGCTGGACTGCATTTGGCTTTAATTTAGTCATGAACAGTGATGTACCATAAAAAAACACACCGTACCATTTAGTACCCCATCACATTACCCCACACAACACTGTAACTCTCTACACAACATGATACAAGCCAGCCATGAGCTCTCCAAACACACTTCAACTCAGGAGAAAGACACACACACTGAATTCACCCTGAAAGAATGTGCAGCTGAGAGCAAGTGTGTGTGTGTGTGTGTGTGTGTGTGTGTGTGTGTGTGTGTGTATGTGTGTGGCCTCTTGCCGAATAAACCCAAAGTGCATGAGGCTTCAAACCATGGAGGCTAACAGCATGTGTGTGAAGGATCTGTGTGTGTGGCCAAATCCAACACACCCTGAAACACATCTAGAGTGTAGCTGACCACTAAAGGCCTGTGCATACTCTCTAGTTCAAAACTGAAACTTGGACTCAGACACTGTAAAACACTACCTTCCTCACAGCCTGATATTTTTGTCAGGCCTTGTCAGGCTTGGGTCTACAAAGATGGAGATCTCTGTTTTATGGACCACATTAAGGCTATAAGAAAGCCAGCATTCTGGCACCTTAAAAACACTTCTAAAGTTAGAGAGTTTGTTTTCAAACAAGACTTAACCACGCCTTTATTTCCTGCAGGGTTGACTATTTCAACATTAAACAGCTCATTCGAAATGCCACTGCCAGAGTTCTAACCAAAGCCAGAAATCACATCTCTCCAGTGCTCAAGTCCTTGCACTGACTTCCAGTTGGTACAGATTTGATTTCAAAGCATTACTCATCATGTGCTAGTCACTCAAGGGTTTGGGCCTTAAATATATCTCTGATATGTGTGGTGTTTATAATCTTGGTAGGTCTCTTAGATCTGCAGTGGTGAAACTAAACAGAATGAAAGTGTGTTTATCCACTATGCTGTCCAACGAACTGCACATCAATATCAAACCTGTAGCAACTGAAACCAGTTTTAAAAAGCTGCTAAAAACTGAACTATTCTCCTCTGCCTTATTTTAAATATCTGCACTTCCATCACACTTTTAATCTTCTTTTATGGGTTCATTCATTTATGTCTTTTATTTGTTTATTTTTTACTTCTTACTGCTGATTTATTAATGTTTTATTCCTGTAAAACATATTGCGTGAATTTGGTGTATGATAATGGGCTACAAAGATAAACCTGACTTGACTTGACACTGCATCCTGGACACAGAAGCTAGGGTCTAAACCCACAGGCCTAAACATACATACTTTATAGTTTAATCAGAATCAGAATCAGAATCGTGTTTATTGGCCAAGTATATGAGCGAACAAAATACAAGGAATTTGATTCTAGTTTATGTTGTCTCTCAAGTACATCAGTTTAAAAACAACAACAATATATAAAGGCACAACGAACAATATACTGAACAATATAATGTACGATAATGTACAATCTACAATACGCAATATGGATTTATATATATAAAGATAAATGTTAATAAATGTATGTAATTATTATTTGTACAAACAACATATGTGTGTGTGTGTGTGTGTGTGTGTGTGTGTGTGTGTGTGTGTGTGTGTGTGTGTGTGTATACATGTGTGCATATTTATATATGTTGGGCAACGATTTAATTTTTAATCACGATTAATCACATGATTTTCTGCGATTAATCAGGATTACATGCTAACTTTCGTTGAGATGTTCAGTAATTTCTAATAGATTTGGTTTCTGACACTGTACAATTTACTGTTATCTATAAAATGGACTAAATTACATTCTATAGTTGAAAAAGTTTTAGCAGTCATCTGATAGCTAGTCTCATGGGACATGATCTCATAATGAGGATGCTGAGGGACATCCATGAGAAATATTGTGCTAAATATGGGGGTATATTGGCTTATTAGGGAGGAAGCAAACTATGTGTTCCAGGTGTTGACTAATCCTGAAGAATCCTGGAGAAAAGAGGTGGGGGGAGTTTAGAGAGGATGTACACTTGTTAGCCAGCAGATTATGTCCCCAGATGTATAGTCTTGGCTTGTCCTGTATCTGTATTTTGCATTAACATTTCCACTTTTAAGCTATACTAGCTTCATAGCTCCCATGCAGAGCTACAGAAGAAAACACTGGACCCCAAACATGTCTCGACTGATTCGGGGATGTGGTGTTAATTTAATTTTTGTTGAATTATTCCTTTATTGTTCATGTTCAAATGTATCGAGTTACTCCTACTTCTGCTCAAGAGAGGAACGAATATATTTTTGGTTTCATGAGTCTCATTTTTCCACTGTCCCACAACTGATGCGAACTTTCAGCACAGTGGGATCCGCTATGATAATTAGCAGATGTGGTGAAAACAGTAAACAGTGAAATGCTGCAGAGGCAGGCTGCCTTCCAGCAACTTCACAGTGGTTGGATCATGCTGACGGTGGCAGGGCAGGTATCATGTTCAACACTGGGGATGATCTCACTGTATTGCTTTTGTTAGGCTCATGCCAGAAACGGTACGTGAGCTGGTTCTTCTACTGTATGTTGTTTACTGGCCGTTGAAGAGAAGTGAGATTTAAGTTTTTGTGACCTGGCGATAGCTTGGGGCCTGTATTGAAAACAGTGTTACTGTGTGTTTTTTGTATACACTGCAGTTTCATTGCTAGGTTAAGAGTGGTCCACTCCCCAGAAATATCCAACCAAGAGCAGTTCTGTGGTCAGAAACTGACCATAGATGAAGGACTAGCAGATGGCTTACATAAACTATGCACAGACAGTCTATATGTAAATACTATTGACAAATAGAACAGAACGCAGCTATACAGACGTCTAAAGTCACCACACCCGATGCCAAGCAGTGGGGGGAGGGGTATAAATCCCCCTCAGCATTGCGCTGTGGTGTGGTGGACCTGAGTTCTCTAGAGTGTTGGAGCTCCAGAGCCATCTAAAGCCTTCAAAGAAGAGTAGACACTGTTATAGCAGCAAAAGGAGACAAATTTCCAATTAATTCAAACTTTTGCACACCACCATGCAGGTTAAACTAGGAAATCAACAAGGACATCCTGAGTAATCAAAAATATGATGCATTCACACTTTTACTATAATCACAATGTCTTTGCCCATTTCTGTAGAACACTGTGTGTTCGAGATGCGTTGTGTGTCTGGGAGGATATACAGTACTATGCAAAAGTCTTGACCTACCCCTCATTGCTTTATATTTTATTTCAATCACCTTGTTGATGCAAAGATACTATTTTATTCATGTCAAACTGTCTCATCTTTGGCATATTGAGTAGATTAAATGAAAGAAATGAAAAAGAATGTTTTATTGCAACATGTTGCAGAGTACTTAAAAATACAAGGAGCCTAGATAAAGGAGTTTCAACTACTCCACATTCAGCACCACCAGTATACTGATCACCGCCTGATCATATGGAATCATCTGCACCTGTTTCTTCACAGATTCAGGCCTTAAGTTATGTGTTATAATTGAATACAGTGTGTGGCTTAACAAACAAAAAAACATTCCTCTGAAACAGGTGAGGTTTAGGGACTGCAGAGTTTCAAAGTCCTTCAGGAAGTCTGGAGAACTGTTCCTCAAGACCACATTAAAAGTATAAGACACTCTGGTTCTTTGGAAGTAAAATATGAAGAAATGGGGGGAGGCTCAAGACTTTTACTGTATGTTGAGTGAAGTATGTGGGAGTAGCGGGGGTTGTCTGGGAGGCGAAAGACACACAACAATGAATAGGCAGAAAAAAAGAGGAACTGCTATGAAAAGCACAGTCACTGTGTCAGTTCTCTCAGACGGTCATATGAAGAGGTCTGAAGAGGGTAAGTGTGTCAGAAATCTGTCACACTTTCAAACGGAATCTTTGTTCTGTGCCAACTTCCTGTAGGAGAACAGAAACAAGAAGTGAGGCATTTCACCAGCGCGTAGGCTGGTCAAATTAGGGTTATTTTCATGAGTGTTGTGCTCACATTATTATAAAGGATCTTTCTAAAAAATCAACGCTAATATAAAAAATAACTCTGTGCAATATGTGATTTGGATTTAAGAGGTTATTATTACTCCTTCTTTTTTATATACGGCTCCCACTTCACTGTTGCTGACAGTTAGCGAGCAGGCTGCCAGTAACCCCGGGCATGGTGGATTATGGGCAAAAATAATTACAGTATTATGTAACGCAGAGGAGCTGTGCACTCTTCAAAATGTACAGATCTCTCTGTTAAAATGCTTGTAGCACGAAAAACTGCACTGAGCTTCAAAGCACCCCATTCACTCCCCATTCCATACAGTTCACATCTGGAAACTGAGCTGCAGAATTAGGCTGTTTTTAATTCACTGTTTTTGTGAGGTCACAAACACCTACTCACTCCCTTAGCTCCACCAACTCATACCGAAGTTATAAGTGTTATGAGTGGTGTTGTCCAGGCTGCTGAAACTGGACAAAATTTATTTCCGTTTCCAACTCTTTTAGCTTTGATTAGCTACAGCAACACTGTCCAGATCAGTATTGAAGCTTTTGGGGACCATCTGTCATGGTCCAGTTTGGGTCTTCAGAGATGGCCTAATAATTGGTGTGAATATGCCTTAATGACCCCGTTTACACCCAGTCACATCATGTGACTAGTATCTACATCGAATCCTGATAAGACTTCAGGCACATGTGTTTACACCTGGCAGTCAAATGTGTTCCCAGTATACCAGACTGAAGTTGTATTACTATGTGGTGAATATGCAAATCAGCTCTTACACACAGCAACCAATTAGCTGCGCTGTTCCTCTTTTTTCTGTTGTATTTACACGAAAAGCTCAGTTTTGCACCAATGCAGTCAGCGTTTATGAGAAGAGGATATTTAGAATAATAAATTCCTGTGTCATAGCCATCATTAACCATGTGCATTAAAAGAAGTTTTATCTAAGTGGCTCGTCCAGAGTGGACACAGACTTAAAATGAAGCTGAAAGGAGATGAACTGAAAGAGCAGCGATGCTGCATAGGTCTAAAAGGCAGTCTCTGCCATAAGGAGAACAGCAAAGGGCACTGTCACAGCATTTAGAAAGGGTTTTGATTATCGAATACATCTTGGACAGACATATACATTTACTCTGCAAATGTGGATTAATGTGTCAGGATCTATGTTTTTTTACCTAATTTTTTTACCTAATTCTACTACCTCACCATTTAATTTTTGTATCAGTTTGTACCTTAATTATTATTTCATAGTTACCTTGCAGTTTAGAACAAAAGGTTTCAATTCCTAATCCACCCAATGGAAATGGGTATTTATTTCACCACTGGTTTCTGGGTGTAGCCAAGCGAGTTCTCCCATTTGTTAGGCCTTCAGGCATTGGACTGAAGGCTTAATTCACATTAACTGCTAACTCACTTGAGTGACCAAGGAATCAACCATTTACGCTTTGATTTACAATTTGTGGGACCTGTATGTTTAAGACAAATATGTTTAATTTCCATTTGGGAAGTTCCCATTGGGGTGCTATCAGAAATTACAGTTTTTTTTTTCTTTTTTTACAATAATGGCCCTAATTGAAGGCCTAGGTTTAACAGTATCAGTTTACTGCTGCTTTACTCATTATTTATACTAATTTTTGGATATTCTAACACTCTATTTAAATACCAGCATTATACAGAAGAGCTAGGATATAACACCGCACTAGGATGTAAGTTATTCTGGGCATTATGCATTACTGCATGTTGTGTCAGTGCCAATGCATGCAGTGTGCACTGGCACAGCGTGTGGGTTAAGTACTGTGGGGGTGGTACTATGGAGCATATAGGAGAGAGAGATTGTGTGTGTGTGTATGTGTGTGTGTGTGTGTATGTGTGTGTGCATGCAATTGTAAAATTGGCTCTGTTACCACAGACTTTATGGATTTTTTAACCTTCTCTTTGCCTTTATATGCAGGATGGTTAAGTGCATACAACAAAGGTTGCTGTCTTTAATTATTAATGATCAGACAGTCCTGAGTGATGTGTAGGTGTGGGAGTCAGAGAGAGGGAGAGTGAAAGAGAGAGAGGAAGATGTACAGAAACCTACAATTACACACAGTAATGTGTGTGTTGGTGGTGTGTGTGTGAATGTTGCTATAGTAACCGGCATAAGAGAACCTCTGGAATTCTTGTTGTTTTTTTTTCCTTTAAACATGCTTGCTTTTTTGCTTCTGCTCTCGTCTCTTCATCCTTCGCTTCTCTTGAATCTAAACCAAGAACAGAAGCACAAGTAAAAACACCTCAGTGCTGCCTGGATCTCTGCCAGCTCGAGTATCCCACAGTGAGAGAACTGATGTGGAAACAGCACGGCCTTCACCATTTTAACCATTTCTGTGATAGATGCCACTGACAGGTGAGGCGAATGACATCGGTTATCTTGTTACAGTGGCACCTGTCAAAGGGTGGGAAATATTAGGTGGTGAGTGAACAGCCAGTTATTGAAGCTGAAAAATGGGTGAATGTAAGGCTCTGAAACACTTTGGTAAGAACCAAACTGTGATGGCTAGGCGACTGGGTTAGAACATCTCCAAAACAAGAAGTCTTATACGGAGTTCCTGGTCAGTACCTTCTAATAGTAGTCCAAGGAAGAACCATTGTACCTGCAAAAGGGTTATGAACACCCAAGGCTCACTGATGGATGTACGGAGCAAATACTAACCCATGTGAAGAGCTGCTGTAGCACAAAGTGCTGAAAAGGTTCATGCTGGATATGAAAAGAGAAAGGGCTTGGAACACACAGTGAATCACAGTTTGCTGCATATAAGGCAGCAGACCGGTAATAGTGCCAAAGCTAACCCCTGTCCACTGCCAAAGGACCTACAGTGGACACATGGGCATCAGAACTGGACTGTGGAGCAAAGGAAGAAGGTGGCCTGATCTGATGAATCACATTTTCTTTTACATCATGCAGATGGCCGCATGTGTGTGTTACTCAGATTAAGATGTGGGGAATTTGGGGGCCACTGACTACTTTCCAGTAATGAGTTCTGTCACACCGGTGTGTTTTAGAACATTCAGCAACAAACATTCTGTTATAAGAGTGGAATTTAAAGGAGATTCAAGAATACAAGAAAAATTCTCAACACAAAATAATGGATTGTTGAATTTTAGTCTGGACCACCGATCCATGAGTAAAAACACTCATGCAGTAATGTGTAGAACTGTTAAAAAATCCCCTACACTTTCATTACGTTCCACAAACCACTCCTGAACAATGTGTAGGTGGGGTGGGGGGGTACATTTCAAACTGACATCTTCATGAACTTTGCATGTGTTTCACTGTGGTCACCATTTAGTGTAAGTGCAAGACCTGATCCTGCATCATATGCGCACTCATTGGCCTCTTTATCAGAAAACATGTAGCTCTATCTTGCTGGTATAAGAAGCCATTTTTTATACACAATTTGTGTTAGTCATCCTGTAGATCTTCATCAGTGGTTGGTTTCTGACCACAGAGCAGCTCTTAGCTTGATATTTGTAGGTGGTGGAGCACTTTAAGTCTAGCAGTTGTGTGTGTGTGTGTGGAGGGGGGGGGGCGGGGGAGTGATAAGCGGTGCAACAACAGATAGCAATTACAGGCTACATTCTGTAATTGTACACCAATATAGCGGACCCATAAAGTGGCCAGTGAGTGGTCATATCTAGAAAACTACTTGTGGTATGAGAAGAACTTCTTTGGAGATCTAGCTTTTTGACACATGCTGGAGAAACATGACAAATTACAGCCATCATCGCTCTCCAAATCTTTGGTCTCTTGATGAAAGCTAAGTTAAGTCATTATGACCACACTCTGTCCGGGTATCTTTCGAGTTGTGGGTTCATTAGCACCGTGCCACCACGGACCTCGCACTAATGTGCTAAAGCTCATTAACTTCCACTGAGCTGCTTTGCTAATGTGGCCCTCCTGCTACTGAGGGACCCCAGCATGCTTGCATCGTTTGGATTTAGAGATTTAGCTCAACATCCCTTTCCACGCGCTGTAAGAGATGCTTTCAGCTTAATTAGACAATCAATGCCATCTATGTGTTTCCAGGTGATGGGTACTCGTTCTCAAGAGACATTTCTGCTGGAGTGAACGCACCTCAGATAATTCGATTTCAGAACAAGCAACATAAACACCAAAGTTGGAATGTTTTGATATGCTTCAGAGTGAAGATACAGATGCAAATGTTGCTCCAACACTTTTTTTACCAGGTTTTTTAGCTAGGCATAACATGCTAAACGGAAGCTCCAGGCTGGAGTATTGGGTAATGGGGAGGGGTAGAGGAAGGCTGGACCTAAACCAAGGAGGGTTGCTGATCACTGATCTACACTCTTTTAAAAAAGGTGCCAGAAAGGGTTCTCTGACCCTTTCTATCATGACCACTGACCTTATGAACGCTGACCTGAGTCGAGAAAGGCCTGCAGGTAGTTTGAAGTTCATCAGGAAGACAGAACAGGAAGACATTACATAAAGCCAAGAAACAGGGAAAGGATAGGAGGAACATTGCAGCAAGAGTGGAAGAAGAACAAGTAAAAAAAAAAAAGGTATTTAAGCATCACTGATGATTTAAAAAAGGGAGTGAAAAAGGTTTAGTTCGGCTTCTGGGGGCTCACTAAAATTTAGATCTCAGTTATGGCCCTGACTGTTGTACTGTATCAGCAATACTGAGCCAGAGAGACTGCACTGTGAAGATTCCTTACAAAAAAAACTTTTTTTCATTGACTGAATGAAGCCCAGAGAGTGAACAAAAACACCTCTCTCTCTCTCTTTCTCTCTCTCTCTGTGAAACTGTCTCACTTTATAATTAGTTAAGAGACTGAAAGGCTGTGCTAAAGCTTCACATGCACTGATCAGTGAAAGCCCTGGCTTTTTAACTCCAGCCTGGAGACGTGGGAGGCTGAAAGCAGCTCAGTCAACTCCACTGCTCTTTGCATCTTTCACAGACATACACACACACACACACACACACACACACACAAAATACATACATACATACAGTATAGATAAGCAGGCAGTCAAATGGTTCCATGAGAAACAATGACATTGACTACTGATCAAAACCATTTTCTTGATTATAATTTTGATTATTTTGTACACAAATACAAAAAACGACCCTTTTACATAAAGGAATTCTGGATCAGTCTTCTTTGAAGTGTTGCTTTAGTTCAGCCACATTGGACAGTGCCACAACATCTCAATGGACTTCAAGTCAGGTCTTTGACTAGGCCACTTCAATACTTTCATCACATACTGTTGACCAGACATACCAGACCAGTTGACCAGACATAAAATTATAGCAATTAATCTGGCGCTTATGAGGCAAAACATCCCCACCATCACACTGCCACCACCATGTTTCACTGTTAATATGATGTTCTTATTGTGAATCACCGGGTCAGCTTTACACCAGATATAACAGGACCACTGTCTTCCAAAAAAGTTCCAAAAGAACTTTTGACTTCCAAAAAATCTACTTATCTAGTTTTTCTTGTTTTAAGAAAGCTTAACATTTTTTTTCTTGTTTATAGTACCTCTTTTCTTGTTTTGTTTTTATTTAGCTTATTATTTTACACTGATTTGTGCAGATCTCAGGGCCAGCTGATTCAATAAAAGAAATAATCATTTAAACCTTGTAATTTGTGTTTGAATCAGATCTGAATTAGTGAAGCATGACAAATATGCAAAAATGACATCACAAACTATTGAAGGGTGTTTGGAGCTACTCTGTGCTACTGTGTGGGACAGGGGTCCACAAGAAAATGTTTGCAGATACATTTATAAAAGTCACATTTTTATAAACATGAATTTTATTTTTATTTTTTTTCATGACATGGTAATGCACCCTTCATATACAATATTCTTCATAGCCTCAAGGCTAAACATTTTAGCTGATATTCATTTCTAACTTTTTTTCTTATAACATTAGCAAAGTATGTTAATAGCTCATCTTGGTATCTGATAAAATTAGTTATTAATGTCATCTTATAAACATTAGCAATGTAGCCAGTGTAGTACATTTTTCTTATCAAGATAAAAACAGTTAAGAGGCTTATGAACATTAGCAGTATAGACATTGCTGTATCAAGACTATTTGGTTTTAAAATATCAGAAAGATTATAAACATCAACAATGTTACCTAGTAACTATTTTCTTCATAAGATAAGTTGATGATGTAGGCTATAAACATTTGCAGGCTGATGAATTTTTTGTGTAAGACAAATAAGCAAAAATATCTTCTTCTACAGTCAGGAACGCTGTCTAGAACACGAAACATGCTTCATGAGACAGATTCAGGTTTGATTTCTGTAAACCTGAACTTAGTAAACATTTGTATTATAATGAACCCACCGATGCCTGAACTCTGGTGCTGGTGTGTGTAGTTGCTCGAGGAATCTCTTCTCATAGGGCCATATGGTCCATCTCTGCCTGCGGGGCAAGGATAAGCCTAGCAAACAGGCCACACACACACACACACACACACACACACACACACACACACACTTCACATCACAGCCATACCATAAATAAAGAGCATTAAAGCAAACAGTTAATGGTCTGAACTCACACAAAGATAAAATGACCAGAATTAAAGGAGTATGCTAATATGCTAATGTTGCTAATAATGCAATGATGACTTCAAATCAGTATTGGCGTTAGCATTATGCAGTTTAGTTCATGCTATGAGGCCCCAGTGCCTGCTGCATCACCGCTGAGTATTCTTAAAGATGATGGTATGAAATGTCAGTGAGGTCATGCAATACCACAGAGAGAGAGCGAGAGAGAGAGAGAGAGAGAGAGAGAGAGAGAGAGAGAGAGAGACAAAGAAAGAGACACAAAGAGACAGACACACACACAAGAAGAGAGAGAGAGAAAAAAAGAAAGAAAGAGAGAGAAAGACAAGAAGATAGAAAGAAGAGAGAGACACAGAGAGGGACACACAAAGAAAGAGAAGGAAGTATATAGAGATGATGAGAGAAAAAAAAGAGACAGAATGGAGAAATGAAAACACATACAGAGAAAGAAAGGCATAAGCAGAGAGAAAGAAAGAGAGAGACAGACAGAAAGAAAGAAAAAAATACACAGAGAGAAATACACAGAGAAAGAGACACACAAGAAGAGAGAGAGAGGCAGAAATAAAGAGACAGAGAGAGAGAGAGAGAGAGACTGAACTGTGCAGGCGGAAATTCCTCCTGACTGGAATGGGCAAGAGGAGCCATCTGTTCTCATAACACACACACACACACACCCTACAGACATATCTCACACAGTATAGGCACTCTCACAGACCGCCTGCCTAGACTGTACTAACACACACACACACACACACACACACACACACACACACACACTGGTCTACATCAAAGACCCCCCACCCCCACACATAAAGTATACACACTCTCACAGATTGTCTTCATACACACATAGTGCTATTATATGTACTATTATATAGCAAACACATACACAATCTTAGAACATACACAACAGTACATAAGTTTTCCTGGTCTTCCTCCAGACATCACAAATAACAATTAACACACACACACACACACACACACACACACACACACACACACACAAACTCAACACATACACACTCTTAGACTTGGTAGACATTACGCATGAGTGTATGTATAGTTATAAGTTACAGTAGCCAAACATGCTCATGCACAACATACTGCACACACACACAGACACACAGACACACACACACACAGACACACACACACATACACCTGAACCCGAAGTTCACACTTTGCAGGCTGAATGAAAATCCTCTAAGGCTACCAGGACACTGCAACTACACCCCAAAACAATCTTGTTTTGTTTCATAATGGCGGGTGCTGCTGGCAGCGGTCCTCTAGTCAAGGTCAGTACCTGAAGTACAGCAACGGAAAAACAGCAGTGTATACCCAGGAGGAAAACAGCTTTCTGCTAAATATAAACCCAAAGTGTGGAATCACTCTACCATATGAAAATCATGTAAAAACCACACTCGAGTCTCCAGAACCAGATTGTATAGGTTTTGAGTAAGGCCAGCAACAAACTATTTGACCTACTGCAAAAACTGACCAATCACAGAATTTTCAACGTGACTAAAACAAACCATCCCAGCCAGAAAACACGTGACTTTCAAATAATTCTTAATGGGAGCAAAAATTAGTCAATTGCTACCTTGCATCTGTGATACACACTTTCATACAATGTCCTCAAATATCATAAACACACACACACACACACACACACACACAAACACACACAGAATAATTAACCACACATGATAAAACACAATAACATAACACCTCATTTGCACATGCTGTTCTAAATCAGGCCTGAGCACAGATGCGCTAGGCTCACGGGGTAAGAAGGAACTCCAAGGAGAACCCCACCACAACACGCACACACACACACACACACACACACACACACACACACACACACACACACACACATCTATCCACAGAAGAACCTGCAATTCCCCCAAAATAACCCCACCGTCCCCCTGGGGCTGGAGCGGGAGGGGGGGATAAAGCCCACCCAAAGTCCATATGGTAGAGAAGCTTAACAACTACAGTATCTCACTAGGAGTCTGAGGGGCGTAACACACCAGATTTTGGGGGAGTGGGGGTCTGTATTATAGTGTGGGACAGGGGTCCACAAGAATGTGTTTGTAAATACATGGTTAAAAGTCAAATTTATAACCTTTTTTCATGATATCAGATAAAAATCTTTGACAACACTTACAATATTAGCAATGTATGTTAATAGCTAAACTCAGTGTCTAATAAAATTAGTTATTAATTTAGACTTATAAACATTAGCAATTTAGGCTAAAGCTCCTTATTTGGTATCTGATGAAATTAGTTATTAATGTAGAATTATGAACATTAGCAATGAATGATAACAATTTGTATCTTACCAAGAAAAAAGTTTCTAGACTTAACAGTACAGGCTAATTTTTATTTTCTTGATCTCAGTAATATCAGAAACAATATAAAAATCAACACTGTCACTTAGTAACCTTTTTCTTAGCAAGATAATTTAACGATGCAGGCTTACAAACATTTGCAGTGTAGGCCAATAACTATTCCAAGTAAGACGAAAATAGTTAGCATGATTAAAACAATACTTAGGATCATTAGCATTGCAGGGAACATTTTGCAGTATAGGCCAATATCTTTTTATTATATGAAAATAGTGTGTACTGTAGCTAATAACTCTTTACTTAGTAAAAACAGCTAGCAGTTAGCAATGTAGGATAACTTTTCACTTGGTAGAAATAGTTAGCAATTAGCAGTTTAGGTTAATAACTTTTTACTGGGTATAAATACTTGCCAATTAGTCATGTAGGCAATGTAGGCTAATAAATATTTACTAGGTAGATATACCAATTAGGAATGTGGGATAACTTTTTACTTGGCAGAAATAGTTAACAAGTAGCAATGCAGGATAATCTTTTATCTAGTAAAATAGTTAGCAATAAGCAATGCAGGCGAATAACTTGGTGACAGTAGTTAGCTATCAGCAGCATAGGCTAATAATCTATTATGGTATCAGATAAATTAGTAATAATGTAAGCTTGTGAATATCATAATTTTTAACCTTATTACAATTAAACTCATACAAATTGATTTTTATGTCTGAAAATATAAATGTACATGGCAGACGGCTGTAAACATTTAAAACCCACTAATAAATTAAACTAATAGACTACACCCAATTAGAGACTGTCAATGTTCACGAAAAGGCCTTTCAGGCTGAATGAGGACAAAGTTGTGGCCTTGGTAAAACTGCAAAAAAATGCATTGATGTAGCATGAGCACAGCAGGGTTGCTCCTGCAGGCTTGTCCTGCTCTGAGACACTGCTGTTTCTCAATGCCTGTGTAAATAAATAAAGATCAGTCGCGTCTTTACAGTCATATGATCCACCCGCGCCAGCTCCACTAATGAAATTACCGAGCCTGCACTGCAGGATATCAGCCCAGCCGGCCGCCCCCTCCTCCGCTCCAACTCCTCATCTCACACACAGAGTCACACTTGTCCCGTCTCTTTCACACACATTTGCTCGCTATCTCTCTCTCTCTTTCTCTCTTTCTCTGACTCAATTACGCCTGTTTTCCACATCTAATCTACAGCTGAACTCCCTCTTTCAACCACAGAGCTTGAAGTGTCAAAAAAACAGAACTGCAAACTTCAAACTGAGGCCTTTCAAGGTAGTTATTAATCTTAAAGGGCCCACATGATGGAAAACCAAAACATTTCAAAATGCACCATTCATTCATTCTTCAGTCCATTTATAAGATAATAATTTCTCAGTCAACTCATTTACATGCAATACTGTGCAATTTCTTCAAAATTTGCTTCCAAAGAGACTTTTTAAATTGAGAAACAGTTCTCCATGTTTCCTGAAGGACTTTCAAAGACTCTCATTTCCAGTCCAGTCCCTGAACCGGACCAGTTTCAGAGGAGATTCTTAAGCCACATAGTGACCTACGTATGAATCATTCAAGCACAACAAAGCACATCTAACTGAAGTCCTGAACCAGTCAAGAAACAGGAGCAGATGATTTCAGATTATCAGGCGGTGATCAGTATACTAGTGGTGCTGAATGCTGAGTGGTTGGAACTCCTTTACCTAGGCTCCTTGTATCTTTAGGCACTTTGCAGCCCCTCACAGTAAAACATTTGTTCCCATTTCTTTCATTTAATCTACTCAGTAGGCCAAAGATAAGACAGTTTGACAGGCATTAAATATTATTTTAGCACAAACAAGGTGACTCAAAGCAAAATATTAAGAAATGATGGGTTGATCAAGATTTTCCACAACCCGTTATAGAAACCTGTCACTGTACTGAAGGATAGTGTGTTTTGATTTCTGACTCCTGTAAAACCGAAATGCAGACAAACAAATGAACAAAGAGACGTTCAAAACTCCAGCTCTAAGCAGCCTGAGCAGAAATGTTGCCCTTTTCACCTCTGCACGAACTTTACTGAGTTTATTTGGCAATGAGAGGACCGCTGTTTTCACTGGATGCCTTTTTAAACGTCATTACATACTGGTGTTTGTGTGTGTGTGTGTGTGTGTGTGTGTGTGTGTGTGTGTGTGTGTGTATTTGTGTGTGTGACAGAGAGAGAGAAAGAGAGAGAGACCATGGAAGCAGTCAGAAATGCTACAGCCCCTCCTGAAACACCCCAAGCTTCCAGTGACCTCTGACCCCTCAAATGTCGCCACATACTGAAGTTTGGCACAAAGAGAGAGAGAGAGAGAGAGAGAGAGAGAGAGAGAGAGAGAGAGAGAGAGAGAGAGAGAGAGAGAGAGAGAG
>JBBJLS010000018.1:16700643-16712367 GCA_037577275.1 Bryconaethiops microstoma
ACAGTGAAACAGGCTCAACTGTTGCTTAAGATGCCATCTGACTGTCAGGAAAAAAAAATACAATCAGTCCTGAGCATCACTTTGCTTCTTTTGCAAGCCATGCCACACATCTAACTAATCCTGTTCAACAGTCATCAAACATACATGGGGAATTCAAAGCATGAGAAAAGCTAAAAAGGTACAATGAGGAACCAGCTGTTTTTGCATTTTATCATGCAACCGTTTAACTTCGTACTAGCAAAAGTGATTACACAGAAAAACACCCACCAAACTCCAGGATCACCAAACCACAGGAACTTCACTATTAACTAGAAAGTTGTTCATTTATTTTACTGGGTAATTCTGCTTGATGTGCCTAAAAGGGGAATTCCACCACTGCTTCAAAAATTTGGAATGAAATTGTTTATTGTGGAGATCTGATCAATCTGTTTTTGTTTTGGTTTTTTTTTACAGTGGTGGTGAATAGAACCAGAGGTCACAGTGTAAACAGTTACTTTATTTACCATCCAAACTAACCAGTGAACCTACACATCTGCTGAGTGTTTATATGTACTGCTGATGGTAATATAGTGGCAAATCTGAACCAACAAGTTAAGCTTACTTTCTCTCATAACATCTACATGCACCAGAAATGTGTTACTCATTTGTAACTAAATGAATCACTTATTCATGTAATTTCTTCTGTTATGCAGCATTTAAAGGCATTAAACCAGATACAGTTCCTGGTGCTACCACCACCATATTTCACATCAAACCACATTGTATTTTTAAACGTTTAGTTAGGCAAACATTTTGAAAAAATTAGTGGAATTTGCCTTAAAATAACTTCTTGTCCTACTGACCTCATGGCTCAGGGGTCATGTTTTAAATGGACAGAACTGCGGCAACATATGGTGGATATAGTACCCCCAGTCTGCCATTATGGAAAAAGGTAGCAACAGACCAAGAAACATTTTAACTCAACCAAGAAGTGGGACAGTGATTAAAGCCATGGAAAAAGAGGATGGAAAAAAGAGAAACAACAACACACCCACACAAACACACAGGCTGTGGTACAATACTTCCTGTAACGCAGTTAACATCTCTCGCAAGAGTGAGCTGGCAAAGCATCAGCCTGAGCCGAGAGAACCAATATTAGAGCGCTGCACATAAGAGCTCCAGAGCAAACCATCAATCTACACAAATCAATGTGAATCAGCATGATATACTGGCTGGATACACACACACACAGCTCAAACACATGCTAATAGGAACTAGCAGGACCTGGCAGGAACTTTGCAACTTGCGTCACACTGGGGAACAAACTGGTTTGCTGACAAAACATCATGAACACCAGCTCCATCTACAACTTCATCCAGTCAAACTGTACTACACCACCCCACCCCACCCCACCCCACCCGGCTCCCACAGACGAGCTGGCGGTGAAGTCTGTGGTCCATTGAGCGTAAATCAGGGTCATATGGTGGATTTCCAGCTCCCCCAACTTTTAATGCACTGGACCCTTGAGCCATTCCCCCCCCCGCCCCAATGGCAGCACATGATGCATGGACCTGTGACAGTGCACTCATCGCCTGGTTGCAGATCAGCTGACTGTCACTTCCTGTTTGTGAAAGAGGGATTTAAAAAAAAAAAAAAAAAAAAAGATAGAAACAGCACACTGTTGAGCAATCAATCGAGGAAACGAAACTGCGAAACATTCAGCAGAGAGAAGAACGGAGATGACAGGAAAACGCACCCAACCCTATCTCTCAACCACCACCGAGTCTGATCATGTTGGCCTGCATGGAAACATGACACTGAATTCAGCAACACTTTCTACAACAACAGGCCCGAGAATTTAAAGGAGTGATCAAATGTAGTGTCCCCTTCTTATAGCTGAATTCCAATGATTTTACATCTCAACGGTTATAATGAACAGAATCATTCAGGAAGGTTTGATGTCCTAGAGAATTTTATCAGTTCAGAACTAGTCACAATGGCAGTAATAGGAACCAGACATCCAAAGAGTTTCTACAGCAAGATGGCTGAAAATGAGCATTTAAAGGGGTGGTCTGGCCACAGATCAAGTGTACAGTGTCCCTCCTTATAGTTAAATTCCATTAAATTTGCATGACTAAATGGTTACAAATCAGAGACGATTGATATTTTACAGAATTTTATCAGGTAAGAACTGGTCACAATGGCAGTAATGGAAACCAGACATCCGTGTGCAATATTGAAGCATGTCTCCTACATCTGGGGAATGGGGGACACATTTGATTTTTTGCCAGACCACTACTTTGAGAGTGCAAGAGCGACAACTCAAAACCATAAGCCACGGTATTGGGGTCATCAATCCCAGCCCACTGTTTTCTGCCAGTCATCATAAAATGGCCTGAGGCCAGCATGCCTGGCTGGACAGGGGGGCCGGCCTGCTAGTCTTTTTTTTTTTTTTTTACACTGGTTGCCCTCAGGGGCCGAATGCTACATCTACCGTAGAGATTCACCACCACACAAACACACAGTGACACGTCGCAGCAAGCTCCAAGTGTGAATCAACAGCGATTCATACCCACTTTACAGTAACCACCACCGTAAGCCTAAATTCCAGTCGGCTTCAAAACAAGGCAGCATCACCTTAGAGACGGTACAACCAGCAATATGGCGAAAGGAATGCGAATACCTCTGTACACGCATCTGCAATTATAAGAGGGGGTTTGGAGGGGAAATAAAAAATTTTTTTAAATAAATTAAAAAAATAAATAAACAGCCCATGTCAGGTTTCCAAAGACGATCAAAATAAAAACCCCAAGCACTTTACAAAACTGAATGGCAAAGTAGGATCCGCATTCTTGGGAATCAGGGCATGTCTTGGACTGGCAGTTGCTCCAGTATGTTCACCGCTGTACCACACATGCATTTGAGAACCACGCTAAGGAATGCGACCCTTGCTCCTTGGCTAGGTCACATGACAGGGCTGCTGCTACATGACCCTATTAGTGCCACAACCTCGCATGAGCAAGCCGGGTTTTCCCCAAACGTGACGCCCTGCTCCTGATTTGTTTGCGGATTCATATAAAGTGCATTAGACAAGGGTCGATCCCCCAGAGGCCTGAGCTGTCAATCAGAGTGTGGCGCTTAGCGGCATAATTGCACCTCACTCCTTGGAAAGAGCTGACAGGCTGAAGACGGACCACAGGAGATGCATCACCAACAGCAGACAATTCTGGCTCTGCCTACAGTGTACAATTTTATAAGAGCTTGTTCCCTGAGGCCTAAAGTATGGCCTGCATCGGCCACTTAAAGGAGGATTTCGCTGATTTCTCAAAACACTCTGTATAATTCAATAGCTGGGAGAAAGTCATTCAGAGTGGTCTGATGGGAAATAGTGCACCGCTTCCTTACTAGAGTCCGATTTCTTTGCAGTAGTGGTGAATGGAAGCAAGAATCACAAATGTCTAACATGGGGGCTTTATTGTCCTTTATGTACCTCAATGCTCAAAACTACATGTAGGTCAACATCTTTCCTCAAAGCAATCAGTAAACATCTCAGGCTTTAGGCAACGTAAAAAGTGATGAAGGCTCTCTTTCCTATCCAAGTGTCTCTTACATGGAATATTTCACATAAAACCCCTCTGAATGACTTTACAATTGTAACCTTTTAATTATAATACGGAAAATCTGGTGGACCTCCCCATCAATAACCACCACTATGTATTACTACAGCCTTAAACAAACCTCTGAACGAAATTCCATGCACGGGTGACTTTTGTGAGCTTACAAAAGGAGCGCAAACATGGGACATCTTTTTTTAAAAATGCAATCTGTATTAAAAGTCTTTTTTTAAACAGTTAGAACGGCTGTTAAAAAGCCGGCCTGAATTGAAACGTACAATCGGATTAGAATTTCAATGGTACATCACATTTTTTTCTTTTCGTAAAAATAAAAGCAAAACAAAACCAAAGTTGATTTGGATTTCTCTGGTCTGGAGAATGTGGAGTATTCTTCTTCTTTTGTTGTTCAGTCAGGAGGGGGTCTCAAGTACCTGTATGTGGAGATGGCCTAGGCCAGGTTCGAAAACAGTAATAAAAACAAGGCAAAACTGAGAGCCAAAAATAAAATATAAAAAAGAAAACTGCCATTCCTTTGACAACAGGTTTCTTGTGTTGTTCTCTTAATCCCCCTCCATCTCGAAAAGGATCACTGGGTGTAACAGTTAAGTACTGCTTTTTGTGGATTGCCATAAAACTCCTTGTCAGACCTTCTCAGGTTGGCACTAAAAATCTGAACAGCTTGTTTGGAAGGCACTCGACGCACGACACGTCCTTTCCGACGTCCATGCGTCACTTCAGTAAGGTCCTCACGCACGCTTGAAGAAAGGAAAACAACAAAATCAGAAACGAGGTGGCACAGGGTCAGTGTGAAGTGGTTTTCAACTTTGTCGTCATCCAAAGTCTTTGTTTTTTGATTAGTCTTTTTTTCCAAAAATAACAATATCGACTCAGTACTTCGACAGTCCTTCAAAAGACACCCCCGCCCCCCCAGAGTCAGGTGACATGCAGCGAGCAACACTCGCTTTAACATCAGGGTGTCCTGAAGTATGCAAAGGAGCAGGGCAAAACAGAGAAAGAGCAGAAGAGGGCGAGAGGGAGAGAGAGAGAGAGAGAGAGAGCGCGAGAGAGAGACTCCAGCTGTCTCTTCCTCTCTTAAAGGAATTCTAACTGCAGCCCAGGCAAAAAAAAAGAGAAGGGGGGGGGGGGCAGACACGTAGTTCACAACCCCTGCAAACACACACACACACACCTCCATAAGACTAAGTTATGAACGTAAACGCCACGCCAGGCACCAGTAGAGGGTGTTTTTGGGGGGTGATGTTTTAGGACTCCAGTGCTGCTGTTTGTCCAGAAAAAAGGGGGGAAAAAAAAAAATCCCAAAACATTCAAGTATTCTGCCACTGTAAACACTGATACCGCTCGCGCCGGTGACACGAGCTAGCAGCCCCCCCAGAGGGCACGAGAAAGAGAGGGGGTCCGAAAGATAGAGAGAGGGAGCGAGAGATGGAGAGAGAGATACAGAGAGAAATAAAGACAGAGTGAGAGACAGATAAACAGAGAGATAAATAGATATAAAGACACAGTGAGAAAGAGGGAGAAAGGAAAAGAGAGAAAAGAGACAGAGAGATAGATAAACCGAGAGAGAGAGAAACTGTCCGTGTCACACGCTCCTTGTTTTTGACCCTGGTGCGCATCCTCGCGCTGGTTTCTCCGCTGCGTGCTCCCGGGTCCCGGTTCTGTTTCCCGGTTCGGTTCTGTCTCACAGGATGGCGCATGCGCAGCAGTGCTCGTCCCCGCCGGGCGCCGCCGCGTAGTTCATCTGCCGCACGATCTCTGCGAAGAGCTCGTCCACGGAGCCCTTGTTCTTGGCCGAGGTCTCCATGAAAGGGCAGTTCCACTCGTCAGCCAGGGCCTTGCCTTCACCGGCCGCCACCTCGCGCTCGCCGTCCAGGTCCACCTTGTTGCCCACAAGCACCATTGGCACGCGCTCGTAGCGCTTGACGCGCACGATCTGGTCGCGCATGGGCTTGATGTCCTGGAAGCTCTGCTGGTTTACCAGGCTGTAGACCAGGATGAACCCCTGGCCGTTCTTGATGTACAGGTCCCTCATGGAGGCGAACTGCTCCGTGCCCGCCGTGTCCAGGATCTCCAGCACGGAGGGGGACGAGTCAACCTCGATCTCCTTGCGGTAGAAGTCCTCGATGGTCGGGTCGTACTTCTCGATGAAGGACCCGGTGACGAACTGCACGGTCAGGGCGGACTTCCCCACGCCGCCCGAGCCCAGCACCACCACCTTGTACTCTCTCATGGCTCACACACACTCACACACACTCTCTCTCACACACGCGCGCGCTCATACACGCGTGCTCCGTCTCTCGTGTCCTCTCCCCGGTGAGCGGCCCCCGCCTGCATCAGAAAGCCTACCGCGGACCGACCGTGTGCCGTATCTCTCCGTGTTTAACACACACAAACACACACACTCCCTTCCTGCCCCACAGTCCTCAGCGCGCGACGGCTTCACGTCACAGCGCGAGAGAGGACTTCTTAAAGGCGCAGGGTTTCTCCGCCGCGTGGGGGGGAGGGGAGATATGAAAGGGGCGGGGGGGGGGATGGCCCGAGTCACTGCTGTTTCTCAATTTAACAGAATGGGAAATTTCGCTTTTTTATTTCGCTGTTATTATTATTATTATTATTATTATTATTATTATTATTATTATTATTATTATTATTATTATTATAACAAAAAAATAATAATCATTATCATAAAAGCAGATTTCATTCATAGACATAACAAATATAGCGTCATATTTTCTTTTCTTGTATTCAACATTTATTCTATTTTAATGTCTTAACAGAATGGGGACCTGAACTGTGCGAGACTCTCTTTTTTATGTCAATGTTATTATTGTTGTTGTTGTTGTTATCATCCTCATCATTATTATTATTATTATTATTATTATTATTATTATTATTATTATTATTAGCTAATTAATTTATTGACTATTTTATTTTATTGTTAATAATTCTTATTATTTCGGTCATGCCCAATTGCATCGACTAACTACGACTCCACCATTCATATGATACCACCAATGCTGGGTGCATCAGGGGAAGCATCTATCTCACACAATACTACCCACCCACCTTAATAAAATGATTACACGACCCCCCCAACACCCCCCCCCCCCCATTCATGGTTGTGATCAGAGCAGAGGTCATTTACATGTATGAGTCTTAAAGAGGTCAAATAAATCCTGTTTTAACAGGTTTAAACAAGGATAGGAAAATGAAAATGAACTACAATACAAATGAACCGATTCTTACCTGAACAAACCTAAACACCATAAACCCTGAGAAAAAAAAGAAGTACAAGAAAAGATTGCTCTCTATTTAAATGGACCACTAGAGATTACCAGCTTCTGTTATTATTGACAAACTACTGAGTAAATTATCCGGATTTATATTAGGATTAGAATTTGATTTATGTTTTAGGTTAAGGCTAGGGTTACTATAAAGAGAATCTTACCATACAGTTCAGCTGCATTAAATAGATATTTACTATAAGTAAAGGAAAAGTGGCCATCTACAAAGCTTCAGTGGACCATCCAAGTAAAGTGTTAGTCAAGTTAGACTCGGCTTTTCCCCTGTAATCTTGTTTCGGTCTAATTTATCAAAAACTTATCTTAGCTATTTGGAATGTATACTATATGGACAAAAGTTTTGGGACAAACCTGTTTTTCCCAGGTTTGTGCTAGGCCCCTTACTTCCAGTGAAGGACAATCTTTATGCTTCAGCTTACCAAGACATTTTGGACAACGCCATGCTTCAAGCTTTGTGGACACAGTTTGGGGAAGAAACTTTTCTATTCCAGCATTACTGTGTCTCACAGCAAAATTCAGAAAAAAAAGTGTGGATGAATTTGGGGTGGAAGAACTGGGCCAGCAAACAGCTATGACCTCAACCCCATCCAACACCTTTGGGATGAAATGAAACAGAGATTGCGAGACAGGCCTTCTCATCCAACATCAGTGCCTGAGCTCATAAATGCTCTACAGAATTAATAAATGGATGTAAGGTGTTATAGTGGCAAAGACAGGGACCAACTCAATATTCAAATCAATGCAGTTTGAATGCAATGTCATTTAAGTCCCTGTTGGTGTAATGGTCAGGCATCCCAATACTTTTGTCCATATAGTGTCTCTCAACCTAGCTGTCCATCACTGAAGACTTTTGTTGAATACAGGTCTAGATTATAATATTCTTGGAAATGGGAGATTGTTCTCTTGCTAATACTAGCAAAACGTTACTTAGCCTAAACACACATAAAGCCCCAGGACAAAATATGACAAAATGCCCTTCTTATGTGAAGGGGCCGGTGAGGTTATTATGACTAGCTAATATTCCAGGAAATGGGAGTGGCCCTATGAGGCACCTTTTGTATTCTCTCATGATCGGTAGGTTGCTAACCTTAGAAAATCTTTGAGAACATTTTTTACATGAAGGTCCAGAACTAAATCATAATATGAGTCAGGGATGTTTGAACGAGGCCTACATCTGGTTCACTCAGGAATGCTCTGGAATATCTAGAAAAATACCTGTGAGAGATCTCTGTGGAAAGTAGTCCTTGATGAGCCTACACCTTCAAACTCTTCAAACTCTTATTGATAGTAGAACATTGGGTCATTATTGCTACAAAGAGACGAAACCATGTTGAATGAGGCTTACATCTGGATTGCTCTGGAACATCTGGATTGATACCTGCGAGATATCTCTGTTTAAAGTAGTCTTTGATGAGCCTACACCTTGATTTCTAATCTCAGAAGATCTTCAAACTCAAGATGATCATAGCACAGTGGGTTCTCCAGTTAGCACCTGGGATGATCCATCATTGGTACAAATAGACATGACTGTGTTGAAGAAGGCCTACATCTGGATTGCTCTGGAACATATTGAACAATACCTGTCAAAGATCTCTGTTGAAAGTAGTTTTTGATGAGCCTACACCTTTACTGATCTCAGAAGAACATCTTCAAACTCATATTGATGGCATCACATTGGGTTCTCCATTGACAGTAGTTTTCAGTGAAGAACTGGGATTATCCAACATTAGTGCATATAAACATCACCATACATTAGTCTGGACTGACGCATACTTGTTGAGGCTGGATATTCCCCTTTAGAGCTTCATAGAGGAATGTGAAACCAGTCTGCCTGTAACAGGCCCCGTCAGGTGTGATGAAGACACACTATAAATAGCTGCTCACCTGTGGCACACAACTGAGTCACCAGCATTTCTTCTGCATCAGGCCAGATTATCATGAAAGCCACTTCTTATGTAAAGGGGCCAGCGAGCTTGGTATGACTAGCTAATTATGCTCTACATAGGAGTGGCCCTATGAGGAACCTTTGGACCCTCTGGATCGGCAGGTTGGTAAAGGTGTTGTTGCGTCAGAACATACTTCCGGTCCGAATACAGGGTGTAAAAGACATGAAGTACTGAGCAAAAGTCTTAGGCACCCAAGCAAATTGTTTAAAGCCATTTTTCTCAGCGTGTCTTTCTACTAGCACAGATAACATTAGAATAAAAGCAAGCAAACAAGAAAGTGGTAAAAAGTATCAAGATTTGCTTGTAAAAAAAAAGTAGCTGATATTTTGTGAGCTTGTAAGGAGAACACAGGTTCGGTTCCAGATTTCTCCTCGGTTCCTCCAGCCGTTGTTTGGATTTGTGAGACTCCAAACAGCAGCTCCTGATTTAATTTAACCAGGTTTCTGAAGGAACTACAAGTAGTACTGGACTTCCACAAGAAACACACTGATATACTGAACATAAAATCGCTATTTACTGAATAATGTTTTTGTATTTACTCATTTTAGCATATTTAGTCATATGAATGTTAAAAAAAAAACACTCAGTACCCATTTGAACAGTTTGTAAATATTATTTTCACAGGTGCCTAAGACTTTGCACAGTGTGTCAGCAGAAATATGTGTATGGACTGATTTCCAGGATTTCACAACACTCGAGAAGACACACCCAGCAAAGGCCCAGTTTCCTCTTGAAGCTCAAATACCTCAGTGCCATGTGTTGGATATTTTGCAGTGGACATCATTCGTTTGTTATTCGTTCCTTCCAGATTTTTCCCTCTTGTTCCTCCCATCAGAGACGATTTGGGAAGGTTTGGGAAGTTACTCAACACCAACTACGTACACGTATTTCAGTCTATTTAAGGTACAGCTTGGGGAAAACTCAGACTGTACAATTTTCACTGAGCCTAGATGTATAGTACTGTGCAAAAGTCTTACACACCTTAGAAAATTCAATTTAAAACCTCCTTAGCTGATCAGTATATGTTTAGAATGCAGTAGGAATTTTTATGTCTATGTATTTGCTTAATCATTCCCAGACCTCTCCTCATGGAAACCCAGTATTACACTGTAGTTCTCATCAAATACCTGGTTCAGCTCAATTGATACTTCATTAAATGAAATCAGATGTTTCACAAATGCAAAGGCTGGAGGCATCGAGGAGAAATCTGGAACCACATCTGTGTTCTTCTAACCAGCTCACAAAACTTTGTGTTTCCTTTTTTTACCCAAAAAATCTTGATATTATTCAATGTTTTCTTTCCCTTCACTTAATTAACTTTACAGCGTAGACGAACACTGCAGGCAGCCTTTTTACACAACAGGGTCTGTTTCCACAAACCGAGCAGAAGGGCTGATCTTAAATCAGGTTTAGTGATGAAGTGACTTTTGACTTTGTTTGTTAGCAGAGTAAGCTCCAGGGATAAACTAGTGTGAGATATGTTTGAAGTACATTGTTTCATTTCAAAATGTGGGCCCAAATATGGAATTTGGAGTTTAAAAGGTTAATAAAGTGCCCTTAGAAAATGTCCATAGGTGTCATTTGGTAGTGAATTCTACTCTTCATTCTTCTCTTTTGGGCCAAAGAGACTCAGTGATCAAAAATCAATCTCAGTGCTCAGTCGCGCATATTAATTATTATGTTCATGTGCCCCGGGGGTAAGATTCTGCCCGATCAATTTCAGAAAGATTTCCCCCTGTTGAGCAATGATGTGATGATATGATGTGTTCAGAAAGGCCAACACTAACCCGCAGGCAGCTAGATTTGAAAAAGTCTTATTCATTTCATTTTCTGTAAACGCTTATTTCTTATTAGGGTCATGAGTACCCAGACCCTACCACTGGGTCAACGGGCGCAAGGCAGGGACTCACCTGGGTGAGGCACAAGGTGACTATGGGAGAAACCGGACTATGGGAGAAACTACCCACTGCACCACCGTGGGGCCAGAGCCACCTCTTATTTCTACATATTTTGCTTCCCAGATGACTTTCTTATATTTTGTAATGTACAAAATAGTTCTCCAGAGTTCCTGAAGGACTTTCAATGTCTCATTTTCAGTCCAGTCCCGAACCTGACCAGTTTCAGACGAATGTTTTTTGTTAGGCCACATAGTGACCTACGTATGAATCATTCAAGCAGAACAAAGACCATTTAACTGAAGTCCTGAACCAGTGAAGAATCAGATGCAGATGATTCCAGATGATCAGGTGGTGATCAGTATACTGGTGGTGCTGAATGCTGAGTGGTTGTAACTGAGTGGCTCCTTGTATCTTTATGCAGGATGTAGCAGTAAAACATTTGTTCCCATTTCGTTGATTTAATTTACTCAATTTGCCAAACATAAAATAGTTTGACAGCCATCAAATACTATTTTTGGAACAACAAAGTGATTCAAAGGAAAATATACAGAAATTAAGCATGGCTCAAGGCTTTTGCTCTTACAACAAGAACTGATGTGCCAGTGCAGACGGATCATTTCACTTGGTTGAATTACTTAATGTAAGTATATACTTACATACTTATATTACTTAATATACGTGTCATTAAAAAAAGACTTCTAATTAGTTGTATAGACTGAGTAATTTGATATTCTTACAAACTTATTAGAAATTTTATTTGCCAATATTTTCAGAAAAAATATTTTGAGCTTTTTTATTGAAAGTACTGGTTTCCTTTTAAGACTGTAGAAAAATTTAATAATGAATGGACCAATAGAAAAGGTCCAAAGTGACTTTGGAAAACATCTGATTGTATTACCTCACTCTTTTGAAGATACGAGGTTTTGATCATTATTTCATATTATCTTGGTTTTGATCATTATTTTCA
>JBBJLS010000018.1:16715229-16727738 GCA_037577275.1 Bryconaethiops microstoma
TCTCTCTCTCTCTCTCTTTCTCTCTCTCTCGCACACACACACACACACACACACACACACACACACACACACACAGTCTCTCTCTCATACACACACACACACACTCACATTTACACACACAGTCTCTCTCTCTCATACACACACACAGAGACACACACAGACACACACACACACACACACACACACACACACACACACTCACAGACTTCCTCCTTCAAAGACACACACACATACTCTCTTACACGCACACATACTCTCACACACACACTCACTCTCTCTCTACCTCCCTCCCTCTCTCCCTTTATTACCCCTCTTTTCGTTGTTGTTATGTTTTCTGTGATATGCAGTACAGGGAGCTCTCAGTATTGATTGACAGTGTCGTCCATTAGATGCCAGAACAGACGTGTGATTTATGAGAAGGAAGAAAAAAACTGTGATCATGAAGCACAGAGTGCAGCTCTCTCCACTTGCCTGCTTTGTGTTTAGCTTACTCTGGTGTTTTTACCGCTGCGGAGATCATCATATATTAATCATGTCTTAATCAATACTATAATTTTGGGACCTGCTAGACAGCTGCAGGTTATGACTTCCATTCAGCAGAGTGAACAAAGTCGAGCGTTCGTGACTGCACTGAGGCACAGAAGAGCCCAACTGAGAAGTCAAAGATGTTATTGTTGCTTAAAGAGATAATATACTGATTTATTATGCAATTTACACAATAAAGCCACAGAAAATTGCCAGCTGACAGTGTTCTATATCATGTACCATGAACCGTGCTAAGAGGGAGCCTACTCAAGTGTGGACAGTAAAGTAGCGCTGAGGGAGGTCCGTTTTTACAGCAGAAAACTGCAGCAGAATCAGAAAAATAAGGTGTTAAAGTGTAAATATGATTGACTGATTGATGAGAGATTGATCTGAAGGAGCAGATTCAACAGCATCGATTTTTGGAATGTTTGAACGTGTTGAATGTTTCAATGTCTAAGTTAGAGAGCATAGGTCTCAGGATTGAACCCTGAGGAACACCAGGTTTAACCAAACTGATAGATGACTTTTGTTGTTTAATTGAAATAAACTGCTTTTTATCTTTAAGATATGAAATAAATTGGGTCAGCGTATATTTACATAATTACATATTTGTTTCTTTTGCACTTAATTATGACATTTTCTGCAAATTTTAGTGCATATAAAATATCAAACATTATATGCTATAATTTTTTTTAATTCATTCATTTTTTAAAATATGTTGAATTTAGCAAATAAGTTTGATGTGATATGGCATCCAGAGGCAACAGTTTCTTTACGAACAAAAGTTCTGACTCGTGTGTGTGTGTGTGTGTGTGTGTGTGCGCGCGCGCGCGCGCGTGTATATGTGTGTGCGTGTGTGTGCGCGTGCGTGTCTTTTTCAGGTATATGAAGTACCTGTACCCATATGAATGTGCTCGGAAAGGCCTGAGTTCACCCAACGAGCTGCAAGCTGCCATCGACAGTAACCGGCGCGAGGGCCGCCGACCCAGCTACAGCAGCAGCGGCCTGTTCCGCTTTAGCCCCTCCCCCAGCACTGCATCACACATCCTGTCACCTCCCAAGATGCACTTGGGTGCTCTGGGCGCCGGGCCGGGAGCCGCAGGGGCGCTGAACGGTCTGCAGGGCTCACCGGGACCCTCGATCAAGAAGGGGCTCGGTGAGTGGAACCCAGAATTAACACACATTTAATTAAATGGGACAATGGTCTGAACTCTATTATTTATCCGTGTTCTTTTATTTACCAATGTGAATTTAAATCTTACAGTATTTTGTTTCTTTAATCAATATCATTCCATATCAGTAGTACTGAAGTTTAAAAAGTAAAGTGTACCGCAATTATCTTTTTACAGTATTTTTCTTACCACATTATCTGATTTCTAACAGTTTTCTACCGATTAGTTAAAACATTTGAAGTAGTTGAACTGCTCTCATTTTAGAATATTTTAGCCATTTATTTGACACCAAATAGGTTTTATATTATTGATAATTGTACAATTTTAATAGTAATATATGCTGCCAGCTTGTACTGGATAATTTTAAGACTCTGTGGGTTTATACTGTTATTTTTTTGACACTGACATTGATTTAGGACACAATTGCATCATTTCCTTAAAAAAAAAATCCTTTAACAAATCAATCTAAATCTTGTGTATTTATTTGTCTACTTATGATCTGAGATTACACAGCATTTCTGTCACACTCGTGCGCTGCTGCAGTTCAGTATGTTGGAGAATAGCGCCCCCTTTTGCACTTTTTGGAAAATACAGATTTGTCTGCACCTTTAGGCACCTGGAATGACTCATATAATTATAATTGATTGTGTTATGATATAATACTTGTAATACAGAAGGCAGGAATACATGTTCTCTCCCTGTCCCTCAGAAGAGGCCTCCCCTTCCCTGCTGGCAGTGCGGGCGCCCTCTGTGGCGCTGGCTCTGGGGCCGCAGCAGGTGGCCGGTTTGGCCCGGGCAGCCACTCTGGAGCAGCTACGGGAGAAGCTGGAGACGGCTGTGGTGGCCGAGGGTCCCGAGAGGAAGATGGCCCGCCTGGCTGAGGAGCAGCAGCGGCTGATGCAGCAGGCCTTCCAACACAACCTGCTGGCCATGGCCTCACAGATGCCCATGAACCTGAGACTGGCCATGCCACCAAAGGGTCAGTACGTTTATACTGCACTGTGATATGCTGTACTGTACAAAATGAATATTTAAAAACTGTTCAACATTAATATTACTAAATATACTAAATAATACAAATAGCATTATAGAGTAAATAGTCATTTTATGTTCAGTATATCGCCGTGTTCCTTGTGGAAGTCCAGTATTACTTTTTGGTAGTTTCCATTATAAACAACAGCTGGAGGAACCGAACCTGTGTTCTCCTCACCATTTCATAAAATACTAGCTACTTTTTTTTTTTATATAAAAGCTAAACAAATCATGAGATATTTAACTGTTCTTTTGTCTGATTACATTGATTCTAATGTTACCTTTGTTAGCAGAAAGACTATCACATGCTGAAAAAATTACACACAGAGAATAGCTAGTAACACCAGTGCAAATTGTTTGTTTTTTTATCACTATAAATGATGATTTTCTCCATTCCCAAGAAGGGAAAAATGATTTCACACTAAAACACAAGGCTTCTGAAGGTGCTTTGATGAGATACTCACTCCTTTGTGGATTCTTTTTACTCATGTACTTAACATACTTTTATTTTATTTCAATTTAATGTGCATTCACTCAACAAGCTGAAGTCCAAAATAACACACAGTAGATTTCGGCTAAACACAGTTTTGTGCTCCTGCTATGATGAAGTACATGCATGTCGTCCGTAAGTTGTAGTCTTTGGGGTGTGATTTTTACAGCAGCTTTGGGGAGGTTAATGATCAGATAGAACGAGACCTTTGGCCAGACGCAGTTCTTCAGTGTCAGCTTGGTGCGTCCCAGGCCTGATATGCACTTCAAAGCCTTTTTCTGCCTTCTACAGATGACAAACACGACCTGGCCATGAGCATTTCCTCCTCCGGGGCTGCCAGCATCAGCGTATCTGTGGAGGTCAATGGTGTCCTCTACTCAGGTAAGTGAACAATACTTCGAACCAGAGTGTGAATTACCCCACCATAATTGGGAGGTACTGACTTCATAACACTTCTATGACCATTATGGTCTGCTATACGAATACGAATAGTTCCCACCGGGGAGGGTTCTGGGTCTTGTTCAGGGGGTACAGTACCCCCCATAATTCAAACCATGACAGTAACTCCGTCTGTGCTGCTTCAGTTTAAAGAAATGTTTTATGTTTTTAAAAAGTTTGAGATCTGATTGTACATGATACATGAGCAGAATACAAAGCTTCCTGTGACATCTGAGGCCTCCACTCTCGACCTAAACTCACAGAGACTCAAAATAAGGACGTATTTTTGTATAAGATGATGTTTTAGCAGCGGTGCTCTCCTGAAACGCAGGTTTCTGAGGGTCGAAAAGTGCCGCCCGGAGGAACACTTACAGATTACTTTCATGAGCCTCATTGAAAGGGAGGAATAACACAAGCAGGATCTCAAGACTGTGCATATGTTTATGGTTACATTTTCGTATGTATATAAATTACAATGAAACTGTGTGCACTTGATTAATCAATTAGTGAGATACTCAATACTTACAGCCCTAAACTTATCTGGTTGTTAAAATGAAAAGAAAGAAAAAAAATAATAAAACAACTTTCTGACTGATTCTTGATTCTTGATCTTCCATTTCCTCGTTCTCTCAGGAACACTCTTTGCTCAGAAATCGGCATCGGCTCCGGTGAGCGCATCTGCCAGCATGCCCCCCGCGGCCCCCAGCATGGCCTTCAGCTTCCCTAGCCACAGCCCCCCCTCCTCCTCCTCCTCCAAGGGGCCCAGCTCAGCGGAGCCCTCCACCAGCGGCTCACCGTAGCGCGGGCACCCCTCCGCCCACGGCCCAGGGTCAGCCTGCTTCTGGCCAGAACAAAGTAGTAACGGATGTTTTGAGAAATCAAACTGTTGCACAACCAGTACCTCATTTTCTTCCTGTCAGCCTTGGCTGTCTGCATATGTTCAGATATGTTTACCATACACACACACACACACACACACATTACACACACACAAACTACACACACACTTTACACACAAACTACCAGTGCTAAGAAAAACACTAAACACAATCAGGACGATCAGCCAAAATCAACTGACAGGTGCTCATAACAGAACTTGAAGATTTTTATTTAGAAAAGAAAGTGTTGATATTTGTTGTCTTCTGATTTTTGGGGTGTTTATTCTTTTTGTTGTTGTTTTTGATTTTTTTTTTTTTTCTTCTTGAGTTTTTCCTCTTTTTACATACCTCAAATCAAGCAATCCAAAGTGGTTGAATATTACATGGATATCTTTACCTCAGGAGCTTGTTAGGAAATGCTTTAGCTGAATGAATTTTATTTTTTATAATCTATTTGAATTTGTTAGAATCAGGAAAAAAGAGGCGATTTCCCCAGAAAGGGAGCGCTGCTCACTTTGTTGCTATGCATGCGCTTTCCTCCCCGGCTGAGTCGCTGTGATGACAGGACGCGTCCGAACACGGAGGAGTCGGAGTGGAGGACGGGACGTTCTGATCGTCGTGACATCGCAACTGCAAACGGAGCCAAATCTTGAGCTTGAAGTCGATGTACCTGGACAATCTGTTGGATTCATATAAAGCTTTCAGAACACATGACCTCTCTGACCTCAGCACCCCAGGACAAAGTCATTTTGACTTTGAACAGCCTGGACAACACCATTACACTATTCCCTGCAAATACCTCCTCCTCATCTAAACGAAGGGTTTCAAAACGTTGGTCATCTCCGGAGGGAGCACAGTATTTCTGAACACCGGACCTGCCTCTTTCATTAGAGAGATCCAGTTTACACTCAGCTTAGGGCTTTGCAGTTCTTGGGAAGGTGGCTGTTCACATTGCAACCCTTTAGATGTTTGTGGTCTTGGGTATGGGGTTTGGGGATCAGGCTGTTTCCAGCTTTTTTGTTTTTGTTTTGATGGGAAGAACTAATGACATACTTCACTTTTAACTACATTCAGCCCTTTATGTTTAGCCATTGGTGAGTCATTACATTTAAAAGGGTACCCCATCCCTAGCATAGACCTGAGACATCACTCTCTGTTTTCCCACCAAAGTTGGGCCACATCTTAGAATAACTCACCAGGACCTACACCATAAATCCAAATTTGGCTCTGGAAACTACACCAAATAGACTGGTAACCATAAAAACCATTTAAAACCACAAAAAAACAACAAACATCCTTTTTGAAGAGCATAAATTGGCTCAGACTGGCCTTAAGCTATCTACGATTCGCTGCCCACTGACTGGACTGGACGTTTGGGAGCTGTGATGTTTGAACGTGGCTGGAAGCCCTCGAGTCTCTACCTCACTGTCAAACTGTTCTTGTACCAAATCAGTCTTTTACCTTTTTTTTTTTTTTTTTTTTTTTTTTTTTTGCAAACCTCAGTAACTCTTGCCTGTTGTGGTGGGAAGGCAGCTTTCTCAGGAAGTGTTGTGATGTCCTTCATTGGTCATTAAAAAAAAAGCCAGGAATATGCACAAAAAGTGGATGAGACTTTTTCAAACAATACCTTATACTCTAGAACTACACTACGTACCTCATGCTGCCAATGCTAATGAGACGGATTGCTGGTTCGGAAAAGCTGGATTGTAAGGATGGTGTCTGGGATTGCTGGATTGAAATATCTGGAGCTTTGTCGATCGGAACATCTGGATGAT
Organism: Bryconaethiops microstoma; assembly: GCA_037577275.1. NCBI lineage: Eukaryota > Metazoa > Chordata > Actinopteri > Characiformes > Alestidae > Bryconaethiops > Bryconaethiops microstoma. Next base: position 16,721,540 of record JBBJLS010000018.1, read on the forward strand.
CAGCATCGTTACAGTTACCAGTTTTCCAACTTGAGCCTCATTCTGGAAATTCACAGTTCTAGACTGAAACGTGATCCATTCTCTCTCTCCTCCACCTCTTTCTGTCTTTTTGTGGTTCTTCATTTGCGTAATGTTCTGCATTTGTACAATCAGGTGGTTCTTTGACACCCCACCCTCTTCATACTGTGATTTACAGCTAAGTACCAAAGAGCAAATTAGCATTTTCTGCCTGATTCTGCACCTCGTGAACTGTAGGGAAGGGTGAGGTTGGAGTTCCACACCTGCAGAAACACCACTTTGCCAAAGGCAAGTTATACAATATTAATGTATTGTAGTAGAATGTAACAGCTTGTAGTGTTTTTCCCTGATTAAGAACATATGGCGAGTTTAGGGAGGACACTAATCTGGGCAAATCTGACTGTGGAAGTGACCATTTGGTTTTTGAACGTTTAAACCATTGGGCATCTATTGTTCACTCACCAATGATTACATCTACTTGCTGTAATGGTATTTTCCCCTTTATGACCAGCTATCGGAGAGAAACTGGATAAATGTAGTCACCATTCATGGGCTTTAATTCAAAAAAGTTTCAGCTGTAGCTGCAAGTAGATGTGATCATTGGTGATTGAACAATATTTACTGGGCTCTGGACACGGACGTCATCAAAAATGACTTGCCTTTTAAAATCTTTAGGGAATGTAGTTATTGGCCAAGGCCAACATGTTGGTTGAGCCATTTAATATTGGCAGCTGCTGTATTTATATCAAATAGTAATTACTAAATATATTTGCAAAGATCATTCAAAACACCCACCCAGTCCGAAATGTTTTTAACAGTAAAGGTAGCCATTCGAGCCCCATAGGCAACGCATGCCCCCGGAAGCCTTGGCAAAGTGGATACTTGTTTATCTGCATGCTGATGGTCCCCAAAGTCCATCCTGCATTCAGAAGCTAACTCTAAATGCTAGCACACTTCTCCATTCACTGGACATAAAAGTGGACATCATATTTTTTTTAGAAGGTATTTAACCATCAGACTGGGAGCCAACACTGAAAAAAATGATGCACTGGATTTACTGGAGTCCATCATTTTCACATGGATAAAATAGTACATTAACAGTTGCCAAAGAGAGAGAGTGTCATTTTCCTGATGTGGTATGCTTTATTTGTATACAAATTCAAAGTAAATTCAGTTCATTACATCTCAGCAAAAGCCTCAACTCAAATGAAATAAGACTTTTAATGCTAATACACATCTGACTTCACTTCACTTGTGACTTTTCCATTTTCCATTTTTAAAAACGAGCTGCTAGACCGTCTCTGTTGGGTCTGATGGCAAATCAGGCCTCGGGGATGCGGAAAAATGAAACTAAAGCATGCAGGTGCTGCCTTAATCTCTGCTCAGGTTTTAGTGGAACGTTAAGGATCTCTTCACAGCTTAATCACGTTGAAGAGACCTTTAATTCACGCTCGACTACACAGAATGCAATCGGCTTCGTATACCGTGTCAGTTGTGCATATTTTATGGGACGTGTCCAGGCTATACAGTTGATTTTAATGGTTTAGTTTTAGAGACCTCTTGTTTGGTGTATGTATGTATGTATGTGTTCACATTTGCACATCAGGTGTTCAGACAATGGTTGAAGTATCAGCCGCTTCGAAGCAGCTGACAAATCACCACCTCTAGGTGGAGCCAAAATACAAGACGGTTTTCATTGAGCTAATAAGAGAGAGAGGAAGGGAGCAAGAGAGATTGACTTAGAATGACCTCCTCTGCATGGGCGTTGGGGAACTTGCTGAGGAACGTGTGGGATGCTGACACCTCCATAAGTGCTGTTCTTGGGACGCTTCCGCCCACCCATGCTCTATACATGCATAAGCAAGTGGTTATTGGAATACCTCATTTATCTTTTTGGTTTTTTTTGGTCATTGTTTGCTTAAAGTTGTACAAGGCTCCATTTGAAAACTGAGTGGTGGGCTTTGTGCATATTTTTGTACTGTTATTATAATGTTATCGATATATTCATAATATTACTGATTTTTTTTTTTTTTCTTCCAATTAAAATGAGATTTAGGACGGAACCCACGTGATGCTTGTTAAAACTGGTTTGTGCTGATTATACTTAAAAGTGGAGCACTTTTTCATTTCCAAAAAAGTGATTTTTTTTTTTAACCCTCCCCCTCCCCCTCCAACCTTTCAGGACATACTCAGTTTTGTTGACACCAGTAATATTAAATCTGTGGTTCTCAGGGCTTTCCACGTCTACGTTATGATAAAGTTTTACTTTATATCTTAATCTGTGTGTGATGTGGTGTGTTTTTTTTCCCCCTCCTCTTTGCTCTCTCTGGCTCGTTTGATTCGAGCCAAGGTCAGAGCAATCCAACAAAAGGTGAATTATTATAGCCAGTCTTAAAACCATTAAATTCGCTGATTGGTCGAGGTGTTTTTAAAGGGCCTGTATTTTACATTTTCAATCTATTTCATGTATTCTATCAGCAATTATTAAATATGGGTGGTAGTGGCCTAGTAGGTAGGATACTTGCCTCTGGACCAGGAGTTCATGGGTTCGAATCCTACCTCCAGCACCACCACTGGGTTCCTGAGCAAGACCCTTAACCCCCAGCTGCTCCAGGGAGACTGTCCCCTGTAGTTAGGGAATGGAAGTCGCTTTGGATAAAAGTGTCTGATAAATGCCGTAAATGTAAATATTAATTGATCACATTTCATTCTTACATGACCATTTTCCAATCTCTGTTCATCCCTGAGAATGAAACAGGCTGATTTTGTTACTGTACCTGTAAGACTAACATGTAATGATCTCTCTCCTGATTGGTTGCAGCTCATTCAGAAGGCAGCATGAACTCCTTAGAACTTGGGGCTAAACTGCTTTAGGCTAAAGAAGGAGATACATGTAAATGTTAATGGTTTTCTGACATCACAAAAACTCATTTGGAAATGGCCTGGATGGACAGAAAAGTGATATGAGCCCTTTAATATACCAAAAGGTATTTCAATCGCAGCATGTAACAGTAAAATCACAATACTGATATTTTGTCCGTACCATGCAGCCCCAATGAACAGGTGTCTGTGAAATCCGCATAAGTTTCTCTGAATATATTTACGCCTCAGTGACTGAAATTTAGAAATGTAGAGAAATGCCCATAAAGCAGTTTTTCACATGGTATTAAGATTACACAACCCTTTCCAGATCATGAGGGAATTTACTCATCCAATTTTTTGCTATATTACTACATAGTGCTACATAAAGATTATTATAAATAAAATTAAGAAGAAAAAATACAAAACCTACAGTAAACAGTGATTTTATGTTCAGTGTATCAGTGTGTTCTTGTGGAAGTTCAGTATTACAGCAGTTTCCAGCAGAAACCTGGTTTGACTCAAATCAGTCCATTAAATTAAATCAGGAGCTGCTGATAGAATTTCGCAAATCCAAACAAGGCTGGAGGAACCGACAAGGAATCTGGAACCGAACCTGTGTTCTCCTCATCAGCTGTCAAAATATCAACTACTCTTTTTACACACACAAATCCTGATAATTCTAACTGCTGTCTTGTTTGTTTGCATTTGTTCAAATGTTAGCTTTGCTGGTAAAAAGATACGCTGAAAAAAAATGGTTTTGGGCTCACAGGAAATTTCTGTGACTTTTGGACTGGACCCGCTCCTTGTGTTTTGCCTATGATCTCATTGCAATATGAGCACATGAGTCAGTCTTTCATGCCTGAACTCATCTCAGTTTCCCAAAGAACCTGGGGGAGGTTGCAGGTAAACCACAGTTCAGGTCAAGTTGACGTTTATGTACCTGATGTAGTGGACAATGATCAGTTTCTAACCACAGGACCACAATTAAACAGACGTTATTTAGATGATGGACCACTTTCAATGCCATCAGTGACAAAACACAATATTGCAGCTGCACTAAAGCAGCCCACCACCTGAATAACGCCTGATCAGTAGAGGTCCTGTGCCCAGAAACTGACCATTTGAATTTTATTGATCTCTAAGTACTTGTTCAGTTATTTTGTGTCTAAAAACACAAGTGCAGGCACTCAGTCATTGGGTCTCAATGTGGCTAGAAGCCATTCAATGCTCTACGGTACCATGAGTACTCTAAAGCTCACCATTGTAAGGTGTTTATCTACCCCTCTGTGTGTGTGTGTGCGAACGATGATTCCTGGTGGGAATCTTCACTCCATAACTGGAGCGTTCGCAGAGCAAACTGCGTGAATCTGCCAGCTCTTTCGTGCCAATCCGCGACTGGGCTCTCCCTTCACGCTTCACTGGGCAATCTGTCAGTTCATCTCTTGTCTGCTCCGTGACAAAGTGTTTTGGAACCATAATTGGGGGCATATTTAGGCTTTACACTATAAATGTAGGCATTTTAAGACATTTTGTTTTTACCAAAACACAACGCGGTTTATGGCTATACGCGGGTGCTCTTGGAACATAAACCCCGCGAGAAACGAGGTTACTGTACAGATGGATTACTGAGGTGTGGCTACCTGGTTGCTATGGTAACTGTAGTAGTTGCTATGGTGGCCTCTGAGGACAAGCCTCCCCAAAATTCACCAATAATTGTCCATACACTACAGAAAAACAATAGTATGATTGCTTCCACAATCACACCAATTATGTAGAAAAGTTTCGTACAGACAGCGATGGTATGTCAGTACAAGCCCACCTGTCAAAACATTTCTTCTCTAATACTTGGTTTGACCTTCCTATTGCTTCCAAAACATGAGCAGTCTTGTCAGGTGGGATTACTCCAGTCTTTAGTTCCTCTCTAAAGGTACTTTACCACTGGTATACAGGAACCATGCTATATCTAAACTGTACTGTGATGGTACAGAAGATGAATAACACTTTGATTTTCCACTCTATCTGGGTCCAGTTTCTCACACGTCAGCAAACCGTGTCCAAACGTGTTTTTCTGTCAGAGCTGCTTTTGTATATGTGTGCATCTGCAAGTTTTACATTTACTATTCTTTTTATAGATAGAATTTGGCACCACTTCTTGTCCTACAGTTTTTGAAATATGGGCCTGGTTCCAATGACCAATATCCCCTTCAGTGCACGTGTACACAACTATTCAAACAGATGGTCAGGGGCTGAGTATTGATTGTTTAAAAATAATGATTTTTGTGGTCAAGTTGGCTCTGTAATACATGGTGAGACAGAATGGTTTAGTCCCCTTTAAATGTGAGTTGGAGAGTATGACTGCACAGGCATGGAAAGAGAAAAAAGCAGAAAAACCTAAGCACTAAATAACAAATGCATAACAAAACACTTTAGACTGTGGCACAGCACCAAAAGCTCTGGATTCTGAATCAGATAAACGTGGTTTGATCCACGGCGCGAGAAGGGTTTTATGCAAAAAAAAATTTGGCCATAAAACCAATGTTTGGGAGTCTTATAGCAACCATACAGTCACACTTTTCAATTTCTCAGTTATTTATCTAATTATTTAGTCTTATTTGAGTTTACAATTTTTCTCAGCATTGTTTGCCAGCTACCTTGTTAGCAATGGTTCACGTTCATGTTTCTCACAACATTGTTAGTGTCATAGAAAACTCCAACCGAAATGTATCTTCAGCCCAGACAGACAGTAGTGCTGGTACTTCGTTAACTTCCCAGTTGTTTGTTTGGATCTCAATTGTTTGTTTTTTTTTTAATGTGCGCACACTAAAAACCAATGGCCTCTTTCCAATGTACAATATTTTGACCAATCAGAAAGCAATGATGTAGTCAGCTTGACACTTGCGTGTGACGCCATTTTTAAAAACCCAGTAGTGGTTATTATTACATTTTTTTTTTAAATTACAGTAACTTTGGTTCTACGCGACACAGGAACACCAAACAAAGCTCAGCATGATGTCGGATACCTCAAGCATCAACATAAATCCAAGGAGCTCTTTTTCGGTACAGTGAAAATTTACCATTTGTTGTTCTTGAGACACAGATCCGTGCCGTTCAAGTTCTAAAGGTTAATCTTTAATCCAAAATATGTAAATTTTACAAGAATGAGTTGTGTCTGTTGTTAAGGAAATCATGTGGCCCGGTGCTCCAGTGGTCTTGTATTCTGATGGTTATTAGCAAGATCCAGCTCTCAGTCCAGACTGGTTCTAGCTGAGCAGAAAAATAAAGAGCAGAAGGAATGCTAACGTCGCAGCAGTCATCCTGG
>JBBJLS010000018.1:16727838-16740068 GCA_037577275.1 Bryconaethiops microstoma
TTGTGAAAATCTGCAGAGGTGTTTTGCTCCTTGGGTGTGGAGTGTTGCTAATTGTGTGATCATTTTTATTTTAGTGTGTAAACAATTGTAAAAAACTAACATAATAGATAGTTAGACAGAAAGACAGACAGATAGAGAGATAGTGCCTCAGTGCCGTGTGTGCAGGTGTGTGTAGGTGTGTGCACGTGAGTGCAGGTGTGTGTATGTGTGTGTAGGTGAGTGCAGGTGTATGTAGGTGTGTGTAGGTGAGTGCAGGTGTGTGTAGGTGAGTGCAGGTGTATGTAGGTGTGTGTAGGTGAGTGCAGGTGTGTGTAGTTGTGTGTAGGTGAGTGTAGGTGAGTGCAGGTGTGTGTAGTTGTGTGCAGGTGAGAGCAGGTGTGTGTAGGCGAGTGCAGGTGTGTGAAGGTGAGTGCGGGTGAGTGCGTGTGTGTGTAGATGTGTGCAGGTGAAGGTGGTTTGTAGGTGAGTGTAGATGTGTGCAGGTGGGTGAAGGTGATTGCGTGTGTGTAGATGTGTGCAGGTGTGTGAAGGTGAGTGTGGGTGAGTGCGTGTGTGTAGATGTGTGCAGGTGTGTGAAGGTGAGTGTGGGTGAGTGCGCGTGTGTGTAGATGTGTGCAGGTGCAGGTGAGTGCAGGCGGGCTCCTGTCAGGCTGCTCTACCTGTCTGTGTAAACAGTGATTAGGTGCGTCGGTGCCACACCTCGTGCGCGGAGCGGAGAGCGGTTAACGCGGAAGCTCGCACTCAGTGGTCGGTGCGCGCGGCAGCGGCAGCGCGCGAGGGAATAAGCATGATGAAGATTATGAGGCGCGCGGTCTCGCACCTAAATAGTTCGGAGCTGGTCGCGCGCTTCCAACGAGCTTGCGGCTTGATTCCGGCCGCTCCGCGCGCTGCTCCAGGAGAGCTAAACGGAGACACGAGGAGCCGCAGAGAAACACCAGAGACTCAGAACGGGACAGTACAGGGTCACCACAAACAACACGGAGAACACGGGAGCAGCGTGAGTGGAAACAGACACACCAACTCTCTCTCTCACACACACACACACACACAAACACACTCTCTCTCTCTTTCTCTCTCTCTCTCTCTCTTACACACACAAACATACACACACACACAAGAGAAAAAACTTTACACAAATACTCATATACACTATAGCACCCCCACACATACTCGCTCTCTCTCTCTCTCTCTCTCTCTCTCTCTCTCTCTCTCTCTCTCTCTCGCTCGCTCTCTCACACACACACACACTAGAGCACAAACTTCCCACATAGACTTGCACACACTACACTCCTCCCCACCCCCGCTCACATACGGGGCAAAGGTATGATGCACCTGCACACAGGCTTTTCCCGTTTGTCGGGTTACAGTTGTTGAGGGGCCCTGTGCACAATCTTCCTCTCAGGCAACTGACCTGTAGACTGGGGTCAGCTATAACGGGGGATTTATAAGACTGAACCGCCTCAGGCTACCTGTGAAAAGGGGTCAGCTGTAACAGTGAGGTCACTTGAAAGACTGTGGGACCTGTAAGAATGAGGTATCCATACATTTGTACTTATCTTTCTAAGTGAGGTCACCTGCAAAGAGTCACCTTCTAAAACTGGAAGACTAAGGTAACCTAGGTCACCTGTCACACTAAGGTCACCAATGGTGACTAAGGTCATCTGTGTTACTGTAGAGGTCACCAGGAGAAAATTACCCATAAGAGGTCACCTGTAAGACTGAGGTCACATGGAAGACTCAGGTCGCCTGAAAGAGGTAATCTGGAAGACTCAAACTGATACCATCACAGATCACAGGTGCTGCTGGAACTTAGGGACTATGCGTGGCCAACAGTTCAGATCTGCCCTTATGCAAATCTTGGTCTGCAGGTACATCTGAATATTAAAGCCAGGTGTGTGAGATTAGTAAAGGCTGCGATGGTGTGTCACTCATCCAGTTGTACTGTGATACTCTATATCACTAAGATCATCTGTACCCAATACACAACACTTTAAAGACTTTAGTGCGTCACTCATGTTACTCTACATTGCTCTGTTTTTGTTACTCAGTTACTGTGACACTGTTACTGTGGTAATGACACCCTGTGTTACTTTGTTTCTGTGTTACTTTCTATTACTCTGTTAGTAAATGTCACTGTGTTGCTGTAATCATGTTAGTTACTGTGCACTATTCTGTGACTCTGTGTTGCTCTTTAGAACCTGAGACGGAAGTATGAAGTGAAGAACTGGCCTCTCTATCTCCTATTTGTGGTGTCCGCTACTTTGGGAAATGAAGTTTTTTACATCTCATTCCTTCCTTGCATTCACTGGAACCTTGATCCCTTCTTGTGTCGACGGCTCGTCAACATGTGGGCTGTGAGGAGCAGAGAAGCGACCGCAAACACGCACACACACACATGCGCGCACACACACACACACACACACACAAACATACATTTACAGACTCATGGGTACTTTTCAGCATACTAGAGAAAACCAAACTAATGTTTAAATAAATTTCCATGAAAACGTTGCCACTCGGATTGTTACATTATCCATAAAAAAGTAAACTGAATAAAGCAAGCACGATAAGAATGTCTGGTAACTTAAGTAGGAATAAATTTCAGCTCAGCACTGAAGTCATTCTCTCTCTCTCTCTCTCTCTCTCTCTCTCTCTCTCTCTCTCTCTGTAGGTGGTGATGTATATAGGGCAAGTGATGAAGGATGTTCTGAAGTTGCCCCGACCCACATCACCCCCTGTGGTGAAGCTGGAGTTTCGTGTGGATGCAGAGTACGGCCTGCCCTCCACACACGCTATGGCAGCCACAGCCATATCATTCACCCTACTGCTGAGCGCCCCAGAGAGAGTGCAGGTTGCATACACACACACACACACACACACACACACACACACACACACACACACACACACACACATAAATATATATATATGTGTGTGTGTGTGTATAAACAATACTGCACAAAAGGCACCTGGGAAAATTATACTTAAAACCTGTTTACTACCAGATAGTAGTGTTAAGTTAGTGTTAAAACATTAATATTACAATAAATACAATTAACATTATTACAGTAGTGGTTTTATGTGTGGCAAAGTGTTCTCTAACCATTTCCAGACCTCTTTCCTCATGGAAGTCCAATGTTCATTATAGCTACAATCAAATACCTGGTTTGGCTGGTTTTACTTCATTAGATGAAATTAGATGCTGCTTATGGAATTTTATAAATCCACACAATGACTGGAGGCAATGAGCAGAAATCTGAAACCAAAGCTGTGTTCTTCTAACCAGCTCACAAAATATCAACTCCTTTTTAGAAAAAAGGAAATCTTGATACATTTTTACTGCTTTCTTGATCGTTTGAGTTTATTCTAATGTTCACTTGTGTTTTATTGGCAGAAAGAAACCCACTCCTGATATAAACAGATTCAAACAATTTTCATAGGTGCCTAAGAGTTTTGCACAGTACTGTATGCATGTGTGTGTATCATTCAGTGTGTGCTGTGAAAATACTCACTGTGTACATAAATATATAATAAATGTCTTCCCATATAAGACAGACTGCATTACATTTCACTGCATTGGGAACAAAACAGCGCAGGTTATGTGATATATATCTTTCAGTTTTTACCAAATTCTGCAGGTTTTTCTATCACCTATCTCCCCGTTTCGGCTGAGGGGTGTGGTATAAGCTTCGCTGCATTAGCCTCGTATCTGCCACACAAAACTAAAGACGCCAAACAAGGAAGGACAAAGACAACACCAAACACCCAAACCGCAGACATGAAAAGTGCAGCTGTGCTTGGAAAATGACAAGTACTGTCTAAGCCTTCTGAAAACAAAGTTAATGCTGACCGTTCTGCTCAGGAGGTCAGGTTAAGTGCCGCCCGGCTGCCTGCTAACCTTGTTCATTCCATAGGACTTTTCTTACGCTATGATGATGGCACATTTGCTTGTTGAAATTTTAGCACCACCATTATCATATATATCACACTACTACTGTGTTAAATTAGAAAAAAATGCGCATTACATGCTAACTAGCAGTGTGCTTGACTCAGATTTGTCATTGAAGAGCTGTCTTTGTGTTACTAATCCAGTGCTTTCTATTATTTTTTTTTTACTAGCTAGCTAATACACTACCAATTTTTGCACACCACTGTTTTTTCCCACTTATCCATTTATTTCATAAACTGCAGATTTTTATTCGTGTTAAACATTGGAAAGTTGTTGAATGAAAATATGTCAAATAAAACAAGTTTCCCTTATAAGATGAGAGAATCTGTAACAGTGCATGTCTGACATCCTATTAACTGGTTATGTGGTGAAGCAGAGTCAAATTCTAGACTGTCCATAACTTTAAATGCACTCGTTAACTATTTCATCCTATTTACTGCCACTTAACAGCTTGTTAAATATCTAACACTTGTCTGGTGATCCACACTGGTAAATCTAATAAAGAAACTCAAGTAGTAAACATACTGTACATTTATTTGTCAGCACAGAACAGTTAGAGTATTTTTAGTAAATATTAAGTGAGTAATTCTTATTCTTCTTTGTTGGACTAGACACTACACTCGCTTTGTTTTTTGAAACAGTGGTCACAAAGTTTCAGTCGGTTTTGTTGGTCACTATAATATGCCCCCAGCCCCCTTTCTTGGTTCTTGCCCAAGAAAGTGTTCTGGAACCAGTTTATCTGCCTGAGAGTTGGTTCTTTGGCTATTGAAACATGAAGAACTGGTTCGAGTTTCAGGACCACTCTGAACCAGCCCTTGAGCTGAAGTGTAAATTGGACATAAAGACAAATTACTGTTTTAACTGAATTAAGTCAGCTATGCAATGCATGAATGCCTCCCAAACAATCCGGAACCCTATCAGGATTACTAATACATGACTCTTGTAAATAACATCTACGATGAAGTTCAAGCGTATATTAATAACTGATAGCTAATGTCAATTACATTTGATCTAACTTCATCCTTTAGAAATGAAGCTTGGTCAAAAGACGGCAAAAGGGGCCATGATGAAGATCTGGATCTTTTTCTTCTTTGTTGGAGTAGACTCCACACCAGCTTTGGTTTTTTTAAATGGCGGTCACAAAGTTTTAGTTGGTCTTGTTGGTCACTACAATTTGTTTCTTGGTTACAACCCATCAAAGCATTCCAGAACCAGTTTTTCTGGCTAAGAGTTTATTCTTTGGATATGGAAACATGAAGAACTGGTTCGAGTTTCAGGACCAACTCCAAACTGCTGAGGTGAGCATGAACACACACCTGTTACATTGAATTAAATAGGCTAAATAATGCATATAGACCATGGAGCCCCTCTCAAACTAATCAGGAACCCTAATATCAGGCTTACGAAAAATGCTTTTCCACTGGCACAAGGAACTGTGCCATACTGTGAACAAATGTCTTGCAGTTACAAATAAAATTTCTGAGCTGTACCTGAGCTGCTCAACGGCAGGGCTAAAAGTGGGCCGCTGCCGAACTCACAGCATCACTGCTTTGTTATTTGCTGAAATGTGGTCGTGACAACAGACAGACTTGGAAAAAGGCCATTGTTTTTTTTCTGTCCACACAAAAAAACAACAACGGAGATAAATTAACAACTGGGAAGTTGACAAAGTACAAGCACTACAATCTGTTTGGACAAGTAAGACATTTCAGAAAAAATACATTTCAGTGGAAGTTTGACAAATAAGACATTTATCTTTAATGCTATGAGAAACGCGAAGGTGTACTAGGACATAACTGAAAAGTTAGCGGGGTTAGGTTTTCATCAAAAAAAAAAACTGTAAAAACTGAAAGGCTGCAATATCAAACGTGACTTTGAGAGAAAAACTTCGCCCAAAGCTTCCATTCTGCACAGCGCTTAGGAATAAACAATCATCTCTGTGGTCTTATGTCACCATCGCGCTGCTGATCACGATTACTAATATATCACTTAACTGGGCTGTGGCCAGGGCAACAACGTCAAAAGTGTACACTTCTGAAGTCATAGAGAGCAAAATAGGGAGATAAAGGTGTGCAAAATCTTGTAAAACCTGATATTATCTCAATACTCAGGTCGATAGTTAACTGATCTCAGGGCAGCGGTTGAGGAGCCAGTGCTAGCTGCTTCGTTCCATAATATCATGCCCTAAATAGCCTAAACAATTGGTGTTCCGTGAATTAGAGAAATTTCTGTTGTCAGTAGATATGAGATTGTCTGTTTATGTGTATATACATGTGCGTGAGAGAGATGGAAAAAGAGAGTGTGTGTGTGTGTGTGTGTGTGTGTGTGTGTGTGTGTGTGTCTGTGTCTGTGCGACTGGGCTGTGCATTATGCGTGCAAGCCGGTGCCATGCATGCTACATTAGCGTGCCTGGTGCAGGGCCTGATTTCCTGCAGCACAGAGCAGGTTCCACTAATTGTTTCACTCTAAATACCAAACAGATGAAAGTTTATCATTCTTTCTCTCCAGGCTCAGCTCTCCGACAGATCCTGGCTCACTGTGTGCTTATTTAGCTGCCGTTCGAATGACAGGCCATTGTTGTCGCCTGACCGCTTTGTATACGTTTAAGTCTTTTTCACGCTGCAGGTATGCGTGACATGACTACTGCTTCAGTGAGAGTTCTTACTGTAAGTAATCCGAAACATGAACAGCTCAGTCGGAAATTTACAGGGCGGCTCGCAAATCTAGGGCTCGTTTTTGTCACTGTTGCATTCCCAAGGAGACAATTATACATTAACTCTCAAAACTCAGAGTGTATTATTTAAATCAACAAATAAAAATGGCGTAAACAGTCTAAAAACGTTTTTTGTTCTTTTACAATAGGTGCACCGCTGCTCGGCCGCTCTCCGGACCCTCTCCTTCTGCGGGTTTCCCCCACCCACTTGTGGACAGAGACTATCCTGAAAGTTCTCCCGGGTTCAACAATCTTGTGGTTTGTTTCTTAAACCTAAGATAAAAGGGCATTTGTGTGTGACGGCATTTTTAAAACCCCAGTAATGGTTATCATTATTATTATTACATGTTTTAAATTACAATAACTTTGGTTCTACATGAAATAGGAACACCAAACAAAGTTCAGCATGACATCTGACACCTCCAGCATCAACACAAACTGGGGAAACTTCCATATAAGGAGTTGTTTTGCTGTATGAAGACAATTTACCATTTGTTGTGCTTCCCGCACAGATCCACACTACTTGCATTGTAGGGGTTAAAAGGATCATATCACTAATTCATTTATAAAATATTACTTCAGTAGTAATGACAGCTTGCTTCTGTAATGTCACAAAAACAAGAGCATTTTCAGGCATCAGAATCCGAATCTGAAAACTTTTGATCCTGGAGGAAACTGTTTACGTCATGACTGCACAGAGACACAAAGCCTAGATCAATATACAATATGAAATCAAAATTAAACTCTCCAGAAAATACAGTATATACACAAAATGCTGCCGGTTATAAATAAATAAAAATTTTGCATAGATGCCACCCCCCCTCCCCCCCACACACACACACACACACACACACAATTCATCAATATAATTAATTTCGTCCACCCCCACTTTTTGTTTCCCGGACAACGGCCGAGACTTTGCTCGCGCGCACCAGTCCCCGCCCCACCCTAAAAGGACTGAGACTTTGCACACGCGCAGCAATCCCAAAAGGACAATAAAAACGTGGCCTCTTTCCAAGTCCTCTTTTTATCACATACAGTGGTGGTGAATGGAACCACACGTCTTCAAAACACATATAGTGAAGGTGAATGGAACTAGACGTCTTTTTAGCACATATTATGCCTGCCATCAAGCAGCACGGGTATGGCTTAGCTACAGGTCACTTTATTTTTTATGGAAAGACATTTGTTTGCATTGCAGTGCGGTTCCTTATGCCAGTGGAAAAGTGGCATTTGGTGCACCCATCCTTTTTTGCACAACTTTACTACCTTTTACACCTGATCTGAAGGCTTTGAAGATGCTGAAGGCACCTTTCCCAAGGCCCGGGCCTCCAAAAGACAGAGCACAACAGCCCGAGGCTCAACAGTAGCACAGAAACACAAGGCTTTCATGTGCTTTATAATTACTGTGGCTCTTTATTAGCAGCTGCCGGTTGTGCTCTCACTCTCTCTCGTTCTCTCTCTCTCTCTCTCTCTCTCTCTCTCTCTCTCTCTCTCTCTCTCTCACTCTCTCACTGGATCAGAGTCAAATCGGAATTGGCAGTTAACACCTGACAGACAAGATCACACAGCCGGTGGCAGATTTATTCCGCCTGCGACACTGACAGACATGACCTAAAAAAACACAGTGAAAAAAAAAAAATTCAGAACATACAGCGCGCGCATGCGGTCTCCAGGACCACGCCAGTGACAGGAAGGCCATAAAATCAGTCACACAAATCGTTTCTGCAAAGGGAGACAGTTCACACGTTCGCAATAAGCCATAATGTTTATGAAAATAAAAACTGCAGGACGTTTCCTGAGTCGCGATCCGAACAAGGGAGTGCAGAACTGCAGATCAGAGAGAAAATCAGAATCAGAACATTTTATTGATCCTGGAGCACATTGCTAATGCTGTGATTGCACAGTCACACAGAAACACAGAGACAAGAACCGTATCAAATATTAATAAAAAAGCTCTCTAAGAAATACTCTGTAGTAAACATACTGTGTTATTTACAAAAAATACTGTGGTCAGTAACATCACAGATAGATAAATACAATTACTGCTGAAGTAATTTACTAATTAACACAATCAGTGGTTTGGAGTGCTTCTCTGTACTGAGTCTGTTACTGCACATAATAGTAACATAAGTAGTGAGACTATTGCACGTTCTGAACAAAAACACACCAGTTCCACGAAGTCTTGCCTGAAACAACGTATTTATTCAAAGCTATTTACGGCCTAAATGGTTTTAAATGATAGACCTTGAAAGACTTAAAATAAAAGATTATGTTAAATAATATTTTATTTTGATCATTCCAGAGCAGGTAAGGAATTTTGACATGTCAAAGACAGTATGCATTGTTCTCTTTAAATAATTATTGATTTATTTTCCCAGAGTTGATATGACAGCACTAATTGTGGCCTGCGGAGGGATGCATGCTGATTAAACACCATGACGTGTATTAATGTCATTTAGGCTTGCAGTCCATCATTTTGCTGTTCATTAGGTCACCACCAGAGACAACAAAAGTTAAAACGAGATTGAAATAGGCAAAAACTATTATGATCAACTCTTAGAATGTGAGCAGAAACACAACAAATGGTTAATTGTCATCATACACCAAAACAGCTGCTTAGTGGCTCAGTGGTTCTGGAGTTCGCTCTGAGATCAGAAGGTTGTGGATTCGAATCCCTGGACTGATAGTGTCATCACCCTTGAGCAAGGTACCGTCCCCACACACTGCTCCCCGGGTGCCCCTCGTTGGTGGCAGCCCCCTGCTTGGTGAATGGGTTAAATCCAGAGAAATAACTTCCCGCTGTGATGTATTCACGCATGACTATAAGGGGCCGCCTTACTTTTTATGGAAGTTCCCCCGGTTTGTGTAGATGCTTGAGGTGTCAGACATCATGCTGAGCTTTGTTTGGTGTTCATATGTTCTTATGTCACATAGAACCAAAGATATTGTAATTTAAAAAAAACATGCAGTAATAACCACAAAAAATGGTGTCACATGCAAATGACCATAAAGAACAAAAATGAACACATTTCTTTTGTTTTAGGTTTTAGAAACAAACAAAAAAAACACAACATCTTTGAACCTGGAAGAACTTTCAGGATAGTCTCCGCCCACAAGTTCGTGGAGAAAACCCACAGAGGGAGGGGGTCCAGAGAGCGGCAAAAGCGCCAAACACCAGTTTTAAACTGTTTTACACTGTTTTTTATTTGTAGAAATCAGATTTCACTACTACACTCTGAGTTCTAAGAGTTAAAGCTGAAAGATATTCTGCTTGGAGACTTTCTGATAGTCTAGGCTGCACAGTTTAGTGATTTTCCTCAGGCACAGACATCCTCCACTGCAACCATTGAACATCCAGTGCGTGGACCTTGAGGCTGTGGAGAGGTACAGGTCTCATGGTGTTCATCTGAACAATAAACTGGACTCATAACACAAATGCACTCTACCTTAGAAGATGAAAAGGGCAGAGCAGGCTGTACCTGCTGGGGAGGCTCAGGTCTTTTGGAGTGCAGGGGCCATTCCTGAAGACCTTTATTTTTTACAGTGTGGTCTGCTGGGGCAGCATCATCTCTGAGGGGACAGAAAGAGACCGGACAGGCTGATCCGGAGAGCCAGCTCTGTTCTAGGATGCCTTCTGGACCCAGTGGAGGCAGTGAGTGACAGGAGAATGGTGGCTAAGCTGTTATCCCTGTTGGAAAACATCTCCCACCCCATGCAGGAGACTCTGACAGCACTGAGCAGCTCCTTCAGTGGCAGGCTACTGCACCCACGATGTGGTAAGGAGAGATTCTGCAGGTCTTTCCTTCCAACTGCTGTCAGATTCCACAACAAAGTCTTTGATGACCACACACGCACAAACAAACAAACACACACATCCATTACACCATGGTAGTTTCTCTTGCATGCAATATTTCTTTTGAGCACAATTTTTCTGACGCCACGTGCAATTTTTTGGGTGGAATATTATTACTGGTTGAAATGTGCAATTTGTAAATGTGTAATTTATAATGTGAAATTCTTCTGGTGCATTGTTACTGTTCTTGTCAATGCCTGTCACTCCATTGTGTACCTATGTGTGTATATATATATTGTCACATCCCCTGTCAGCTGACCCTAGAGGCCGCTGTTGTGAAGAATTTTATGTTGACTTGGGTGTGTTCTCATTCCTGTGCTATTGGCTGGCCAGGGATGAGGGACAATTAAGATCATGTATTTTGTGTTTGTTCTTGTTATAAATAGTCTGTTTTGTATTCAATTCCTTGTCGGTTTTCACTCACGCATACCTTGAGTTGTGTCTGTTTGGATTCTCCGTCGTTACTTTGTGTTTTTCGGCCATCGTGCCATTTAAAAAAAAGGGAAAAAAACATGGAAGTCTGCGTCTGCGCCTCCTGTCTAAATGGGCACAGCCTGTATATATAAATATATATATATACATATATATATATATATATATATATATATATATACAGTGCTGTGAAAAAGTGTTTGCCCCCTTTTTTTGCATGTCTGTCACATTTTAATGTTTCGGATAACCAAGTAACACAAAATGTCAGTTTTTAACACAAAATGCAGATAACCCAAGTAACACAAAATGCAGTTTTTAAGTGGTGATTTTATTTATTAAGGAAAAAACTATTCAAACCTACATGGCCCTATGTGAAAAAGTAATTGAAAAATTAACTTTGGTTAATCACATTGTTTGAAAGGCTGAGTGCAATTCCACTAGCCACAGAGATCCAGCCAATCCAGAGATCACTTAAAAAGTAGACTAAAATATTCCAGAAAAGGAGAGACATCATGCCGCGATCTAAAGAAGTTCAGGAACAGATTAGAAACAAAATAATTGACATCTCTCAGCCTGGAAAAGATAACAAAGCCATGTCTAAAGATCTGGGTCTCCAGCAAACCATGGTGAGGGCCATTATTCACAAATGGAGAAAACATGGAACAGTGGTGAGCCTTCATAGGAGTGGCCTACCTACAAAAAAGAGTCACAAAAAAACCCAGAAGATCATTTAAAAAACTATAGGCCTCACTTGCCTCAGTCAGTGTTCATGACACCACCATAAGAGAGAGACTGTGCAAAAATGGCATGCATGGGAAAGTTTCAGGCTAAAACCACTGCTGACCAAAAAGTACATAAAGGCTCATCTCACTTTTGCCAAAAAAAACGTCTGGATGATCCCCAAGTCTTTTGGGACAATATTCTGTGGGCTGACAAAACAAAAGTTTAACTTTCTGGGAGATGTGCGTCCGGTTACAAGTAACACAGCATTTCAGGACCTGGACGACTCGCTGTGATTGATGGAACCATAAATTCTGCTCTCTACCAAAAAATCCTGAGGGAGAATATCTGGCCATCAGTTAATGACCTCAAGCTGAAGTGCACTTGAGTTCTGCAGCAGGACAACGATTCAAAACGCACCAGCGCGTCCACCTCTGAATGGCTTAATAAAAGCAAAATGAAGGTTTTGGAGTGGCCTAGTCAATGCTGTGGCATGACCTTAAAATGGCGAAAAAATAAGAAATCATAAAATAGGAAAATACTTTTTCAAAGCACTATAT
>JBBJLS010000018.1:16740168-16752373 GCA_037577275.1 Bryconaethiops microstoma
CTTAGTGGGTAGGATACTTGCCTCTGGACCAAGAGGTCATGGGTTCGAATCCTACCTTCAGCATCACCACTGGGTTCAGCATCACCACTGAGCAAGACCCTTAACCCCAAGTTGCTCCAGGGAGACTGTCTCCTGTAGTTAGGAAATGGAAGTCGCTTTGGATAAAAACGTCTGCTAAATGCCGTAAATGTGAATGTAGCCAGGCTTGCAGGCTTGTTAATTAGGTAGTCTTGGCCAGGTTCGTGGGCTTTTTAGCCAATGGCTGGATAGACACTTTCGTTTAAAGGAGGTAACCGGTAATGCCTAGATGTGTGCTGCCCCTTGTCTTCACACCTGGTCTGTGCAGATTTTGCAGGTAGGGGAGTCTCATGCTCCGGTTTGCTCCTCGTGTCATGCTGTGTTATTCTAAGGGCTGTGTATGCTGTATACAGATCTCCTCACTGAGGCTCTGTTGTTGGAAGTGCCCCTCACGGAGCCCTGCTGGTATGTTCAGTGCATTGTCTTGTGCAATGTTATCAGGGGATCTGTGGTAAATGCATGTCTTATTTCGGGTTTATCACTGGTAATCATTCAATAAGAATTATAGACTTGCTGCTTTCTCTCGTTTGATACTGCTGAATCGGTACATAGCCTAAAACAGCATGGTTATCTCTTCTTCTGATGGAGATTTTTGTGTACAGATTATTAGGCTGTTGCCTCATGGACCATTGTTGGAGCACCTTCACGGGACTTCTATTTCTTTTGTATTAATGTTATTGTGGGTTTAGAGAGAATTGGTTTTGGCGGTCCTTTGGGGATTAATTTTTCTTTTTTTTTGAGTTTTTGTTAAGTTCAAGTTCAAGTTCAAGTTCAAAGCGTTTATTGTCATATGTACGGAGAAAAACAAAAGTGACATTTTCTCTGTGCAATGAAATTCTTACTTAAGTAGTGGTATTTGGTTTTAGGCCTTTTTCTTTATGTGCTCTGACTCATGACTGTTTCTTTTCCTTTTCCGGAGCAGAGAACTTGGAGTGGAGGCTAGCTGGTGCTTTAAGAGGTATCTTTTTGCCAGTGTGATTATTTGGTTGTTTGTGTGCACTTTGTATGCTGTGGGTTTGTCTTACCTCCCTTTTGCAGCCAGTCTGGTGCTCCACTGGCATATCTCAGCTCAAGATGCAAGCTGCTTGGTTGTTTTGTGACTGTATGCAGAGTGAGGGATTGTTTTTATTTGTTGTAATAAAAGACTCTTAGTGGATGAAACCATGTCTCTTGCTGTTTTGTATTATGAGCCTGAAGGCCTTTTTCTTTCTTTCTTTTTTAAAAAATTCTTTGGGTGAAATTCCCAAGTTGGCGTAGTCGATTTTCTATGCAGGGTGATTGTATAACTACACATGGGCATGTTTCTTCCTATGCTGCAATTTACATAACTTGTGATTATGGTTCTTCTTTAATGTAAATTGTTTATTCAAATAAAGCAGGCCTCTTAATGCCTTTGCCTGACAAATGGCATTCACTAAAAGGAGCCATCGCCTGCACAGGACAAGATGGACTGCTGCCAAATATTTTTGAAATGGCTTGAGCCAAGGCAATCTGAAGATTAAAAAACATCTCTTGAATTACAATCATCTCTTGAATTACAAACACACCACAAAATAAAATTAATGCAGTATTTTCATTGGAAGGAGTGAGTGCTGGATTGTTTCACTATCCATAAGGTAAAGGAGGATGGGATGAATGGCACATAAGAGAGTACAATGATTCTATTGCTGAAGACCTTTTAGGCACAGCAATACATGACATCACACCATTGCCGTCTCCACCTCGGCCTTGTTATGTATCAAATGTGGAATGCTAATGATGGACTTCCATAAAGGTTTTAGAATTAGGGAGTCCGTTTAACATACTCAGTACCAGGATTTTTTACTACAGTTCTAGTCCCTTTCACTTTGACATGTGAGACACAAGCCTGTTGATACTGTGATGAGCTGGCATGAAAGGACTGACTCCCATGAGCCTTTGCACACAGCATGAGTGGCCAGTTGGCTGTTTATTGTGTTTGTGGGGACAGCAGATGCTTGTGTGACTGATAGTGTGTTTTTGTGTGTTATGTGTTTTTGAGCCCGAGAGATCGGCTGAGCGAACCACGCTGAAAGGCTGATGAAATGTGGGGCGCGCTCGCAGGAGATCTGCAGAACTGCGCATGCCGAGCCTACCTGCAATTCATGCTGTCAGCACAAGAGGAGCTGGCACTTTATGCCTTTCTCCATGCACTCTCACCAGAAAGACTGCAGCAGCATGTGCGGCTGACAGCCCTGCTCTCCCTGACAGCAGTGCTAGCAGAGGTCATCTTAGCCGCCAAGGCAAAGTCGTTCCGGAACTGGGAAATTTAGCATAGCACTGCCCAGTACCAGTGGCAAGTGAGAAGGAGCAGCAGCCGGCGGGAAACGCTCAGCGGGCGGCGCCGTGACGGCTGCGCCGTCTGCTACCTGCCAAGCCCCTCCAAAACTCCAGAAACCATGATTAGGTCGTCTGGGTGACGCTGAGGGTCTCTATGTAGAGTGCACTGTCAGGCGTTGGTCAAGAACCAGCTTCACCATCACGATCGTCAGGCCAGGCGTGTTGCCCCACACGCAGCAGCAGACTCCACCTGGCTGGGCAGAGACCAATGTGCAGCTCGCCACTGTGACCAGCGCGCGCACGAAAATGCAGGGAAAGAAACAGCTGACCATCACAGTGAACGGAGTGATGGTCAAGCATGAGATGTGGCTTGCGGACGTGGTGGAGCCATGCATCCTGGTGCTGGATGCGTTGGCAAGATTGGGGGCAATGGTTGAGATCATAGCAAGACAGCTCCACATTGCTGCGGAGACCAACTCGTTCCAGCAGAACAGCAGAGAGACCGACGGAATGGTGAACAAGACTCGCACGGTGGAAGGGCCGTCCACCGAGACACGACAGGTGGTCCAAGAGCTGCTGTGGAAAGACAGCATGGGGCTCACTGAGCGTCAGAGAGCCGAGTTGGAATTATTACTGAAGTGGAATGTGAATTTGTTTGCGGCAAAGGATGAGGATTGCACACACAAGGCTTTGGTGCAACACCACATCAACACTGGGGACATTACTCCAGTTCGTTTGCACCCACACCGATTGTCGCTGGCTAAGCAGCAGGCAACTGAACAGAAAATCAAGGAGATGGTGGCAGTAGGGGTGATTGAGCCCTTGGACAGACTGTGGGCCGCGCCGGCTGTGCTGGTGAAAAAGAAGGATGACAGCTGGCATTTTTGTGTGGATTACTGGCGTTTACTGAATGTGGAGACACAAAAGGACTAATATCCCCTTCCCCATGTCGATGATGCATTGGATAACATTGCAGGTTCACGGTGGTTCACCTCCTTGAATTTGAGTCAAGGTAGAGTTGGCCGAGGACGCTAAACCAAAAACAGCTTTCTCTATTGGACATGGGTTATGGCATTTTCAGGTTATGGCGTTCTGACTTTGCATTAGTCCGGGCCCATTTGAGAGACTCATGGAGCACATGCCGAACAAAGTGCGTTGTTTACCTTTTTTATCTGTTTATCTGTTGGTGCATGCCAAGACATTTGAGGGGGCAGTGCAGAACTTAGAAGTGGTACTCGTGGCCAATTGTGCCGCAGGGCTGTGGTTTAACCCAAAGAAATCTGCGCTTTTTAAAACGGAGGTTGGGTTCTGGGGGCATGTGGTCAGAAGCAAGGGGGTAGCCACCGAACCGGTGAAAGAGGATGCAGTGAGGGCCTGGCCCACTCCGCAGAACATCAAAGAGGTACCAAGCTTTTTGGGGTAAGCCTCGTACTACCGGTGTTTTGTGCAGGACATTGCGAAGGTTGCATGGCCGTTACATCGGCTGATGGAAAAGGGAGGGACTTTCTAGTGGTCAGTGGAGTCTGAAGCTGCATTCGAGCAGCTGGGCAAGGCATTAGGGAAGGCTCCGGTGCTTATGAGCCTGGACTCAACAAAACCGTATGTAGTGGACATGGACGCGAGCAATGTGGGCATTGGGGCAGTCCTTTCACAAACCACGGAAGTGGGGCAGCATGTAGTGGCATATTACAGTTGTGTGTTAAGTTGGCCAGAACAAAACTATTGTGTGACGCGGTGAGAATTCTTAGCAGTGGCCCACAGCCTCCACCACTTTCGGCCGTACCTGTGCGGGCAGAAATTCCGTCTCCAAACTTATCGTACATCTCTAACATGGCTGCTGTGTTTTAAAAATCCTGAAGGGCAGCTTGCGTCGTGGTTAGAGGTGCTACACAGGCTGGGTTGGCAGCACTGTAATGCAGACACACTATCGCGCCGCCCATGCATGGTCAGGGAGTGTCGCCATTGCAGTCGCGTAGAGGAAAGAGTGCAAGGGGCTGTGCTAAGTGCAGCCATCTTGAGCGAGGCTGGGCCGGGGGTGGACTCAGAGAGGATGAAACGAGAGCAAGAGAGCGACCCCACTCTAAGCCAGGTACAGCGGTGGGCGGAACAGTCGCGCTGCCCTGGGTGGGATGAGATAGCTGCCGTGGACTTGGAGCTAAAGGCCTACAGGTCACAGTGGGGGACACTGGATTTAAGGCAGGGGCTGTGTTACAAACAATGGTGGCACCCATACGGTCAGCGCGAGCTCTGGCATCTGATGGTGCCCCACGTACTGTGGGAGGACATTTTGAAGGCCGTACACAGTGCGGTGGGAGTCTGACATTTTATGGTGACCAAAACGCTAACGTGGCTCTGCAGTCGTTTATACAGGCCAGGGTGCTGGTGGGACATAGAACTGTTTGTCCACTGTTGCGAACATAGAATTGTTTGTCCACTGTTGTCACTAAGAAGGGACCGATCGGTCAATTGCAGGAGCCGATGCAGCCTTATGTGGTGGGGGCCCCCATGGAGCGGGTAGGCGTGGACATTTTAGGGCTGAGCTGGAGAACCGCTACGTGCTCATGGCCATGGACTACTTCACCAAGTGGCCAGAGCCGTGCGCAATAGCGGACCAGAATGCGACCACCGTAGCAGACAAGCTGGCGGAAGAGTTCTTCTGCAGGTTTGGGGCCCTAGAGGAGCTGCACAGTGACCAAGGGTGAAACTTTGAAGCGCAGATGTTTGGAGACATGTGTTGCCGGCTGGGTATCCACAATACATGCACCACTCCACTGCACCCACAGAGCAACGGTTTGGTGGAACGATTTAATCGCACGTTGGTGACCCAGCTGGTGATCTTGGTGGTGGAGCATCAGCGTGACTGGGACAAACACTTGCCCTTTGTCCTGTGGTCGTAACAGACAGCAGCGCAAGACAGCACCCAGACCACGCTGGCGGTGCTGATGTTTGGGCACGAGTTGCACACCCCCATGGTCTCGGCGTTTGGACTCCCACCGAGCCGGAGATTGTGGGTCCACCAGGGCCAGACTACACGTGCAGACTGCAAAACCACTTAAAGTCAGTACTTGAGCTGGAGAGAGAGCACCAGGGTGCAGCCACAGCCCAACATAAGTGGGCACAATTTCGCACCATGGGACTTGTTGCCCCTTCCGGAAAAAGGGGCATAACCCAAAGCTTGACAGCCACTGGAGGGGACTGGGAGAGGTCCTCAAGCGGCTCGGTGAGGTGGTGTACCGTGTGTGGCTGAGGGGCCGCCGCAAGGCAGCTGTCCTGCACAGAGACAGACTGGCACCGTTCAAGCCACAGGCTGGTGTGAGGGACGCTCCTGAGCAAGACACTGACCACACCAAGCCACCGGACGCATGTGGTGAGTTGATGACCTGGGCAAGTGAGTGGTGGGGGCTCTATTTCTGCCCAGGAGGACACACCACAAGCTCGCCGGAGGCGCATCTTGCTGCCTTGTCTGAGAGATTTTGTGCTGGACAGCACTCCCCATTGGAGGGGACTATGTGACGAGCCGGCACAAAAGGACTGGCGAGCCTTTGCACGCAGCGTGAGTGGCCAGTTGGCCGTTAATTGTGTTTTTGGGGACAGTAGAAGGGGGGAGTAGATGCTTTTGTGACTGTTAGTGTGTTTCTGTGTGTTATTGTGTGTTATTATGTGTATTTGAGCCGTCTATCTTGCAGAATGTTAGCTGCTGGAGTAAGGTGGCAGGCGAGACCAGAGATATTTGTTGGAGTTGGGAGCAGAACTGGGGCATGCCAGTTGGGGGCACAGTATTCTGTGTTTGCAAGGTCTGTTCAAAGCTGCACAAGCTGAGAAATAAAGACAATTTGCTTGAAGAACAGTGTGTCTTTGCGTTCTCTCCCTCATGCTCGCCACAATACTATGCCTTTTGTAACACACCCGGAAAATAGAATTCTGATGTACAGAATTACAGAGTTATGTACAGAGGTAGCATCATCAAGAACATGTTTCTACTTTCTGAAACTAAAAGGAATCCTATTTCAAAGAGAATATTGCTGACCTGGCTATAATCTGCCTAAAGGGATAAATGATAACATGATTGACTCTCATCTGTTTCTTAGGGAATATAAAACCTTCCCGGGATTCTTGTGCTGAAGTCCTCCAGTAGCTAGAGCTGGTGCATCCTGCAGAGTACAGTCAGTTTCAAGCAGTTCTTGCATAGATTAATGAACATCTGGCAACAATTAGTCCTCACAGAATGTTTCCCTTTTCTCTAAGTAATATTCAAACTAATTGGTAAGAAGGTAACGTCATTAATAGCAAAGGTTTTCTAATGAATGCATGTCTTCACTTAATCCAACAGTTCATCTTACAGACTAGGTGGGATTGCTTTGATCCGCATATGCAGTGTATAAATAGTTAAACTCTTTATTACATTTAATCATTTGTGAAGGATATAACATACAGGGCATTTGAAAATATGAAAATCAATTTGAAAAATATTTTAATATAATGTATATTACTGTTATTATGATTGTTGTTGTTTTGTTGTTTTTTGTTGTTGTTCTTCTTCTTGATAATAATAATAATAATAATAATAATAATAATAATAATAATAATTAATAACTCTTCTTTAAATAATCTTTCAATTGTTGCATTTCCTAAATTTTTACCCTTACAATAGACCTGTGTCTGACAAAATGTACATTAAACTTTGACACAACACAGAGACAATATAAAATACCAGAAATATACTTTGCTGACTCTAATAATATCTTAGGAAGTGTTTAGATTTGCAGTCTATACATAGTCTACGAAATTGGTGGATTTCCCTACATATTCTAAACTTATCTAGTGTGGTGTCTCCACCTTGTGGATCATAATGCAGCAAGGTCTGTGGTGATATTGCTGGCTTAGGTGAGTAAAGTACAGCACAAAGTACTTGAAAAGACTTAGAAAGGAACAAATGTTTTAAATGTGAAACTGAGGCATATTTGTTCCATTGTGATGAGGAAATGGAGACGGTGTCAAGTTGAGCCTTTTGGTGGGAGCAGTCAGAGGGTAAGAACATTAAATGCTTAGAGACAGGCAAAAAAAGTCAACACACTTCAGTATATTTTAAATAATGAGTTGTGCTTATTATGAACAGGGACATGAACTAACAAGGCAAAAAGAATTTCAATTTGACTTAAAGGACCTGTAACTGAGTATACAAAATTACTCATTTATGCTTCATAGGCATTTTTTAATATGTATGGAGGCCTGAAAGAAACTATGAAGTGTTTTCATTTCAAAGTAATGTGAGAACCCTTATATTCACTGTAGATTTTTTTCCTGTTTCCTCTAATTAGTGTGTTTTTCTTAATAGGATGCCTGTGTGAACCCTTGATATGTTATGTAAACCAATACAAATGAGGCTAATAAAGTGTGGGTCTAATACAAACCCTGATTTACAGAAGACTTTCAAAAACAAATTTGATCTTTAATAAGCTTTTCAGCCAGTTTTCAGTGTTTAAAAAAATGTAGAGGCCTTATGGGCATGTCTCACTTTCTGCAATAATGAGCACCAAGACAAAACTGGACTGATTACAGAGAGGCTTCTCCAATTTTAAGGAGCTGGTATGAGAACTTTAGGGAAGTCTTAAAGGTTTCAAAAGAAAATTCGTTCTTCCTTCCTAAATAATCATTAAAACCAACAAGTTGTCAGATCAGTGGTAGTCTGACAAACATTAAGTCTAAAAACACCCAAATATATTGTGTCATACCTGAAACAACATGGCCAAAGAGGCAAATTGTTCTCAGTAACTGAAGACCTACAGTAGATTATGGAGGGTACCAATATGGAGGGGTGGCTCCAATTTTATCTAAAAGGCAGAGCTACATGCAATTGCTGATCTGACTGCTCGCTTCTTCACAAACTGCAAGACTATATAATTAAAAAATAAAGAAAGAAAGTGACTGAAGACCCGGTCAATGCATCTCTTGATCCTGCTTAAGACATGTAGACTGCATCTTCTGCTTAACAGCCCCATCTGTTCAGGGTTTTGTGATTTTAAGACGAAGTTGAAGTCCCCTCAATGAACCACCACCTTGGTGGAGGGGTTTGTGTACCTCAGTGATCCCAGTAGCTATGTTGTTGGGGGTAATTGCCCCTGGTAGGGACTCCCAGGGCAAACAGGTCCTAGGTGAGAGGTTAGACAAAGAGTAATTCAGATGACCCCTATAGAAGAAGAAGCAAAGTTCCCACTACCCTTGCCTGTACTAAAGATACTGGGGCCCCTCCCTGGAGCCAGGCCTGGAGGAGGGGCTCATGGGCAAGTGTCTGGTGGGGGCCAGCTGACCCTAGTCCGAAATATCAACACGTAATCACCCTAATGTGGACAGCACATCACAGGGGCAATCTATTGTTTTGCTGGGAGACTTCAACACTCACTTTTGCAATGACAGTGTGACCTGGAAAGGGGATGATAGGGAGGATTTGACTTATGGTTTATTTATAACAAACACCATATTCGAGCATAAACATGTCCATAAATGCACATGGCATGAGGAAGCATGTGGCCGCAGGTAGATTTTGTAGTCATGTCTCTGATCTGTGGCCATATGTCTTGGACACTTGGGTGAAGAGAGGGGCAGAGCTGTAGTGAGTTGGATCAGGTGGTGGGGGAGAAAACCAGACCAATCTGGCAAGCTCAAGATTGTAGTTAGGGTTCTTGGGAGTGTCCCCTGTTTGCCAGATCTTTAACTCACTCGCCAAATGGATGTTGGGGGAGAAGGTGGACATTGAGTCTGAGTGGACCTTGTTCTATTCCTGCAGCCGGTCATGCAGAGCTGTGACTGCAAGGTGGTTGCAATCATGGCAGTAACCCCCGAACCCTGATGGTGGACATCGGAAGTAAGGACAGCCATCAAGCTAAAAAAGGAGGCCTTCTGGACATGGCTAGCCTGTAGGTCTTCCAGAGGCAAACAATGGGTACCGGAAAGCCAAGCGGAATGTGGCTCTGGCGTCCTCCCAAGCAAACACTCAGGTGTGGGAGGAGTTCTGTGAGGCCATGGAAATCGACTTTTGGACAGTCTCAAAAAGGTTCTGGCAGATCAGGAGGGGAAAGCAGTGCTCCATTCCGACTTTTAACAGGAGGGACGGGGTGCTGTTGACCTTGACATCATCAGTGGAAAGAATACTTTGAGGTTTTCTTTAATCCTGCCTTCACAATGTCCAAGATGGACATAGAGCCTGAGAAAGCTGGGGTGGACTTGCCCATCACAGGGGCTGAGGTTGTTGAGTTGGTTAAACATATCCTTGGCAGCTGAGCCCCAGAGGTGAATGAGATTCGCCCTGAGTATCTGAAGGCTCTGGATGTTGTTGGGCTCTCTTGGCTGACACACCTCTTCAGCATTGCATGGAGGTCAAGGACAGTGCATCAGGACTGGGAGCCTGGGGTGGTGGTCCCCTTGTTCAAAAAAAAAAAAAAACTGGAGAGTGTACTCCAGCTATAGGGTGATCACACTTCTCAGCCTCCCTGGGAAAGTCTATGTCAGGGTGCTGGAGAGGAGAGTCCGGTCAATAGTGGGATTCAGAAGGAACAGTGCAGTTTTTGACCTGGTCATGGAACACTGGAACAGCTCTTCACCCTTGTGAAGGTGCAAGGGAGTTTGCCCAACCAGTCTACATGTGATTTGTGGACCTACGTCCGTGTCCTTCATGGTGCTCAGTGAGGGGGGTGCTTTGGGAGTATGGGGTTTGGGGCCCTCAGTTAAGGGCAATTTTGTCACTGTATGAATGGAGCAGGAGTCTGGTTCACATTGCCAGCAATATTTAGGTGCAGCCATGGAATGGAAGGTGTCCATTTTGGTGGCCTCAGAATTGCTTCACTGCTTTTTGTGGATCATGTGGTCCTGTTGGCTTCATCAATCAGCAATCTCCAGCATATTTTGGGATGGTTTGCAGCCAAGTGTGAAGCAACTGTGATGTGGATTAACACCTCCAAGTCCGAAGCCATGGCACTCCACGTCAGGTCAGGGGGCAGTATCTGCCCCAAGTATCTCAGGGTAAATGATATTCATCTGCGGCAGTCAGACATCACTAAAGCCAGTGTTAAAGAGGTGTGCAAATCGGACTATGTCTGATGCAGTAAACAGACTATGTCTGATGCAGTAATATGCTCTGGCCCCATCCCAATATGGTGTGGCCCCGAAGCTTGCAGCAGGCTTTGGGCGCTGAAATGCTGGATGTCCAAGTTGTGCTCGGAAAACAATGTGGGATTTATTGACAATAGGTCAACGTTCAAGGGCAAGCCTGGTCTCTTAGCCCGGGGCAGTATCCACCCCTCGCGGAAGGGTGCTGCTCTCATCTCCTGCAGTCTGCAGTCCTCTATAGTCTGTGAGCTAGCCGGCAGTGCAGCTCAGGTATTCACTGCTGACAAACTAGTGCCGAGGCCAGAAAACAGACAGACCGGCTAAACTGACCATCTGCTAGTTGCCTTAAGTCGTCACCTAGGTTTCACCCTAACTTCTATAATAGGAGACTGTATCTCTCCCCCGAACTAAACAGAAAAGTAGGAAATTTCAAAAAGTGTGCTTGAATAATCTAATCTATCTCTCTCATACTATCAGTAAGCTCAGCACCTTAGATCTAAAGCTAAAACTCCCAAAACTGCTCATGTCAACAAATTAATAACAGATCAGAATCCTGATACCTTATGCCTGACAGAGACCTGGATCAGACCTGATGAGTTTGTTGCTGTAATGAGGCTACATCTCCAAGCTACAACTACGTACACAGCCCTAGACGAAATGGTAGAGGGGGCACAGGAGGCACAGGAACCATATATAGAAGGGCTTTAAGTATTAAACAAATAAGTTTAAATTCTTGTCCTTTGAAATTTAGATACAAATAAAATCTCTCTCTCCCTAATTACTGTCTTCAGGCCACCAGGGTCATATACAGAGTTCTTACAATATTTCAGCTGTTTTCATAGCAAATTTAGCTGTTTGCTGCAATAAAATTATAATTGTTGTAGATTTTAAAATTCACTTTGAAAAAGATTTTAAAATTCACTTTGAAAAAATAATCCCAGGTTTCTTTTTAGTACAATTTCTAAAATACCTAGGAACCAGGGAGGTGCAGAATCACAGGTTCCTGCAAATTTTACTAGAGATGTTTTTACAGAATTTTCAACAATAAAGTAGAAATAATTAGACAAGAAATTCAAACTAGAAATTCGACTCAACCACATTTGCTGCCCGATTCAGCAGACACAGATACTGTTCAAATCTCAGCTATAGTTGAGAAATCTTTTAACCCAGCCTGACAAACAGAACTTTCTGCAATTATTCTCTCTTCAAAATCCTCTCCTATAGGTATGAAACGCCTCACTTAACATTGGTCTACCGAAAACCTTTAAATTAGCAGTTATTAAACCTCTGATAAAAAATGCACCTTGATCCATGCGAGCTCTCAACCTATCTCTAACCTTCTTTTTCTATCTAAGATTTTAGAGAGAGTCGTGGCTCACCTGTTATGTTCATTACTACACAAAAACCGTATATATATGAACATTTTCAATCTGGGTTCCGGCATTATCATAGTACAGAAACAACCTTAGTAAAGATAGTAAATTATCTTTTACTGTCCAGTAACAAGGGATTAGTCTCTTTGTTGATTCTGCTTGACCTTAGTGCGGCATTTGACACAATTGACCACACTATTTTCCTAGACAGACTAGAAAACCCTGTCAGAATCACTGGAACCGCCTTATCCTGGTTTAGATCACACCTGACCAACCGCTATCAGTTTGTAAGAGTTAACAGGGAATCCTCAGCACCCACCAAAGTAAAATATGGTGTCCCACAAGGTTCTGTT
>JBBJLS010000018.1:16764221-16774235 GCA_037577275.1 Bryconaethiops microstoma
TTTCTCACTCGGATTGTGCAAGATTACTGATCTGCTTTTTGTTTACTCATCTGTATGTTATTGAATGTTTGTTTCACCCCCCCCCCCCCCCATCACATGCTGCTGTCTCTTTTTATTCATGGCACAAACACTGTCACTTTTCATAACCACTTGAACTAATAATGTTCTTTTATTATATCTGCTATAGTTATTTGTTACTTTGATGGAGTTATTATGTTATGACATTTGCACTATGACTACTGTTCTGTTCTTTATTCCTCTTCTTGCATTGAGCATGTTTAGGACAAAAGAATTTCCCTCGGGATAAATAAAGTTCTTTCTTATCTTATCTTATCTCTCTCCATGCTCCCAGAAATTACTCTGAGGACTTGCCCTACCAGTAGATTGGTTATCTTGAAGATTATCCCCCATCCCCAAAACACCATTTTACTTTTGTCGCCTCTGTTTGGAGACCCAGCATGTGGCTCCTTTGTTTACAAACGACATGAGCTATTGTTGCTATGCCCCGCAGTGGTACTACTGGTGGACAGACAACACATCCTCAGCAAGCTGAGGAGGAAGAGATGGGTGGTGTCACACTGGGAGGAAGCGTTGTCGCCCGAGAAGAAGATGATACATACCATCTCTCCCATCCATCATAATGGGGAATGTAAGATCTTTCCCCAACAAGATGGCTGAGCTAGCAGTGCTAACCCAGTACCAGACTGAATTCTGGCAGTGTAGCATCATGATGCTACCAGAGACCTGGCTAACACCACTAATTCCAAACACGAACATGGCGCTGCCCAGATCCCAGCTGCTGTGGGCGGACAGGACGACGGAGAGTGGTAAGAGGAAAGGAGGGTGACTGGCAGTGTTTGTGAATGACAGATGGTGTAACCCTGGGCACATCACTGTGCCCCACCAGAGACAATAAAACACTGGACTTACTGTGTGCCAACACAAAAGAGGCATGACCTCTCCCTCCCCTGGGAAGATCAGATCACAACCTGGTGCACACCAGCAGTCACGTGCATAGTGCAGAGATGGGTTGATGGTTATAGCCTACATTAATTTCTGTGTGGATAATACCATACCCACCAGAACATTGTGGTGCTTCTCAAACAACAAACCCTTGATTATTCCAGAAATCAAGGCCATCCTCAAGCAAAAGGAGGGCCTTTAAATCAAGATTCAAGATTCAAGAGATTCATTGTCAATTCACATTTTATGTGCAAGACATACATGGGAATCGAAATGCCGTTTCTTGCTCTCTGTTGTGTGTACCCCTAATTAGAACTAGAAAATTTTTATCTAAATTACAAAGTTTTAGTTGTCAGTGAGTATATTACTGTCCATGGGCAGGGGGCAGAGTGGGCACCTAATGGACAGACTTCCTGACAGCCTGGTGGATGAAGCTGTTTAAGAGTCTTGTGGAGCAGGCCTAGAGGGTCCGGTACCTTCGCCCAGAAGGCAGGAGGCTGAAATGGGAGTGTAATGGGTGGGAGGAGTCACAAGCAATGCTGATGGCTATGCGGGTGAGGAGGGTATGGAAAGTGTCCGTGAGAGGGGCAGGGGGGTGCCGATGATCTTGCTGGCTGTATTTACTACCCGCTGCAGAACCTTATGTCAGGAGGCAGAGCAGCTTCCGAATCACACAGCAATACAGCCAGTGATGACACTCTCAATGGTGCCTCTGTAAAAAGAGAGCATGATGGGGGGTGGAACTTTTGCCCTCTTCAGTTTGCGGAGGAAGTAGAGGCGTGTTTGTGCCTTCAGTGATGTGGTGTTATCGGTCCTGGAGAGATCCTCAGAGATGTGCACCCCCAGAAATTTGATGGTTGTCACCCTCTCCACTGCAACGCCATCGATGGTCAGTGGGGCGTGTTGAGTGTTATCTTTTGTCTTCTCCTGAAGTCTATAACCAAGTCTTAGCACAGATGTAGTCAATCAGCTTCTTTGCTTCCTTCATTCAGAACTTCAGCTGAAAGGCAAATGTTGCTAATGTAGGCAAATGTAACATTAGGAGTCTTGGCCAAGGTCTCTAATTAGCATAATGTGGTATATTTGTCCAGGGGGAGAAATGAACATTCACTAAACTTGTCTAGAGAGCCAGAGATAGCCAGAAAGTGCTAAAAGAAATTGCAGGTTAAAGGAAAGTAAATCTAATTTATTGACATTAAATCTACAGTCTCCCTAAACTTTTCCATGATATCCAAAACATCTTTTATACAACAAACCAGGTGGTGCAGAGCAGATGTGGTTTAGGAGTCGGTATGACTTACTGTGAGCTGTAAATTAGATTGACATCCCGTTAACTTGCTAAATTTGTACCACTCTCTGACCATTCTGTTGCTCTAGACATTTTAAGAAGAGGTTTTGTGGGGATTATTTTTCCCTCCTGGGCAAATATACACTATGTACAATATGCACTATATACCATATAACACTATGTTAATCAGAATCTT
Source organism: Bryconaethiops microstoma (assembly GCA_037577275.1). NCBI lineage: Eukaryota > Metazoa > Chordata > Actinopteri > Characiformes > Alestidae > Bryconaethiops > Bryconaethiops microstoma. The sequence continues at coordinate 16,766,669 of JBBJLS010000018.1, forward strand.
TGTGCAAGACTCCTAATGCTACATTACACAGTTCCAGTTATCCTAGATGTAGCCAATCAGCTTCTTTGCTTCCATAGTTCCTTCCTTAGAACTCCAACTGAAAGGTTAATGTTGCACTAGGAGTCAATAGTCATCCAAATGTTTTCCATGAATGCGCCCTCAAAACTGCTCTCAGACCTCAAACCTGGTCTACATTCAGGTGGTGCAGACTTGTGGATGCAGTTTAGGGCTTAATATTTACATTCCTCAGATTTTATATTCCTTTAACCTGCCAGTTCTGTACTACTTTCTGTACGTAAATGTAAACGTACTTTCTGGCCATTCTGATTCTTTAGATGAGTTTTGTGGAGGTTAATATCCCGTCCTGGGAAAATACCACTATTCTAATCAGAGTCCTTGCGCAAGACTCCTAATGCTTCATTCACCTGCTGGTGTAACATAATTAAATGTGTATGCTGTTCTAAATTATAATAGAATCCACACATACGTGAGCATGTTGCCGTACACAATTCTTGACCTACAGCCCCGACTCATCTGTTTCTAATGTATGGAACCCAGCAGAATATAAGGAATAACACTTCATATGAAATATGACCCACTGGAGACCTGCCTGCAGGGCACTGAGAGTGAACCCAATTTTCTAAGCGTGTTTTTTTTTTATTTTTTTTTTATTTTTTTTTTAATCAGGCGTCATAGTGGAGGCAGAGAGAGAGAGGAGTTATAAGAGAAAAGTAGCAAATAATAAAATAACAAGTTCCTTCTTCCAGGCCACTCTATGACATTGCTTCTACTTTGTGTGTGTGTGTTTGTGTGTGTGTGTGTTGCTGGGCTCCTGGCGCTGTTCTGCTGTTTGACTGCAGATGGCTAATTCTCTTCTCACAGCAGGGGGTGGTCAGAGATGTGTGAACTAGGAAGGAGGTGAGAGAAGCAAAGTTTAGGACCTTTGAAGGGCCCCTATGATATCTTTTATTGTTTTTGTTTGTTTTTTAAGACATTGATGGAGTACATAACCACTGTTACTTTTGAGCAAAAACAGCCCGTTTTTTTATTCATTGTTTATATGATGTCACAAAAACCAACACATTTACATATTCAGCTCATAGTAGTTTAGCCAAGCTCATTCATAATGAAGCTATAAGGAGCATTTCAGTCCCGCCTGCTTTTTGAATGAGGCACAAACTGGGGCAGCCACTCAGAACAGAACTCCTTTAGAAATATCACTCTTCATGGCACAGAAACAGCAAATCAGCTCAAAAGATGATTAGGGGTTAAAAAAAAGGTTCCGTAAAATTTTATAATGGCTGTTTTTGTCGAAACCACACATCTTAAGTGGACCTCTTGGGAGGGAAAGTGGTAAATCCAAGACATATTTTGAATATTGGCCCTTTAAGGGTGGTGCTAAAATAACCTTACAGTATGCAATATGAATCACTATGTTTCATTTTACTGAAGGTTATGAGCAAGGGAGTTGGACAGAATGCACCAGCAAAACAACAGTTGTGGAAAAGGTTATACATGATATAGAAAGAGTTATGTAGACAATTTAGGAAGAATGGGTAGAAACGCATGAATTAAATAAGATGATAACAGGGCTCACATTCAATGAGAAACATATTTCTCAGGTTATGTACACTCATGTTTGAACACCCAAGGTCTTTTATTTAGCCCAAAAATTCTCTACAAACTTAGATTTGGCCTTTTTTCTGCAAATTTGGGCAAAACGTTTCTGCAAAATAAGATCATAATTTCTATTTATTTTCTTTACTTCGACTACCTAGCATTTTTTGGAGGCTTTATTTTTATATTGTTCTCGTCTTTGTGTCTCTGTGTTTAAGCAATTTCCTTCGTTAATAAAGTTTTCTGATTCTGATATTGGGGAAAAAAACAAAGGATACCATGACACAAAATGTTCCAAAACTTTTGCACAGGCCACAGTTTAAGTTGCTTTTTTCCATTTTTTAAATTCATAAATGTGCATTAAAATGGGCAGACGGGTGTTGAGAATGTGTATTTACATTAACAAAACATGCCAGGGCGTGCCCAAACTTTGACATATTACTGTAGTTACTGCATTCTGGTGGTTGTTGTCGTTGTTGTTGTTGTTGTTGTTGTTGTTGTTGTTGTTGTTGTGGTTTACAGGCTCTCAATTTTTGCTCTGAATCCATTTTCGTGGTCTTTGCTGTTGTTCAGTGTTCTAAAAGTACTGATACATGTTTAAAAAAAGTGTAATGGTGTGATTTATCATAATATCAGGATATCATATCACCCCTTCCCAAACACCGTAACCAGAAATCCTCGTCCTGCGTCTGTCCGGTGATGTAACTGTAATTTGTATTTGTGTGGGTGTGTATGTGTGTTTATCCCCAACCCCTTTAAATAACCTAATCCAAACACTCCCCTGAGGCTCAGGCTGCCATGTTCCGTTTGACTTTGTGAAATATCAGGGGTCCTGCAGTCAGGGAGAACATGCTTTCTGCACCAGTTGTCAAGGCTGATTTGCATTTTCCCTGTTGACATTTCACCCTTCTGCGCCCCCTCCCCTCCCACACACTACCCAGTGCCAGCCTTGGGGGACCTCGCGGTGCCAACAGTGATTTCTCTCTGAGCCGAGTGAGGGGGCCCGGGGCCCCCAAAAACAACGTGAAACCCTTCCCCCAGTGTTCATCTCTCTCCTTACTCTCACTTTCAAATCCTGCTGCCAGTGGCCCCATTGCTCTACCAGGAACCCTGTTCTGGTAGGAAAAGCCAGATAAGTCAGCTAGTGATGGACATTTGAAATATTTTTCCCTATTAGAACATTTGCATTTCTAAACAAGTAGCATTCTAATGTGCTAAATATGCTAAAATATTGTGAATCAAATTGGAATACCCGCTGCCTGGTGGGTCCAAAATGACCAGTTATTTATCAGTTGTTATCAGTTATTTAGTTACAGAGCATTCAAATGAACAGCAATTTCTCCTGTGAAGTTACCAAACAGTGAAGATCTGATATTGTTATGAATTTAAAGGCTGCCCAGAGGCACTGTCTAATCCTGGACATCAGGAGATGATGCGTTTGATGCTTGGAGATGCCACAGCCATCCATGACCAGGATTCAAACAGAACATGACTGTCCTCGCTCTCTCTGGGATGGCCCTCCCTCTCCCCCATCTCTTTGTGGGATGCTAACAATGGTGAGTGTCTGTTACTCGATGTAACAGAATTGGTGGTTAGTGTTCTCCTCTAAATGTATTGAGCGTGTTCAGGGATCCGTTAACCCCAGTTTGAAAATATGCAGTGAAGTGTTCTGTATGCGTTTAACCCATTAATCTAGTGTTCTAATCTCATATTTTAAATTATACTTTGTAATATGCTTGTCAGGGCTGGAGTTAATGACTGTGGGTGGCCACTAGAGGCCACCCTTGTGTGAGTTGTTATGTTTATTAGTTTCACCTGGGTGTTGTTATGGGTTAACTGTTGGGCTTTTGTCATTGGTGTTTTTTCGTTGTGTCTGGGTATTTTAGGGCTTTGTGTTTCAGTTTTCCTTCGTCGGTCAACCCGGTTCTTTTCCCCGGTTCTTTTCCCCACGCACGTGTTCTTGTTTTGGTTCCTGTCTCCCTTCGTTTTCAAGTCTATAGTTCTAGAGTTTGGCTCTCATGGCTGTTTTGGTTTTTGTCTATTTCTGTTTAAAATAAAAGAGGCGTTATGCATTTCGACTACCCATGGTGTCAGTGTGCCTACCCTGCGTGCGAGGAGAAGGGGATACCCCGTGACAATGCTGTAGACCTATGGTGAGATACTAATAATATACTAATATACTATATCACCTAATATTCTAATCTCATGTTTTAAATATACTATGTAATATACTATAACCCACAGAACCATATGACTTGTTCACCTTTTTCATGGATATTCAGAATCAGAATCAGACCTTATTGATCTTGAAATTGCTTATGCTAGAACTGCACAGACACACAGAAACACAGAAACACAAAGACAAGAACAATATAAAATATAGTTCAATAAGTCAAAATGCTCCAGAAATACATTTTTCAGAGGAAGGTGGGACTCACAGTAGAGAAACAGAACTTTTTTGTTGAAAATTATTGCTAGGGACAATTCAGTAGTAACTGGATATTGACAGGAACATGTCCCTACAGTGTCTACACAATTACACACTCGTAATAAATACACTGTGCTACATACACAAAATGCTGCGGTCAGTAACAGAGATGGAAATATAAAAGCCTTCAATTTGACTACTTTGCAAACCTTAGTAGTGAGTTTAACCTATTGGCTGGCATGGAAGATATATCTCACACACATCCACACACACCTAATGTCAACACATATCATTCTAGTTTATATTCTGCTCTTATTGGTGATGTAACAGTGCTTTATTTAGTACATTAGCTGCTGTTTGTAAACAAATAGCGTTCTAATATGCTAATGGAAGTATCGTCCTACTTCTAATTGTTCTGATATGCTAAACATGCAAATATGCTAATGGTAATATCATCTCAGTTTATATTCTGCTCATATTGGTGATGTAATAGTGCTTTATTTAGCATATTAGAGTGCTATTTATAAACAAATGGCATTCTAATATGCAAAATATGCTAATGGGCAAATCATCATAGTTCTTATTGTTCTAATATGTTAAATATGCAAAAGTGCTAATGGCAATATCATTTTAGTTTAAATTCTGCTCCCTCTGGTGATGTAACAGTACTTGGTGACTCTGTCTTCACCTGGACGTGTAAATAATTAGCTTAGCTCCAATGCAAAGGAGCGCGTCCTGGAGTACCATGAGGTTCTGTTGGTATCTTGAGGAGGTTCCAAACACCACAAAACTGGACCCGAGAAAAAAAATAGAGCAGAAGCCATTTCTAATATATAAACATGAAGATAAATTCAAATATTTGTATTTTCTTTAATCCCACAAGGGAGTCCCAGTATTGTACTGCATTTGTCCAGTTTCTCATTTCTAGAAGGAAATAATTCTGACCGAGCTGAAACTCGGATTCATCCACTCGGTTTCATTCTGGCACGCAAAGCATTTAGGCATGTAGGCATAGCTGATGAACCCTAAGCAAAAATATCATCAGATCTGACATCATCGGCCCAGCGCTGTTTTCTCCTCTTCAGTGTGGCACTGAAACCTGATTGGTCCAGCTGGAAAACTGGCATAGGACAAAAAAAGGTCACTATCATCACGCTGCCAGACCGAAATGGCAGAGAGATCAAAAGTGTCAGCCCACAGATATCATTATCTGAGGCTTGGAAATAGCAGCACTCCTCTAATGCCAAAATGACCTCACATAGGCCAGCCACTTTATTGGAAACCCCTCCCATATAGCACAAACCATGCTGGTGTGCAGAGACTGATGACCATCTGTTGAACAGTTTGAACCTCTAGGACTTTTTTGGTGTTTTTCCACCAGCACAAGGAACCGCGCCATACAGTCAACAAATTTTTCCATTAAAAATAAAGCGAACCACACCGGAGCTGAACCCAAGCTGCTCAATGGCAAGACCGAAAGTGGGCCGCAGCCGAGCTGCCAAGCTGCTTTCTGATTGGTCGAATGACAACAAGAAAAGAGGCCGTTTTTTTTTTTTTTTTACTGTTCTCACAAAATACCAACAATAAAGATGTAAACTGACAACTGGGAAGTTGACTAAAAATAAGCACTATTATCTGTTTGGGAGTTTTCTATGACGCCAACAAATTTATTTTTAACTCTGAGAAATGCGAACCAAGTTCGCTGGATTATGTTTTCCTCACACTGCTGAAAAATGCCAAGAAAATAAAATTCAAAATTCAAGCAAAACAATAAATATTAAAAAATCACAATAACAAAAGCAGCTCTGATAGAAAAACGTTTCCACTGGTACAATTCTACTGATGCACTTTTTGGACTACGAGCAGCCATAAACTGTGAGAAGAGAATTGAGCTGCTGACATGTCAGAAACACTTTTACTGAGATACACTAGAAAATCAAAATATAACAACTTCTGTACCATTTCAGTATAGGTAAAACAAGGTTTAGGTAAAACACGGTTGGTGTATGACTATGGAAGTGCTTTTAGTGGCCAATTTCAGACCACAGCGCTGGTCTCAGCTGGATATCTTTGGGTGGCAGACCTAGTGGTGACCCTGATGTGTAAAAAAAACCCCAATTGTGCCAGATAAACTTGTATTAGCACCGCACACACGCACACACACTACATCAGTGTCTCTGCTGAGCTGAGAACAGCCCCCCACCCAACTAATATCCAGCTCCTGTGGACAGAAACTGATCAGTGATGGATGGGGGAGAGGGGGTGATAAATTCTGCAGCAGCATTCTGTATGTGTACACCTGTGTAGCAGAACTATAAGGTAGGTGTTTCTACTACAGTGACCAATGAGTGTAAGCAAGATTTAGGTGTTTCAGCTAAAGTGGCCAGTTAGAGGATGCACAAGCTGGTGTTTTTAATAAAGTGACCAGTGAGAGGAAATTCAAGGTAGGTGTTTCTAATAAAGTGGCCAGTTAGAGGACCCACAAGCTGGTGTTTCTAATAAAGCAGCCAATAGAAAAAGAGCTAAGTAGGTGTTTCTAACAATGTGGCCAGTTAGTGGAAACACAAAGTAGGTGTTTTTAATACCTACCTAGGGGTTCAGTGCTCTCCTGGGATTTGTAAGTTTAACTGCCCTTATGTTGTCTTAGATTTGCACAAAACAGATGGCAAACGTTCATTAATTCTGAGTTGCGTAAGACTCGTTGTGGTCTGAAATTTGTTCATGTTTACATAACCATATCAGTTTGACAGCACCATCCACAGAGATGTCTGAAACTGAAGCCAGTCTGTACAAGACTAAGTAAAAATAACCTCAGCTTATTCAAGCATTTCTTTCCTTTCAGGAACCTCATCAGTCTTTCATCAAGGACTTTCAACTGACCTCAGGAGATGAGCCATATTTCTGCACAGGCTCTTTTTTCTGTTTTGGTATTTGGCATCATGTCTTGGTGGGAGGTGTCTTTTTGACCTCTTTGACCCCATGTGACTTTAATTGAATGTGTCACCAAGCTGACTTGCCCCATATGTGCCCATCAGTCATCATGACTGAGCCTTTTACAGTTATAAATGTGAATGTGTGTGTGTGTGTGTTGTGTTGGGGGGGGGGATTGGGGAATATATGCACACACACAGATACAGTACTGTACAAAAGTGTTTGTGTAAAGCCATTTATCTGAGCAGTGATTGTCATTAGAATAAATGCAAATAAAACGTTTTGTGAGCTGGTTAGAACACCACAGGTTTGGTTCCAGCTTTCTCCTCAATGCTTCCAGCCTTAGTATGACTCCCACAGCAGCTCCTGATTTTAAATAATAAGGTGTTGTTGAGCCGAACCAGGTATTACTTGTAATTGATGAGAAGTATTTCTGGGCTTCCATGAGGAGAGGTCTGAATATGATAAAGCAGACTCATAGACATTAATCGCTATTTACCATATTCATGTTTTTGTATATATTTTGTATATATATTAGCCTTTAAAAGCATATACTTCTCAGCTATGTGTGTGTGTGTGTGTGTGTATATA
>JBBJLS010000018.1:16774335-16800956 GCA_037577275.1 Bryconaethiops microstoma
TATATATATAATCAGCAGTCGCGGATTTTGTCTGAGAACCGAAATAATAATTGTTCGCTGAAATTCCCGCACTAATGTGGAAACTACATTTTAGTGCTAAATTATTAGGAAAAATATATTTTACTAATTTCATAAGATAAATATTTAAGCTACATAAATGAAGCTACATTTCCATATAAAATATAACTATCCATTTTTTGGTACTTTCAATAACACATAGAAAGCGTGTCTTGGGATGGGCAGGCCTTCTCGTCCAACATCAGTGCCTGAGCTCATAAATGCTCTACAGAATGAATGGGCACAAATTCCCACAGCAACACCAAAATCTTCTGGAGAGCCTTCCAAGAAGAGTGGAAGCATTTGTAGCTACGAAGAGGGGACCAACTCCATAATAAAGTCTATAAATTTGAATTCAGTGTAACGTTGGTTGTTGGTGTAATGGTCAAGCGTCCCAATACGTTTGTCAACAAGGCGATTCAAAGCACAATATAAAGAAATTAGGTGTATTCTCCCCTCCTTGTTTGTTGGTGCATAAATAGTTTTAAGCCTATAATTATCACTCATTTTTATTATTTCTATTGCCATACATGGTGAGTAATTCATATTGTATTTAATATTAAATGTTCTACCGTTTGGCATGTTTTCCTGTTTGGTTGCATCTCTTTTTCTTCCTCTCCAGGGTCTGAGCGAAGCCCGGTCGGAGTGTTTTACATGTCAATAGTGCGGGGTTTTGGTGTGTCGGTGCGTTTCGAGTGCGTGCTGAAAGAAGAGCGCCGTAAAAATATATTGGCGCTAAAGAGCGCCCTGTCGCTGCGCCCCGGGGCGTGAAGGGGCTGCTGGTGCAGAAAGACCCCCGGCCCTGCATGGCCAACCCCACACAAAGAGGGTGAAACGGGGCAGAAAACACTATTGTCCCCCATTCTGCCCCTTCAATACGAGATTAAAACACCGGGGGGAGGGGGAGGGCCGCTCCTCCGTCCTGCTGGCGCTGGGCTTGGGGGAAAGGAGAAAAAAAACGAGCTCTGTCCTTCTTTTTTACAGATGCAGAGAAAAGAGAAAAATATTTTTAAATATACATTTAAATATTTTTGTTCATTGATTAACCACGCAACTCTCGAGCTTATTTATAATTCATTATTTATACATTAAATCAAAACTGTGTATCTATGCAAGAAAAACACGCGGGCAGACACCCCACCCCCCAGTTTACGACCAATCATTTGTCAGAATCTGTAGTGAAGAAAGAGCGAGGGGGGCTGTTGTATTTTTATTTTTTAGTTCTTATTTTTTCCACCCGTATTCTAGAACGTCAAGGCCCTGCCTCCCCTGCTCTGTGATTGGCTGTAGGCTCCTACTACCAGTGGCGGGGCCGGGCAGAACAGCAAAGCCCCGTCTTTTCAGCTCTGTGATTGGCTGCTCAGTCCTACTACTCGAGGTCAGGCGTGACAGTACGCCAAAGCTCCGCCTTTACTACTCTGTAATTGGCTGTATGCTGCTGATGCACATGGCCAGAGTTCAAGAACGTCAAAGCTCCGCCTCTCATGCTCTGTGATTGACTGCTCCATTCCATTACTAGAGGCCAGGCGTTCTTCAACTGCTAGTGACTAGCCAATCAGAGTGCAGGAGGCGGTGGCTTGCAGGAATAGAGGTGGACAAAAACAAAAAAAAAGGAGGAGGAGGAGGAGGAGGAGGAGGAGGGAAAAGTTTTCTTTTCTCTGCTCCGAGAAAGAGTGAGAGAGAAAGGGAGGAGGGGCGCAGGGAAAACAGCTCAGCCAAGCGTGCAAAACGGAACTGGGCAAGGAGGGACAGACGGACACCATCACGGAGGACTGGAGCCTTGGACGCGTGGAGACGCCGGATAACCTGGGGCGAGGAGAGGAGGAGAAGCGGAGAGGAGAAGTGGTTTCCTTTGGGATTCACCAAAAAAGGAAAGCCTTGCAGCCTTGGTTTCTGAGAAAACTTCTCATTATCTCTGTTTATCTCTCTGTCATTCTCAGGCAATCTGATTGTGGTCTTCTGGGCCTCCTCTACCCCCCTCAGATTCCTGGTGCACTTTTCCATGCTCAAGGATTTTACTTGGTGACACTTTGTTGAGTTCTCACCAGATTCTGGAGCACCGTCGGATTTATGGCCCTTGCTCTTTGGCTAATAAATGTGGACCAAAGCTGACTCTGCGAAGTTGGTGTGTTTCTGTGAACTGCAGGGACCTCCATCATGGAGGCCCCATGTGGCCCCCCTGCACTGCTGTCCTTCTTCCTCTTCACCTCGCTCACGGTGGCACTGAATGGCCAGCTGGTCTGCTGGCAGGCCTTGCTGCGATGCCATGAGGCACGGGATTGCGAGCTGGCTTACAGTCAGTACCTGGAGGCCTGCGACGGAAACCTGAGGGGAACGAGGCGGCAATGTCCGAGCCACTGTGTCGGGGCACTCGTTCGCCTCAACCAGACAGCCAGCGGGCCAGACCTGGAGACCTGCGACTGTGGGCAAGACGTGGAGTGCCGCAGGACTAAGAAAGCCATCGAACCTTGCCTGCCGCGGACTCACCCCGGTGGAATGGGCTGCACTGAGGCCCGCCAGCGCTGTGAGGACGATCCTGGTTGCCAGGCATCACTGACTGCCTACCTGTCCTCCTGCGGTCAGCTTTTTAATGGCAGGAAGTGCTCAGCCCGCTGCAAGGCTACCATCGAGGAGCTTCTGTTCATGCCCAATGGCGTCATGCTGGACAAGTGCATATGCGATGGAGTGGAGAGGCCGTTTTGCGAGGTGGTCAAGGAGAACATGGTCAGGCTGTGCTCCGTCGGGGACCATGGGGTTTACACTGACCACGAGAGTCTGGACGACGCATACGAAGATGAGGACTATGAGGTTAAAGGCGAGCGGGAAGTCGATGTGGACGCCATAGTGCAATATTCAGGGAGCAAGCACTTGTCAAGCCATATAGTTCTGATCTGGGGATCACTCTTGCTGACCTTTCTTGGGGCTTGACCACCTCAACGGTGTCTCTCCGCATGACCAGTGCAGTCAACATGATTGACCTGCTCTCGTGGTGGGCTCTGAAGCTAGGACAACTCTAGGATATACTGCAAGAAGGCATATCAGAGAGTCTAATGAAAGGGTCTAATGAATTTCCATGGCAATCATCTAGAAAGACCTTTGTTGCATCATGGCTATGAACAAAAAAGGGTCGTTTCTAGATGAGTGCAAGGGGGTTTTGTTTTGATCTGCACTGTCCAGTGTGGGTTGTTTTTCATGAGAGACTTAAGCTACAGTAGTAGGAACGTTATGTGAAGCTAAAACCTTAGATTCCTCTCTGCAATATGCCTTAAAGCAGGGGTGTCAAGCTCCGGTCCTGGAGGGCGTCGTCCAGCACAGTGTGATGGTGGTTCTCCTCAAACACATTCACTAAACCTGACAATTAATTGGCAAAGGGAACCAGGTGTGTCTGAGCAGGGAAATCACCAAAACATGCTGGACCATGGCCCTCCAGGACTGGAGTTCGACACCCCTGCCTTAAAGGAATGTTCCTGCATTTTTCAACCTAATCTCTACATTTCATATCTGTTGCGTACGGTTGATTGGCGTTGCCATTTCAAAGGGTTCTCCTGCAATCTAGAGAAAAACAGAGGGGCACAAAACACGCTTAGAACAGAAGCTGACGGGCAGCCAGAATGGCTGTAGTGGTTTAGCAACTGGTTTCTGTTATAAGTGTGTTTACATAAAAATACTTCAGAATTGTTGCTCGTGGTAGTCGACCAAAGGCCTGCAGATGCAGGAGATAAATTAGGCTGAAAAACACTGGAGTATTCCTTTAAGCAGCAAGATTTGTGGCACCTCTGGGTAGACAGAGGTTAGTTTGATGAGAGACTATGAAGATGTAAACTGTCCTTTCCCTCCCACTGTCTCTCTCTCTCACTCACTCAGTCTCTCTCCACTCCTACGTCTTCCCCCTCTCTCACTCTTATGTTTTGTTTCGCTCCATTGCTGCCTGAAGTGTGTCTCTTTTTTTTAGTAAGACTCAAGACAAACAGTGATCTTGCTTGGTTGGTGTTTGCGGACCTCTTGCTGCCCGCACGCCTCATTGTGGTGACCATTACACTTCAAATATTTGCAGTGGGCGGCCAGAGAAAAGAGCAGGTTTCGGGATCAAGTTGTTAAATTAAGTGGAGAGGCTCTTCAACAGGCTACTAAAATGCACCCCCCTCCTCTTCCACCCCGACTCACTATTTTCTCTCTCTCTTTTACTCTCTCTCTCATTTCACTGAATCATCCCCTGGCATGACCTCTTTCCTCTTTTTCACCCTCCCCCATTCCTAGAGGAAATACTTGATCTCTCTCTCATTCGCTGTCTTTCTCTCTCTCTCTGGCTCGCTCACTCTCTGCTTCTGAGCTGGGCCATTGTTTGTGCTCAAGTAATTGGGTTTTATAAAATTTTTCTTGAATATGGAAAGTTCGACTGCAAGAACCTATTTTCTGCTTCAGATGTGATTAGAAACAGCAGAGTCCCTCGTTCTGTGACTCCAAACGTCTGCCGACTTTTTGGTCTTGTTTGGAGAGGACGGACATTCTGTTCATAGTCTCTTTGGACAAAACATTTTTGACTAACTCAAAGAATCTCCCATCAGTACCCAACAGTTTTCTAAATTGTGAATATCAAAGTTCTCTCATCTGTGTTCAAATCGGGAGTTAACCGTGTTAGGTGCGTTAACATTGTAACGACTTATAGTTTGAATAATTGCTGAATGTCTTGTGTTTTTGTTTGTTCGCTTCATTGAATTTTCGCAAGCATTTTATGTACAGAAAGCAATATATTTATGTTTTGGAAATAATGGAATAAAATTGAATGTGAACTGCTTGCATAAATGCTTCTCAGATGGTTTACTAGCCTAGAAGAAGAATATTGAAGTTACATGAGTGCTTAATTGGGGATCATGAGTGCTAGTTAACTAGCATTCCAAAACTCCACAAGTGTTTTTGTCCAAGCAGTTTTTTCTTTGTTATTAAAGAAATAACCCACAACACAAATGAAGATGTTTAGACAGGACATGTTTGGTATCTGGTATTCTTAGTTTTGCACTGGTACTATGAGGCTAGCAAGTGATGGAAGCTCACAGTCAAACTTAATTGTGCTAATCTCTAAAACCTTTTCAAGCTGTTAGGTAATCACACAATGGCTCACTTATGTGGTTTCTAATACAGTATGACAGTCTTTTTTTTTTTACAAAAATTGGCTGAAAGCTAACAGTAGCATGCCCAACAACCTAAAAGCTATCTGTACGTTTGGCCATGTTTAGCCAGAAACCGCAAAAGCAAGTTTATTAGAGATGAGTTAACTCAACACAGTCCAAGGCAAATGTTTGTTAGCTACGTTAGCCCCGCAGCTGCAGATCTAAACGAGTGAGGCAACATTTAAACACTAAAAAGGCCTTCGGTTGTTGACTACATTTCGGGCTGAGGGGAAAAATGTAAATTTGTTTATTTTGCTGAACTATTCCTTAATGAATCTGTAACTAATTGCTTGCCACTCTACACTTGATACTGTATGCTTCTTTTAAGAAAAAGCTGTCAAATCTGTTCAAGGTGCTAAAGGCAGTTGCTCTGTTGAAATGACTCACTGGAGGCATGCGTCTGAGTTTTGCTCCAAATTTTGCACCCCCTCCCTCCCTTTAGCTGTCCCCCTACAGCCAGCTTCTGGGAACAAAATCAAAACAAACAAAGGCAGGAGAGTTAGGGGGATGGGGAGGGGGCAAGGGGGTGGGGTGGGCTAACAGGAGCTGGGCCTTAGTGTCTAATTTATCTGGGTGTTGGGACAGACCCATATTTCAATCCCCATCTCTCTCACACACACACACACACACACACTGGGAGTTCAGATGCAGATTTTAGGCCTAGCTTTGTGTCCCACGGGTACAATGTTCTATTCATGACGGCCATGTCAGTGTAAGATGAATACCGTGTGTGTGTGTGTTATATTGATGAGAGCTCCATGTTCCGAGGATTAACCTTCTCTCTCTCTCTCACACACACACATACACACGCTCTCTCTCTTTTGCACTGCCAGTTTGAACAGTGGCTGGGAAAGAGCCAGGACAGGCCATAAGAGACCCTAAGCAGAACCCAAGGAAAATGGGGCCAATTACAACTACAGTGCTGCTTTGTGAGCATGTGTGTGTGAGCATGTGTGTGAGAGAGTGAAAATATGAACACATAAGAGCACGAACAGTGAGTGAGTGTATGAGAGTAAGCATGTGTCAGAGTGGAAGAATGAATGCATGTTAGAGTGAGAGTTTTAGATTAGTCTGTGGTGAGAGGGAAACGAGAGGAAACTTACAGGAATACAGTACTGTACAAAGTCTTGAGCCCCTTATTTCTTCATATTTTGCCTGCGGTGAGTCAGACTTTCTTGTATTTTTAACGTAGTCTTGAACCGTTCTCCAGGCTTCCTGAAGGACTTTTAGACTATCATTTTCTGTCCAGTCCCTGAACCTGACCAGTTTCAGAGGAATATTTTTGGTTTGTTAAACCACACAGTGACCTACGTTTGAATCATTCAAGGAGAACAAAGCACATCTAACTTAACTAGTGAAGAAATAGAAGCAGAGGCTTCCAGATGATCAGGCGGTGATCAGTATACTGGTGGTGCTCAATGCTGAGTGGTTTGAATACCTTTATCTAGACTCCTTGTATCTTTAGGCACTTTGCAGCCAGTTGCAGTAAAACATTTGTTCCTATTTCTTTCATTTAATCTACACAGTATGCTAAAGTAAAGACTTAACAGGCATAAAAACGTATTTTTGCACCAAGATGATTCAAAGCAAACTATAAAGAAATGAGACTTCAAGACTTTTGCACAGTATTGTAGGTCAGCAGAAAATCACATTTATGGGTTTTCTCCTTACACCAAATGGAGCCCATCAGCCAAGGCAAGTTTGGTGTCTGTACTTTGCCTCTTTGGGTTTACAATGAAGCTATAAGGCAACTGTAGCTAGGAGCTTTGTGCAAACTGCAGGCCTAAAATACACGTTTGCTCCAAACCATGTCAGGTAATCTGTAACAGGCTCTTCACACTTGGTATTAAAATGCATCTAGAAGGGCTCTTATTGTAAATGGGCAGCACAAAATACAAATGTGAATGGACACATCAATCAAACCACCTTCAGAGGTGGTCAGGGACGCATATAACTGCATTACATTTATGGTGTGAATGCTAATACGCCTTGATTATGTCCTCAACAGTAATGAAATACAGCCCATATCAACCTCATATTTGCTCCTGTTGGAAAATACACAATAATTGCAAGACTGTTTGGAAATAGCCTGCTAGCCGAGCTAAGCAAGCTAGGCTAAAGAACACAAGCAAGGCCTCTTGGGACATATGGAACAAATGGAACAAATGCATTGTGTTATAAAGGGAGACCTAGCTAGCAGGTAAAACAAGGAATTACAAAATTGAGGAGAAAAGTGGGTAAATAAAGAAAGAAAGAAAGAAATGGAAAATGGTACAGATGTTACAGTCTCTTGTTGCGTAAATGTAGTACCAGTGGAGTGTGACACTGTAATGAAGTCAGAATCTGCTAATGAATGTAGGCAAAGCTTTAAGAGACTAAATAAGATTTAATAGCCAGATTAATTTGATTTTGATTAAAACTCTTAAAAAAAAAAAGTTTCCCCCTTAACCAAAATGTAATCAGGTCGTCAAGACATTCACTCCTTTAGCTTAGCACTGGAACTATGAGGCTGTAATGGAATCTTCTAACCACTAATTAACACCATGCCATTATCATCAGACACCTCATAAGTGAGACACCATGCAAATCAGATGCCGCACGGGAAAGTGTGTGGTGATTCAGGCAGGCAGTTTGCTAAATTGGTGACTATAAGCTTTCATTAGCTGTAAGCTACATTAGCCTCATTAAATTTAAGGAGAAAACCTCAAACACCAAATATGTCTTGGCTGAAGGACTACATTTGGTTCATGGGAAAAAATTGCTGAAGCTTTGCAGAACCAGAACTGTCACTTTAATGGCCTGGTTAAAGCCACACATTCAGTCCTATATAGAGAGTTACTTATAGAAGCCAGGAAGAGTTTTCTTTAATTAAATTCATTTGTAGACCAGACGTTTAATAAATAATTCCAACATAAATCTCATAGAAAAGCTTATACAAACGAAGACACTCCAGCATGTAACAGATTATTAATTAACCCTCCTTTCCAAAAAATTTACACATTTCCATATGTACACTGAAAGTAGTAAACCATGAAAACAGTCATAACTCTTCTATGTACTAGTTTTGGACAGTCGGGAGACAAAAAGCCAGAACTTCACAGTGTTTTTACTGCTGCGCCACCAATCTAAACTGTTAACCAGTGGGGCGCGAGGCCGGCGGAGGAGAAAAAAAAGGCTAAATGTCTCAGCGCTTGATGTGTGGCAGCCCAAAAGTAAATGCAAGAGCAGAGCAAACAGGGTGGAAAGCCACACGGACCCAGAGCCCCATACTGCGGACGAGCTGCGGTGAGGCTGACTGTGTGTGTGTGTTTATGGCAGAGAAGGACGGCGCGAAAGCAGAGAGTAAAGTCTGAATTGAAGATAACATTTCTTGTGACTTCCCTTACTTAGCTCTTATTTGCCTCAGCAGTTTGGGCTGAACGGAAAAGGCATGGACATACAGTAACGTGTAAAAAAAAAAAAAGTCAGTTTGTACATTTCTTGTATACAGTACACTTCTCACACAAGCTACTCCTCATACTACATGCTGAGTAAAGCAGTAGCTGTCTGTCCTTTGTGTGATTGGTAGAGGGCAGAAGCGATGAGGCCTGAGATCCAGTCAGCTATCTTTTGGATCCAAAGTGCAGGGTCACCCCAGTCCACGATGAAAGGCAGCTATAGTTACTGTAAGCAACACGCTGAGGGAAAAAGAGATAACAGTCAAGTGTTAAGGATCAGTCCTACAGCTACTCCTTTAAAGCTCAATTTAAATTTCTCAATTAAAAATGATTCAACAAACAAAAGGCTTGAACATGACTGAGTCAGATACATGCAGAAACCATATAAGCAAGTTTATTAGGGATTACTTGGCACACTTTGAGGCAGGTATGCTATATATTTACATAGTGCTGTGTAAGCCACCTCTCATTTGTTCATAGTTTGCTTCCAAAGACACAGACTTTCTTTTTACTGTAGTCTTGAGGATGCAAAGGCTCTCATTTTTAAAGTCCCTGTACCTGACATGAGTCACAGGCACAGAACAAAGGCCTGCACTTTCTAATGTAAACTACTCCCCATGTAATCCACAATACAATAAACTATGAATGTCTGTGTGTGCGAGGTGTTCTGCACTTACACGTCCGGACCGATTCGGAGACGGGGTCTTTATCCACGTCTGTCTGGGTTTCTCGGATCTACAAACACAAAGTCATCCCAAAGTCGTAACTAACATCCGCCTCAAGTTACCTGATTACAAGTGGATAGCGAGATTTTTCAGACTTTGAATGCATCTCCACTTATGCACACATCTACCAGGTCAGACTCTTGTTGCTGATTTTCAAACAAAAATGTCTTATGAGTTGATTAGGCAGCGTTCAGAGTTATCCTTCAGTGTTATCAGGGACACACCACAAGTATGTGGTCATCTGTGTCCCTCCTAAGTCACTCCTGAGACTCACTGGACCCCGTTTACCAAATTACTTAGCACTGTCCACATATGATCAGATCACTCAACATGTATTTTAATAGCACAGGGATTTGGAGATACCATTATTAACCACAATTTCTTGTTTATAACTCCAGTGCTGTGTAGTGTAAGGTGACTTTACCTTAATTTGCTCCTTAAGGTACTCAGCTCTACTCATTAAACTCTTAATCTGGAAGATAAAATTGTATATAAAGAAAAAATGACAATCAGGAAATTTGTATTATAATCCAGTAAAAAAGTATAAAATTTTATTATCACAGTAATAAGCCAAGGTGGTTGATGAGGACTAAATATATGAATAAATAAAAATACTAATGAATAAATAATAATAATAAGCAGTTTTTATAAAAACTGCTTTTTATAAAAGCAGTTTTTATAAACTGCTTTTATAAAACACATATGATACATTATTTATTAGAAAGTTATTATTAATAATAATAATGGCAAAATTAGTTTAAATCATTTAGAGCGTGTTATTTTTTCCCCCTGCAAGAGGACAAAAACATTCAGATGCCCATCACTGTATATTTTAGTAATTTCATGTTTTCTAAAACATTTTCTGTCTTAGAATAACAAGCAAGTTATTCTATATTCACTGCAATATAGCAGTGTTTAATTAACACACTTCAGACCAGACCAGAATTGACTTCAGTGTACCTCCCAACCTATTAATATATTACCAAAGTGATATAAATTAGTAGACATCTTAATTGTTGGATCTTGTCAGAAGTATACCCCCTGACCCCATAGTAACCCAAAGCTAAGCTCCTTCCATCAAAGGGCAACCTTGGCCTTTCAGGGCTAAATTAGTCACAGAGTCCAACTCATATCAGACCTGTTCCAGCTTAGTGGCGCTTCACAAGCTTTGGCCTTGACAAAGCCTCAAGCACAAACCATTTGTCTCTCAAGTGTTTGCATTAAGCATTAAGCAAACACTGCAGCACCTCAACCCCGTGTGGTCAGCTAACGTCCACATCACACCACCTAGGTCTTAGAGAATTGTATAAAAAAAAAAAATCAAAATAATCATACAGTAGTACAGTAAAGAGTATATTTTCAAAGCCTAACTCATTGTAATTAAGTGAAAATGTGCCTATGGGATATTTGTGTCAAGCAAATGACTTATATATCATGTTGTGTATCTTTTACAATATTTTCTGTAAACATAATGTGGCTTATAGAGCCCTGATTGCGACTCTAAGACTATAGCCAAATCCGTGAGGAACAACAATCACACATGGTTCACACACTGAAACCAGGCCTTGACAGCAACACACACACACACACACATACACACACATACACACACATACACACACATACACACACATACACACACATACACACACATACACACACATCTCTGCTTTTGGTTAACTTGACTGCATCTGAATTTATTTAAGGTCTCATAAAACTTCAAATGGGAATACTCTAAAAACCACACTTTCATCTCCCCTTTTCTCTCCCTGCCTCCTTAAGTCTCTGAGTAGAATACAAAAATGTTTATACGTTGAATATTGCAGTGTTTGGACCTAAGCACATTCCTTAGTTGCTTTTTTGGCTACCGGTCCCAGTTCTATAACTGATAACAGAGAACTGTAGGGCTGCCACTATTGATTATAGTAGTTATCAGTTCATTAGAGTTTTATAAAAGGCCAAGCAATAAAATGGAACTTCACAATAAACCATGCATGGTCTTTCAAAGATTTCCCCCCAAAATAAACAAGATTATATACACACAATAATTAGTGTGACTGCATCAGCAATCATACCATTTTTATTATTATTATTTTTTTTTTATAGCTGTAATTTGGCACCACTTCTCATTTGAAGCTGGCATTTGGCATATTTCCAAAACAAAAATGTGGTGTATTGTGTGTTTATATAGGTATTGATTGTTTAAATTAGTTTTTTGTGGTCGAGTCAACCCCATAATGTATGAGGAGAAAGAGTAGAGGGGCGAGTTGCTTTAAAAGTGTGTAGCGGAGAGAAAGTCTCTGAGTAAGTACTGTGATGTCACAGCTATGGCGGCCGCAAAGCAACAAACAGGGAGAAACAATTCAGTCCTATGGATCTGAAGACACAGACTCATAAACAGCCTTTAAGACACTAAAGCTCAGGTGAGTTATAAAAAGACACGTGTCATTGTTTGTTTTGGTTTAATTAATCAACCAACTCTACAGTCATTAATGAACCAACTCAACTCTCATTAATGAACGTAACGCTACACCCCCCCCCCCACACACACAAATACTTCCAGGTACGAGCATTTCACTCCACTCGATTTCACATAAGAGACAGTGAGTTAACAGCCCCCTCCAGGGTTCAGCGTTAAAACACGGCCCACTGAATGAAGTCAGAAGAGGTGATGCTTTGAATTTTTTAGAACACAAACCTCTTTTTGCAAAGACGCATAGAAAAGGATGTCTAAACGAAAGCAACAGAATTAAAAATACGCATTATTATCATGCAAACAGCCTAATCATGGTACTATAACTCAAGTAACATTGTCTACTGTATACCAGCAGTCACCAACCCTCCTCCTGGAGATCTACTTTTCTGCCATGTTAGTTGCAGCTTGCATAGAACATGCTGACTCCACCCCCTCACTTAAGCCTCCAGCCAATAGCCAGAAGCAGGTTGAATAGCCAGAGCAGGTGTTGCAGATTGCAGATGGAACTAGACCTCTTATGAAGGTCGATCTCCAGGACCAGGGTTGGTGACCACTGCTGTGGAAGTACATTGTTTTCCTACGATAAAGACTATAGGTGATATATATGGGCCCTTTAACCCTATCAGAGATGAGAACATTAGGCTTGACAGAGATGTATGTGCTATTTCTTTCGGTGTCAGAAAGATGTATAGAGTCACTGACTGGTATAATAAGGTTTATGGCGTCTTCATGTATCTAAGCCTGTAAGCACTACAGTACATAATAAACATGCATTGATACACTTCTTTAACCCACCTCGTTGTGCAGCAGCTCTCTCTTGCGGCCTTGGGACTCGGCTGCATGAGACACAAAACGGAGAAAAAGAGAAAAAGAATGAATGATTCATCCCACAGATCGAACAATTTAAACACCCCCCCCAAATAAGACATTATACAACCACGAAATGAATAAAGGATGTAGGAGCATGCCTGCGAGTTATGACTTTTCTAAAAATGACACGCTACAGAGTTTGGGCGCCCTGGTCAAATTAGATGTTGTGTGGAGTTAAGACATCCTTCACAGGGAACAAATATAAATATGGCATTTTGTCTTGCCATTTGTAGTGCATGATTTCAATGTATTTATACTGGGGAAAAGTATCAATATAAATATAAAAGGTGCCTTAATCTTTGCATTGATCATATTTTATGTTTATTTTTAGCCTCGATATGTTAAATTCAGCACATAAACAGTTATTATATTTACATATGCTGAAGTGTGTTCTCTGTAGATGGTGTGAACTGTCATTTGAAAAGGGCACCTAAAATTGTTCATGCAACTGTAGCACAGTTCCTTTTTTAGGAAAAATGATAGCTTATAGATATAATATCCTGTTTTTATTAAAGTTTCTAGGTCTTTCAAGAGCTTTTTCAAAGGAATTTAGGCTGAACTTTAAGTTAACCAAAACTGAAACAAGAAATGACATCAGTTACTCAAAGGCAGAAACAGTTTTGCCTTTTTTGGTCCAGTCAAATTCAGTGATTTTTAAGTCCTTTTTAAGGCCTCAACAAATATGATTTAAGACCCCAAATTGGTCAAAACTAAACTGAAAAGCGGCTACTCATTCAAAAACAAATGTAACCTATCCTTTCCTTTGTTCTCTGCTAAAAATACTGTCATTTTAAACCTGCTACATGCAAATAGTGCTATTGCTTTTGAGATTTTGTGTGGGATTCAATGGCTTTCACCCCCACAGTCCCTAATGTGAAAGTCTTTCGGCATAAATTACACTTTGCCTCGATTCCTGCCCTCATTTTTCATTAAACGTGTACCTCCCCATTTAGGCTCATCGCTATCTAGCAACCGCGCGACTCACAACGAAATGTCAGTGTAGTGTTTTCCCATCAGCCTTACATGGACCATCTGCTAATTTAATACCTGCAGTAAATTTACGGTACATTTATGACAACTTTTTAAGGAACCCTTACTGGTTTCAGAGAGGTTGCAAAATTTTCATTGAATTTGCACTTCCCCATGTCATCGCTCTGAGCATCTCGGCCGAGATTATTTGAGTGTTGTTGATTCAGTCATCCTGATCTGCCTGGCGTAATTGCAGAAAAAAATAAAATCTTTCTTTCCATATACTGTATCTTCAATTCTATGTAAAGCGTCTTTGAGTACCTTGAAAAGCGCTCTATAAATAAAATGTATTATTATTATTATTATTATTATTATTATTATTATTATTACTATATTAGTATTTTTAAGACATTTTAATACCAGTGAAGACCTGCTGGTCTTTTAAAGTTAAAGGACAGTCTAGAATTTGACTCAACCATTTAATAGGAGTCAGGCATGCACTGTTACAGATTCTTTCTTCTTATAAAGGAAACTGGTTTTACTTTACAAATATTAATTCATAGCTCCTCACTCAACAACTTTTCAATATTTAACAAAAATAAAAATCAGCAGTTTATAAATGGATAAGTGGTAAAAACCTGGGTAGTGTACTTTTATCTATAAAAATGGTGATGTTAAAGATGGCTGGTTCATATACATTCAGTTAAGTTAAACTGCATATTTTTAGAAACTTCCTTCAAAATTATGAAGGTTAAATCTTCACAAATCCAGATAAAAAAACACTATTGACTTCGGAGATCATTTTTGTCCTATTTGTGTCTACTTAAGTCTATTTGTGCAGCTTTCATGTTTTTGTTTTGGATCTAATTAAAACACATTAACGTTTTTAATGCACTTAATTGCCCTCATTTGCTCTGTCAACTTCAATTTCCCAGATTTTATTTTAAATAACGTGATGTCTTTATTTAACAACTTTACAGTCATAACATTAAGATTAGAAAGTACAGTCAAAACTACATAATTTAATATGGTGAAGATGGTGGAACACATCTTTTTTCCTTTTGTAAAGATAGCTGCACAAATTTCCACACAATCTATATTATGTAAAATGCATTTATTTCATCCAGGGCCATGTGGACACCATGTGTTCTACTAATTGCTTTGACCACCAGTGGACTCAACAGGCCTATTACAAACTTATAGGTAATCTAGATAGCAGCAGATTGTAGAATGAGCATATTTTTGTCCATTTTTGGACACCAAATGTGTTGGCTTTCAGGGTAAGAGGAAAACTGTGTGTACATTAAACTTTTTCTTCAACGAGAGCTGAAGCTAGAAAGATTGCGTTTACAGCTCTCCCCCCTCATCCCCGTTCATTATTAGCAGAATTTTTTGGCTGAAGTGATCCTCACGTGCTTATGCTGTAGATTGGGTGGTCTCGAACCTTCCCCAGCCCCTTTATCCCCAGGGCCGCTGGCTCGAGCGCCGGGTGCTTTGAGAGATAACAGTTTTCATTTGTTTCCAGTATTTAATAACAGTGAGGGAGAGGAGGAGAGCGACACTGAATGGGATCCAGATGGCAGCGGAGCCGTACCACACACACTGCCCTGGCACAGGCTCCCTCTCCCGCCAAACCACTCACACACGCGCGCACGCGCGCGCACACACACACACACACACACCCACACGCACACACATCTGGCTTCCAACTTTCTCTCCAAGCTGTCTTTCTAACTCTCCCTCTCTCCACTTCTCATCCCAAGTCTTCCTAACTTCACCTTTCTGCTTCTTTCTCTTCTGGTCAGACATTAGTGCGTCTTCTTTTGATGTGTTTAATTTTCAGGTACCTTTTAGTTAAGTGAGGAAAAATACCAGCAAATGATGGTTAATATGAAGCAGCTATGTGCTCATGCTAATTCAGCCTCACATTCATCATTTACATTAATCAAGTGTGTTCCTTGATATGAAGAGCACATTTTACCAAATATAATGAACAAACTGTTTTTCTTCCCAAGCGATTGTTTAAAGCATGCATTAAAATTCTCAGCCAAAAGGTGCTTCATATTTTGGCTGAGAATTTTACATTTTTACATTTTCTGCACTATTAAGTCCCTAAGATGTGAACGGTCTTTCAGAGTGGTTTGAGGTGAAATGCTGTTTTAGTGGAACTTGATAGGAAACAGATGTTAGAACAGTTAAATGTCTCAAAAAGTTACATCACGTACATCTATTTTTTTTGCACAAAACTATTGCAAATGATGCATGAGACATTTACAACATAAGTTTGAGGTCATACTTTTAAAAATCCATTCGTGGTGGAGGGATGCATGCAGGGCACAATAGTCCATTAAAAACTGATTTAGTTCAGATTTATTATTTTAAAATTAATATTTCATATAAACACTGGTTCCATTGACCACCATGTGAAAAAAATCAGTCAGTGAGTTTAACACCCAACCCACTGTGAATGACTTTGAAAGGCTGAATTTTGCACGTTTTTGGTGCAATTTGTCCTGTAAAAATTTTTTATGTACTAACATCACAACAGCATGTATTTATTTGGTATTTAGTTTACTGCTTTTTAGTTACTGTTACAAATACTTACATAAAGTATTATTTACCTCTGAAACTACCTGTATGGTCTTCAATATGAGGCGTTAATGCCAACTCACAAAGGACATATATTTAATTAACTACACTTTGAAGAGCTAGGTGTCCCCAAACTTTTGATTGGCCATTTTTTTCTTATTCTCTACCTGTCTGTTGCTTTCTCTCCCTCTCTCTCTCTCCCTACATCTCCTTCCTTTTTCATTTCCCCACTCCCTTTTTCTTTCTTCATCCCTCGTTGCTATTAGGCCCATGAGATCATCAGCCAAAGACCACACTAATAACAGCCTAGCTTCAGATGGAGAAGACGTCTGGTAATTTACATTTTTTTTTCCACCAGACTTCCCCTTTAAGAGTAAGTATGGTTACATGGCTTGGCCCAGAGTGGCTTTCTGTATATACACAAAGAAAGAGGCTCTTACCAGCCAAAGCCAGCAGCAGTTCTCCCAGACTCTGCTGATACAGATCCAGTGTTTCGTAATCCTCCAGCCCACGCTCCTCCTGTAGCACACGGGGCATTACAACAGTGCACCACTTAGAACAAGCATTACAAACAGAGTGCTAATGGCAGTCACCTTGGCTACAGCAGCAGCCGCTAAATCCAGTGCAGCAAGTAATCGCGGCTGGTCCCGGGACATTTCTAGAAGAGGGAAAAAAAGAAACAGAAACAGTCAGACACCATCTGAAACAACAGGATCCCTGCTGGCAGTGCAGAGTCATGCAAAGTGGTGTGGCCTCTATGAAGAATAGATGGACAATATGACAATTTTTTTATTGTGATAAATTTATTGTGATAAATGACGTCACAATGTGCCACAACATGCTTGGGCGTGTTGAGAAAATCGCCAGAGCCCAAAGAACACTGACCAACTGCATGTTTCAGTGCAAAGAGATCAGCCTAACTGTTTTGGATTTAGCGACGTTTTTGATAACATCTCGTAAATGTGGTACATTTTGAATGTTCCAAATTATCATAAATAAAACCCTTTTTTTTTCCAGTAAACATCATTATTTTAATGTTGCCAACACGACGTCGGGGTTTGCTGGGTTTGATTGAAAAATGCTGGGTCAGTATGCTTTATGATGATGGTCAGAATCTCTACTCACCCCTTAATACATCCCTGGATGACTTTGCATTCTCAAAGCTGATTTTGTTGTCTGAAGCCACCAGAGCTTTGAGTTCCTCAGCTCGAGACACATACTGGTTGACCTGTGGGGAGGTTTTAGACATTCCGTTAGCCATCAGCTATTCTGCATTTGTATTACATATTTACAAGCTTCATACACGAAAAAATAGTAGATAATCAATAACAAACAAAATATAGCACACAAATCAGAAATAATGCCTCAGCGTAGCTTGTCAAGGACAAAAATGTAATTTAAACCATGGTAACCCCTGAGTCTTTAAGCTTAAGCTTACATAAACATTTATAAGGGTTTATACTAATAATCTTCAGTTGTCACACACAAGGTGAAATGGCATCAAAATGGGCCAAAGCAAGCCTGATGCTTGATGAAATAACTGCTT
Organism: Bryconaethiops microstoma; assembly: GCA_037577275.1. Lineage (NCBI taxonomy): Eukaryota > Metazoa > Chordata > Actinopteri > Characiformes > Alestidae > Bryconaethiops > Bryconaethiops microstoma. The sequence continues at coordinate 16,792,173 of JBBJLS010000018.1, forward strand.
ATGTATGTTCACTGATTTTAGTTTTGTTGACACTGTATTTTACTCACCTTTTGTCTGAGGGCCTCTTTTCTCTGCCTGTCTGTTTCATCTGAGGAAATAATGATTGACAGCTTAAACAGAGCAACTGTTCAACCTGAATAAAGGTGCAAATTCATAGCACATCAGCTATCATGGGAGAGAGTATGATGAATTGGGCCAGATAGGTTGGGCAATATAACAAGATTATAAGATTATAATATTAATGTAAGTGGTGATGCATTTTTCGCAACCAGGAGTTTTTTTCATTACTGACAAAGTGGTCTCATACCAGACTCAGGTCTTGCCCTGTCCACATGATGTCTCTGATACTATTTTCTTCTCAGCCACAGCACCTTGGCTGCTTTTTTGCCTTCAACCTAGCTTATGAATCAAAAGCTCTTCACATCATAAACATAATCACTTCCTCTATTTACGCACTACAAAGCTTAGTTGGATCATGTGTGGAGCAGGACCGCCTCTGGGAACCTATGCAATAAATAACATTAAATATATGCAATCTCCAAAAATAAGATAACGGGAGTTTAACAAAAAGACATGCAAGAATATACAGTCCTTTATCCACAGAACGGCCAGAAATATGTAAAGCCATAATACATGTATTGGGCAGATAATATGAAGACATTGTAGCATAATCATAAAACTTGACAAAACTGGTTTTAACACTGAATTATTCAACAAGATTTCACTCAAATGGATTTAAAATGAGTAACTTAGCTGTCATAGAAAACTAACTCATGCCAGCTTAGCTTACTAAATCTGACTCCTGAAACTTTATATAGTAGAAAATGCGGTCATTCACTTTAAAACAATGTAGTAATTTCATCTAGTGGCCACTTGATTAGTTTTTCCAACATTTTCCAGCATTTCAAAACCATATTTGCAGCACAGACATCAGCTTCTTGTTTAGATTCATAAAATGCATTGTATATACACTTTTTTGAAAATATATTCAGCATTCAACATTGTGTCCTTTTTTTAATTGGCATGAACAAATCACTGGACGAAAAGGCTCCTGATCACAATAATACATTTTTCTAAGCTCAACATAATGAGCCATTAAGACTAAAAATGATCAAAGCTAGAAGTACAATGGTCATTTTACTGTACCTCGCCACTTGTGAGCTCTCTTTTCTCAACAAAACATGCAGCTGACAAGTGTTCTTTAAGTACTCGCGATAGCCATGATGCGCTCAGAAAAGCTAATCTTTATGTACACTAACTGTATTACTATATCGCCCAACCTTTATGTCTTACCATGTGAAATATTTGACTACTTATGTCAATCTTACTGATCTACTACTGATCTCTATTACATGCAATAACAGATGCGGTATAGAGAACAACTCCTAACCACTATTGGTGTTATCGGTAATTCACTTAACTGTAAGTTACTTATCTATAGTATTTGTACTCCACCATTTGGTGGATTTAGCATAGTGTATTTCATATTGAGTATTTTCTGCAGGTTTCTATTGAATTTATCTAAACTTTATATTTCAATTGTTCTTGTCTCTGTGTCCGTGTGCCTGTGCGGACGCAGCATAAGCAATTTCCTCCAGGATCAATCGGCTTTCGGATTCTGGTTCTTTAGATCTAGGAGGCAGTTTATAATGGTGTATACTGTACATGTACTGTTCTTACAGTGGATGGCGGGGACAAAGTGCTCCAGAGCGCTGCAGTATAGAGAGAGCGCGGCAGCCCTTTCACCCGCCTGATCCTTCTGCACTGCCCCCAGAACCAGCTCCTTCTGTGGGGAAAAAAGAAAAAGTGTAAAAGAGGGGAGAGAGACAGAGAGAGAGAAATAGAAGGGGGTATTTAGCCAACCAGCACTTTCTTAGCTGTGTATGGATGTAATTACAGGCCTTGTATTTAGGCTGAAATGTAAATGCATAAGCAAACAAGACAAACACACTGTGTAAAGCACCATTATCCTCTCAGCCAAGGTTCGTCAACCCTCGGCTCCAAGACCAACAGCTGTTTCACACATGGGCAGAGCTGCAATCACATTAGAATGACAAACGATCTGGCGATCTGGTGATCTGGTGATGAAGAAGAAACACACACTCACTCACCGCCTTGCCGAGGCTCTCGGCGCTGGGCATGTGCTCCAGGTCCACAAACGGGTGCAGGAAGAACTCGTCAAAGGAAATCCGCAATTCTGGGTCTCGGTCCAGCAGCCTGAGCAACAAATCCCTGCAGTCCCGGGACACTCTGGCACCGGCTGGCAGCTGAACATCACACACGCAGATTTCAAAGACTGGTGAGGTCTCTATAACCCTTAGTCATAATCAAGATCCCTTTAAAGAGACTACAGGTTAAATTGGGAAGCTTTTGGTGTCTGAAGTTTGCTTTTCATTTCAGTTGAAAGGTTAATATAGCTAACAAGTAATCAGAATTTATTGCATTATTAACAACTGCATGAACTTTGTCCGTTCTTTCGTCTGTTTATATTAGATACCACATAAGCAAGTCTATTTGACACTGATTGCAATTATAGGCATATATTTAGCACTGGGTCTCAGTCCAACAGCCTCAGCAACAAATCCCTGCAGTCCCAGGACACTCTGGCACTGACCAGTAGCTCAACATCACACATGTGGATTTCAGTGATTAGTACTCTCTCTATAAACCTTAACCATAATCAGGAGCCAACTAAAGACTCTTCAGGTTGAAATGGGAAACTTTTTTGGTGTCTGTGTGGTGTCTGAAGTAAACATTCGGTGCCTGGTGGGGTATTAGCTTCCATCATTTGCAGTTCTTGTGCAGAACTAGAGAAGCTAAACAGTTAAGAGAACATATTTTTTTTGCATTAATACATTTGCGTATGTGGGAACACCATCAACTGAATGTTCTGTTGATTTTCTCAGTAACTTAAAGACTTAAAAATAGAACCTTTTCTAAATTTGACATTTTACTGTACATACTGAAAATTGTACTGTACATACTGAAGAAGAGCACAAAAAGTAGATGCACTTCAGGGCTCATGATTAAATGGGTCTGACTGGAAGAGCTGTCAGTGCCATATTCATACCTCAATGGGTTTGTCACTGCGGATTTTCTCCTCCAGTTCAGCGTAGGAGCGGGACGCAAACGGTGCACGGCCAAATAAAGTCTCTGAGGTGCAACACACACAAATAAGGTAAGCTACAACCAGTTCAATATTTTTATAGCCTCATTTCAAAACACGCTTCATTCAAGTGATTGGTGATGAGAAACAATGCAAGTGACGTAAAAGGAAACAAAATGGACTATCTTCATTTATCCTGTATATTTTTTAATACTAAAGAATGGACTTTTCATGCTCGTTTCATAATTTAGAGTAACTGCTGGGCCAAAATCATCTATAACAGATGCTTACAGCTACCAGCTCGCTACTACCACCACTGCAAATACTATTTTGGGTACGTACACACTTTTAAGATTTTTAATAGATTACAGTGTATCATACAGTGTTAAAAACCACATAACCAAGTCCATTTCAGATCACTTCACAATACTATTAACCTCCTAGGTATTTCTCTGTTGTACCTTTGTATACGTCTCATATTGCACTCTGGACTTTCAATAGCACCAGCACTTTACTTTCTGTTTACACCTATACTTTACACTCACTCAGTGTTGTCCAATGCTGCAAACTGCCTCTCATGTAATATTTTAGTTGTGGTGCCACACTAGTCACTCTGGAAGGTTTACTTCCTGTCCACACAATACTGTTACACTGCTGTGTTGTCTATTCTGTTATTTCCTGCACTTTGTTCAACACTGCTAACTGCCTGATGTGCAATATTATACACTATATGGACAAAAGTTTTGGGACGCCTGACCACCAACAGGGACTTTAATGACAGTGCAATCAAATACATAGACTTTAATACTGAGTCGCAGCTATTTGCAGCTATAACAGCTTCTGCTCTTCTTGGAAGGCTTTCCACAAGATGTAGGAGTTTCTGTGGGAATTTGTGCCCATTCACACTGTAGAGCATTTATGAGTTCAGACACTGATGTTGGGCAAGAAGGCCTGACTCACAATCTCTGTTCCAGTTCAGCCCAAAGGTGCTGGATGGGGTTGAGGTCAGGACTCTGTGTGGACCAGTCAAGTTCTTCCACATCGAACTCCTCCAATCGTGTCTTTATAGAGATTGCTTTGTGTACTGGACACAGTCATGCTGGAATAGAAAAGATTCTTCACCAAACTGTGTCCACAAAGTTGGAAGCATGGCGTTGTTCGAAATGTCTTGGCATGCTGCAGCATTAAGATTAAGCCCTTTACTAGATATAAGGGGTCTACATCAAACCCTGGAAAACAGGTCTGACCCAGTACTTTTGTCGATATAGTGTATGTGCACACAACTGCTGATTACAATAATGTAATCTAGAATCCTGTATAACATTAGCAAAGAATGTCTTGGATGATCAGCTACATTTGAGCTAATCGGGAACTGTAGGCCAAACCCCTGTTTGTGTGTTGGATTCGCATCAGCCTCAAACTGTTCTTACCATAGAGGATGACTCCTACAGACCAGAGGTCCACTCTGGCATCGTACTGTCGTCTGCACACCATCTCTGGAGCCATGTAGAGCGGAGAACCCCTCAGAGCACTCTGCTCATCCCACGGAGACATGTACTGAGCAAAGCCAAAATCTACACACAGGGAGAGAAACAAAGGGTTGTGATTATAAATTATGATTGAAAGTGTGGAATTAATTAATCATAATCAAGGCTGTGATTTCAGACTTGAGCCTGGACTCAAGATGTGTTTTTTTTTTTAGTGTCTCAGCCTTGTCTTGGGTTGACCATTGGCCTTGACAAATATTCTAGTTGGGTTTAAGTACAGTTGCCAGTAGAAAAACAATATCTTGACTTTTTTTAAGACTCAAAAACAGGCATGGTTTAATTATCTTCTTTTGAGCATACTAATCATTTAATTTTGACCATAGATGATGTTGGCAAGCTAAAGCATTAGGACTTGATCTTGACTAGGTCTCAGCTAGTCATGGTCTTGGACTAGCCTTGGACCTGACAAAGGTGGTCCAAACTACAGCTCTGAAAACAATAAACTGATTTTAAATAATTATGTAAAATGATTATCGCAATCAACAGTATTTAAAAAACTCTGTGTCCCAGAATGATGAACAAAGCTTTAGATTATACCCTAGCTGTAGTACATCAATAACAACTTCATAAACTAGCTCTTAAAATCTGCTTTGCATAGGTTGTTATTGTCTATGAAAATCATAAAATGTGTTAATAAGGTGTGTTACTCTGAATTTTAATACGTTATTTACCTGCCAGTTTCAGCACATTGCCACTCAACAGAATGTTCTGGGGTTTGAGGTCCAGATGGGAGATGTTCTTCTCGTGAAGAAACTTCAGAGAGCAGGCTGGACAGTAGAGGAAAACACTTTTACAAACAACCAAATATCTCAGTGATTAACCTATGTGTTAAAGGTGCAAGGCACTACTGGGTGAAAACTGTGTTCGAAAATGGTATACTGTGTTGTAAAATGTCAGAAAGCACTAAAACAAGGTGTTTATTGGCCAGAAAATTGCTCTGGCTTTTAAAGAACGCACAGGAATGACTTTCAGAACCGCAGCGCCACCTGCTGCACAAAACCTCTTGTTTTAGAGCCTGATTTTAAAACAGCTCTTTTTTATCATTTATATTTTTAGCTAATATCATCGGTAATAACCAGCATGACTCATGAAATTGTATCATTTAAGAGACTAAATTCCTGTCTTATAATAAAACTTAATGATATTTTTCCACCTATTAACTGAGTTCTGAGTTTTGAGGTCACCAAGCAGGTGGGAAGTATTTGGAGGGACTGTACCTGTAAATCCTTCAAGCTCAACTAACATGCTTCAACTCTCCCAGTTGTCATTGAGAGAAGACGCTCAACTACTTCAGAGACCCTCCCTGGTTTCATCTTTCACTCAGAATTATGTAACAATGGCGGTAAATGCGGTAAAGTTTCTGATCCACTAAAAATACTGCATTCAGTAGGTTTCTCAAACTTGCTGAGTGCTGCACAGCTGTAGTGAGCTTTCTGTTCCTTAAATGTCAATCAAGCCAGATAATAGGAAAACCCCTTGGATAGGTCCTTTCAAAAGAGCAGAAGCTGGGAAATTGAGATTGAGTAATATTTAATAGACTTGCTTATGTGGCTGCATGACAAACGGTTATCTATTAATCTGTGTTAACAAGTGGTGGTTTGCCATTGAAAATCCCATTTATTTCACGTCTCCTGTGCTCTACTGCAAGCTGAGTTTAAGCATTTACGCATAAAATGACAAATCAAGTATAACTTTAAAATAAAAAAAAGTTTTTTCCTATGAAAGTCAACATACATGATAATTATAATTAAAAGTACAGTTTACAGTCAATGTTATGAAAAATGCCATCCATTACTGTCATTTTAGGCTTTCTAGTAATTCACTTAACTGTAAGTTACTTATCTTTAGCATTAATACTACAGCATTTGTGTATTTAGCAGAGTGCATTTCATATAGAATACACAGAATAGAGTTTTTGTTTATATTTTGTATTGTTCTTGTATTTGTGTCTCTGTGCAGTTGTCATATAAGCAATTTTCTCAGGGATCAATAACGTTTTCTGATTCTGGCTCTTAAATCCAAGAAAAGTAACATGACAAGTAGGGCCAGTAAATTTCAAACAAATAGGAACTTGATTAATGAAAATAAAAAAGTTATTACAAAAACAAAAATGCTTTTTCATGTAGATAATCCTCTTGTGTTTTAATTACATGCATATGGGCTGCCCATAACTGACCACAAAGGTGCTGCCATTTAGTTTCAGACTAAATTCTGGGTGGGTTTGTATGAAATTGGCTGTGTACGATCTGCTGGCCCTGATTCTGTCTGATCTGTAGCCCACGGAGTGCAAAATATATTGGTAGAAATAATAAACATGTGGATCTACTAGCTCAGCCAAATTTAAGAAAGTTTTATTCAACTATTCGGACACAAAGCACAGTCTAGAAATAAACTGTAATGGATCTTCAGAATTCAATTTGATATTTAGTGTATTTTAAGTGCAACATGACCGTTGTGGCTGATCCATATTTGGGATAAAAAGATCATTGTGCTACTAAAGTGGATGACAGTGGTTTTAATTACACCGTTTTTAAACCTTTTCTTTCTTCGAATGGGATGAATGTGAGGTATCACCACATCCTTAAGTACTATATGGTCAATTCACACAAAATCTGGGAAGAATGACACAGGTGGGAGCAGCTACTCCGTTTATGTATTGCTTTCACTCCAAAAAGGAGAACACATCATAATGTTTCATTTAGTCATTATTAAGCCTACCATCTACTTCTGTGTTTAAAGTGAATGTACAGTACCATTAGCATGGTAATTTACAGCCAAACTACATTCAAACTGTGATTTTGCAACTATTTTAATGTTTGGAGTAGTACAACTGACACGTGGTACAGATTTGATATGAGGCCCTGAGAAAACGAATAAGTGCTCTTAGATAAGATCCATTTTTTGTCACTATACAAGTACAGCGAGATAACGTTTGATGCAAACTAGCAGATGCACATTGTAAAAAAAAAAAAGTAGTAGCATATTTAAAACTGGGTCTAACAAAAATAAGAATATAAGTAATATTAAATAATATTAACAATATAAAGTATGCAGTGAATTTCAGGTGCAAGTAAGATGTTGATTAAGTATAAGTCCACGTTGGTAATAGGGATATATACAGTAGAGTAATGTGTGTGAATACTCCACAACTCTTAATTGCACTATAAGACATAGTATCAAGGTACAGTAAAGTGTGTAATATTGCACAACAGTTATTGCACTACAAGACACATTGCATCAAGGTAAGAACAGCTGAATAAAGTGCATTGCGCAATAATTATTATTGCAAAATCAGCATTAAGTAATAACAAAAAGACAAGTGGGTGTGTGTGTGCATGTGCAAGTCAAGTTCAGTCCAGGGTAGTTGGTAGCAGCATGTAAATGTGTGTGTACATGCAAAAGTCCAGTGAGGTCCTATATTTAAGAAATCTCCTTTTCCACAGAATTGACCGACACATTAATGTGGAATAATATTCTATGAATATAAAGTGGGTAATAAATTTTTTTTCTGGGGCTCACTTTATAGCAGGTAAAAGACAAGGCTAGTAAAATGATGTTGCCCCTTTATGTAAAACTAATCCTGTCCGAACAGAGCTTGAAATAGCAAATGGACACAACTGAGTTATGCCAGAAGAACTGTATTAAACTGGTTTATTTAATTCCAGTTCTTTCTTCTAATCCTGTTTTTAATTCTCATGAGCAGCGGATCCATGCCAGAAGCGCAATAAATGGTAAATTGTCATCATACTTCAAACAGCCCCTTATATGGAAATTCCCCCGGTTTGTGTTGATGCTCGAGGTGCCAGACGTCCATGCTGAGCTTTGTTTGGTGTATCTATGTCACGTAGAACAAAGGTTATTGTAATTTAAAACGCATGTAACAATAACTGCTACTGGGGCTTTAAAAATGGCATCACAGCAAATTTCCATAAAGAACAAAAATGAACACATTTCTTTTACACTACCAGTCAAATGCTTGGACACACCTTCTCATTACACGATTTTGTTTGTTTTTAATATTGGCTATATTGTAGTTAAATGTTGAAAACATCATCTATTGCTCTGATGACAGCTTTGCACACTCTTGGCATTTTTTCAATCAGATTCATGAGGAATCGACCTGGAATGGTG
>JBBJLS010000018.1:16801906-16818536 GCA_037577275.1 Bryconaethiops microstoma
AAGCATTAAGATTGTCCTTCACTGGAAGTAAGAGGTCTAGCCCAAACCCTGAAAAACAGGTGTGTCCCAATACTTTTGTTCTTATAGTGTATATGGTCCCAGCTCCCAATATGCATTAGGGTCAGCTAACTCCATTTTAGCCATATGCTGACTCCTTTCTTGCCGTGGCCCAGCTGAATCCTTGGCCCAGCTACATCTTGGAACGTTTGGAGCTGTATGAGAGACTGAAGAGGGAGAGCGATGCCATTCTGGCCAAGCAGGCAGCTAACAGCCAGCCCATTTCAGTCCAGCTGCCCGATGGACAAAAAATGGAGGCTTGTTCCTGGACCACCACCCCATACCAGCTGGCCTGTGGCATCAGGTGCGTGGCTGGGATTCTTTTACTTTAAAGAACTTCCCTCAAATCTAAGCCAAGATGTGTTTGGTGTCTAGTGTTAACTTATTTACTTTTGCACATTAGCTTTTCCACACTAGCTTCAAATTGTGTCGTTGATAGTGGGCTGAAAGTGGAAAAATTTAACCCATCATGGTTGTAAACATGCCGATTTCCCTGTTATAGCGGTTTCACAGTAGTCTAACATTGCTACGGTGATGCTGAATAATCATGTCAATATGTATTAACCTATACGTCAGTGCATTTCTATATGGGCATGGGGGATTCCCAGTGGCTGTATGTCATATTTGCGCAGTGGATGCTGGGTACTGTAGTTAGAAAGCAGAGATGGACAAAAACCGTACAATAAGGTGATTCGAAAAGGTGAATTCTGTCAAAGCAGTGAGGTTGAGGGAAGCAACGCTACACTACAGAATATGAACATAATATGGCAAAGGTTTAGACTGGAATATACACTACCAGTCAGAATATTTGCACACTGAGATTTTCTACAGTTGTATGATACTTGCTTAATATTTACTAATATTTGTCAAATCAAGTCCAGTCCTTTCAGCCATATACACACAGCACACAGCGAAATGAAACATCGTTCCTCCGAGATCATGGTGCAGCACAAGAACAAAAACAGACTCACAAAGAACAAAAACAGAACGCTACAAGACTACATAAGGGCAGACAGGACAAAATACAGAGTGCAACAAAGCAACAAGACAAAACATTTAGTGCAGTCGACATTTAAATGAGTAAAGTATTATGACAGGTACTGTGTTCTAGCAGTTGTTAAGTGTACAAAAATGCACAATGGAGGTAAATTGCAGTGAATAATAACTGTGCAAAGCAGCAGCAAGACAGAGACCACTACGAAACACAATGTACTTTACCCTACCTTAATTCACCCCTGAAAATACCCCAAACCCCTTCCCTTGAATGGAGTGGCTGTTAATTTGTGATACAAATTTTACCTTAAAATTAGATTTAAAGCCTGAACGTGAAACCACTTAATCTTAAATTTAAGGCGTTAATTCAGCAGGTTCTATCATTTAAGGGGGAAATTTGAAAAAGTAAGAGGAAAATTCAGTAGTTTTACCTCTTAATCAGCCTTCATCTGTGCACTTTTTCCCTCAATTTCCTGTAGGGGAAATTAAGGTCAAAATTAAGGTCGTTTTAAGGGGTAAAATTAAGGTGTTTGGTTTTGTAGTGGAATGTGCAATATAATAATAAATGAGGTATTTACAGTGGCAGTTGTGACGCAAGTTGTTTGTTTAAGGCAGAAAAGTTCAGTGTGTACGTGACTGTTGTGTTGTGGGTTTGCTGTTAAAGTCAAGGCTTGGCTGATAACTGTGTGATCGCCCGTGTGGACGGTGAACTGTGGGACCTGGACCGGCCGCTGGAGAAGAACTGCTCTCTGGAGCTGCTGCGCTTCGACCATGAGGACGCCCAGGCTGTGAGTCTGACCTCTGAACTTTGACTTTTAACTCGACACCCAGTACGGCTGTATAGGGTTCCCTCATATACGGCCTAGAGGGAAGGGGAATTCAGATCTGGTTTATTCAGATCTGATTTTATGGCATGTAGCATAGTGTCCTTTTATATAGAAGAGTTTCTGCAGTGTTTTTATTGGATTTATTTAAATCTAATATTTCGTTCTTGTCTCTGTGTCTGTGCAGTCGTAACATAAGCAGTTTCCTCCAGGACCAGTGAAGTTTTCTGATTCTGATTCTTATATACTACAAGCTATAAATACTGCTGCTTTGAAACAGCCCATATTATTGAAAGACTAATTTTCTTTGCATTTTTTAATAAGATATTGATGTACTGCATAAACATTGCCAAAGTTTCAATATCATTTAAACACACTACCAGTCAAGATTTTGCGTGCCACATGTTTTTACAATTCATCCATTTATTTCATAAACTGCAGATATGTATTCTTGTTAAGCATCGAAACGTTGAAGGAATAGCTATCAATGAAGATATGTAAAATAAAACCAGTTTCCTTTATAAGATGAAAGAATCTAACGCATGTTAACCTATTAACTGGTTGTGTGGTGATGCAGAGTCAAATTCTAGACTGTCCTTTAACTTTAAATGCACTCCATAACTGTTTCATAGCTCATTAAATGTCTAACACTTCTCTGGTGATCCACATTATAATTATATTGGGTGGCGTTTTGTTTGTCAGTAGTGATGAATAGACAATACGACATTTTCTGGCAAATAAAGGAATTCAAATGTTGAACATACAGTAAATTTATTTGTTAGGAAATAATATTGAGTCTATTTTTAGGAAATATTAAGTGAGAATCTCAGTGCGTGCAAACATTTTTGACTGGTAGTGTGAGACATTCTTAAAGAGAGAGATACAGAAATGCTGTTTAAATGAATTACAGCTGTTTTTGGTGAATAAGGCTGTACAGATGTTATAAGTGGACCTGCGATCTGTCCTTACTTTATTTTTTTTTGTGTCTCTGCAGGTGTATTGGCACTCTAGTGCTCATATCCTAGGTGAAGCTATGGAGCGTTTCTATGGGGGCTGCCTCTGCTATGGGCCGCCCATTGAAAATGGTTTCTACTATGACATGTTCCTAGATGGTCAGAAGTGAGTATGGATGTTATTTACTGAACAAAAATGAACAGATAATGATGAAGTTATGTCTCTAAAGGCACTTTTCCACAGGTACACAGGTACTTTGTTGTACCTTAACCATGGTTCGAATTACGGGAAGTACTGGGGGGTAGTGTACCCCCCCCGATCAAGACCCAGACCCCCCGCCCCCCCAAAGAGACACAAATAGCAGTTTTGGGGGGTTCTTAACAGTGTTATGAAGGCAGTACCCCCCAATTATGGAGGGGTAATTCACACTCTGACCTAACCTGTACTGTGATGGTACAGAAGTTGTATCACGCTTTGATTTTCCAGTGTATCTCAGTCCAGTAACGGTGTGTCAGACGCATCAGCACCTCAATTCTCTCCTCACAGTTTATGGCGGTTGTTGTCCCAAAATTGTGTCCATGGAGTCGAACCAGTGGAACTTTTTTCTGGCAGAGCTGCTTTTGTTATTGTGGTTTTTTTTTTGGTTTTTTTTCTCAGGATCTTTAAGCCATGTGATGAAAATCTAGCCCAGCGAACTTGTTATTGATGTCCTGGTACACCTTTGTGTTTAAAGATAAATTTGTTCCATGCCATAGAAAACTCCCTCTGAAGTTTTCCTTCAGCCCAAACAGACAGTAGTGCATGTACTTTGTCGCATGTACTTTATCTCCGTTGATTTTTTTTTTTTTTTTTCATGTGGACAGTAAAAAAAATAACATAAAATCGTTAGATCATGTCCAATAATATACTGTGAGGGTTATGCTTGCCGTAATTATATAACAGAATATAGCCTCATTTGGCCAAAAACTTTGGTTTAATACAGTTAAAAAGATCAAAAAGAGCAGAAAAAATTATTTTGTCTGTGCCAGAGGTGTGTCGAGCACTGAGTTTGGAGATTTGGAAGCGATCTGTAAAAGCATCACAAAGGAAAAACAGCCTTTCGAAAGGCTGGAGATCAGCAAGGAAACTCTACTGGACATGTTTAAGGTAAATAAACATGAGGATATTTTTAATATTGGCTTATTTTTGTGCAAGAAAACATGTTCAGATAGATTAAATATCCTGACTGACTTTTGTTTCACAGTATAACAAGTTCAAGTGCCGTATCCTGAATGAAAAAGTGGACACCCCCACCACTACTGTGTACAGGTAAATCAGCCTGCACCAGCTTTGTTGTGAATGAAGTATCTGTTAAATGATTTAGGTCACGTTCGTGTTTTACAGTAATATTATACATTACTGATAAGTGGCTGGATTTTGATTTGTCCCTGTTTCTAGATGTGGCCCCCTCATTGACCTGTGTCGGGGTCCTCATGTGCGTCATACAGGCAAGATTAAAGCCCTGAAGATCTACAAGGTATGGATGTACAGGGTTGGTGTGTAAAGGAATATAATGTAACGGTGCTACATATTCACAATACGAAAATGAAGAATCTGTATTCAGTCCAAGGTACATTTTACAAGGCACTATTTAGAATACAGGTACTTTAAAAACAAATAAGAGGATGCTGTGATATAAAAATATTTTTTATTAATTTTTTAAAGATATACTTGTTTTTTTGTTTTGTTAGTGTTTTAAAGGGGACATATTATGCAAAACTCACTTTAGTTATAGTAGGTCTGTGGACTATACAAAACATGTTCATGAAGTTCTTTGCCCAAAATCACTCACATAAAGAATCTCACCAGCTTTATTCTTGACAGTTTCAGTCCATTTCAAAATTCCGTTTCTGATTGGTTGGCCGACGGTGGTCCTGTGGTGCTCGGCTCCTTCATTGCTGCTTGAAGCTAAATTATTTTTACTCTTACTGTTACACATGATTATTTACAGTTCAGCATTGTGTATTTATCCAACATCCAGCATTTTGCACCCCAGAAATTCTAAAAAATGCTCCGGAATCTCCCATGTCAGGTCTTTGTCAGAGATTTTTACGCCAATCATGTTTTGTTTTGTGGGTTTTCAGAACTCGTCCACGTACTGGGAGGGTCGCTCGGACATGGAGACGCTGCAACGCATCTATGGGATTTCCTTCCCTGACAGCAAGATGCTGAAGGAATGGGAGCGCTTTCAGGAGGAGGCCAAGAACAGAGACCACCGCAAAATTGGAAAGGTAAGAATCATCTAAAAAAAAAAACATAGATGTGAGATGTTTTTGCAGAAACATCTCACATCTAAAGAAATCCTTTATAGTAATACAAACCCCATAAAGTCACTTGAAACACACTTGCATGATTCACTTACTGTGAATCAGCATTTAAATTTGTGTCTGATTAACACAGCGTCTAACAATACAGGCCTCCTACATGAGAGAATGCCAGATGGAGCCTCAGAAACTCCACCCACATCATGAGAAATCAGGACAGATTCTCCCTCCACAAAGCTAGTCTTATAAGTGAAAGCATAGTTTGTCATTTACCAGTACCTTACAGGCCTACTGATCTAAGTACAGCTCCCCATTTTAAATGTTTTCATTGTGTTTTGAGTGATTTTGGTGTAAGTGGAAACACACTCTAGCCTAAGTCACTTACCGATCCTAACACAGTTGTAAAATCATAAAAACACAACTAAGCCAAAGGAAAAGGAAAACTGCCTCACTCATCCACCGCTATATATACAGTAACCCATTGGATTTACGCGGATCAGGAGTCACGGATTCAGTCACATGCGGATTTTTTCTGAGAACCTAACTGATAGTTTTACGCGGAATTTGCAAATATTCTCAGCATTTTTTTTTTTTTGCTTTTTTGTGGCAATATGGGGGTTTTTTTACGCATTTTACTTCTAAATTCGAACAGCCCTTCTTTTCCAGAACACACAGATTGCCAGTCCGCCCCCGACTCATCTTGAGTGTTTCTCTTGTTTTTGTTTTCTTCTTCTTAAAGCCCAGTAGTTTTATTACTGTAAATTAAATTAAAAGAGGATGTTGAGCTCAGTCGCCGTCAAAGGTCTGCTTTAACTGGCGGGACTCTACAACACAGTTCTCCTCCTGAAGAACCCTGAATAAGACGCGCTGCTGATGAACAGTAAATTATTGATGTAAAAATGATTGATGTAAAAACATTATTAAATTATTGATGTAAAAACATTTTACTGTACTTTTATTACTAAAAATTACTGATTTTTTAAACTGTATTTACCTGTTTATACCAAAGAAAACGACAGCGCATACCAAAGAAAATGCCCATGCATGAATTACAGTACAGTCTATATGGGCTTACCTTTATATTTTCATTAAGAGTAATGTATTAAAACTGACACACACACAATTAATTAATAAACTAAACTGAAGGCTTAAAAGACAACACTAGAACCAAGGCTGACCCAAAGACAGGCAGCACCACTCCCTGTCTGCAAGCCTTTATGAATACCAGCCCTCAAACTCTAAGCAAATTGCTGGTTCAGAATTCATCAGCTGTTTTTAGATAAGTACCATGTGGCTTTGCCAGGTGTTTTGAAATTTTGCCAGCTGGTATATTTATAGCATTAAACCTTATTCCATTTCAAACATGAAGCCAAACTGGATCAATCCTGATCCTAACATCTACACTTTCTTTGATACTGCTAAAAGTAATGAAACCTACTCCTGGGGCACAGAGGAACTTACACATGGCCATCTAGGGACACTGGGTGCCCAGAAAAGACAGAATAAAGGGATTATCAAACAAGCAGAAGGATAAAAGTCAGAGCCCAGGGGAGAGACCCAGACAGCAAAAGAGAAACCACAACAAAGCAGATGAGTCAGAGTCAAAAAGTGAATGGAGAAATAAAGGAGGATGCAGAAAAGGAGGAATAAAACAAAAACAAGCAGACTTTTAGGGGGATCATCTTAATCAATTTTTGCTTTTTTTAAGATCAGATTTTTAAATTAACTACCGTGATTTAGAAATGTTAATATTTGTCTTTTTTTTTGCATAGAGTATATAGCATAGTGTATTGTGTATAGAGAATTTTCTTGGATTTATATATATTTTTTTTAAAAAGCAACTTCCTCTGGGACCAATAAAGATTCTCACACCGAGAAAAAAAATTTTGAACTGTGTCCACAGTTACCATGAGCTGCTGCCTGGCGTCACACACAGCGTCGATGCTGCCCTGGATGTAGACGGTGGAGCGGCGTGTGTGGGAGTGTGTGTTGGGGTCGGGGAAGTGGATGTGGGCTCCGGTGAGCTGGGTGATGTGTTTGAGGTTGGCTCCGTTCCGGCCCAGCAGGGCGAGGTGGTGCTGCGGTGCGATGTCCAGCTGAGTGCTGACCAAAACAGACTCGGACATCGAACCGGTCAGGTGATCCAAAAGGAGAGCCGTACCACGCTGAAACACAAACACGCACACAGGCAGACCGACACAAGTGCACACACGCGCACGCGCACACACGCACACAAACTTTAGAAACTAATCCATATTCGAAGTATGCACTTTTAAAAAAAAATTCTGACCATAATAACAGATTTTGGCTAAATGCAAATGTACCTTATAATTATAAATGTACCTTATAATATAATTCTGAATCACATCAAAGAAAACAAATTACTGAAATGCACAGAATCATTTCCTGCAGAATCACACACAAGCGACTAATATTCTGATTGACCCTTTATTCAGATCAGGCTATGCACTTGGAAGCTCTTCATCCTGAAATGTCGTTCACCTCAAAGAAATGATGTGGGGAGATTGATACAGCCATTAAAACCACATACTCACAAAGCCAAATGACAGACCCACAGACTTGTGTTTGAAAAGACAGAAGCTGTGTGTGTGTGTGTGTAATTTCTGGAGACTACACAGTAAAGCCAGACTTTCTCCATTTCACATTAACTTACCACACAATGACCTAGTTTCTCTGAACTAAGGGCTGCAGGACTCTCAGCTAAGTACAGCACACTTTTTTAAACTCTGCTCTCTTTCCTCTTTCCTTATCTGCAGCATTCTGCCTGTGTTTAGGTGGCATTTTGAGTAATAATTTCTTTGAAGTAATCAGGAGTAGAATAGTTCTTCGCTTGATAATTTCTTTAATTAACCTATACAGCCATGAAAAAAAAACTGCATTAATCTTTTTTCTGGTTATACTTTTGTAATTTGTGGGAGTGTGTCTGTGTAAAATGTGCATGTCATTACTGTTTTATACACTATTGACCGCACTTGATTCAAAATTCCAAACAAAAAAAATGTTGAGAAAATTTAAAAATACATATAAATAATTTATTATACCTTGGCAATGTTAAATTACACAACACTCTTTCCCAATTGCAGTAATTAAAATACTGTGTGCCCATGTGTGACGCATGTGTGTGCATGTGTGACTCTGCTTCATCCATCAGAAACTGAATCAGGAGTGAAACTGCTGGAAATCAGCACATAGAAAAGCTGCTCTACAAACACTACTGCACTCAACATATATGGAGGCGTTTCTTATTTTTACACACTACAATATTTCAGAAAAGAATAGCAACCTGTGCATTTTACACACACACAGCTGCAAACTGTACAAAATTTTCCATAGCTGTATATAACTGATTTGAGATTGAACACACTAATAATTGTTAGTGGAACCCCCCCGCAAATATCCTCCGAATTTTTTTGGCTTTTATGACACCCAGGCCGTGTCTGCCACGCCCCCTCATCCTCATGCCGGTTGTTTATGTTTGGGCGGCGGTTACCAAGGCGATCAGACCCCTGAATGGAATGATCCTCAGCTGCTCAGCGCCGCCCCAAACATAAACAACCAGCACGAGGGACAAGGGGGCATGGCACAAGAGGTCCGGACGTCACAGTCAGCTGTACTCAGAGGTGGGAGGTTTGAAAGTAGCCAATCCGAGAACATTATTTCTCCTTGCTTCTGATTGGCTGCTGCCTCATGACGCAGCTGCAGCCCAGAATTTCCCCCATGGAGAGTCTCGAGTGTTCTCGTGTTTTTCTTTTTGTTCTTCTTAAAGCCCTGTATTTTTACAGTAGTCTATACAGGGGTAACATCAGTATTTACATTCTAGCACTGCGGGAGACAGCAGTTCAGTGTAAACTGTACAGTACAGATATTGGTTTACTGTTACAATTTCGTTAAGGGTAATGTATTAAGTGGAGTTTAGAATGGAATTAAAGAGTTTGGGGAGCATTTTTAGCAGCACTTTTAGGGTTTACACTATAAAAATAGGCATGTTAGGCATTTTAGGCGAAACACGACAATGCAGTTTTTCACTATACCCAGGTGCTCCTGTATTTTATACTGTTTAGGAATTGATAAAGGAATCAATAAGGAATTGGATCGATAAGAAGAATCGATAATGGCATTAACATCAATAATTTCTTACCGATTCCCATCCCTGTGAGGGTCCAATGTGTCCCACTCCTCCAGGGTGCCACGGGTGCCTGTGACGAAATCTGATGCCCCTCTATGGTAGGTCCGTCCATCTGTCGCGTCGGCCAGGTTAAACCAGAAGCATGAGGCGCATGTGCAGATGTCCATAGTAACTTTATTAACACACACAAAATCAGGCACAAGGGCCTACATACAAATTACTAGAATCTTACTCTGAATACTCACACCCAGCTGGACGGTGGACCGACAACCTAAACCTGAACACAAACCCTTAAGTACCTGAAACATAAATCCAACCAATGAACAACCACAAACACAGCTGTAACTAATACAATACAAGAAAACCCATCACCCACTTCATATTAGAAGTCCTCACAAACAAAACTCAACTTTGGACCAGCAGAACAAGACACACCAAGTGGCAGTGAAGAGAAGTGTTTATTATTGGGAAGAAAAAAAAATATTTACAAAACAGATGTCTTTATCATTATGTCCAACCAAAATAAATAAATAAATCAATGAAAGTAAACAAATACAAAAAACCAACTACTAATTTTTATACTACTCAATCACTTCCTTTTTTGACAAAAAAATTTGGTATATAAGCTTATATACCAATTTTTTCTGTCAAAAAAGGAAGTTACGTCACAACACTTACTGTTTGGGCCTATATAAGGTCTGACAGAAATTAGTAGAGAGAGGTTGGATGTATGGTGGTTGAGTAGTATACAATACTAGTAGTTGTTTTTTTGTATTTGTTTACTTTAGACAAAGGTCCTGTTTCCTCAGTTGCCTGAAAATGTGAAGCCTTCCTCCTCAATCACAGCTTAGTGCATTTTCAATTTAACCGTGATTCTGGGTAGTTTTGTGTTTATGTATATGCCTATACCTCTGTGTGTGTGTGTGTGCGTGCGTGCGTGCGCATGAGCGGTGGTGGTGGCCTAGTGGGTAGGATACTTGCCTCTGGATCAAGAGGTCATGGGTTTGAATCCTACCTTCAGCACCACCACTGGGTTCCTGAACAAGACCCTTAACCCCAGTTGCTCCAGGGAGACTGTCCCCTGTAATTAGGGAATGGAAGTCGCTTTGGATAAAAGCGTCTGCTAAAATGCCATAAATGTATACAGTGCTGTGAAAGAGTATTTGCCCCCTTTCTGATTTCTTTTTTTTTTGCATTTTGTCACACTTACATGTTTTGGATTATCAAACAAATTTGAATACTAGACAAAGTAAACACAAAATGTTGTTTTTAAGTGATGATTTTATTTAAGGAAAAAATACTATCCACACCTACATGGCCCTATGTGAAAAAGTAATTGCCCCCTAAACCTAATAACTGGTTGTGCCACCCTTAGCAACAACTGCAATTAAGCATTTGCAGTAACTGGTAATGAGTCTTTCACATCACTGCGGAGGAATTCTGACCCACTCTGCTTTGCAGAATGGCTTCAATTCAGCCATATTGGATGGCTTTGGAGCGTGAACCGCCTTTTTAAGGTTATGCCACAACATCTCAGTTGGATTCAAGTCCGGACTTTGACTAGGCCACTTCAAAACCTTAATTTTGTTTCTTTTTAAGCCATTCAGAGATTGACGTGCTGGTGTGTTTTGGATCACTGTCCTACTGCAGAACCCTTGAGGTCACTAACTGATGGACAGACATTCTCCTTCAAGATTTTTTGGTAGAGAGCAGAATTCATGGTTACATCAATCACAACCAGTTGTACAGGTCCTGACGCAGCAGAGCAGCCCCAGACCATCACACTACCACCGCCATGCTTGACCGTTGGTATGATATTCTTTTCTGAAATGATGTTACTTTTACGCCAGATGTAACGGTACGCACACCTCCCAAAAAGTTCAACTTTTGTTTCGTCAGCCCACAGAATATTGTCCCAAAAGACTTGGGGATCATCCAGATGTTTTTTTTGCAAAAGTGAGATGCGCCTTTATGTTCTGTTTGATCAGCAGTGGTTTCCGCCTGAAACTCTCACATGCATGCCATTTTTGCGCAGTCTCTTTCCTATGGTTGAGTCGTGAACACTGACCTTAACTGGGGTCACCCCCCCAGCCTCCCCGTACCACCCCGTGGATGCTACCAGCCCTACTTACAGGCCCGCCAGCCAGGTCCATCCCACTGCCTCCAGGGAGCACACTGTCACGTCTCAACCCCTTCTCCTCACACGCTGGGCATGCACACACGCACCACGGTAACTCAAAGTGCATTTTGTCTTCTTTATTTCAAACAGAAGTGATCCAAAAACAAAACAGGCATGTGAGCCAAAATCTAGAACTATAGTTGCTTTAAACAAAGGAAGACAGGAGCAAAAACAAGATATATTTACTGGGTTGACCGACAACAAAAAACCAAACTCAAAACCCTTAAATACTAAAACACAAAACTCAACCACCAATGACAGAACAGAAACACTCATTAATAAACACCAGCTGTGACTAATAATGAAAACAAGACCTTAACATAAACAAGACCGTCATTGCCTCCAGGCCTGACACACACATACATGCACACATACAAATATACATAAACACGTACATGTACACACACATACACATACATATCCAACTAAAGTGAAACTAAAGTGCAGTTAAAATCTGGGGGGGATTTATGTGGAAGAGCCACAACCATCGAAGGTTGTGGTTTGCCCACACACGTACCCCCAACCCTCACTGTCTATGGTGCGAATAAAATAGAGGGGAAGGCAGCCACCAAGTCCCACTGAGACTTTTTGGAGGATTTTTTTGGCAAAAAATCATGCTAATTTTCATTCCATACCTAGACGTGTCTTGTGACAGGTTGCCAGCAGTATGAGTTGCCAAGTAAAATTCTGGTAGGTGGAAAAAGAATTTGTAAACACTGGTATAGAATTTAATGTAACCCCTTTTTCACTAATGCTAGTCACCTAGCACAGCACAGGGCTACTTGCAGTTTCATTAAATAATGGCGCAACAGAATCCTGAATTCTCAGGGGGTGGAATGATGAGGTGGTTGAAATTCCTGATACCATAAATATAATTGTATAGCTGTGAAGTAGTAATATAGTGATATTACATAGGAATAAGAATAATTTTAGGTGATTACAAAATGTCTATCTCCCCAGAAAAAATATACAATAAGGAACAGTCTAAGAGCTAATAGCCTATCTGTAGTATGTTAATGTCAGCACATTCAAATATTACAACAAATTGACCAGCAAATACACCCAAGATATAATTCAAGGATAATAATGATTATATTTACTAATAAGCAATAATAATAATAACAATAAAAATAATAATATCAAATATTATTGATAGTAACTGCTTCCCAAAGAAACACAAGATGTGATTACCAATATGGATAAAATAGTAAACCACTCGCACCAGAGAGAAGAGTGAACATAATTACATCAGAGATGTAATAGATAGCACATCAAACATTTGTAAGCAACTATTAAAATGTCGAACAAAAAGAAAGAAAGCAAACCAGTGTGCAGTTGGGGCCCGTTGGTGCACGTGGAGCAGCTCTCTGAACTGCAGGCAGAACAGCAACCGCTGCAATACCCATCTACAGAGCCGGTTTTCCAGGTGAGATGAGAAGACCGTGTGTCACGGTCCGACCAGACGAATTAGATTGCCGCAGATGAATTCACTCATGCAGCAGATGCTCCCGAGCAGAGGTCTAGCTACTGCTGTAGGTTAGCTCGCTCTGTCCAGGATGCTG
This sequence comes from Bryconaethiops microstoma, assembly GCA_037577275.1. Lineage (NCBI taxonomy): Eukaryota > Metazoa > Chordata > Actinopteri > Characiformes > Alestidae > Bryconaethiops > Bryconaethiops microstoma. Next base: position 16,814,926 of record JBBJLS010000018.1, read on the forward strand.
CTTCCCCAAATCCTTCGGCAGCGGCCTGGGTCCCGACACAGTGAGTCACTGGGTGATGACGCTGGTGCTCTAGTGAATCTAGGCTAGCAAGCCAGTCCCGAGAACAGCTTCAGTGAAAGCGAACCTAGCTAATACTCGCAGCTAGATTTCCCGCAAGCGAAGAAGAAAAAACAATGACCGAAACAGCAAGATCACTCTCCAGAGTGACAACGGAGTCCCAGATACACGTTATGGCCACAAGCAGTCTGAACTATGCAGAAAATGCTCACTGCAAAACAATTCGCTAAAGAAAAATAAAATGGGGGAAAAGATCGTCCTTGCTCTCCTCTGCTACAGGCTGAACCCTGTCCTCCGCCCTCCCCTGAGGCAATAGATTAACACTAGAGCTCACGATTTCGCGGGCATTACACATATACAAACAACCATTGGCTGAATTTAAACCCCAAAGCATGCTGGTAAACAGAGTTAAATTAATTACCATAACCAGCGCAGAAGTACAATAAAGACAGGGTAGTACAATGTACAGTACACAGTAACAAATACACAAATTCTATTACCCATATTTCAGAGGTCCCTACATTAATATAAGACGGTGTTGTCTAAGAATGTTTGTCAGACCATAGAATGGAGTTATACCATCAGTGCATCTGATATTGTAACACTGCTTTCCATCTTCTTTTCTCTCTACAGCAATCAAACAGTGGTGGACCTGAGCTGAATCCAAACAGACCTCCGCTACGTGCAGTCCATGGTAAGCCAGTCTATCGTTCTATTGTGACAAATAATGAGGTAGTTAAAACATAACACCTTTGTAACAGTTCTAAGAGCTCCTGAGGTCTCTTCTTACTCAGTTCATTTTAAACAATTCTAAAAGTAATGACAGTTGATATTTTTTAAAGGGCACTTGGAGCATATCCCTCTCTGTCCGGGGATGCTATTCCAAAATGTCTGATAATGAACTTGATCAACTTGTGAGGTCCATAAAATCCAGAATGCCACAGGCTGGGTATAGGTAGGTTAATGGTGTACTGTTGGCCACAGGCTACCGCGTGCAGTGACACAGGGTGAAGGGTACTATGCACAGGGTGGATGGAGCTAGAATTTTGCCCAGGATGATACAGCTTGGTTTTGTAGCTCGCAGAAGCTACTGTGTTCCTGCACCCCTGTCCCTGGTTCATGTAGATACCAACCATAAATTAATCAGATGAGTTCTTTCGTGTGCTCCCTCTTTAATACACACATACAGCAAGCCCGTTTTAAATCCTTTTCCAATCATGACTGTTAAAACTGTGTGTACTTTGTTCTCCTCAGATTTAATATTGTGATATTTGGTGGTATTGACGGTTTCTCTAGAAAGGTATGTCAAAGTCTTGTTTTAACTAAAGAAACAAAAATTAATAAGACAATTTGCTTTTTCCCCTTAAACATTTTACACAGATTTTATATCTTGACGCTGCTGCTAACAACAAAGCCTCAACTGCATTCTCCTTCTTCTTGCATGGTGTCTGCAAACATGGATGGCTCTCAAGGTAGGAAGTACACAAATGCTGTGAACAGGTATTTTTCTTTGTTGTATGGACTATAGCCTCGATTCAGTTTCACTTGGGTCCTTCTGCAGTACAATGAATCATGACAGCTTGATATATTTTAGAGTACGTGGTGACCAGGGTGTGGAAAATGTGGACATTGCCCGGTGCATGTTTTCTGTACGAGAAATAAATTCTTAGAATAGAGAGATTGTGGTGTGATGTGTGGTTAGCAGTCACCTGTACATACTACAGTGTACTGCACACACTGGAAGAGGAACACCTGATTGACGTCTCTGATGAGATGCACCTCTTTTGTGTGCATTATGTTTTTCTCCCTTGCCTGAAGTCTGTCCTGGAGTATTTCATGGGTAGCTGGAACAGGCATCCTCTCAGAACTGAAGCCAACTTATCTCCAGACCAGCTGTGGCACATTGGAATGCTTCAAACACCTGTGGCTGAGCCAGATATTGAGGTACGTCACCAAATTTGCAAATCACTCTAAACTCATGAATACTTGCTTTTAAGCAAGTATAGTCTGAATATCATTTCAAAAGGCTTGTAGCAGTTAGCAATATGATCAGTCAGTTGGTGTCTGGAAGGACTTGACTAAGGTGGGGTTAATATTATTTTATCTTGGGGAAACAACTAATTACATTGTGCTCATTATCGACTTGTGAAAACCCAAGGATTTGATATGGGATAGAGAACTTGATCCATGGGGGGCCGGTATGGGTGCTTTTTGGATGACCTCTCAAGCCAATAAGTATCCAGAGATATAGGAGGAGCCTTTTCAGCAGGTTTATTGAAAAGTCACCCCAAAAACCAGCACCTACAACTGCCCTCCCTTGATCAGGTTCTCCACTTGGGGAATTAATATATCATCTATGGTGAACCTTTATTGTCTTTCAGTCACTGAGGAATCTATTCCAGGAGGGCTGGACTGATGTTGACCTACAGGATGGAGTAGTGGTGTCAGAGATCCCATGTCCCTTCTCAGACCAGAACCTTGCTGTCCTTGAAGGATTAATAAATCCCATGACCTCACCCTTGCTTCATAAAGAGCTGTATATGCAAACTGTTAATCTGGTTAAAAAAAAAAAAAAAGACTACTGTAAGAAGGAAGAAGAGCAACAGTTGTTTTAATGCAGATTAAAAACAAATTGATGTCATGGATTGTGTGTAAGATTGTTTATTAGTAACAGGTTACGAATATTAGTAACAGTTTACAAATAAATTTAAATTTAAATTTAAAAGTTTCACATTAACAGTTTTGCATTAAGAATTGTTACTTTTATGGACTGCAAATATGTTGCAAATTCAAGTTTAAGAAAACTATAGAACTGTAAAGAACCTGTACAATAACTGAAAACCTTAAATAATTTATTCAGAGTCTGTGAAACCTGCGCCACATTTGATTGCTGCTGTCATATAGTTTTTGAAATCAGAGTAATGCACACAATGTGCAGTGGGAAATGTGATGGCCTATGCATATGTACTGTGATTTTTAAATCTTCCCTCTCTGAAAGAAGTAAGTGTCTGTGTGACTGCCCAGTCAACCAGTGCATCACTTCAGGGACAGAAAGCCTCAGTACTTCCATCTGGGTAATCAAAATGGTGAATGGAAATCAAAATGCTGAATGGAAATGTTCAAAACCACATGATTTTACAGACCCAAACTATATTGCTCCATAATAAGTTGCTAATAAAACTGGAAAAGGATATATCATCTTAATTTATCATGTTCAGTAGGGTGTGTTCAGGTAATCTGGGACACAACTTATTCTGATATAAATAATACCTTTTACCTCCCTATATTGTGTATGTTTTAGATTGTATTAGTGCCGTACCCTCAAGCTCTTGCAGAAAATCCTTGAAATTATTTAGGATTTGTGTCTCTCTTGCATGTTTTTGGGTACCAGTTTTGCTTATTGTTGGGGCCAAGTGTGACACAATGTAGTAAAAATCCACCTTTAAAGAAAACAAAGTATCAAGATTACATGCTTGTTGTCACGCCGGACTGCCGTCCGGGAAGAAGAGATGAAGCACAAGTGCGAACTTCCATTAAGGTATGCTTTATTCACA
>JBBJLS010000018.1:16824455-16829455 GCA_037577275.1 Bryconaethiops microstoma
TGATTCATACGTAGGTCACTGTGTGGATTAACAAACAAAAACATTCCTCTGAAACTGGTCAGGTTCAGGGACTGGACTGGAAACGAGAGTCTTTAAAAGTCCTTCAGGAAGCCTGGAGAACTGTTTCTCAAGACCATATTACAAATACAAGAAAGTCTGGATCATAGAAAGCAAAATATGAAGAAATGAGTGGGGGCTCAAGATGGTTGCACAGTACTGCAGATCAGGCTTTTGCCTCTCAGTTCACAAAGATCCATGACACTGAGTCAGTCACCCACAATTTGCACATAGGGATAATTTCACAGGTTTTATTTGTGTTGGCGAACGACCGTAAGTGTTCCTGACCTTCTCTCTGGGTCCGTAGGTCTCGGCGTACCACACCATCCCGTACAGGCAGAGGAACGTGATGAAGGCCTGAAGGAGAGACATAAACACAATCAAATAATGGCATCTTAGATGAGGGAACATCGTCCATAAAACAAAACGACAAGCAACATACTCACAACCCATAACAGACCTCACAGAGTCTGTAGAAGATCTGCAGGAGGACCTGCTGTAGTTTTATATGAACTATTTCTCACTGCTGATTTGAACAAGTGTAGTGCGGATTCTTCCCCAGAACATGCTAGTGTGGGTGTTTTTATTATAAGGGTTATCGTTGTGGGTCTCAGCTTGCGGAATGAAAAAAACATCCTTTTGTGGTTTTCGTCAGTTTTCGACAAACAAAAAAGAAATCAGAAGCGCCCACGCTAACCCCTCCATACAGAATGGAACTCAGTGTGTATATAATTCAATCATTAGTGGACTCCATCAACACTACTGTTCTTCTTAAGTCTTACTAATTTTATTCCAGCTGATTTTGATGCCACTTCTATTTAGAGGCCATTTGACATACTGGCACCATTTAAAAAATTTCCTCCACGATCAATAAAGTTTTTTATAATAATAATAATAATAATAATAATAATAATAATAACAACACATTTTATTTGTCAGCACCTTTCACAGCTCTCAAGGTCACTTTACAGAACAAACATACATACAAATTCACATACAAAAGACATTTAAATCCGTATGAAGTGTGAGAAAGGTATCTGGAGTAGGCTAATCTGAACAGATGAGTTTTGAGTAGAGATCTAAACATGGGCAAAGACGTTGTGGTTTAGAGGTCGAGTGGGAGTGGATTCCACAGTATGGGAGCAGCGCAGCTAAACGATCTGAGCCCCATGGTGGACATACAGGCATGAGGTGTGGAGAGGAGAGAACCAAAGGAAGAGCGGAGAGTGAGCGAAGGTGTGTATATATCAAGGAGATCAGTGAGATTATGGAGGGCTTTGAATGTTAAAAGAAGGATTTTATACTCTATGCGGAAATGGATAGGGAGCCAATGAAGCTGCTTGAGGACAGGGGTGCTTCTGATCCTGATACTGATTTCAACTTTGACATGTGAGAACACTTTTTTTTTCTCTTGTGTGTTCGAAGCCCCATGTGTTTTAGCCTTTAGGCAGTTAAACAAATTAAAAATAAAACATAACTTCAGAGTGAAAAATGAGTCCATATTTAGCCTGAAGGTCACTAAAGTGTATCAGTTTGAGAGTTTAAGTGAGCCAGCCGTTTTTGCTTGATGGGAACTTTTTCTCTGCTGTGTTTATTCTCTTTTTCTTTTGTGGCCTTCTGACCCCTTTGCTGGCATGCAGGTCGGAAAATGCGCTAAAAAGAGCAGTTGGGCGATCACACAGAAATCACAGAGATCACGCTCTTTTTCTCACAGAAATGCATTCTAGTTAATCATGTAATTACACTGTAATAACCCAGCAAAGCCTGTCGAGTACTGGACATATTATCAAACTGTACAGTCTTACCACACACAGGAGCCACAGGATCACATACAGGATCTGCGTCTTAGAGAAAAGGTCCTGCCCAAACTTGATGCAGGCTAAGGCCTCCAGGAAGGCAATGGCCCTGAATGAGGGAGAGATAAACAAACAAACAAACAAATTCATTGTTCAATGAATAAACACTATAAAGCGAATGTATTTTAGAATTCAGTTTAAATAAGATACATATTTTACATATTATAGCTAGTACATATTAATTGGTATGTCACTATTAGCTAAGTACTATGTTTCTTATAAAATATGCCAATTAATAAACTATATCTAAAAAGTATTACTTTCACAATTGGTTGTTAAGTTCATTATTAAAACTTATTTTTTAAAAACTTTACTTGAATTCAAAAGAAACTATCAATGTGTATTTTTTATTACAAAATAAAATATTAGACTATTTAATGACTATTAGTTTGTTAAATAATTAGGTTATTACAAAATAGCACACATAAAAATCCATAATTATTATAATTATCAAATGATGATTATAAAACAAACCTAATCTATAGACAACACCTTTGTTAAAATTAAGTTTATCATCATTATAACACTTTTAATAATAATTATAATAATAATAATATTAACAATAATATATTGAATAATGTTATGTTTATTTCAAATTCAACTTTCAAAATAACCAAATAGCAACGCATATCTATTAGTAAATAATTAAAAGACTGTTCGTTTTCTAATTTAAGTTAAAGTGACCATTTGTTATACATGAACACACCACAGCACACAGTGTAAACAGCACAAAATTCTTCCTCTACATTTAACCCATTCACCAAGTGAAGCAGCGGGCAGCCAGGAACACGGCGCCCGGGGAGCAGTGTGTGGGGATGGTACCTTGCTCAGGGGAACCTCAGTGGTGCCACTAGCAGTCCTGAGAATTGAATCCACGATTTTCTGATTGCAGGGTGAACGCCCTAACCACTAGACCACCAGCTGCCCCCAAAAATTCATTATCAGTTTATTAAATAGTACAAGTTTATAGACTTAATAGACTATTGTATATTAGTTTAAGCAATTTCCTTCAGGATCAATATAGTAACACTCATAATAAACTGTTAAAATGGAAGGAGAAACGTACTGTTATAAGGACTTTTACAAATTAAAAGTTTATTTAAAACACCAATTAAAAAAAAATAATGATAATGAAAATCAAGAAACTATCTAATAAATTGTATATTTTATTATAAATAAAATAAAATAATATATTACTTTATTAGTTTATAGAGGGTTTTCGTTGTTGCTGGGATTTTAAATGAGAGTTTGGCTGATTTTGGCGTCCTGAGAGCGCGAACTTGTATTTCTGAAAGCAAGCGAGATGATCTTCTGTTTAATCTTCTCTTTCCACAACAACCAAAGCACTCAGGCTACAGGGGGGCCGCAGAGCGAGGAGTGTGTGTGTGCACATGTATTATTAGAAAAGAGAATGGGGGTGGGCTGTGGTTGAGAAGCTCGACCAGCAGCGAAGAAACGTTTTTTTTCTCCACTCAACACCTACCGACCACAAGCCATGGGGTTAACTGGTACTCTCTCACACTCACGCGTATGTGGATCACGCACACATACACTCACGCAGTATTAAAATACAGTATTATTAAAATACAGTATTAAAAGCTAAATTCTCATTGCTTTATGTCATCTTTTGTAAACGTGTCATACCGTGAAAAAATGTTTTATTATTCCAAATAAAGCCACCCGTATCCGAGCTGAACCCGAGCCACTCGCCGGCAGGGCCAAAAGTGGACCACAGCCAAGCTGATTGCATCACAGCTTTCTGATTGGTCAAAATGTCGTCATGGCAATGGATGGACTTGGAAAGAGGTTCTATTGTTTTTTTTGGTTTTTTTTACTGCCTGTACACAAAGAAACAAACAATGGAGACACAAACTAACAAGCACTACTGTCTGTTTGGGCTAAAGCAGCTCTGACAGAAAAACGTTCCTCTGGCTCAACTCAATGGACGCAGTTTTGGGACGAAGACCGGTCATAAACTGTGGAAGAGAACTGAGTCAGAAACTCAGTTACACTGGAACAGTGTGGAAAGTGTGATACAGCTTCGGTGCCAGTTTGAGTACAGCACGGTTCCGGCAGACCTGTGGGAAAAGTGTCTTTTGTCTTGGCTTTGACATTTCCATGTGGTCACATTTTTTTTGTTTCTATGTGGCAAACCTATACCGGACAATCTGTAGAAGTGGGGACGTTTTGCTGGTCCTCAGGAGGAAAGTTTTTTATCCCAAAATCATATTTTAGGAAAAACTAAGAGCAGAAAGAGCCTTTATGGTTAGGGTCAAGTTTAGGCAGATGTTTAGCATCACCCCAAGGAAAGGAAAATTCAGAATGAGACTCTGTCCAGCCTGTTTCTCCTCAACATAACTGAGCTCAGTTTAACAACTGGTGGTTTAATGGTTAGAGCATTCACCCTGTGATCAGAAGATCATGGGTTTGAATCCCAGGACTGCTAGTGGCACCATTAAGGTACCTTTGAGTAAGGTACCGTCCCCACACACTGCTCCCCAACACACTGCCCCCCGGGCACTGTGTACCTGGTTGCCTGCTGCTTCACTTGGTAATTGGGTTAAATACAGAGGAAGAATTTCACACTGTTCACTGTGTGCTTTGGGGTGTTCACATATGACAGAATGGTCACTTTACACTTGACATCATTATGAGGTTAGGACCATTTTCTCACACTTCTTAAATTCAGCTCCTGAGAAAGAGTCTTCCTCTAATTTAAGATCTTAAAATGCTCTTTCTTTTTTTTCTCACTGCTCTGATCTTTATTTGTCTCCGATCAGCAGATCTTTATATAAACCACAAGATCCAAAATAAAACGCGACTGGCTTAGAAATTAGTCTGTACAACATTTGAAATGTGTCTTAGTGATCATGATCAAATTTAAGCCTAAAAAATAGTCAGTTTTGAGATACATAAGGTTGTTAAAGAGAAGAAAAGTGAAGCTGATGACAACAGCAAAAGAACTTAAGTTGATTTTTTTTTGTTTGGTTCTGATTTCTCCTAAATAATCTCCAAATATGAAGATTTATTTCTAATGAGAGAAAGAAAAGACTGTTGTGAGCAACAAAGTCTTGCTCTGGGTCCTGA
>JBBJLS010000018.1:16834455-16866079 GCA_037577275.1 Bryconaethiops microstoma
ATATTTAAATTAGCTTGTTTTGTGACATCACAAAAACTGATGTGAAAACAGTCTGTTTTTGTAGCTTAATTTCCATATAAGGACTGTATGGATGTGGGAAGTGAACATACCATTTAAAACTATTTATAGGTGAAGCAGACTTGTAGACGTGGTTTAGGAAACAGTATGACTTTCTGTGAGCTGTAAAAACGAACTGAACTTATTCATTAAGGTGGTTCAGATCTGTGGGCGTGGTTTAGGATACAGTATGACTCACTGAGAGCTTGAAAAATGAACCAGCTGGTCAGACTGGACCTTGGTCTTGGATCAGTGTTTCCTGACCTTGGCTCTGGTATCACTTGATATCGAACAATCCTTCCCTTAGCAAGTGATGCTAAGGCATTAAATAGCTTTGAAAAGTTTTATTTAGTATAATCTGTCATTCAGGTTTACATACCAAACTGATCTATACTTCTGAGGATCCCAATCAGTGTTCTGCCATCTCTCAGCAAAACCAGGTGCTTTTCTGCAAAAGGAAAGAAAGAAAAAAAAGTCAAAGTTACAAACAAGGCTAACGTCGCGAACACGAAGTCCATAATCACCCAAATCTTTTACTGTAAACAAAACTTCTCTGGACCCTCTAATCACATCCAGCTCTTCATTAAGGTGGATCAGACTTGTGGACAGACTTGTGGTTTAGGGCACAGTATGGCTTACTGTAAGCTGTTAAAATAAACTGGACTTCAGAGCTACATGCAGCCTTTCAGAGGACACCAGCGCTGCTGTTCACAAAGCAAGATTGATCTCAGATCGGATTCCTCTGTATTTATGACATCACCGAAACTGACTCTAGATCAGAACTCTTGCTCCTGAGAAGGTTGTGTAAAACCCTGTTGTATAAAAAGGCATCGCAGCGTTTGGCAGTAACTGTGTCCTAAGCCACGTCCACAAGTCTGATACACCTCAATGAAGAGCTGGATGAAGCTTGAGTGGCACCAGAGATGTTTTGGGGATGTTCACTAAGGTGGAACAGACTTGTGTGTGTGGTTGAGGATACAGTATAATTTACTGTGAGCTGTAAAAACGAACTAATCTTCAGTGCTACAGGTGGCAACAGAGCAGATTGGATCTTGGTCTTGTATAAGATTTCTGAGCGTTTATGAAGGTTGTTGAGACAAAAGTGATTCTTGAATCAGTTATCGCAATATCAGTCTCTGCAAAACTGATATCACAAAAGACTGCAATATGCAAATGAGCCTATAACCAATCACAGGGTTTCTGACAGGGTGACCAATCACATTATTTTAATCTTTATCCATTAAAGAAACTGACTGGCCAATGGGTTTTTAAAGGGTACATATTCTACATTTTTTCATTTACATTTGATGGATTTGTGAAAAAAAAAAAAAAAAAAAAATCATCAAAATTCATTCTTACATGATCCTGTTCCAACCATGGAATGGAAACAACTGTTTTTGTTACTGTGCCGTTAAGACTGATATGTAAATGAGCTCTTTTCTGATTGGCTGTATTACGGTTCATTCAAAGGACAGCATGGACCTTAAACTCTCCTTAGAACTGCAGCAAGAATGTGTGGCTAAACTGCTATTGGCTGAATATGGAGACATGTTTTGTGGCATCACAAAAACTGATTTGAAAACAGCCTATTTTTGCTGCTTAGTTTCCATATATCAGGGGTGTCCAACTCCGGTCCTGGAGGGCTCAGTCCAGCACTGTTGGATGGTGGTTCTCCTCAAACACATTCACTAAACCTGACAATTAACTGGAGAGGTAAACCAGGTGTTTCTGAGCAGGAAAAATCACCAAAACGTGCTGGACCACGGCCCTCCAGGACCGGAGTTGGACACCTCTGCCATATATGAAGTGTAATGACCAGGCAGCAAACATTTACAGGCTGTAAACCTTTTAAATTCCAGAAGGGTGATGTGGGCCCTTTAATATATTGAAAGTAGAGCCGCATGATATGGGCGCAATATCAGTACTGTGATTTTTACTGCTACATATTTCTATTGGAATTCCTTTCAATATATCAAAGGGCCAAAATTTTATTTTATTTAATCACTTTTCAGGAAATAAAAAGGCTTACAGTCTTCCAAATTGTAAGTCTACTTCCAACACTCATATAGTCCTTTTTAAAAAAAAAAAAAAAAAGTCAGATTCTGTAATGCTGCAAAACCAACACATTTAAATAGATTTCCTTATTGTGGCTACAGCCGTTTAGCTCCATCCATTCTCAACGCCTTTAACAGTTTGACTTTTGTCGGGTTGTAGGAAGACTTCGATTTATCAGAACACCCAACAACTCACAAAAACAATTAGCAGACAATGTATTGTGCACCTCCAAGCTGAACTACACTATATGGACAAAAGTATTAAGACGCCTGACCATCACACCAACAGGGATTTTAATGACACCGTATTCAAATACAGTTGCATGGCGTGTCCAAAATGTCTTGGTATGCTGAAGCCCTTCACTGGAAGTAAAGGGCCTAGCGCAAACCCTGAAGAACAGGTGTGTCCCAATACTTTTGTCCATATAGTGTACGTTTAGAAACAGAGTGGCTTCAGTAGTAGTAAAGAGGCTAAAGGTGGTTTTCTATTCCTTTTCAAGTGACCCAAGAGATACATTCTGTTAGACTTTTTACTAGTAGAAAGCCTGAAGTTTACTTCCAGTGAAAATGTTCCGTTCCCCCTTAAGCAGTGCAGGAGTCAGAGAATGATTTAATTGCAGGTCATATGCACTATGCGGGTGTGTCCCAATACTTTTGTCCATATAGTGTGCATTCAGAAACTCCACTCTCAAACTGGATTCGGTAGTAAAACGACTAAAAAATGTGGTTTTCTATTCCCTCTTAAATGACGCAGGAGCTAAATTCTGTTACATTTTTAGTAGTAAAATCCTGAAGTTGACTTCTAGTGGGAATTTTCCGTTCCACCTTAAACAGAGCAGGAGTCAGTGAGAGGCTTCACTGGAGGTAATATGTAGGTGTGTCCCAATACTTTTGGCTTTTCAATCGGAGAGCCGGGAGCTGCGGTACTGTTTAAGGTGGACCAAAAAAGTTCCTCTGAAGCTAAGGTGCTAACTCTGAGCTCCAGCGGATTCAGGCCCGAGTTCAGTCTCTCAGAGACTCCGGACTCACTGTCGATGTCCTCGATGAGGCTGGCGGTGCCTGGCATGTAGTTCATCCTGCAGACATGCGGGAGTTTAGAAGCGGAGCCCAAAAACCTGAGAGAAAATCCTCCGGCTAGAGAGTAGAGCAGGAGTAGAGCTCTGATCAGAGCACGTCCGGGGCGAGAGCAGCCTTTAAACCGTCCACCAGCTCTCACAGTTTATTATTATTGTATTTTATTATTACTGTCTTTTATTGTCCATATTTTGTTTTTTTTGCCTTTATTTAAATTACCAGTTATTTTTCATAATTAGCTTTCCCACTTCATTTATATTGCCTTTAGCTTTAATTTGTTAGCTACGTATTGTATTTTTTAATGGATTATTTCTAAAACTTTTATTTATTTATTCGTTTATTCTAATCTTTTCACTGCAATACTGACTTTATTTATATTGCCTATTTATTGTTCAGCTTTTATTTATTGGACGCGCATCCTATTTATTAATTAATGATTTCTAAAAATATATATACATATATTTATTTTCTTACTTACGTACTCTAATCTTGTCAATGTATTATCACTGCATTTTTTCTTTTTCTAATATTTTATTGCATTGTTCATTTGATTTGCGTATCTTTTATTTTTTAACAGCATTTTCCAGTCTTTCAGAATATTAGTTTCCAATATTTACTATTACTTTGTATTTAGTATATTTAACATTGTATTTATTAGCTTTGCTTAATCTTGTATCTTATCGTTTGCTTTTTAATTTTTAAATTTGCAATGTTTTATTTTTAACGTTTGTTAGTTTCGGATTTTGTGAATCGACTCTGTCGTCATCGTGTTCCCGTCTCTTATTGGCTAGTTGGATTTCCATCTCCATCTATGATTCGTCACCCTTTTTTCACTTTTCTCTGTGATTGGCTATTTAGTTTGTGCGTCTCTGTCTTTTCTTCTCTCTCTGTGATTGGCTACATAGTACCCATTCTCGGTCTCTAATTGGTTACTTATTTTTCCAGTCTAGTCAGCTTCGATAATGTCTTTTTTTAAGTAGTTAAACTGATAAAACATCGTCGAGGCCATAAAAACAAGCAAACAAACAAACAAAAAAATATTTTTTATTTATTATTTTTTAAAGAAATCAGTTTAGGGTTTTAAATTAATTTTTAATTACTCAGGTCAGTCTGCAGCACTGTGTCAGTTCAGGCAGACTGCAGCTACATATAATATTAACAAAAATAATAATAGTAGCAGTAATAATAATAATAATAATAATAATAATAATAATAATAATAATAATTTGTTTTTTTCTCTTTCTGTGATTGGCTACTTAGCTCTCATTCTCCTCTGATTGGTTACTTTTTCCAGTCTGGTCAGCTTCGATATAATGTCTATTTTTAAGTAGTTAAATTGATAAAACATTTTTTTTTTTAAACTAACAAAAACATATGTTTATATTTATGTACATATTAGTTTTTAAAGAAACCAGTTTAGGGGGTTTCATTAATTTTTAATTCCTCAGGTCAGGCTGCAGCAGCGCGGCAGTTCAGTCAGACTGCAGCTCCCTCCGACACGATGGCGTGAAAAAAATATACACATATAAATATAATATTAATAATAGTAGTAATAATAATAACAATACTAATATAGCGGCGGATGGCCTACGACTCAGCCGGAGCGGAGAGGAACGGGGAGGCGGCGTGGCTCCTGCAGCAGCAGCGGCACATGCAGCAGCCCAAGGCGGGCTGGAGCTCGGGCTTCACCCCGGAAAGCTCCTGGAGCGGGGCGATGGTGAGAACCGGGGCTAGGCTAGGCTAAGCTAAGATCATCTACACCACCGCACTCACCTACTAACACCGCGATATATCAGTTGTATCGCTGTTTATCTACAAATGCGCTTTAATATTAATATGTCTTTTATAAATTTACATTCGCAAGTTGAACGTTGCTCTCCCGAGCTGTCGATCCGTGCAGTTAGCATTAGCACAACGGCTCTGGACTGCTGTCGGCACTTTTTAACCTCCCCGCAAAACCATTCATTCACTCTTTAAACAGTAAGATATAAACAGACACCACTATTGTAAAACAACTTTAAAAACCCTACTTTATTACGTTAGTAAGAAATAAACAACTAAGTTAGGCTAGCCATTGCTAACTTCATTTCTTTCCTGACCGGTTTAGTCAGTGTTTTAGTTTGGACAGAATTAGACTCATCATAGAAATTACTGAGAATCTTAGAAACGTATTATTATTATTATTATTACTATTAATTATTACATTAGTACTGCGATTTTACTGCTATATATTGCAATTGTGATTCCTTTCAAGATATTTAAGGGTCCATGTCATCACTTTTCTGTAATTTAAAAAGGCTTAAATGTTGTCTTAAATGGTACTTTCACTACCCCCAACCATACGGTCTGTAAATAGAAAATAAGCTTCAAAAACATCCTGTTCAAGTTTTTGTGTTGTCACAAAGTCAACACATTTGAAAAATATCTCCTTATTCTGGCTACAGCACTTTAGTCCCGGTTAAAATTGTAAAAAATAATTAGACTTTTGCTGGAGTGCTCAAACAGATATTGCAGAGACCTGTATTGCTTTAACAATTAAGAGACAGTCAAGTTGATATATTGTGCAGCACTAGTTCCACCTCGGTTATCAGTACTGCTTAATCAGGCTAACATTATGCAGTCAGTTGTTTTTATTCCATTTTGTAAATTGCAGTGGTTTTGTTTGGTTCATGTCAAACTTGATCTCAGTTGTGGGCTTGATTAAATTTCTAACAATACCCCACTTTTTCACAGGACTCGAATCCTTACTGTGGTTATCCACCAAACTATTGGTACCCTCCTTCGCACACAGCAGGACCCTATGGTAACGCATATCCGTCTGGAGCAGAGGTCAATGGACAAGCGCAGTACAATCCCCAGGTACTGAACTCCTTATAGCACTGGTCAGCATGAGAGGCAGAGCTACTGTACATCTACAGTACTGTGCAATAGTCTTGAGTCCGCTTCATTTCTTCATATTTTGCATCAAAAGATCCACACTTTCTTGTATTTTTAATGTAGTCTTGTGGAACAGTTCTCCAGGCTTCCTGAAGGACTTTCAAAGACTCTCATGTTCAGTCCAGTCCCTGAACCTGACCTGTTTCAGAGGAATGTTTTTTGTTTGTTAAGCCACACAGTGACTTACGTATAATTCATTAAAGCAGAACAAAGACCACCTAACTTAAGGCCTGAACCAGTGAAGAAACAGGTGCAGATGATTCCAGATGATCAGGTGGTGATCAGTATACTGGTGGTGCTGAATACTGAGTGGCTGGAACACCTTTATCTAGGCTCCTTGTATCTTTAGGCACTTTGCAGCCTGTCGCAGTAAAATATTTGTTCCCATTTCTTTCATTTAATGTACTCAGTATGCCAAAGATAAGACAGTTTGAGAAGTAGAAAAGCATATTTTTGCACCAACAAGATGATTTAAAGTAAAATATGAAGAAATGAGGACTCAATACTTTTGCACAGCGGACACGGTCAGTAACGCTGCATCTAATAGTGGGTTTTGTAATCCAATTTGCGTAAGGTGGATTTGTTTCAAGGCTGTTATTACTGGAGCTGTTCAGTTCCAGCTGATTACAGAAGATCGTAGATAAAAACACACTTAAGATTCCTCCTCAGTTATTACTGTCAGACTGTTGTAACAACACACACTGTAGATTCATACTGGATTAAAATCCTTTCAAATTAATAATAGTCAGACTGTAAAACTACACACTGCAGATTCATACTGGATTTAAATCACATCAGTTTTTACTGTCAGACTGTAAAACTACACACTGCAGACTCATACTGGGTTTAAATCACAGCAGTTATTGCTGTCAGACTGTAAAACTATACATTGCAGACTCATACTGGATTTAAATCACTGTAAAATATTACACACATTGCAGATTCATTTTGGATTAGTATGGTTAGTGTCTCTTCTCTAATAACCTAAATTTCAGAACCCTTCCTGATAAAACGAATTAAGCAGGGGTTCAGCTGAAGTGTTCACTCTGTTTTCTCCTTTTCCAGGCGATGTCAGGTTATCCCAATGGAGTGTACAATCCTGGACAGTACTCAGCAAATATGATGCATCCCTCCAATCCCTTCTACTGCAGTGAGCAGATTCCTGCGAGGCAGCCGCCCCAGTATCACAATCAGGGCTGTCCTGACAGAACCGCGGGGAATTCTCCTCAGCCCCCCTACGGCATGCCTCACTGCCAAGGGGTAGGTGCACTTTAAATATTTACTGCTCTGTCACATTAATTACTCGACAGTTCACTACTGTAACACAGTCACATCAGAATGGAAACGTTATAAATGGTGTTCAGATGTATTGCTTATTTTTGTTTATGAATTATGTGCCATATCTTCTTATCATGTGCAATAGTCTTTACCATGGGAAATATCACTAATTTTGTCATTATTACTGGTCTACTACTGATCTCTTACATACAATAAGACTCCTAACAACCATTTGTGTTACTAGTGATTCACTTAACTGTAAGTTATTTATCTATCGTATTAATACTCCAGCATTTGTGTCTATATCGTAGTGTATTTCATATTGAGTTTTTTCTGCAGAGTTTTTATTGAATTCATGTGGACTTTATTATTTATATTGTTCTTTTTCTCTGTGTGTCTGTGCAGTCATAACATAAGCAATTTCCTCCAGGATCAATCACGTTTTCTGATTCCGATATCTCTATGAAAAATATTGTTTGTATGCATTTCATTCATCCACTAGGGATTCATAACTTACAGTTTAGTCATTATGTAAAATGTGCTTTGGTCCCTTTACATAATGTTGTTAGTGTCAGTCCACAGCTGCAGGCTGTTTTTGTTTTGGCTCCCAAACAAAAATTGTATTATTCCACTTTAAAAATAACAAATCAGACAAGATTAGATATTTATTCTTTTAGATTGTGATTCTCAGAAGAGGCTGCACAATATATCATCTTCTAATCGTTATCACAATACTGGGTGTTGTGATGAATCGAGGTCTTCATGTGATCCAACAAAAGTCAGATTTTTAGGATGTAAACATGTAGGTGAATAAATGGGTGGGGCTAAACTGCAGTAGCCAGACTAGGGAGATATATTTACATGTGTTTTGTGACATCACAAAAACCATGATTTGAAAACAGGCCAATTTTTTGTAGCTTATTTGTCATATATGGACTGTATAATGGGATATTAATTCTATATTAATTGTGGTTTATGTTACCTGTAGGTACTCATTATGCCCAGCTGTGTCTCTCTGGCTCTTCACTTTTTCAGGGTCCTGGATACCCCACCAATTCGTACCCTCCACACTATGGAGACGGATGTCCCCCGACCCCGCCGTATCCTTCCCAGCAGCCCCTGCACTCACGGCCCCAGCCCGAAGCCTGGCCTCATTCGGGTGGGTACGGTCCAACCCCCCCTCAGCAGCAGTGGCAGTCTGGTACCCAGCCAGCTCACGGGCCGTATGCCAACCACGCCAACCACGTACGGCCTGCGCACCCCCCGCCCTGGCAAGGGCCTGCTCCCCCTCCGTACGAACACAAGGTATGAGCATGAGTTGTTACTCCCATCCATATTTTGCTTCCAAAGATTCAGACTTTCTTATATGTTTTATGTGGTCTTGAGGAACCGTTCTCCAGGCTTCCTGAAGGACTTTCAAAGACTCTTATTTTCACTTCAGTCCCTGAACTTGACCAGTTTCAGAGGAATGTTTTTTGTTTGTTAAGTCACACAGTGACCTACGTTTAATCATTCAATCAGAACAAAGACCATCTAACTTAAGTCCTGAACCAGTGAAGAAACAGGAGCAGATGATTTCAGATGATCAGGTGGTGATCAGTATACTGGTGGTGCTGAATGCTGAGTGGTTGAAATTCCTTTAACTAGGCTCCTTGCATCTTTAGGCACTTTGCAGCCTGTCACAGTAAGACATTTGCTTCTATTACTTTAAAAATTTCTACTCAGTATGAACATCAAATAGTATTTTTGCTCCAACAGGGGGATTCAAAGTGAAATATAAAGAAATAAGGGGTGGCTTAAACTTTGTTCTGTGTTATTGTAGAATGATCAGGCAGGGTGAGAGCATCAGCCCTGTCTCTGAGACACCTGAAGATTTTTATCTCAAATTATCATAGTCTGTTACTGTTTCAGAGGAGTAGATTGTCAAATTTTACTGTATAAGACAAGTGTGAGGCTGTTTAGGAAAACATTTGTTTTCTTATGGTAAACATTAAGATATAGATATATATATATATATATATAATTTTTTTTTTTTTTTTTTTTTTTTAAAGACACTTTTCTGAATTCAGTTTTTAGTTATTTATCTTGTTGGTATGGATTTCGTCTCTCAGGCAAAGTGTTTATTTCTGTCAAGATTCTACAGCTGTCAATGATGATTACGTGGCCATGTGTCCGAGTGGAGGTCTGTGCAGTAAATTAGCTTCTTACTGCTTCGACTGTGAATACCATTACAACTGTAAATACGGCAAGCCAGCCAACTTCACCTGCAAGACCAGGAAAGGAGTTCACTGTGTGGTGTGTATGCCAGAAGTGGCCATTGCATTTTTTCTGACTAAACTGACTAAAGTAAATGAAGTCACATTCACTAGGAGATTTTGGCACCAAAATAGATTTCAATGAAAGCAGTGTGTTGATGGAATAAATACACTGAAGCATGGCAGTATGCACAAATTATCCTAATTTGTCTGTTTCCTAGGGTTTGTTTTGACAACATCCACCCACCCACCCACACATCCATCCACTCACTCACCCACCCATCCGTCCACTCATAAGTGATGCCTTTTTCTCGCTGCTTTTCCCTTTGACTCAGCAGAGTTCTGGCTACGTGCCTTTTAATGAGTCAGTGATATTTAGCCTAATGTTAATCCAGATACGCACTCACTCAGACTCTAAAGTTCAAGTTATTTTAGTGCTCTCTCAGGCTGTAGTGATATTTTAAAATGATTTCTGCTCTGTGTGGTGTGTCTGTCAGGACCGGTCAAATCAGACAACCTTTAACCTGACCGTGACTTGTCAGTTTTGCTGGCAGCTGGATCCGTCTCAGTACACCTGCGACAATTCAACTGCCTGCATGACTGTGTCCTGCCCCCGCAAACGCTACAACACCACCTGCAGGGTGCTGGATCACGTCAACTGCATAGGTATGGACGCCTTTTTTACTTCTATTAATTTGTTCGTTTGGTCTGAGCGGGACCACACACTCTCACACACACACACACACACACACACACACACACACACACACACACACAATGTAGCTAATTCTGAAGTAGATTGCATTTTTGCCAGAAAATGTGAAGTGTGATTGCGTTATAGTTGCCATATAACTAGTGTTTGGAGACACTCGAACATTGGTTTTATGCCCCCTGAAAAAGTTTGTGTTAAAAAAAAAAATCTGCTTATAGCAGGAAATTGAACAGGAGCCTCTTCTGACTCTCTTCATTCATCGCTGCGTTTTACTGCTAAACCACCAAGGTGGTGTTAGTATGCTGTCTCTTACCAACGCATTTATGGTTAAGGATGGCTGACAACAGGTGGCTCTTGCCTGAACATTATGGAGTCAACTCAAGCACCAAAAAAAACCCATAATTATAATAACAATAATAATAAAACAATATGAATAGCATGATTGCATCAGCAATCACATTATTGTTCTCATTTTATTATATAGAATCAAGTCATAATATAGGATTAATCAATATGGCTAAACACGTTGGCAGTGGCCAACCTGTTGTGTGCAGGTTAAAGGGGCAATTGTAATTATTTTACGTATTAATTTAAATGTTTTCTTCATTCAATCCTTTTTTGCCCAAAAGAACTATGTGATATTTACTGTGTTGTAATGTTGTCGATTCTCAGACACTAATCGATACTAAAAGTTAGTGTTGAGTTCGATATCAATTAGCTGCACATTAAATTGTCTTCTAATCATCACGATATCAGTCGCTACAAAACTGATATTGCAAAAGGCCCAAATAAGCATTCACAGTGTTTCTGACAGGGTGACCAATCACAGCTCCAGGTGAGTTACTGGGCGGTCTTCATGTAATCCAACAAAAGTCTCATTTTTGACCGTTAAGGGTGTTGGTGATTTGGAGCATGAGTGGGCAGAGCTAAACTGCTGAAGTCAGAATAAGGAGATATATTTAAATGTGTTGGTTTTGTGACATCACAAAAACTCTGATTTGAAAACAAGCTGTTTTTGTAGCTTATTTTCCATATATTTAAAAAATAAGTTGAAATGTATTTTATCATATAAGACCTTGCTATGCTTGGAAGTAAATGTTTGCCTTTCCTATCTTGTCTGTGTCTCATTGGTCCATGACCTTTGTTTATCTTAGTTTTTTGAGGGGTTGGAAAATAGCACAGGAAGCCAAAGACGATAAACAAAGTAAATGGCTGTAAAGCACACTTTGAAAACCTGCACAAAAAAGCATATCGAATTCATTGTAGATTTTAACAGATTTCAAGTTATTTTATGTGTAACATTTGGTTCAGAGGGAGCATTGGCCCTCTGTGCTTTAAACCCAAAGGTATTAATGCATGTATCATGCAGTGTATTAACAAGAAGCTTTTTTTGTGTGTTAATGGACTTTTGTGAGTAAAAGACAGACTGTTCAGATGAATATCACAGCCAAATCCTGACCTCTGTACTAGCAATGCCGTCCAGCTGACCAAATACTGCTCTATTTTTAGTTATTGCATCAGCAATAACACTAGTGTTCCTCTTAAGCTTTCTTTTTATTATTATTCTTTCTATAGCCAAAAAACGTGTTGCTTCTCGTATTGAATTTTGGAAATATTCCAATGATAAGACATTAATTAAAATCTGGTGTTCTGTATATATGTAGATTTATGATCAGCTGATCTGGAGCTGAGTATTGATCTTGTAAAAATTCAGTTAATGTGTTTGAGTCACCTCCGTAAGAAAGAGAGCGGTGAGGTGAGTTGACAAGCATGATGGCTGCAAAGCAACCAAACCTGGAGCAACAAATCCGTCCTGTGGAGCTAAAGACACAGCAAGCTCATAAACAGCCTTTAAAAAAACTAAAGCTTAGGTCAGTTATAAAAAAGACATGTGTCACAGTGGTTTAATTAAAAATATGTGCATTTTTACCACCCATTTTTGGGTGAGAAAATACAACCATAACCAGAAATGGCTTGATAATAGTGAGCAAACACCCCCTCGGTGGTTGAGCAGTAAAACACAATGGGCTGAATGAAGAGAGTCAGATGATTCGCTGGTCCGATGCCCTGCAGTGAGCAGACTTTTTAACACAAACTTTTTTTGAACCATAAACCAATGTTTGAGTGTCTCCGAACACTGGTTTCATAGCAGCCACACACTTCACATTTTCTCATGGAAGTGCAGCCTAGTTAGCTATTGTACTGCGGCCTTTTGCAATGCTTCTTCAACAGTATTGGTCCGTTTTGTTGTCCGTGCAGTGTCCTCCTTTGGGCATATTGCTACAAATTCATTTAGACATTTTTTTCCGGATATCCTGAAGGCAGCGTCTTCAGAGTAATGTGGGTGGTATTGTCTCAGAGCCATAAAATAGCATTCCTTTTATGTGAGGAAGCTCAACAGTCCTTCTGAGAATAGACTTGACTACATCATTAATGAGCCACAGGGCTGATAAAAGTACAAAGCTTTTTTCCTTGATATAAAGCTTTAGAAAATGTTGAGTGCATGCACTTGTGGTTTCTCCAATAGCATGTAGAGCCAGGCTTTGATTTCAGTCTAAAAAGCCGTTTGCAAATATATCTAAAGAATACACAGGAAATGTGGCCATTTCATAAGAACAGGAACACAGTAAAAACAATCTGATCTCGAACATTCACTAGCATGTCCCAATTTGAACATGTTTGGCCATGTCTGTTTCGTCTCAACAGGCAAAAGGGAATTCCAGAAGCGTCTGTTCTGCAACTGGACTGGAGGATATAAATGGTCCACAGCACTGACGCTCAGGTAATCCACATGCATGCTACAAGAAAATACCAATATTTGCCTAAGAGAAGTTCTGTATTTACAACCTCACTGAGAATGTAAAATAGGTTTAAATAAGATTTTTTTTAAATACACGTGATTACTATCAAAATACTATTTGCATAAAAGGAGAAAGGGGAAAAAAAAAACCTTTAGTACAAATATTTCAAATTCAAGATTCTTTGTCACATACACAGTTATAAGAGCACAACATGTAGTGAAATGTGCCCCTGAATTGCCCAGAAGACTCCGCAGTAAAGTTTACAAATGAAGTTAAAGGGGAATTAGAAAAAGTAAGATAATAAAAATATACATCATATTCTAAATATTACAGGTATAAACAAGATCTGAAAGATGTGCAAATGTAATTGAGTAGAATATCTGTGTATCAGATATTGGGATAAAATCGTATTCTGTTATTTGTGTGATCGTGCTGTTATTGGAGTATCATGGTATAAAGTAGATAGGGAGCTGGTCCATGTCTGAAAAACCTCCTCAATCTTAAATCCAATAAATTTCCAGTGCCTACCTTCTGTTTCCTCTGTTAAAGTTTCCAATCCACCACCTCCTCATCATCTCCTTGTTCCTCAGCCCTATCTCTCAATCTTACCTCTGTTCATCCAGGAGGGTTGTGCCTTTTAGGTTAAAGCAAAAGCCACTGAAAACTCCAGCCCAAGTTCTCACCCTTCATACAGTCTCCTCTCATACTACATTTGTGTACTGTAGCCATGGTCTGAACTAATGAAATACTTGGCATCATCAGTCCAGAAATGTTGGATTAGTACATCCCTAATTTAAATGATAATGAAGTTGTCTTCTGTTATGATTAGTTTGAGCAGTTTGCCATGTGCCTTGTTCTCACGCAGCATCACTTTGGGAGGATTTGGCGCTGACCGCTTCTATTTGGGCCAGTGGAGAGAAGGGCTGGGGAAGCTCTTCAGCTTCGGAGGACTGGGCATCTGGACCCTGATTGACGTTCTTCTCATCGCTGTCGGTTACGTGGGGCCAGCGGACGGATCACTCTATATCTGAGACTTAAGGTTTTGGGGGTTTTTTTGTTTTTTTTTTTTAAAGAAAAGAATAGAGGAAAAACACAAGTGTCTCAATGTCTTTAACCATAGACAGCGTTAAGGATTAGGCCGTTTTCAAGCCTGCCTGAGTGACTTCATAGCTGTCCGCATGATCCCCAGTCCTGTTAGCACACGTGTGAGCATCCAAACTCCCACTGCTGTCGATTCCCATCTGCTTGTGCGAAGGGTTCTGGCTCATTGGTAATGCACTCTGCTCCATGTGCTGCGGAGAGAAGAGGCGGCAACGGCAGGGGCCCCTCCACGTTCTGTGCTGCAAACGAACCCTTTTTCAGCTCAGCTCGGCCTGGAACTGTGGTTGCTAGAGGCCGCCGGGAGCCGTGTGACTTTCAGTCCACGCAGACAGCCTGGAAGTGAGACCCCTTAGAAATGCTTTGGTCTTCTGGAGAAATGAAGTAACATTAATTGCCAAGCTAGTCTGATAGACACCCGTCTCACAGCTGAGTGCTGCTTCATGCAGTAGGTTCGGAGGTTTTAGATGGCTTTTTAAGTGTTTCTGTTTTCAGAAAGGGAAATGAAATTGTGAATGTAATCACATCATCACTGTACATAAAAACAGTTACTTGTGATTGTCTTGACAGAATTTAGATGTGTGCCACTATTTGTCCTTTCTTTTTCCCCTTCATTGAACCAAGACTCTTTTGGGTTCCTGATGAGAACCAATGGCCACGTGACCACTGCTTCAACTGTTTGTTACATTGTTGGTTCTCACTGCGAGTGTCAAGGTTGTTGGATTTCACTCTTCAAATATATTTGCTTTTCCCACAAATACATTTTGAGGACCTTGACCCATCATGTGATGGATAAAGCTAAAAATAAACCGTGTGAACAGTTTTGCTTTTATCATTGCAATGGACATATGATAATGAAGGCAATAAGGAAACAGCAAAGAAATGGAAATCTCACAATAATGTCCGGTCTCTGTAGCATTATTAAAATACACAGATTGTTTTTTTCTCACACAGCCTATTTGTAGACTGAAATTGAAGTACCATATCAGTGAAGGACCACAGTGTAGTTACAACAGTACCCAGGATTTAAAATGTGACCCTATAAGTGGAAACAGGTTTTGCTGGGAAAATTTGAACTAAATAAAGATACCTTTCTGATCATATCTGTGTGTGAATCCCTTATTCAGTTGTCTGTAACACAGTTATAATGAAAACAGACTTGGGCAAGCCTGTGAGGGCCAATTTACAACCACAGTATGGATTGAAGTCTGTCTCATATTCTCTGAGTATGCTGAAATCCATCAGGTTCAGAAAACGCTGAACCATAAATATGTGGCCTTCAAGGAGCCACAATGGTTGCTGGCAATACATTTAAAAAAAACAAAACAACTAACGTTTAATTGCATTTAAGGGAAATTCCTGTGAATATCTTTGTTTCTGCATAATTATATGGTTAGGACAATAAAACAAGTAAACTAAGTCATTCGGAGTAGCTTGGAGTGAAATGCTCCATTCCAGAAAAAAACAGCACTGTTCAGTGATGGTGAATGGGACTGGACATCTGAGTCTGATGTCTGATTCCTCTGAAAGCTACCTCACCATGTCACCATATGAAATGGGTACCATTAAACTACCCGATGGTTTAGACATTAAGATTAATTGTTATGAATTATGATTTTTTTTTTTGTTTTAAAAGAGCCATTCAGGATGGAGAGGTACATTCAGGGCATTGTAAGGTAAAATAGTTCTCAAAATAACATTTTCCATGATTACATATAAAAACTTGTTTAGGTTTGCTGGTTATTTTGAATTGTGTACAGTATGTTTGCTTTGCAATCCCTGTTTCCATTCACCACCACTGTAAGGAAATGTATCATTTCTCCTGTAATTTGGTCGATTTTACATCAGACACGCTCTGAAGGACTATATTTGTATCCTGATTAATTACACTGATATTTTGAAATATCAACAGAATTTCCCTTTAAGGTTCCCTTTATGAGAAAAACATGCTGCTTGTATTATTAAAACCCTTTTATATTTTTAACATTCTGCCAGTATCATGCCAGTGCAGCCATTTGGATAGGATGTTTGCAGTGAAAGCCAGAGTCACCTCGTGTCATCTCATGAATTCTACATTTGCTCTGGCTCTTCCTCTTGGAGATGCTTCTTTCATCTGATGCAGGTGGGCCTGCATCTCAGAGACCTAACAACCGTTCTCTTTCTGTTCCATCTGTATGTCAGGACAAAAAAAAGCACATACTGATTTGCTTTGTATGTTAAAGTGAAATGAAATGTGCCTAAATGTGCTTTTTTTTTTTATCATTTAATTTATAAATTCCTTCCAAGGTAGGTCATGGTTAATAATAAGCATTATTCTGTTCTCTCAACATAAAAATGACACTGAAAATTTAGAGGCGTCAACCTGCTCTCCAACATGCTTGAAATTCTTTGTTGGCGAACCTGTGTGAACAGGTCAGACCACTAGCTAGGCTTTTAGTGGCTATTTGTAACAGTTACATTTTTGTTGAGAGCTGCTTTTCTGCCCAGCACTAATCAGCCCCATTGACCTTTAAGGGTAATGGTCCAGCCCCATCCCCATATCACCACCCGACAGAGTGGAAAACGGAAGCATTTTTGTTATTTTATTTTCCATTGTTAGCTCCGTGTGTGTTCTAACATTTGGCTTTATTGTAGGACGGAGTCAGTAAAATGTCAGTTGGCCTGCTATCAGCATTACTCAGTCACGCTCTGCCCACAGAGCCAGTTTTTCGCTTTAATAGTTCGGCTTATCATAAATCTAAAACTAGCAAGTGCGCTAAATCTGAACTCCTGAGATAGCTGAACTAGCCTTGGCTAAGCTAAAGTCAACATGGGATAGACCAGATCAAACCTCACCCAGAGTTCAGCTCAGGACATGCTCCTCTTTCTTTATCTGCCAGAACTCTTTGTGGCTTTGTCCTTTACCTTTGACATACTTTTTTATTTGCGCAATACTTTGTTTTCAAAACTATTCGTTGGTCATCTACTGCTTCTTCCATGGTGGGTTCTAGCTTTTAAAAGGAATTATGCAAAATTGTGTTTAAATGGATTTTCCAATGGTAACTGTTCCATTTTACATAGAAAAACATCAGTTTTACACAGAAAATGTTCCATTTTACATGGAAATGGAGGGATTGTTGAAAACGCACAACTAAACTATCACATACAAACCGTCTCGAGGAGATCCGAAATACACCGATGTGATCTCATACTGTTGCCCAATATGCACAAAAATATGGACAAATTCAGTCTATAAGTGAACACTATTATACACTCACAGCCACTTGTTCAACTGCATGTTAATGCAGAATATCTAATCAGCTAATCACATGGCAGCAGTCCATTTTGGCATGTAGACATGGTCAAGATCACCTGCTGAAGTTTAAACTGAGCATCAGAATGTGGAAGAATTTGAATTAAATGACTTTGTACGGATTGCATGGTTGTTGGTGCCAGACAGGCTGGTCTCAGTGTTTCAGAAACTGCTGATCATCAGGGATTTTCCCACACAACCATCTCTAGAGTCTAGTTCGAGCAGATAGGAAGGCAATAGTAACTGTCATTTGTTACAACCAGAGTCTGTAGACGTACATCCAACCTTAAAGCAGATGGGCTTCAACTGAGGCTCCAATTTGCACAGGCTCATCAAAATTGGACAATAGAAGACAGGAAAAATGTTGCCTGGTCTGATGAGACTTGATTTCTGCTGTAATATTCGGATAGTAGGGTCGAAATTTGGAGTAAACAACATGAAAGCATGGATCCATTCTGCCAGGTCAGGCTGGTGGTGGTGCTGTAATGGTGTGGGGGTTATTTTCATGCCAGCTAGGTGTACCTTATGAAGTGGCCGGTGAATTTACAGTGTCAGAAACCACCCAAGCAAGTCTAAGTCACAGTAGCTCCAGTCTAAATTTGACCACCCAAATTTTGACTGATTTGAAATAAGGTGGATTATTTTTTCCCCAAACTATTCATTTAATATTGTATAGAACAGTGAATTGAACTGGACAGCCCAAATATCCCAGATTACTTCTGGCCCCCTTAAATTGGGTCTGTAGTTCATGATCTGAAAACACAAAGCAGACAATCTTTACTCTCTTTTGTTACAAACCTATTGTGCCCGAGAACAATGTCAATAGAAAAATGGTGCAATTACCTTCAGACTACACAGAAAATTATAGCTCATAATAGCTTTGGTAGTGGGCTTAATGTTAGGTCCCTTTATGGCCGAATGCTGTAATTACAGCACCATGGGGCAAAAACATAGTTCCTGCAGTAGCATAAGAAGTGAAAGGTTTTCACAGTAGAAGAAACTGGTGTATGTAGACTCCAGCTGGCAAATGGCGAAGCTTACTTTTGTCTGATTGAGCAAAACTGTATTATCATAAAATGTGCCATTCAATGAAGTACAGCCACTGTAACTGCAGTGAGAGAAAATGTCCCCTAAAGATTACAATGTAACACACATTGGCTACTTTGTGTTTGTTTGTTTTTTAATTTCCATTTGGGGTCAAATGAACCCCATAGTACCTTCGATGTAACTTAAGTATTTTTCTCTTATTTCAACCCAAGCTGTTATGGATTTCGTCCGGTCAATTTTGAGAAGTTTTTTGGCCACAGCTTCTTGACAAAAGCATTTTTCACTGAAAATGTGCACAACTGTGGAGAACATAAAGACAAGTGATGAGCGTTCTTGAAGGAACTGGCCCTTGCTTTGATCATTCCACATGCATGTCAAAGATTGGAAGTGCAGCCTTAAAAAAAAAAGTAGTGGTGGAATGGGAAGTGGAGCATTAGGCCTTCATATTGGTATATTTGTTGTACTGGAGATATACTGTACATGTACTGCACACTGAGCACAAAACAGTAGTGGCTATTTTGAACACAGCCTCTCTCTAATAAGGGAAATAAGCAATAGTTAGAAGACACCTAGGAATTTTCAGGCTTTTGGATGTGATTGCATCAGAGAATCCAACAACCGTGTGTAGTATTTGAAATCTACATTGGCTGGTTAGTAAAGCTAAGCAGGGTGTGTGATTGGTGTAGCATATCGTTTCATCACTCGTTAGCAACATTAGCCTTGTATCTCCTTTGTAAAACAGGATTGGCAAAGTTTGGGGGCAAAAATCATGTACATTTGATTTTTCATGACTTTAATGATTGCCTTTGATACATGATCAAGAAGTGATGAAGCCTTTGAAGTTCAAGCATGTCCTACTGAATAGATTAGCAATCGTATTCTATACTATGGGTAATTTAAACACATTCTAAATGGTTCAAAGGAAGGTGAGAAAAAATTATGGTAAAGGCCTAGTCATCTCCTAGGGCTCGATCAAAAGAAGCTGAGAATCATTACACAAGATGTACATTGTGTTGCGATTATGCCTTGACGGACTAAACCCTTCTGCTCCATCCTAACCTTATTCATCTTGACCAAAGTGCTGTTTAAATTCCACCAATCTTTTCATCGGGCTTCTATTTTCAGTGGACGGTTGCTAAGAAACATAAAAATTGCATCTTGCACAGAGGAATTGTCTCAGAGGTAATGGAGCTGAACGATAGCCAGCTTGCAGCCGTTCTCACACAAACTGTGTCTGATAGGACTTGGATCCTACAAACCAAGGCTCCTCCCCGCCCCCCCCAATAAATAAATAAATAAATAAATAACCCTGATAAGCCTGCATCCATCTGTGCTGCATTTCACACGGCTGTGCTCAAGCAGCACCAGTCCAGCAGCAGTCGCACTGGAACTCTAGCAATTTACAAGCAAAATGGTTTGACTCAGTTTGCCAAGTTGTTACTTCTCTTTGGCAAATTATGTTTTATCATGTAAATCTGATACAACAGTTTCCAACTTCTCCAACCTAGTTGTCATTCTGATGTGGGGGTGATATTGGTTAATATCTGCCAACTCTTGCTGGTGCAAAATGTATATGTATTTAAACTTCTAATGACTTAAGACATGGAAACAAGATGCTTTATGGTGACAAACTCAATGACCGGTAAAGACTGATTTAAATTCTGGTCGCATGTAAACAACTGAGGCAAGTTAGCCATAGACGATTATCCCACTAATGTGGTTCAAGACAGAAGACTTGAATACCCGCTGGTTATCCATAACCATACAGCAATGAACAGGACTAGCATACAAATAAGGAAGCCAACAGGCAATGGAAACGCTAGATTGCCATTAGTGATTTATTGTACAATAGGAAATGAGCTGTACATTGTCTCTGCTCAGCTGTAAAGGCAAAAGCAAAGCATTTACACGCCACAGCCAGACACCTCACTACCCCTTCCTTTAGATGCTACACTTGGGAACAAAGCAGATTAGACTTAACTCGTTTTGACATATCCCCGCTAAAAAAAAAAAAAATAGTAACCTCTAAAATTAACCAGAAATGGTCCAGAAAAAAGGCAGGAATTTAAAAGAAAAGCAAACTTAAAACAAAACATCCTCTTAAGCGATTACCATTCAACCAGATAGCAGGGAGTAGTTATGGCCACAGAAAGCAAAGTTTCATCGCTGTTTTTAAGTGCAACATTTAACCACAAGGCATATGGTGACATTTCGATCAAAACCATGTGCCTAAACACGTACAGTTACAGTCACACCTTTTTAAGACCAAAGACTTTGGGGGAACCAAAAAAAAAAAAAATTATATAAAATAAATTCTTTACCGGCATGGTAGTAGTTTGTCACCTTTCAATCTCCCTTTCTTGTACTACCATATAATTTCAAATTAAATCAAATTATGATCTCCATAAAGGCAAAAACAAAAAAACCCATATAAAAAAGGTAGGACGAAGCCAGTCAGTCAAGCAGACAATGAGACTCGGCAGTCCAGTGGCCTTTTTCGGATGGTAGGTCAGGTCATCGTTCAAAATCCAGCAGGCTGGAGAGTGTCATGCTCACTGCTGTGCTTGTCCAGTTCTGCAGTTTGAGGGTAGTGAGGGTCCTTCCCCTTTCACACGAGTCAAGTCTGATTGGCAGCCGCCTTGCCCCGCTCGTGGAACCCACGAGTTCCGTCCGGACCCCTGGGGAGTCGTACCACACCTGGTGGGAGCCCGTCTGCATTCTGAATCTTTCGGCCCAGCATGGGGCTCCCCACGGGACTGCTTTCTTGACTGGCCACCTGCTTCCTGCGCTGGACCCAGGGGCTACCTGAAGGGGTCAGGCTGCTGTCTGAGGAATAGTCCGCCCAGCGGCGACCCGGCTCCGGGCTCAGCCGGCCCTCGATGGCCAGGGGTGACTTTCCGGACTGGGGTGGAGTCTTCCGTTGGGCACTGGGGCTGGCCCTCGGGCTGTTCCAGGGGCTGGAACGAGGAGAAAGGTGAAAATTGGGTGGGCCTCCACTGGTGGGACTTAGCTTGTTGCAGCTGGATCGTGACTTGCGGGCCAGATGGGGTGAGGTGGGGTTGCTTTCAGTCTCTGAAGAGCTACAGGCCGAATCGTCATGATACTGAAGCTCACGCACTCTGCTGTTCAGCGAACGGCTCTTTCGCATTCCCCCACCACCCTCCTCTCTTGGTGGCCGCTCTTTCTGCACCTTCTTTTTGGGTGGCTTGGTCCCAATCAGCACCACCTTGAGCCCAAGCAAGCCCTTGCCATCTCCATCTCCAGCCAGGTAGGCTTCGTGGGCCCTCACTGCCGCATCCACCTCCTCAAACTCCACAATGGCGCACTCTTCACTGCCCAGCTGTGAGTAGCGGCCACTAAGCTTCTTCAGGTCAGCTGGAAGGTCTTTGCCAGGCTTCAGCACTCGCACTGAGGCAATTGGGCCATAGAGTCCAAAAGCCTTTAGGAGAAGCTCCATAAGACGCTCCTGCTGGGCAGAACCACCTCCAGGGCTTCCATCCCCAGCTCCGCCTCCACCTGCCAAAGCCACACCCAGCTCAGGCCAGCACTGCAGATCGCTCAGGAGCAGCATACGGCTGGGCTGGGACTCGCTGGCAAACACAGGGACGCTCGTCCTGCGGCGCACCTTACGGCCCTCGTCATTCAGCTCCAAGAGGTTGGACTGGCGCAGTGCATAGGCGGTGGTCCTCCAGTCCCTTGTCAGATGCTTCACCTGGGAAAGGGAAGAAAATAAATGAATAAATAAATAAAAAGAATATGACCAACACTTCATTTTAACCCTCAGAAATTGACTGACACACCAGTGTATCAAAAATCACTTTCATACTGTGCTGCTTCATGCTTCCATGAAGCAGCACAGACCAAGTTATTATAATAACAGTAACACTACCTGAGAGACATTTGTAATTATTTGCACATAGTTCAATTATAATACTAATACTAAGATGAATAGTTCCAATTGTTCAAATATGTACAGGGGGTTCTCGAGTTACGACGGCCTTGACATACAACATTGAGTTTACAACGCTCACTCCCACTCAGCTTACACCATTAGGACTACGTGAGCAAACTAGTTTGGTTGCGTGCAGTGGAATACACAGTATGAGAGAAGGAGTTTTCCTTTTCCTGTTTTAGGATCGGCAAGTGACTTAGGCTAGGGTGTTTTTCAGCTTGAACCAAAATTCTGGTTACATCACTGTCAAAGGAACAGATCTGTGTCTTAACTCGAGGACCCCTGTATATGGAATTTTGCAATAATAAAATGATTTTCTGATTATTTTTATTTTCGTGGGGATCAGTTATGTCCAAGTTTATCATATTGGCTGGGTTATGCTGAAATCATATTGCTATGTTTCTAAATATTAGAAAAACAAGTAATGCAGAAATGGGAAACTATCCTCAAGGATCTATGGGTTAAGGCCACTTCAGTATTAATATCTAAAGTGTATTTAGAATTTGGGTTGATTGTGTTACAAAAATCTGTCAATTCTTACACATCTTCCATTTTCTGCTCTTTATCCTTTAGATTTAAGCAAACCGCTACTATTCCTTTACTGATATGTAAATGACATTCTGATTGGCAGGCCTGTATTGTGGCTCATTGAAAGAGGCTTAATGTACGGGAAAAAAAACTAAACCGTGTGGGGGGGCTTTGGTGACAACTTCAGTTCTTCCTTTTGGATGTATGGACCCTTTGGAAGGCTGCAACAATCCATTTGCTTTGTGTCAGCCAAGATTCAGTCACTTTCCACACATCTTTGTCTTAACTGCTACAGACTTTCACGCCACTTCAATTAGAATGGGCGGAGCTAAACTGCTGCAGGCTGAATGTGCCAGGAGATGTGCGTTTGTGGTAAGGACAACCATGATGAACTGAAAGCCTGCAGCATCATGGTATCCATATGAACTAGAACCCTTTAACAAGTCTGGCTCCTGGATATCCACCAATTTTTAGCTTCAACTGTAAGCTCCTGAACAGACACTGGTACCTGCTTTAAGGGAAGAAAATATTCTGGTCAAGTTCACTTTAGTGTTGGCTGATCTTTCATTTGTGGAGACAGAACAAACCAACGCTCCTCCCACTCAAACAGCAGTGTTCAGTCTCCAGGGCAATTCTGCTCAGGTACAAGTCCAACTGACCCAAAAGCAGCTGCATCCACCTTTATCTTCTGATTTCTGAGTTACTGTAATGCTGCCTGGCTGTTGCGTCAGATAAGCAGGAAGTGGATATAAAAAGGGGAAGTGAGAATGCAGCTTGCAACAGATCTGCAAGTCAGAGCTGCTTTAATGCACAACAGACTGTCTGGCAGTCTATAAACCAAAATTCGTAGTAGCTGTGGAATCCCTGTATTGGCAGCACTCAAGCCAGTCTAAAAACAATCATGTTCCAGCACTATAGACATGTAGGCCTTCAATGAACTGTAGCAGTTTAAATGAAATTATGGAAAAGCAAGCGACAGTTCAACAGCATCTTATGCACTTTAATTTATATAATTACAATGATCTAAATTCCCATCGCTCCCCCACCCAAATGTTTGTGAATTTGGCCCCTATGAGGACTGCTGGAAGTAAATTATGTCCAATTTACTGTGGTGTTTATACTGCCACTTGGCAAACCAATTAGTGCCCCCTGCCCCATATGGTACGATAATACGGGAGTAGAGAATTTGCCCACTTTTCTAGCGCATCGTCTATATTCATTTCTATTATTCTGAACTGGACCAGAAGAGTCCTGTGTGTAACTGGTCAAACTGAAAATGAGAACTCAGATTTTATAAATCATTAAAATCAGGTGCAGGAATGCACGTGTCAGTGCATTATTCTTCAGCCAATGCCTGTGTCTCTGCGGCACAGCTTTCCTGAAAAGCATGATTCATGACCATCGGACAGTTTATGCAACAGTTGTCAGTTCTCCCGGATACGGCCCTCGTTTTCTGAGCGCATATTTTTTATCACTGCTACCAACCTTCTTGAAAGACGTGAGCAGCTTGACGCTGACGAAGCCCAGCTTATTGCGGCGGACATGTTTGAGCAGGAAGGCATCATGCTCCAGGTTCTCGTCCGACAGGTAGTACTCGATCTGGGCTACAAGTTTTTGAGTCAGCTCAGGGTCTGGCGGCTGCCAGCTCTCCTCTTCCAGCTCTCCTCCGCTTGTACCAGCACCGCTGACAGAAAGGCAGAGAGAAAACGATAAGTTATAGGTCACTGTGAATCACTTCTGGCCTTTTCAGATGTAGGAAAGTGATCAAAACAGACTACATATAGTGCAAGTAAGCTGTGAATAGTAAATAAAAATGTGTAGTAATTATAGGCACCTTCAAGGCACTTGAAAATCAGACAGTACTGTGCAACAGTTAATATTCATCGAGCAAAATTATGGTTTTGATTTGCTGAGAATAATTTAAGTAGTTCCAAAACAAAAAAAAAAAAAAAAAACAACTATCCAGTAGGTGGCAACATTAGTCAGCTGCTAAAAGCAACATATGTTGCTATAAAAGCAACAATTGTAGCCTTTTGTTGTCCATGTAGACTATGCAACAAACAAGTTGGAATCACTGCTTTGATACCAACAAATACTCAGTTATTCCAATTTTTTGCAAGCCCTAAATGTCTTAACTTTTAATGTCTTCTGTAATTTTGCAGAATTTTAAGCTTCATCCTGATATTTTATCTACATGTTATCTAGGTTTACCTTGCTTAGCTATTGAAAAATCACTTTGGCAATTAGTGCTTTTAAATGTGCTTTTCTGTTAAACCTTGTGACTTATAAAAATCAGGCAGACATTGGTCATTTTTGGCAACCCTTCCTCAGGGGTGGGGGGGGCAGGGGTTAGTCCTGCTGGGCAGACTGCCCCCGCCCCCCCATCACAGAATCAACATTCCTCCACACTGTTCACAAAAACACCATGACGAGTACGGCCAGCATGGACACAAGCCAAGCCCTCTCCATCTGATGACCGCAAAGTGACGAATTGAGCGCATGGCCCTCCAGGGACCACCGCGAGCCAAAAGCCACTGTAACAGGGGAGCACTCTCAACAACCAAATTGGCCACTTCAAATCACTATTAGCCTACAATTAAACAGGCCCGATCGCAATTACCGAGGGGGTCGCCTACTCGACGGATTGAAACAAAAGTCAGAGAAATCAAATTAAACTGATGACTCATCGGCTTTGCAGCGTCCTCCCACGCCCTTTAGGCTGGACGGAACAGACAGAAACGATGCATATTATTCGACAAGTGGAGTGATCAGCCGTGGCGGGTGAAGGGGGGGGCTTTTTGCACCAAAAAAAAAAAAAGCACTCATCAGGAAACCTCCCACACTGCAACATCCACAAAAGACATGGCAGAGATGCAATTAACTGGACCGATGTGTCTGCCGTGGGCACTGGGCTGCGATTCAGAAAGCATCTGAAAAGAAAGGCCAACACAAAGCTTAAAGCCTCCTGACGTAATGTGTGTGAGGAACGTGGGAGGCGAAGACAACCCAGGACAGCACCCAGCCCCAGCTCAACCACGACTCAGTCTCCCATCCACCTGCATTGCATTTGAGTCACATCAGCTAATAGGAAAGTCCTTCATGAAGCAAGAAAAGACGAGTGAGCTACAAGACTGCAGCTGGATCTAACGAGCAGCTGGATAGAGCTGGCTGTCTGTGCTAGAAGATTTAACATTGCAGGTCATTTTTAGCTGTATTGATAAAAGGCCATTAAAGGGAAACAGTCTTGTTAAATAATCTGTTAATGTTTACCATATAACATACCAAAATTCTACATAGCATATAACATACCAAAATGTAAACATAATACAGTTTAGAAGAATAGAACAGTGCAGTTAAAAAAAACAAACCCCAAGATTCAAGATTGTCACAGTTATACAGGTAAAATATGGAGTGAAATGAGCCAACCTGCAAGTGAAATAATTTGGAATGGCTAAACTAAGGTAATATAAATATAAGGCAATACAAAACCTGAGGTTATTATATATCAGAGTAATGTACTTCGGCGTCACAGTGCAGTAATGTGATATTAAAATTTAAAGGCAATATTTTAACGTTAACAGCACCAAACACCTCCAAGAAATTCCATACCACCCTGCATTCCTCACTGATCTAACACTTGTGAAAACTTGCCAGCCCTCTGAATAAGAAGCAGGCCAAGCAGGCATGACGTTGAGGGGAATTAGAGCAACAGGTCTGGGTGCCACAACCCAGGCTAACAATGGCCAGTGTGGGTTTACGTCAGAGGATTACAAAGCACTGGTTTGGGCTGTAAAGCACAGGGCCTTAAAGGCCAGGAACGCTTCACAAACATTTAATACTACTAGTCCTGGGTGGGGAGTACGGCAACACGCAGTGTGAAATTTCCTCCTCCTGTACACCTCTTCATGGGCTAAATTGTAGGCGTCTCAAGCAGTTAAAAGCCAAATCTCATGCACAGTGATGATCTCAGGCACATTTCAAGGCCAGAAATTGATTTAGCAATTTTAGCAGGGCCCCCTCTTGAATGTGTGCAATGCAGGACTGTAACAGCAGCACCAACAGTAGCTGCCATTATTCATCAAAATTGCAAGATAACCTTATAATCACTGGGCATGGAAAACCATAACATCTGCTTTAAAACATTCAAAGGTCATAAACGGCCAGGTGAACAATCTAATGGTGTAAGCTTCTTCAGAATTTAAACTATTAAAATGTAAAGTTGGGGTGGTTTGGCGTGAAATGTTGTGAAGAAAGTCAGAACTGCTGACAGTGGTGGTGAATGGAACCGGACGTCTGAGCAGAGTTTAAAAATTTCTAAAAGCACCAGACATTAGCTGTGGATCTACTACCTGATGTCAGACACTGTTTAATCATTGTTTAAGA
The DNA here is from genome assembly GCA_037577275.1 of Bryconaethiops microstoma. Taxonomy (NCBI): domain Eukaryota; kingdom Metazoa; phylum Chordata; class Actinopteri; order Characiformes; family Alestidae; genus Bryconaethiops; species Bryconaethiops microstoma. The sequence goes on from JBBJLS010000018.1 coordinate 16,861,924, forward strand.
TGATTGTGGCCTAAAATCTACTTCAAACAGCTCACGGCAGAGGAGCGTTCTGCTGTACTGTATTTTCACCCCTAAAGATTGCGATCCACCACCTCTGTAAAGAAATGAGCTTCTTAACATTAAGCCATCTCATTTAAACCATTCACTGACAACACCTTAAAAAGAAGAAATCTGGTGTGGAAATTTTACATGGGTAAAGAGGACAGTGGTGGTATTCTACCCTGTACGAGACCCTCCCACCCCTGGTTCTCGTGCGTGTTGACTGAGGCGGTAGCCCTTTGAACTGACAGAACTGTTCACAGTCAAGAGAAAAGATTTTAGAAAGATGTGAAGACTACTTATTTTAACATTAACAAGTCATGTTAAAATAAGTAAAGATCACCCCCCCCCCTTCTCTCCTGTAGCACGAGTTTTTCCTTACGTCAGTGATGTAATTACAAGAGTGTTAGTAATAGCTAGAGCTAGACTGTACTTGAAAGTGTACTGACTGTAGTGACTATGTTGAAAACATGTGCATGTGTATACAGCCGCGCCCCCCCCTCAGTAATCTACATGGGCACTGTCACTCCAGCATGCTTTAACAGATATAGATCACTAATAGTAATAATAAACGTGTGCGCGCATATGTGTACACCCCGTCCGCTCTATAATTTACATGGGCTCAGTCACGCCAGCCGACAGCTAAAGGTGAGCTCTATTAGTGATAATAAACGTGTGCGCGCGTGCATGTGTACAACCCCCTCAATACTCTACATGGTCACGGTCAACACATTAAAAATGAGTTAAGAACCCCGTTTTTTCTTTCGCTCTCCTGTAGACTTTTTCTTACGCCAGTGACGTAACCGTAAGAGGTTTAGTGAAGGCTATAACAAAAATTATTGTAGTGACTATGCTGAAAACGTGTGCATTTGTATACACCCCTCAGTAATCGACCTGGGCACCGTCACTCCAGGGTGCTTTAACGGATAAAGATAAGCTCTAATAGTAATAACAACCATGTTCGTGTGTGTGCACAAGTGTGTATAGCTATAGCTACTTATGAACAAAAGAGTTTAGTGACTACGCTGAAACCGTGTGTGCAGCTAGAGAAAAGCTCCAATATTATTATTAATAATAATTTCGGTAGTGCGGTAGCTGTGCTGGGGTATGTGTGGTAGCTGTGCTGGGGTATGTGTGGTAGCTGTGCTGGGGTATGCGAGGTTCACCTGGATTTCTCGTGCCGTGCCGCCTCGTCCTCGCTGCAGCTGCCCCCTCTGATATCCACGCGCCCCGGGCTCTCCAGCGCCTCGTCCTCGTCGGGCTCCTCGTCCTCAGCCGCCTGGATGGCCACGGTGATGGTCACTCTCGTGCCCACCTCTCCGGGCTCCATCTCCGCGTCCACGGCGCTCGTGCTCGGCTCGGGGGGCGCACGAGGTCTCGCGGGGAGCGCACGGCGGCGCGCGGCCTGCCACAGCTCCCGGATCCCCCTCCACACAGAGCCCACCGGGCTGGGGTGCGCAGCGACTCGCGAGCCGGAGCAGGGAGAGGGAGGAGGAGGAGGAGGAGGAGGAAGAGCAGGAGGAGGAGGAAGGTGGAGAGGGCGGGAGTCGTCTGTAAGAGGCTTTACGCGTTTGAGACGTGGCGAGTCGTGGAGCTGCTCTGGCCCGGCCCACCAGCATGATCCCGCCTGCAGCCAGGAGGGGGGCAGCAGGAAGGAGAGCAGACGCAGAAAAACCTTCACGACAGCTTGCATGCTTCCACTCATCATTTGTACACACATACATACACACACGTATGTATTTCTTCATTTCAGTCTCAAGCGCTGCCCTTCCCACGTGCCTATATACACCAAATGGAGCCCATTGTTTGCACGTGAAAGCAATCACGGCCGCGCGGGACAGGGCTCGACCCACTTTGCTGATGCAAATTGCCTAATAGGCTTTGGCACTTTGGAAGGGGATTTGCTTTTGGGCCTGGGACGAAAATAAAGGCGCCCCTGCAAAAGTGTCCTTTTTAAACTCCTAATGTCAAGCAGTAGTCATTTTTTGCATCCAGCTATTTGTTTGTTTGTTCAAAAATTAACCAATTAATGGTCATCCCAGGTACTCCTTACTGGCAAGTATTAGATTTTCCCCATCTATTCATAGGTAGTTTTTTTTTTAAAAAGGAGGCCCAACTTTTTCACTCAGGCCTTTTAGTGAGTGTGGTTTATAAATGTAACTGATTTCAATATATATTGAGAATCTTTATTGATCCCAGAGGAAACTGCTTATGCTGCACAGAGAGAAAAACATTATAAAATGTAGCACAATGTCAAAATGCTTAGTACTAAAAACTGTGTCTTTAGAGTGTTTTTATTTCTATTTTCCTTTTCTTTTTTTCCCATTTGATTAGCCTTGTTTGCTTTTTTCTATTGCATATAGATTTAGTTTTATTGGCTTGTATCTCACAGCACTTTTGTGAACATAAACTGTTCTTGAAATGTGCTCTATAAATAAAGTTTACTTACTAGGCTACTGGGCTAAGCGCTCCATTCATGCATGCATATGTGGCCCAGAGTTGTGTCCTTGGTTCAGCCCCAGCTGCTGTTCAGCCTTGTACTGGTGTGGCTTTTTCCCGGTGACTCATTCATGCTCTGACCACTTATTGATGGGCCTGTCTGCTCACACACACACACACAAGACAAGGCTACTGCAGCAAGTCAGCCCCGGTGTGACCTGCATGCTGATGTGCAGGCGTAAGGCTGCAGCAGACAGACAGACACACAGACAGATAGACAGCTGTGCCCAAGAAAAGGAATCTCCTGAAAGGCAATTTGCATGGCACATCTAATGGCATATAAATGTGACAAGCGCAATTAGTGGGTGTTCAGGCACAAAGACAGCTTTTGTTAACGCTCTGTTTGTTCATGCATGTTGTCTGGCATCGCTTGAACGGGACCCAGACTGATGTGTTGATTAGAATGCAGAGCTGCTGACTGACTGCGGCCATCGTTTTTTGTGTCTCCTCAGCCCACTTGGGGCATCACCGTAGCCCCCTTTATCCCATGTTCTGCTTGTCTGTGTTCAGATCTTTCATTTGGCAGTGTGTTGCTTAGCTGTGTGTGTATGTGTGTGTTTATAAAGGGGGGAGGGGGGTGTACAGCGCTGCACGTCCCTCCCTCTGACTCAGTCAAGATATTTATAGATTCCCGTACCCGAGAGAGGCCGGCCAAGTCCCCATATATAATGTATTACAACAGACAAATTGCATTGATCCCTGTGTCTTAGGGCTTATAAGCAAGACAGAATGTGTCTGTGTTAATGTTTGTATTCTTATAATCTCCTTAAGTCCTGCCTTCAGGCGAACAACCTCATCAAGGGCGAATCTTTCTGCAAAAAGCAGCGTTTTCTGAAAGTGAGGCACACTGGACAAGACAGAGGGTGGTACAAAGCTATACTTTCCACAAAAGCCTCAAAAGACCTTTTTAGTGAGATAAGACCATCTAGCATGAAATAAACCATGCTATTAAAGCACATTTTGGGATTTTAGCTGAATTGAAATGCAATTTTATGACAAACTTCTCAGAAGTAACATTGCATTGGGTGCATTTCATTTTATATTGGTGTGTAAAACTCGGATGTGAATGGGGAAAAAAGCAATAATAATAATCTAAAGAGGGTGGAAAGGAGGGATGGCAGGATCACCATGCACAAACCGATGCCCCAGTCAAGCCCTACCTACGGCCTACCTAAGGATGAAGGGTTAGAAAGACGTGCACATGTAAATATTGGGCCCATCATGTATTAACTTGTTAATACATCTAAATGAATAAACCCAGCAGGTCTGGGTGTGTTAAAACATCTTTTAACACATCATCATTCAAAATGAACTGCACTACTATTGACCAACCTACTGTAGTTAAGGACTAGGCCTCAGGTCCAGAGAGGTTCTAGAGAAATCGAGTCAGATTTATTTACAGTGGTGATGTCCAAAGACTTCCCTTACAGAAAGTATTACGTGAAACGATTAAAAATACACTGCCTGATTCCTGAGTCACTGTTTTATGATAGGTTTATCTTTTTTACAATAAGGTTTGCATATATATACATATATATAGTGTGTGTGTGTGTGTGTGTGTGTATGTATGTGTGTGTATATTTGTGTGTGTGTGTGTGTATATATATATATATGTATG
>JBBJLS010000018.1:16866179-16882171 GCA_037577275.1 Bryconaethiops microstoma
AGCATTTTCTTTGTGTTCTCATGACAGTACAAAAACATTTATACAGTTATATTTTATATGGAAATGTAGCTGAATTTCCATTCATATTTATGTTACAAAATTAGTAAATTTTTCTTAATAATTTAGATGTAAAATACGTAAAAAAAGCATATTGCCACGAACTCTTAAGTAAACCAAGACCAAACTAAGGCAACTGTAACTACAAACAATGTCATTTCTTTACTGATTTTGGACGTGGTACTTGGCATTTGTATTTAGTGTTTATTTGCTGTGGGGTTTCTGTCTCGTTTTAATTTTGTGTGGCCTGTTGTGTCCCTGCATGCCAGTCAGATTTATGTAAGAGAGATGGAGCAGCGCTCTGGAGGTCATCACGCCTGTTACACAATAACAACAGCCTGGCTGACGGTCAAACGAACTCGTGAACCCAGGCTGTAGAGTGTAGAGTGGTCAGTATTTGAGAAGCCCTAACCGTGAAGCGAGAAAGAAGCCCAATCTTACAGCAACACATTAACTACAGTCTTTACCTTGCGACCACCTGGTCCACCCTTTGGAGATGGATGTCAGTTATTAGTGCTTGGGTGTTTCCTCTACTTTTAAAACTCATTCACACTCCTAAACACATTCTTTGAGAGTGATTGCTATAGAGTAAACACTTCTGGATGCCAGTGGTTCTCAAACTGGTCCTCAGGGAGCTTCAGATGGGCCAGTTTTCACTCTCTCCCTTTGTGTCAGAGCATGTGGACAATTTGTGGTCCTTGAGGACCGATTTGAAAAGCACTGCCCTAAAAAACTTTTCAGTAGACGGTTTTAAAAAAACACTCAATTGAAAGTGGTTTTTCTGTAGCTCCAAAGAGCTCTTGTTGGCATCTTCATTTGCTTCATTGGTTCAGGCTGTTAGTGACCCCGCATTATCTGATAAACTGATCCATAAACTGCAATGATCGGTAGCACTGTTATATTTTATTGAAAGATAATAATATGTTTAACTGAGTGCCTTAGAAAACCTAAAGTGGTTTGTGGTTCTTCAGTGGCTCCAAATCGAAATGTATTTATAAGTGATTCGTAAAGTATTTGTAATAATAATAATAATAATAATAATAAAGAATTATAATATTTATTATTATAATTGTTGTTATTATTATTGATTTTGCCATTTCATTATTTAATGGGACTTGTCCGATGTGACTCTCACCGAAATTTACTTTGTCAACTTGTCAACCCAGTTGTTTGTTTGTATCTCCATTGTTGTTTTTTTGTGCAGACAGTAACAAAACAGTGGCTTTTTTCCATGTTGTGATGACATTTTGACCAATCAGAAAGCAATGATTCAGGCAGCTCGGCTGCGGCTCATGTTTAGCCCTGCCATTGAGCAGCTCAGGTACGGCTCAGGTATGTGTCGCTTTATTTGTAATGGAAAATTTCTTTGCTGTACCACACGGTTCGCTGCGCCAGTGGAGAAGCTGCATTAGTGGTTCAGAGATAACAGGGAAGATGACTACTAGGGAAAACACGGATGTGACCTATTTGAAAAATGGACACTTTGAAGTGGTTGGTGTGAATGTCAAAGTCAAAGTCATCTCAGCAATACAGAGGTACACAGTGAGCTGAGACAGCGTGGGAGGGTTGGGCAGGCAGTGTGTTGAGTCTGCTGGCTTGTGGGTCTCAGATGAGAGGTACGAGTTCAATGCTGCCTCTGAAACTGTGATTCTGTAATGCTTTTGCTATCGTTATTGTTAGCCTGCATTTGTTGCCAGCGTGCTAGGACATGAAACCTCCTGTGTGTGTGTGTGTGTGTGTGTGTGTGTGTGTGTGTGTGTGTGTGTTCACTGAATATTGGCAGAGTGTGAGGTGTTAAGGGCAGTAAGCCATACTCTGCAGTAACTGCTGACTCAAGACATTCAGCATCTAACAGACAATGTGTGAGTGGGTGTGGAGACGTAACTCTTATTGATCACAGCACACACACACACACACACACACACACACACATACAGTCATGGGTGAAAAAGATTTGCTGCTACAGAGAACTGTCATCCCCTGTGACTTTGCTACCTGGCCGTGTCCTCATCTGCATTATCCCCTCATCCCTCTCTTGTTTTCTCTCTCTCCCTCTCTGTCCTTCTCTTACTCTTTCTCTATCTCTCTGTCTCCTTTCTCTCTCTCTCTCTCTCTCTCTCCTTCTCTCTTTGCCCCTTTCTTTCTCTGTCACTCTCTCTGTCTCCCTCGTTCTGTTTGTCTCTCTCTCCTTCTCTCCTTGCCTCTTTCTCTTTCTGCCTCTCCCCCCTCTCTCCTTCTCTTGCTCTTTCTCTCTCTCTCTCTCTCTCTCCTTCTCTCTTTGCCCCTATAATTCTCTGTCTGTCTTCCTCCTTCTGTTTATCTCTCCTTCTCTCTTTGCCTCTTTCTCTCTTGCTCTCTTCATCCCACGTTTTTGTTTTCTCTCCCTCCCTCTCTCTTGCTTCTTCTTCTCTCATTCTATCTTCCACCCATTTTCTCCTCTCTTTCATTCTCATTCTCTTTCTGTCTCTTCTTTCTCTCTCTATCTTTTTCTCCCTCTTTTTTCTCTCTTCGTTCTTCATTTTCTTTTTCTATCCCTCTCCCTTGCTTCTTCTTTCTTCTCTCTCTATCCCCCATTTTCTCTGTCTCTTTCTTTTGTTTTCTTTCTCTCCTTTTCTCTCTCTCTGTCTTTCTCTTCCTTGTTCTCTTCCTAAGTTAACTTCTCTTTTACCAAAGCTGATTAATATGATTTATAGTATTAGATGAATAGTAATATCTAATATATTGTATAAAAATATAATATTGGAAGGTGTGTACATAATACACATACAGTAAGTGGCTGTACCTACACACTTGCTTGTGACACATGCACACACACATACACTTACACTGCAGTGTCTCTCATTCTCTCTCCCTTTCTCTCTCTCGCTCTCTCTCTCTGTCTGTCTAACTGTCTGCCCTCATGATTCTGTCCTCCACATCTTCTGATACACCCACCCACCCATCCACACACACACACACACACACACACACACACACACACACACACACACACCCACAGACTAATCATTAAACAGATTCCCCTCATTAGCGCGTCCAATCTCTTCCGCCACAAACGTCATCTGCCGGAACATCTCTGCCATTCGCCCCTTCTCTCCAACTGTGTGTGTGTGTGTATTTGTGTGTGTGTGTGTGTGTAGATGCGTGCATGCGCTGTGTGAGCATCTCCCTGCAGTGTCTGTCTCTGCATAACCCCCCCCCCCTCTCTCAGTCTGTCTCTCTCTGTCTCTCTCTCCTCCCCCCTCACCTCCTGCGCTCTGTTGCTGCCCCTCCCTGAGCAGCCGCAGCAGCCTGTGTGTGTGTGTGCGTGTTGGCCGGATGGAGCAATGTGCCGGCACTGCAAGGTGACTGGCCTGAATGGTAAGAGCTTTCAGCTGCATGAGAGGATTGCTGCAGCATCTCCTTTCACTCTTTTTTTTCATCTCTCTCTCTCTTTCTCTCTCTCTCTCTCTCTTTCTCTCTTTGCAGACAGAGGTGGACCGGCTGCCCTGTCTCCAGCGTCTCTTCCTCAGCTCCAACAGCATCAGCAGGTAAGAGAAGAACAGTGCTGCTGTTTTAACCCCCTCTTGCCTGAGACTCCTGCTTGGCCCCCTGATGTTGCCACAGAAGAAAAGTGCTGAGACTGCTTTTTTTCCTCCACCCACGTGTAAGGGATTTCACTACATTATAGCGGTTTCTGTAACCATGGAAAAGTAAGCGAGGGCGTTTAGTTTCGCCGTGGTGTCAGAGTGGTTGCTAAGGAAGTTAGCAAGCCTGAATGTGTGTGCGTATATGTGTGTGTATGTGTGTCATCCGATATCTCTGATGCTCTGGGTCTGTCTGTGTTTATATTTTATGTGGGAGTTTGTCCTGTTTTTTAAAAAAAATTTTATCCACCCTGGCGGCAGCTGAAATCCTTTGTCCTGGATTTTGCCGTGTCATGCCGCCTCCATCCACAGCTTTGGATTTGCGTCATGTATGAAGTGAAGCTGAAGGAGAGAAGGAGAAATGAAGAAGTGGTGACTCTGCACTTTGGCAGTTGAGGATGAAAGGATGTTGCTGGGTGGGGTGAGGGGCAGCCCCAGCACACTTGGCCTGACCCTCTCTGGTTAGAAGGGTCGGCCCTGGGATTTAGAGCACATTAGTGCCGAATTGATCCAGACGAGAGCTCTCAGAAGCCTCTCACAATGAACAGTCAGGAGGACGAAAAGAATGGCTCCAATTGTCCTTTGTTTTTTTTCTAGACCCCATCTGAACTATCAGTTGGCCAATAATGTTAGCCAGTATGAGATTCTGGATTACCATCAATAAAGCATTGAATAAATGGATTATTTTGTATTGTAATTATTCTCCATTAGGCCTGGAGCAGTTTTTCTCTTATTTGGAAAACGTTGACCCCTCAGCTTTGCACTACTCTTTTGTCCTGCTAGATCAATTTCAAACAGCACTTTTGAGAGTGATATGTGTCTGGCAGTAATACTCGTAGAGTGATTTTAATCCAATATGAACCTGCAGTGTGTGTAGTCTTTACAGTCTGACACTAATAGCTGGAGTGATTTTTAATCCAGTCTGAATCAGCGGTGTGGAGTTTTTACAGTCTGACAGTAATAACTGGAGTGAATTTAATACAGTATGAGTCTGCAATGTGTATAGTTTTTTCAGTCTGACTAATAATTTTGCAGTGAGTTTAATTCAGTATGACTCCACAGTTGTGTGTGTGTGTGTGTGTGGTTTTTAGTCTGACAGTAGTTCAGTGTGTGTTGTTTATACAGTAATACCGTGGAGTGATTTTAATCACGTGAGAATTTGCAGTATGTGTAGTTTTTACAGTAGAACTAATAATTGTGGAGTAAATTTTAGTCCAGTATGTATCACCAGTGTGTGTAGCTTTTACATCCTAACAGTTATAATAGTGGAGTGATTATAATCCAGGATGAATCTGCAGTGTATGTAGTTTTTACAGTACAACTAATTCATTCATTCATTCATTTTATTTATTTAAAGGCACCTTTCAAGGCACTCAAGGACACCTAACATACAAGTAAAACAGATCATAAAATTGGGAAAAAAGCAAAGGAGGACAAATAGAAAAACAATAAATAAATCCAAATGAGAGAACATGGCATATATAAAATCACAAAAGTGTAAGATGAAAAATGAGTAGTCTAGAATCAAAGTCAGAGAGAGTAAATAAATAAAAACATTGCATTTATAAGATCACAAGAATGTAAAGCTAAAAATGAGTGCAGTCAAGGGACAAGGTCAAAGGGAGTAGGCAAGTTTGAAGAGGTGAGTTTTAAGATGTGATTTGAAGGCTGGGAGAAAGTCAGTGTTACGGATTTCTTGAGGAAGGGAGTTCCAGAGACGGGGGAGCATAACTAAAGGATCTAAATCCCATGGTGGACAAACAAGCGGAAGGTGTAGCGACCAAGTTGGATAAGGAGGATCTGAGAGTACGGGAGGGTGTGTAGATGTGTAAAAGGTCAGAGAGGTGTGGGGGAGCCAAGTTATGAAGAGCTTTGAATGTAAAAAGCAGGATTTTAAAATCCACTCTGTATTTGACAGTTAGTCAATGAAGACTGAGAAGGACCTTTGACTAACTATTCAATGGAGGTTCAGTGGAACTAGGCTATTCAATGGAGGTTCAGTGGAACTAATACTTGTGGAGTGATTTCAATCTTGTATGAATCTGCAGTATGTAGTTTGACGGTCTGACAGTAAAAATTGTGGAGTGACTTTAATTCTGTATGAATCTGTAGTGTGTAGTTATTGCAGCGATTTTAATCCAGTTTGAATCTGCAATGTATGTAGTTTTTACAGTCTGACAGTAATGATAGTGAATGTCATTTTAACCCAGTATGAATCTGCAGTGTGTGTATCTTTTACAATCTTGACAATAACTGTGGAGTGATTTTAATCCAGTATGAATCAGCAGTGTGTGTAGTTTTTACACTCTGACAGTAATAATGGGAGTGATTGTAATCCAGTATGAATCTGCAGCGTGTGTAATGTTTACAGTCTGACAGTAGAAATCGTGGAGTGATAATAATCCAGTATGAATCTGATGGCGTTTTATTGTGTGTGTCGTAATGGTGTAATTCTGAACATATTTTGAAGGCTATGCATTATAAATTGGGGAAATTGCATAGATATTTTATCTGGGCCAAACTGGCCAATCATGCTAATATTTTGGGACCTCCACTGTGAAAACGCTTTCCAGCCTCAGTTGTGCTGCAGCTGCAGCTTGATGTTTCTTACTTGTGTTTCCGTGTCTGTGCAGTTTTGATGAGCTGGCCTGCCTGGGACTCTCCTGCTCTCTGTGTGAGCTCACCCTGGATGGGAACCCTGTAGCTCAGGAGTCATGCTACAAACAGGCCGCGCTGCGCTGTGTGCTTCCACTCCAGCTCCTGGACATGAAGCGCATCACCGTAAGTGTGTATTTGTACTTATGACGCCCAGTATATCACTATTCAGATCCCTTTAAATTTTCTATATTATTAGTAGTAGTGTTCTCTCAAAAGAAGTGAATAAGAAATACTTTTTTGCATTAACTTTGCTTTTTCCCAATCACCAAAGACATGTTTGGAGTCTAAATTTGGTTTCTGCAGCTGTGATGCTACCATTGCTAGCAAACACTCATGATCACACAAATTAAAAAAAAAAATTCTGTTACATCACCAAAACATCTCTCAACTCACCCAAACTGCATCTAGCTCTTCATTAAGGTGTTGCAGTGTTGTGAATATGGTTTATGTGACTTACCATGAGCTTTAAAAATGATCATAACTTCAAACCTACAACAGGCTGGCATTAACAAAACAGTCATAAATTTGAGGACTGTGTCTTTGACAACCATACTGACAGGTCAAGTCTGCAGAGCCCCAATGAGCATTTGGATTGCGTTCGAGGAGGTCCGGAGAAGTTTGGATAATTCCAAACATGTCCTGATGATTGTCTGTAATGTCTGTAAGTCTAAAATTGTCTAAAGTGTAATTTTTTATTGGACTGTTCCAGTAGGGTTGGCTCCGTTCAGAGATAAAGCTCAATTATGTTTTTATAGTACCACTGAATAGACTGCAGTTTAATTATTTTCTCTGAATTGTGCTCCAGACCTTTAATTGCGAAGTGCATAGATGACTCTGCAGACTTGACTTGTCAGTATGGTTGTCAAAGACACAGTCCTCAAATTTATGACTGTTTTGTTAATGCCAGCCTGTTGTAGCACAGTTTTTTTCCATCGCATCATTTTTCAGCCTACACAATTTGGTTAAATCCATTTAAAAGTTGTTAGTACAGTTATGACACAATTAAATAAGTAATGTAGTATAATTAAAATTGCAGAACTTTCAAATTGCACTTTTTATTAAAGAATGAATCTTTCAGCCCTAAATACACAAATTAAGTGTTGTATTGCTGTGTATGTCTGTATCGAAGGATAACAGTAGGCGAGTTCATCTATGCACTTGACAAACAGCCTGTTTTATCTTGAGTATCAGCAGCTTAGTTCTAATCACTGACACACACTTAAACAGCCTTAATCTCCCACAACATTAAACACCTGAAACCTCTCTTAGCTTTGATCCCATTGCTGTCTGAATGCAGACTTACCACACTTACTTGTGTGTAAGAGTTCTTTTGGCCTGGGGTGTGTGGTTTGTGTCTGTGCGTGTTGTACCCAAAGGCCGTGAAGCAGGGCGTCCAAGTCTAAGCTTGTTCTTGATTTTATATGTTAACGCACAATACCCTTAGCATGTCTTGTCTGATGAAGTACAGTATTGAGCCACCCGTCATTTCTTCATATTTTGCTTCTAAAGGGCCAGACTTTCTTGTTTGTTAAATGTAGTCTTGAGGACTTTCAAAGTTATCTCATTTTCAGTCCAGACACTGAATCTGACCAGTTTTAGAAGAATGTTTTTGTTTGTTAAGCCATATAGTGACCTACGCATGAATTATTTAAGCAGAACAAAGCACATCTAACTTAAGACCTGAACCAGTGAAAAAACAGGTGCAGATGATTCCAGATGATCAGGCGGTGATCAGTATACTAGTGGTGCTGAATGCTAAATGGTTGGAACTCCTTTATCTAGGCTCCTTGTATCTTTAGGCACTATGCATCCTGTCGCAGTAAACATTTGTTCCCATTTCTTTTATTCAGCCAAAGCTAAGACAGTTTGACAGGTATGTAATAGTACTTTTGCACCAACAAAGTGATTCAGAGCAAAAAAATATAAAGAAGTGGTGGCTCAAGACTCCCTTTCCCTTTCTGTCAGCAGATTTTTCTATGGCACATGGAAAGAATATATATCATATTGCCACCTACATTTCCTGTAGAGTACTGCAATCTGTCAGAATGACCACATCTTCTCTATGAAGCTGATATAGGCTTGACACTGATTAACATCTGCTAATTGAATTCCGTTTTAAATCAAGTGCATGTCGCTGATATATTTCCAGAAAAGATGTCATTTGAAGTTAAGTCTCATCACAGCTGGTGAGTTAAAACTATAAAAGCCGATTTGGAAACAGATCCGTCATCCCAACTTTTAAGCCGGGCATTAGGAGCTCTATGGGTAGGCTTTTGTTGAGTACAAATCTCTGCTGAGGAAAAGTCTGGGGTTTATAGGGGTTTATAGCCACTCAGTCACTAGTAACCATGTGGGAATGTCGGCTTTTTTCATTCACCCAATCACTGGACATTTGTGTTATTTATTTTTCAGTCAGAGAAACATTAACACTCTTGATACTGTGGGAATTAGCTGCTCCTGCCTGTTTCCTATTAACTAGTTTTCATGCCTGGACCTGGCCACAGTGCCCACACAAACTGTGCAAAACTGCCAGTGTAATTCACTGTACTGTGCAGAAGTTTTGAGCCATGTTTTGCCATGCTTTTTGATGCCTGTCAAACTGTCTCATCTTTGGCATACTGAGTAGATTCAATAAAAGAAATAGTAACAAATGTTTTGTTGTGACAGGCTGCAAAGTGCCTAAAGATACAAGAAGCGCAGATAAAGATACAAGGAGCCCAGATAAAGTTGTTCCAACCACTCAACATTCAGCACCAACAGTATACTGATCACCGCCTGATCATCTGGACTCATCTGCTCCTGTTTCTTCACTGGTTCAGGCCTTAAGTTGGATGGGCTTTGTTCTGCTTGAATTATTCATATATAGGTCACTGTGTGGCTTAACAAACAAAAACATTCCTCTGAAACTGGTCAGAATCAGGGACTGGACTGAAAATGAGAGTCTTTGAAAGTTCTTCAGGAACCCTGGAGAACTGTTCCTCAAGACCACATTAAAAATACAAGAAAGGTTCTTTGGAACCAAAATATGAAGAAATGAGGGGCAACTGGTGGCCTAGTGGTTAAGGAGTTGCCCCTGTGATGAGAAGGTTGTGGGTCCAGATTCCAGGACTGCGAGTGGCACCACTGAGGTACCCTCGAGGTACCCTTGTCCCCACACACTGCTCCCCGGGCACTGCGTTCGTGGCTGCCCACTGCTTGGTGAATGGGTTAAATGCAAAGAACTATTTTGTGCTGTTCACACTGTGTGCTATAGTATGTTCATGTTTGACAAATGGACACTTTACGCTTTACTTTACACATTAGCCCAAGACTTTTGTACAGGACTGTAGATTATGGCCCCTTTAAATATGAACGACCATTACAGCATAGCAGCTTCTGCTTTTCTGCCTCTATGGAAGCCGAGCTGACCCTAAAGGAGAATCTAGGGCAGGTTGATCAGGTGCTTCCAGCTCCTGGCCTGCTATGTAAATAAGAGAGTGGCCCACCCACGCTTATCTGTGTCAACACGGTGCAGGGCAAGTTACAGACTGTTCTGCATAAATAAGCCTTTTTTCAGCTTTCATTGTACCTGATATCCAGCATCTCTGCACCTCCGGGCCCAGCATTTTCCCCAGTTACTCAAAGCCTGCTCTAATTTCTGTATAACACATTTAATACATTTGACACGCTCACTGTTTGGGCTGGTCATAATGTTTGGAATGTTTTTGTAGCTATGGCCCAAGGCTGTCCTCTTCCCCATCCCGGTTATTTTATGCTCCTCATTGCACAACCTTATGAAGACAGTCAGTCAAATATTCATTTCATCATGTTTTTTTATAAGTACCAGAATGACTGTTCTGATCAGAGGAAGATTTCATTTTTGCATTACGGACCATCTTGTATCAACAGTTACATGACAACATGGGTGAAGACTGAAGGTTCTTTAATGATGTAGTGAGGGGAGAGTTGGGCATAAGAATTGGCCATATGCCAAAAGTGTAACGTCATAATTTAAGACATTTTGACAATGCATGTCTCTATATTTTCTGAGGTTCATTAAAACACAGCATGCACTAACAAAACATAAGCACTGCAATAGCTATGAAAAATGACTGTCAGTTAACATAAGGGGTCCCACAAAGAACATTTGAGCTACTGTACACTGGTTGTTGTATGTAAGTTCTCTATAAATTAATTAATAAGTGAATACATAGTTGATAAATCAGTTTTTAATGGTCCATGAAGTTTTTCTGCTCTAGACGTAGGGCTGTTCCATTAAAGGAATACTGGAATTAACTCTGGTTCTGATTGTAAGTGATAGAAACTGATGAAGCTGAAAGGTGCACAAAAACATGCAACATACTTCATTTGTGAAGGGTATTATTATTATTATTATTATTATTATTATTATTATTATTATTATTATTATTATTATATTACACTCTCCATGTTTCCTCTTGAGTACAGGTTAGTGTCCTTCTGTGCTAGCCACTGAATGGAGTGTTTATGATGCTGATTCTGTTCTTCAGGAAGAGGAGAGACGTGCAGCGAGTCTTTTAGTGCGAAAGGAGGATGAAAAGAAACGCGAGAGCCACAATAAAGCTGCTCATAAGGTAAAGACACAGCTATAACCTCTTTCCCCCATGGTCATTTATTTTCACTAGGGGGGATTTGTTTGCCTTTTGGTCATATGTCAAAGGTGTCCCTTGTTCCTGCTCTTTTTTCTTTTTGTAGGTTATACAGTACTGTTCCAAGGTCGTGAGCCAGTTCTCATTTCTTTATATTTTGCTTTTAATCACCTTGTTACGAGTTTGTGTTTATTTATACACACACATATACACACACACACATACAAACACATACAAACACACACAAAGAATAAAGAAATGTTTGCATAGCTGCATTCTCTATAGAGGATAGGCTTCTGCACAATTTAATGCACAGTGACTGTTTATTTGATGAATTTAATTTACCGTATTGGGAAAAATGTGGCCCTGTGCAAAAGTTGTTTATTAATTTATTTATAATTTTTTTTTTTTCAATTTGTTAAAAAAAAAAAAAAATGTAATAAATAAATTGTGCCCTATAAACACTTCAAAAGAATACACCAAACAATGGGAAATAACAGCATAATAATCAACAATAACAAAACCAAAGTGGAACCTCTTTGGGGTATGTCAAAGACAGCCTCAGTTGCCAGGATGAGAACAGTTCACTGATAGAGCTTAGGATGATTTTTTAAGAAAAGCCTTTGCCTGAATGATGCTGAGTTTTTTTGGGGTTGCTGTATTGGTAAATGTTATGGGTAATAGTCCTAGGCCTCTTCTATATAACTTTGCAGCTGTCCCTGGTCAGTTTATCTCTTTGTTTAGCCAGATCGCACATACTGCTGGGGCCTATTTATATCTAATTATCGCTCTATTGCTTTATAATTCCTCTCTAATTTTTTGTATTTTCCCTGATACCACATACTGAGTTTATGACAGCATATTTTTGTTAAGTGTTCCGTTAAGGGTGCTAAATGGAATCAACATTATCTACAGCAGGGGTTCTCACAGCTAGCGGAAAAAATGTAGTGTGAAAAAAGTTGCATGTGATGACGCTTTTCCAGTGATACAAGGAACCATACCATACAGCGAACAAATGACATAAATTACACATAAAGCAAACCGTACCTCAGCCATGCCCAAGCTCTACCCGTGCCGTACACGAGCTGTAGCGATGTTTTTCGAGCTGTCGCGAAAAACATCGCTAAACAGTCAGCTGGGTTATCTTTTCTCCAAACAAGACTTTAAATAATAAAAGACTACAAAAACAAAAGTGTCTCAGACAAAAAAAGCGTTCCGCTGGTTCGATTCCTTGGACGTGGTTTTGGAACAATGACCGGCCATAAACTGTGGGGAGAGAACTGGGCTGCTGACGTGTCAGAAACTCTGTTACTGAGATACACTGGAAAATCAAGGTGTGCTGCAACTTCTGTACTGTCACAGTACGGTTTAGGTACAGCACAGTTCCTGGAAGCTGGACGTATGTGCGAAGGCCAAGTTTAATGAACAGGGGTCACACGGAGACGAGATAATACAAGAGGTTTAAAACAAAGACACAAGCAAGGACAGACAAATAGTAATACTCACAGAGATTGCACACTGATTAACTGAGACAAGGGTAAATATACTTATTAAACACTGGGCAAAGGAGGAGACAAGTGAACCAGATAACAAGGGAGCGGAGGGCGGAGACTAAGGCCATAAACAACAAGGACATATGACAAACATAAACTATAACAAACACAGTCAAGATACAGGGACATGGCAGCAGGACATGTTATGGTTAGACACATAAAAAAATGTGTAGCTGTTTAAATGATTGTCTGTTGTTGATCTCATTAGATTAAGCAAATTATTTTGTTTTTAGACTAACTGTGCTGATATTTTATTAGCATTATATGCCTTTATGCTGTTTAGTGAATATCAGGAAAATTGTACATAAAGTTATAGCCTATAAAGAACATGAACCAACTACAAGATCATTACAAAGAGATCATTATTACTTCTGATTAGGTTTAGTGCAGTGGAGACTAAAAAGCTCAAATCATGAAAATGTGCAAAATTTTTTCTGTACCAACTGGCTATTTGTCAAGGCCCCCTGATTAAACATCATGGACTGCTGGATATACAAATATGGATCTACAGTGTGGCCTTTATTAGCACACGAACACAAATGGCACTGTACAAAACCATTTGGAAACATTTAACACATTTAGCCGTTTCTGCTACTTGTAGCTTTGGCGGAATAACTCAGTCCCTGCCAAATCCCGCATTTGCGAAACACAGATGAGCTGTATGTGTTCCAGTTCTGTGATTTATTTGTTTTCATCTGTGATTGTGCCCATGGGGGATATATTGAGAAAAAGAGAGACTGGAAGCTGGAGAGAGAAATGGAGAGCAGTAGTAGATGGTTTGTGTGAAATCTAAACCAGCTAATCCCTACTGAGAGGACGATAAAATGTCAACTCCTGTGCCTTCTCTCATTCTCTGTCTCTGTCTGTCTCTCTCTGTCTCTCTCTCGCTCTCACACACACACACACACACACACATACACTCGGAGGGAGTGGCGCATTCCATACCTGAGTTATTGGGAACTTAATAAGGGGTGAAAAGAAGCTACATTCCTCTTTGGGTTTCTAGATGGGGTCTGCCATAACTTGGGAAATGTATTAAGACGTTATACTGAAGACTGAAATCACATATCTTCATCACTGCTCAGTTACAGATAAAACTGTGTCCTTCTTTAGATCTTGCGTGTGACTGGCTGAACATGGAGCTCCCTCTGTAATAGTAGTTTAATCCCAGTCCACCTCATGCTAATGGAATACCAACACTTGCTTTTTTATGGTTACTGGGTGGCTTGGGGATGAACATCCAGTCTACGGCCTTTCGTCCGTCCATCAATTTTTAAACAGCTTATCCTTATCCAGGGTTGCGGGGGGTCTATCCCACTGGTCAAAGGTGGAGAAACAACCTGGACACACACAGACATGCACAATCACACATACATCACACACTCATTCACACCTAAATTCAACTTAGCATCTCCAATTTGCCCCTTTGGGCTGCGGGAGGAAACCGGAGTACCCGGCCGTAATCCAGGACCTTCTTGCTGTTATGTCCTTTCAGTCTATAGGAATTTTAGGTCAGTACATACAAATGTCATCTCATATATGAATCAGCCAGTTGAATCATTTACAGATTAGGTTACATGACCTCCACTGGTGCTTCATCTTTTGAATCAGAATCAGAAAACTTTATTGATCCTGGAGAAAATTGCTTATGTTGACACTACACAGATACACAGAGACAAGCAATATAAAAGTCAAATAAAAATTCTGCAGAAATGCCCTGAGCAAAATACACTACACTCTTTAGACAAATTGCTGGGGTCAGTAAGAAAGGGGGATATAAGTACTTTAGAAAAAAATTACTACTAAGTAATTTACTAGTTAACAGTGCTTTGGAGTTCTCTATACCAAATCTTATTGCATGTAATAGATATAAGTAGCAGTTAAGTAATATTGACCTGAAGTCGTGATGTTTCACATGGTAAGAAATTGCACATCTGAGTAACAGCAGGTTTTTGCTCAGATTATTGTGTGAGTGTGTGACGGGGGAGTAATTATAGAGTCTGATGGTAATGAGGAGGAAGGAATCCTGTTAAGTTTTGTCTGCATTTATTTCTACAGGAGAAGCGCCGCTTAGCAATACGCAATGCAGCACAACAGTGGGAAGGGTCCAAGACCTGCCTGGAGCTTCCTGCTCAAAACGGAGCAAAGGAAGAGCTTAGCCCTGAGAACAGCCCCGCCCACAGCCCCGCCCAGACAAACGGGATCGCTCAAGAACCCTCACCTGACGAGTTGAGGTAACAGTTCTCATATCCTACATTTTTCTTGTATTTTACTTTTTTAAATTTTCCCCAAACTGGTCCTTCATTTGATCATTTTACAGCCTTTTTCATGGAACAGACTGTTACTGTGCCTTTAGGACTGGTGTAGGTAAAGGTACTCTGTGTGACGGTTGGCGGCCGCTAGAGGCCGTCCTTTTCTGTTTTGTATTCAGGGGACTCTTATTGTGATGCCTGAGCACACCGGTCTTGTGTTGTTTACATTATGTGTTTCAGCTGACCGGTGTGCTCAGGGAAAATGATGTTTGAGTTTGATTGGTTTGTGGAGTTTTATGTTTTGTATTTAGTTTGTTTTGTGTTGGACCTGAGTGTCGGTCCACAGTCCGTCATGTTTGGTGATCCAGTCAGTCATGCTGGTTTGTTTTAATGCTGTAGTCTTCTTAGTTATTTTGATTTTCGTTTAGGCCCTCATGCCTTTTTGTGTTTAGAAAAATAAAGGTTATTTAAAAGATGAAAGTCTGCCTACGTGCTTGCCCTTGTTACCGAGATTGGCTGCACTCATTCAAAAACTGAAAAACTCCTTATGACTTCAGCATGAATGGGCAGAGCTAAACTGCTGTAGGCTAAATAGGCAGAGATATGTAAATGAGGTGTCCTCACACTTTAACAATATTTATATACTACATGAAAGGAAAATGGGCTTTTTTGTAATATGGGCCCTTTAACATAGGTAATAAGTGGAACTGCACTTAATATCATCTGATATTGCGATATCAGTCTCTGCAATACTGATATCGCAGAAGGCTGCAATATGCAAATGAGCCTCTAATCTGTCACATTGTTTCTGACAGGGTGACCAGTTAAAGCTCCTGGTGAGTTACTGGGTGTTCTGATGACTTGAGGTCTTCATGTAATACAACAAAAGTCTCATTAAAGGTGCTGGTGAATTAGTGCATGAATGGATGGGGCTAAACTGTTGCAGGCAGAATAAGGAGAATTGGTTTTGTGACATCGCAAAAACTATGATTTGAAAACGAGGTGTTTTTTGTAGCTTATTTTTATCAATTGACTGTATGAATAGGGGAGTAAACGTACCATTTGACACAATATTCACAGACTTGAAGCCTTTTTAATTCCATAAAAGTGATGATGTGGGCCCTTTAATATCATGAGAGGCATTGCAATCATAGTATGTGACAGTTAAATCGCAATACTGATATTCTGTCCATATCGTGCAGCTCTGCTATGACTGCACAGACACACAAAGACACAAAGACA
>JBBJLS010000018.1:17047366-17064458 GCA_037577275.1 Bryconaethiops microstoma
CAAGGAGCCTAGATAAAGGAGTTCCAAACACTCAGCATTCAGCACCACCAGTATACTGATCACCGCCTGATCATCTGAAATCATCTGCACTTGTCTCTTCATTGGTGCAGGTCTTAAGTTAGATGTGCTTTGTTTGAATGATTCTTGAATGATTCATACAGTACATAGGTCACCATGTGGCTTAACCAAAAAACTAAAAACATTCCTTTGAAACTGGTCAGGTTCAGGGACTGGACTGAAAATGAGAGTCTTTGAAAGTCCTTCAGGAAGCCTGTAGAACTGTTCCTCAAGACTACATCACAAAATACGAGAAAGTCTGATTCTTTGGAAGCAAAATAAGAAATCTGAAAAGAGGGGCGCTCAAGACTTATGCACTGTACTGTAAGTACACACTGATAAGTCACAACATTAAAATACTGATAGGTTAAGATAACACTGAAGATCTTCTTACAGTGGCTCCTGTACAAGTAAAGACATTAGCCATTTTTCTGGAAGCAGAAAAATGGGCGAAAGGATCTGAGATACCTTGAGAAGAACTAAACTTTGATGTCTGGATGACTGAACATCTCTAACACAGCAGGTTTCCAATGGTCAGAACCTGCCAAATGTGCTCCAAGGATCTGATCCCTCAGAAGAGCTGCTGTAGATCAAACTGCTGAAGAAGTTCACGCTGTTCGTGCAGCGCCCCTACGCATATGTGGCTGCATCGCTGTAGACCGGTCAGAGTGCCCATGCTGACACCTGTCCAACACTGAAAGCTCCTACAGTGGACATCAGAACTGGACCATGGAGCAATGGAAGAAGGTGGTCTGGTCTGATACATCACATTTTCTACATCATGTGGACAGCCGTGTGTGTGTATTGCTTACTTGGAGACGGGCACAGCATCATGGGAAGAAGCCAAGGCAGGGAATAAACGCACCCATAAATCCACATGTACAGTGTGGTGCTCTGAGAAATGCTCTGAATGCACAGACACATACAATACAAGCTATATTACTTTGGACATTTGGAATAGAACTGGAGCCACAGATACAAAGGCAGCTGTATTGTATTTTTGTATGTCTGTGTGTGTGTGTGTGTGTGTGTGTGTGTGTGTGTGTGTGTGTGTGTGTGTACATATATTTGTAGATAGTAGATAGTGGTGGTATATGTCATTTTGAGTATGATTTTGACTGTGTGAAATAGCACACATTAATACAATAATATAAACAACGAACATACTAATTTCTGTGACTGATATTCAGTAGAGGAAAGAGGGCGGAAGGCGAGTCGGTGGTAAAATGTAAAGCGATCAGGTTTTGCAGATGGAGAAAGATCAGTAGGACAATAATACAAAGGTTGCAAGTTATTAAATGAATAAAGAGACCAAGGCTGAGAAGACTATTGATTTTTAGCCATTCCCTGAGGCTTTGGAATGACTATCAGGCCAGGGGGTGGTGCGCGCGCACACACACACACACACACACACACACACACACACATATACACACTCACAAAGAGGGCTTTAAAAGTGAGAGGATAATAACCGTGCTGGTTAAATTGTCACTTAAGCTACAGTTTTGTCTTAGTGAATTCACTGATAACACTGAAGAAAGACTGACCCAGCCCCCCCACACACACCTTAATATTTACAAAATTCTAAACGCAGGAATATATACATTCAGCTCAGTCCTAAATTTAGGGCAGTTTGTGCAAAGCATTAGATATAAACCAGTGCTGTTTGGTGATTCATTAATAATATAATAAAATATTGCCCCCACCCATTGCATATACAGTACTGTACAGATTTTGCTTCCAAAGATTCAGACTTTCTTGTATTTTAATGTAGTCTTGAGGGACAATTCTCCAGGATTCCTGAAGGACTTTCAAAGAATTTCATTTCCAGTCCCGTCCCTGAACTTGAGCAGTTTCAGAGGAATGTTTTTTGTTTGTTACAACACACAGTGACCTACATATGAATCATTCAAGCAGAACAAAGCTCATCTAACTTAAGTCCTGAACCAGTGAAAAACAGGTGCAGATGATTCCAGATGATCAGGCGGTGATCAGTATACTAGTGGTGCTGAATGCTGAGTGGTTGGAACTCCTTTATCTAGGCTCCTTGTATGTTTAGGCACTTTGCAGCCTGTCACAGTAAAACATTTGTTCTAATTTCTTTCATTTAATCTACACGATATGTAAAAAGACAGTTTGATTGGAATAAAATAGTTTGTTTGCACCGACAAGGTGATTCAAAGCAGAATATGAAGAAACGAGGGGTGGGTCAAGAATTTTGCACAATTCTGTATGTTGACTTTAACATACAGTTAAATGCAGCTGCATTTTGTGATGATGTACTGAACCATTCATGCCTACAAATATGTTAGTAAGATTATAAGTTAATATTTTTCTGCAAAATATTCGATTAAAGGAGATTAAAAACACAGTATGTATAATTATCCATCCTACAAGACCACATTTTTTGAAGTCAGATTGTAATTTGATGCATAAATATCAGTCCATGTGATCCATATTTCAAAATTAAATGGCAAAAAACAGTTTCTTTCGTGATGTCACAAAAAAATCCAACACATTTCAAAATAAAAATGTCTATTCAGGCTACAGTGGTTCAGCCACACCCCCTCACTCTAAAATTATAGGGAAGGTTTCAGTATGGACTGCCTTCTGAAAGAGACACAGCCAGTCAGAACAGGGCTCATTTCCATAATTCAGTCTACCAAAAACACATGCTATTTGATTGTAAGTGGAAACATGAAACATAAAAACATGAAACATAATAAAGTGGAAACATGAAACATAAAAAATTAAATGGTCCTTCGAAACAGTCCTCCCAATAAACTCCAGTAAAATGGTTTAACGTTCAAAGAACCTTCTCATGACGTCTGGTTCTATAGCAATTATAGGCGCTTTGTGGAACGGAACATCTAGGCCGGGAATCATTTGGGAGCCTGTATTTATAAGAATCTGCTTCCCTCACTTACAGTATCTGTGTTTATTGATTATTATCCTAAGAAATCAATTCCAGCAAGCATCTCCGGTAGCGGGGGAAGTGAAGAGTAGGTTGGACGGCGCTGCAAAACAGTGGAAGCATTCATACACATGCATCTTTTCGTCCTCACACACTCGCTGCACCAGCGTCGACCAACCAGCATCAAACTGGCTTACACTCAAATAATTGTAGATTTTTTTCCAAATTCAGATTTTTCAGGCTGTTTCTCTCACAAATACACATACACACATTTATACTCATATACACACATACATACTCATACACACATACATACTCATATACACACATACATATACGTACTCATACACACATATACACACATACATACTCACATACAAAAATACATACTCATATACACACATACACACTCATATACACATACACACACATACATACTCATACACACACATACTCATATACACACATGCACACATATACATACTCATATACACACATACACACATACATACTCACATAGATACATACATACTCATATACACACATACACACACACACACACACACATACACAAATTTCGGTTTCTAAACAGAAACTGTGCGGTAGGGTTTGCAGAAAAAGTGCCTGTAGGTGACATGTTGTTTTTGCAATCAGAAAAAAACACATTTGATTAAGGACATGAGAAAATTGCACACACGCACACACACTCACACACACACACACACACACACACACACACACACTCACACACACACACACACACACACACACACACACTCGCTGTCTGGTAAATGACCCTGCAGAGCTGTGGTCAGTGTAAACAGTTGCAGTACAGGAACAGTTTACACCAGAGTAACAGTAACTGAAGACCTGATGAACATCAGGAGCCTGACTGCGCACCTGAAGACTCACCTGTCCAATCAACTGCCCGGCGGCGTCCACACACAGGTACAGCGATGACATCACACCCCGAATCACCGCCTGACCCGGTCTCACCGCTTTCAGCTCCAGCACCGCTAACACACACACACACACACACACACACACACACACACACAATACAAGCAAGAGGTTATTTACATATAGGCACATCCATACTGCTGAACTGTCCAGAAGTATCCAGACGGCTCTTCTACTTAGTTCAGCTGTTTGAGGCCCATCACTGACCCAGATCTTCACACACAGCTCTCATTTCCAAATATACACACTGACCACGAGATCTAGATTTAGGTAATAATAATAATAATAAGCTTAATTTGTACAGGCTCTTTTTTAAAGCCAAGGACGCTTTACAGAGCAACAACAAAACAAAAATACAAATAATAAACGTTTACTACACAACAACTGGACAAGACAGAAACAACACAGAGGGAAATATGATTTAAGATGACTCTTGAATTCTGAAACAGAAGAAACATGTCTAAGGTTTTTGGGCAGTGAAGTCCATGATTTGGGCTCAGAAACACTGAAGGATAGTCTGTAAGTAAACCAGAGTCCTTTGAATCAAGAGTGTCGGAACCGGTTCTTTACGAGACGCCGTAGCAGAAACACTTTTGGTTCCCTGAAGAAACTTTCACTGGTTCTAGAAATTATGCTTAAAAGCTGTTCACTACTGGGCAGTGGTGTTAAGTTAGTGTTAAAACATTAATATTACAAATACAATTAACATTAACACAGTAAATGGTGGTTTTGTGTATGACAGAATGTAGACGTAACTATTTCTAGACCTCTTTCCTCATGGAAGCCCAGTTTTACTTGCAGCTCCATCAAATACCTGGTTTGCCTCTATTTACTTCATTACATTAGATTAAGTGTGATGCTTATGGAAATTTATTAATTCACCCAATGAGCAGAAATCTGGACCAACGAGCACCAAACCTGTGTTCTTCTAACCAGCTCACAAAATATTGACTACTTTTTAGAAAAAAGAAATCTTGATAACTTTTTTACTGCTTTCTTGTTTGTTTGCATTTATTCTAATATTCAGCTGTGTTTTTGCTGGCAGAAAGAAGAGCACAGCTGATATAAATGACTTCAAACAATTTGCAGAGGTGCCTAAGACTTTTGCACAGTACTGTACATGTGTGTGAGTGTGGGTGTATTGCATCTCACCCATATGCGTGTACATGGTGTGTGTTTATTGCATGTGCTGGTGTATAACTGCCTGTGTGTTCCTGTAGGTGGATGACATGGGGAACGTGGTGGGCAGTTGGCACACGGTGCGGGTTCCAGGCAGCGAGAAGAGCCTGACTCTGTCGGACCTGGAGCCGTCCAGCCTGTACGAGGTGCTCATGGTGGCCCGCAGTGCAGCTGGAGAGGGTCAACCTGCCATGCTCACCTTCCGCACTGGCAAGGGTGAGGACTGTACAACAGGCAAACACACACAAACGGGCACACGTGGGTCAAATCCTCTTTACACCACATAATTATGCAAAGTAAACATTTTACATCTTAAAGTTGTGTTTTAAATCTGATCAAATAAGTTTTTCCCATGTTATTTACAAGTTATTCACAGGATTTTTGTCCTCTCTCTCTTGTCCTCTCTCTCTCTCTCTCTCTCTCTCACACACACACACACACACACACACACACACACACACACATAATATATGTATAGGCTGGGCATGTTAACACGTTAAAATGAATGCACATTAATGCAAGTTATTTAAATATCTATTTATTTTGAAAGTTTGTTGCTTTTTTTTGGGCTCGTGGGCGTGTGCAGCATGCAGCGTCATACGTCTCGGCTGGTTTTCGCGGATTCAAGTGTCCCATTACTTTTTTACATATTATATGGACAAAAGTAATGGGACGGCTGACCATTACATCAACAGGGACTTTAATGACACTGCATTCAGGTACATAGACTTTCATATGGAGTTGGTCTGTCTTTACAGCTGCTATAATGGTTCCTCCCCCCATGCTGTGGACTCTGAGGGGAACTTGTTTTTCTATAACAAACTAGATAAAACATGAATGCCCTACAGTGGCAAATAGCTTTGGTTTTATATTTGATTTGATTACATTAATGCTTAATTTGAGATTTACAGAAATATTTGAACTGTAACTGAGTAACCATGTTAAAGGGACACTGCTGTTAAAAAGCTCCTTATTTGTTTAAACTGTTTGCAAACCTGATATTACTGCACCTTTGTTCTTATAGCAGTATTTAAAAAATAAAAGTGTGCAATACACTACTTTTGAATTATTTAATTTTGCATATAACAATGCAGTTAATCGCGATTAAAACTTTTAATCATTGCCCAGCATTAATGTATATATATATATAGATATATAGATATATATATGTGTGTGTGTGTGTGTGTGTGTGTGTGTCTGTAACTTGCTCTTTCAATGGAGGCTATAAGTGATCCAATGATTTCCCCATCTATACCTTGTGTTTCCTGTGACAAAGTTTTTGTACCCCGTGACCACCCTATATCCTCAGTCCTCTCTCAGCTCTGTCTCTCCATTTAAGTGGGCGGGGGGGGGGTCAGCCTTCTAGTTCATGATGCAGATATCACTCAGAATTTTTATAAAGATGCTAAGAGAAATATTACATTATGCTGCAAGTTACTGATGCAGGCTGAAACTACAGGTTTGGAGAGTCTTACACAGAAAAAGCAAATGAAAAAAATACTTGCTGTTTATAATGTAAAACATAATGTTGCCAGCACTAAAACATAGCAGAGCTTAGGGAGACACCACATGCCACAATGGGACATACAGACTTTGGGTGCTTTCACACTTGGTCCGTTTCAGCCCATAAAGCGAACTCGGATCGATTAGTCAGCATTTTTTGCGTACATGTGAACATGCCAAATGAACTCAGAGCCCTCTGAAACGAACCGAAACGAGACCACATTGGGAGGTGGTCTCGGTCCGGTTTGCTTTCAGTCTGCGGCACGGTTGTGGCGCGTTGTGGACACAAAACGCACCGGGTTCGCTTCAACAGTTTCTGCCCTCTAGGCTTGCTATAGGTAGGTCACATGATACAGCCCCGGGAAACCATATATGTCTATGCAGGAAACAGACAACAAAGAAGTAAACTGATAAATATGAATAAATTATTAAATGATGATAAAACCCCAATAAACAAACAAACAAGTAAATAAATAAACAAGTAAAGGGGACCTAGAGATTCTGGTCAAGAACAAGTTTCTCTACCAAGTTGTTCAGCCTCAAAGCATCCTTGCTCTCCATCAGTTGAAGAGCAACAGTAGCCTAGATATATGTGGAAAATGTAGAAGTTCAGTAGAGCTTTTTAAATCTTATGTGGAAAAAAATTCCCAAGAATGGTGAATGTGAAAAAAACAGTGGCGGCACGTTGGATGAGGAACTTAAAGTGTGAACAGAAAAAGAACCGAGACCCCATCTGAGCTGAAGTGGAGCAGAAAGAGAACCGAGTCCCCTTTCAGAAGAACTCACACTGTGAACATAGAAAGAGCTGAGTTTCCTTTCTGTTGGTCCACGTTTTGGACCACTTCTAGAGGACTGAGTTCGGTTCAACTATATGTGAAAACATCCTTTGACAAGGGACTGGCATTACACAGCCAGAACCCACAGTGGGTATAACAAAGCTATGAATCATTGCATTTCTCTGAGTAGTTTTTCTTTCTCTCTCTCTCTCTCTCTCTCTCTCTCTCTCTCTCTCTCTCTCTCTCTCTCTCTCGCGCTCTTTTCTGCTGTCATTCCCAGAGAGGAGTACCTCTCCCCATAAAAACCCCTCCAAGGCCCCGTTTGTCTCAGTGCCTGAGAAAGCTCCGGAAGAAAAATCTGTCAACACGCACTATGGAGTCGTCATACATGACAGAGGTAAGCCCCTGCTGTTACATGCCGTTGAAGATGAGTGAATCACAAATGGTCCGTGGGACCGAACTGACTGCAGCGCATGCTCGGAATAGTTATGATCTGAAATTGGCAGAACAACGTGTGATCGTGATTGAGAGCAAATGAAATAAACAGTTACTAGTCGTGTGTGTGTGTGTGTGTGTGTGCGCGCGTGTGTGTGTATAGTTGGGCATGTGTGTGTGTACGAATCAAAATTTGTTTGGATATTAATACAGGCGTCACCTAATATATCATAATAGTCTTTTTTTCCACTAACCCTCTTTGGCTCTCTCCCTCTCTTTCTCTCTCTCTCTCTGTTTGCCTCTTTCTGTCGATGGCCCAGAGCCCGTTCAGTAAGTACATGCTCCACTCTGGCACGCAGTTTGTCTATATTGTGTGTGTTTCTGTTTATTTTCTCTTCCACTCTGTGTTCGTCCCTTTTTACGAGATGGATGGTCAGCTCTTTCCAGCTCACTTTCACTTTTGGTGCGGAAAACATGGACAATCATGTTGCAGTTTTACAACACGAGGTTAATAGGACAAACCGATCTGAGACTGGTGTCTGATTTCAACACCACTTTTCAGGATCTTAAGAAAGTTATAACATTCATCATTCTAGAGGGATTTAGAGGCTTTTGATTTTTGGAATGTGTTTTGTGTGCAGATTTCCCAGCCTATTAGAGAGGCACAATAATATTAGCATTGGTATCGTTCAATAATTGTTTTAAAAAGTGTCGCAGTTGGACAGAAATTTCCAAGTATCTGTTCAGTTGAATTAATTTAAAAGAGCAGAACGTTTTAGGCGACGCTGGACAAAACATCTGCATTTTACTCATTTTGTTGCATTTGTAACCTTACAGAATAAATGGTAATGCTTATCCAGGTGGATCTAGTCATATGTTCTACAGTTTATATATGTTTGTGCGTCAGCATCAATTTTGGATATGTACAATATCAGATGACTCAAAAAAAAATATCAGCATCTGCCCAAAATTCCCCAAATGTTTTGGTATCCTACCAGTCATTTTAGCAGCTCCTAGAAAGTGAACTGTTCCTTGCAGTATAAAATACCCTGTATTTTATAGTTGCTTTATCTGGCATTTTTACTATAGAACTGCTGATAAAATCCAATACTAGCCAATATTGTCGATATATTCACTTAAGGATTTTGCAGTCAATTTTGTCAATTTGTCCTGTAGTTCCCGAGGCTCCGGATCGTCCTACTATCTCCATGGCGACAGAAACTTCTGTATATGTCACATGGATCCCACGGGCCAACGGGGGTTCTCCAATCACAGCCTTCCGTGTGGAGTTCCGAAAGCAGGGCCGCAGCACAGACTGGGTCATTGCTGACGACAACATCTCGCCCCTCAAGCTGTCTGTGGAAGTACGCAACCTAGAACCAGGTGAGGTTACACACACAGTCATATATTACCGTGTACGTACCAACCCTAACCCAATTTTGCTCTGCGTGTTACTGTGGTCAAATACTCCTTAACATACATTCAGAAACTCAAGGGAAACCTCAGTGACGCAGAGAATTTAAAGAGCTTTTGAAATAAGATAGAAAAAGTGATTTTCTTTGCCTTTTTAATATATTAAATTAAGCAAGTACTGTTGATGTTTCAAAACATATTGTTCACTCCCAAGTCCATACAGTTCGCACATGGAAACTAAGCAACAAAACCAGCCCAAATTTGAATTCACAGTTTTGTGGTGTCGCTAAATACAGGAAGTCATTCACATATATTCGTTTAAAAACGAGTGTTTAACTGTAAGGGATAAAGGATAAGGGTTTGAAAATGAATTGTTGCTGTGTTGGGTACATGAAACCACATGAACATTATAAGTGGGCTGCGGGGATATAATGGAAGCATATGAGCCCTTTAAATAACTGCATTTTATAATAAAAAGCAAATTGTCATTAGAACAAGCAAAAAGTGACAGTTATGTCCTCCAAGGTTTACTCAGTGATTTTATGCCATTATAGTAAGTGTAATCACAATTAATGACACTGCAGCAGTTCAGTGAAATTATGTTTTTTATGAGGACTGTAAAGTGTGTCAGTTTCACTTATAGTTAAGATGACATGCCATTGTTCAACTATAGCTAGTTTTACTACTCTTGGTGTGTATTGTCATATTAATATTAGGCAAATAGCCCATTTTTCATCCTAGCAGTTCCCTTACAAATACTTGACTATCAAAGCTACTCAGAATTCATGTCCTCAATGAAAACATAGCAGTATTGCCTATAGAGACAAGGATGTTGGAGAGAGACCAAAGGTGCCACCTTTAAACCTACCTAGAGCATTTCACTTAACAAAAGAAATATTCTAATGCAGTTATTTTCCCCCCAGAGTGGTTGCTTGACAGGTGGAAACCAACAGCAAACTTGTGGATGAGAGATGTTTTTTTTTTCTCGATTGTTTAGTTCTACCAGTGAGAGTGTGGCAATTATGATATTCATAGTCTTTCTTTAATCATGGCATTATGTAGCATATACCACAAAATTGCTTTCCACATTTGATGAATAGCACTTAATCCCGTGTGGATTTGGTAAGCTTACAGGTTTCTATCCACAGGCTCCACATACCGCTTCCGCGTCATTGCAATGAACAATTACGGTGAGAGCCCCCACAGTGCCACCTCCAGGCCATACCAGGTAGCGATGACCAGTTCCCCCGTCTCCAACCGTCCAGTGGCTGGACCCCACATCTCATCTACCGATGCCGTCAGTGACACGCAGATCATGGTGCGATGGACTGTAAGTACTACAGCACAGCAGATACACAAAGTTCCTGTCAAGCTACAGATACTTCAGCGTCTCAGTTTATGTTTGGAGAGTGCACTTAGACAGCAATGTATTATCTTTGGATAATAGACTCCTCAAACACTTACTGGAGATTTCAGTAAATAATTAATACTAAGTTAGATGTTATGTACTTTGCTTGTTACTTTAGTTTCTGCATATTTAATGAAGGTATTACGGTAATGCCGTAAATGCATTGGAGCTCATAGAAGCCACTGAAAAAGCCTGAAACCCTCTCCCATAGGTAACCAAGAAACATGCATATGACTTTAAAACAAATGTGTTACGCTAATGTTTGAGCCAGGTGCACCCACTTCACATAATGGCCTGCCCACATCATTTAGGCTCACATTTCTTGGTAAAAAACAGAGTTTAGGTTTCCATCTGCCTCCAAAGGCAAAACCTCTCGTGTCATCCCAGATCTCTGACGTGCACCAAGTGAGGAAAGACAGGGTTTATTTTTGTTAGTTTTCACCTCCCTGCTTACTTCATTTGTGTGTTCTCAGTATCAGGATGTGTGGTGTGTGAGCGTCCGTTCACTCGTGGATGTGTTCACATTTTCTCCAGATGCTGTTGAAGGGTGGGTTTTAAAAAGGGGGGGATATTCTATTTCCCATCAGCCCCTGAAAAGTTCCCCTGCGGCCTGCGCTGCTAAAGCAGGCCTCTAATTGGTTGAGCCCACTGTGACCAGTGGACGGGTGTGTGTGTGTGTGTGTGTATGAGTTTGCAGAACATATTAGGAGGCCCTGTCCACATACGGCTGTATGGAGTGTAACAGAGTGAAAGCTATTTTTAGATTATGGCATGGGAGGAGAGCTTTAAATGAGTGGTGTGTGAGTGTAACGTTGGAAAGAGAGCAATGAGAGAGAAAAAAAGAGATGTGGTAGGTTTCTCTAGATGTTTGGAAATAATAGCTATGGGCACACTGCCTGTGTGCTTTGTGATGTATTTTTTAAAGTGGAGCTACCGGTTTTCAGTACAGCAAGCATGTAGATCTGTTTTGGCATTTACAGGGCTGTCTTCTGCCTGTTTCCTCTTGTCTGTTTATTTCTCTTTCTCACTCTCCGTTTTGTCTTTCTGTCTTGCAGTACACCCCCTCTAGCAACAATAACACCCCAATCCAGGGATTCTACATCTACTACCGGCCCACGGACAGTGACAATGACAGCGACTATAAGAGAGACGTGGTGGAAGGTAAGAGTGATCCAGGTCTGTTTGTTCATATTCATATGGGTCCATGGTTCATGCTGATCCAAGCTCCTTGCACACACATTTTCCATGTGAATCCAAGCTGCGTGTGTATCCAGGTACACTTCTGAGCCATTCTCCTTTTGGACTCATGCTCCATGCTGATCCATGGTCAGTGTGAAGGCGTGCTTTGTGTGGATTCATGTTGATTGTCAAGCCATACTGATCTTTGCTCCAAGTGAAACTATGATCCAATCTGATGCATTCACTACATTGATTATTCCCTTTTCCTGGAAATTATGCACTCATACTTATTGACGAGCACAGAGCAAGTATGCTGGAAAAGGGAGAGGGGGTTGGGATGTGGACCTATGGACTAGGTATGTGTTTGTGTGTGTGTGCGAGTGTGTAATGGATATCTTGTGTGTGAGGAGGAGGGCCGAGGGAAGCTCATTCTGCTGATTGATGTGCAGTGAGTCTGGAGCGTGGCGTAATGAGCCGGGCTAAAATGTGTTTTTAATAAATGGCTGCCTCTCTAATGGGCCCGAACTGAAACCCTACACTCTGAACAGCGAGAGGGGGCTTGTACAGCCGAGAGGAATGTTAACAGTGATCCCCAAACCTCCCCCACTTTTTTAATTTCTCTCTTTCTCTCTCCTACTCTCTCTATGTCTCTTTCTCCATGGTCTGATCCTCAGTCATATTCAGTTAGTCAGTCTCACAGGCTTTCAGCTGTACAGCTACCCGTGCTTTCGTGTTCAGGCCTTATGTGCATACACAAGAGAAACTATTTACACATGAAACACCATGCCACAATCTTTGATTTTGTGTGTGTGTGTGTGTGTGTGTGTGTGTGCATGCTCACAGGGCTGCAGTGTGTTGTGAAGTCTGAGTGTGTGCAGTGCAGTGGGAATTACTGGAGCCAGGCCAGAACAAACATTAAGCTGCCTTATAAGGAGTCTGTCTGGAGTAAAGCATGTGTCTGAAGCCTCATGAGAGAAAGAAAGAGAGGGAGGGGAGGGACAGAGGGAGGGGAGGGAGAGAAACGGAGTGAGTGAGGGGAGAGCAGAAGACCTGTGCTTCGGAGGGAACAACACATGCTTTGAGAGAGGTAGCCCCATGTAATTATACCACTCTAATCCCGCCCCCTTCCTCTCCATTCCCACAGGCATCAGACGCTGGCACATGATTGGTCAGCTCCAGCCTGAGACATCCTATGACATCAAGATGCAGTGTTTCAATGACGCAGGAGAGAGTGAATACAGTAATGTGATGATCTGCGAAACCAAAGGTGAGAGAGAATGAGCGGCGACTGAGGCAGCGAAAGAGACGCCGAGGCCGTGCTGTTATGGGAATGCTATACTTAAGTTGAAGACAGGAGGCTATAAAAGTCGATGCTGTAATTACAGACCTGAACAGAGCGATGGTTTTATTAGAGTCAGAGACAATGGCACACATTGTGCTGCTTCGCCTTTACCTCATGTACAAAGGACTGCTATTAATACAGGCCTGGCAAAATCAAAACAAGACTTGAAGCGCAGAATTGCCAGTTGTTAACACGTAGCCGAGGACCTGTAAGAAGCAAGCTGAACAGATGTTTACTGAAAAAGCGCTTGCACGTCATTGTTTCGTTTCACAGCATTTACAATCATATTTACAACCCCCTTTGCCCCCATCTCTCTCTCTCTCCCTCTCTCTCTCTCTCTCTCTATCGTAGCCCGCCAGCCTCCAGGTGTTCCGAGCCATCGGCCCATCACCCCGCCGGGAGTGTACCCGCCCGACCCGCCCAGCTCTGCAGGTGGTCTGCTGTATCTGATCGTGGGCTGTGTGCTGGGCGTCATGGTGCTCATCCTGCTCGCCTTCATCATCATGTGCCTGTGGCGAAACCGCCAGCAGCACAACATGCACAGTGAGTCCAAATCCAGATCTGTGGAGAAATCCACTACCATATGTTATCCTGCTGGAGTATGATAACATGTGGTGGCGGATTTCTCCCCAGATCTGGATTTGGACTCACGGTGCATGTTGTGCTACCACTACCACATGTTATCCTACTCCAGCAGGCCTAGCGAGGCCCTTTGAAGCTTCTCTCTCTTCCTCTCTCTCTCTCTCTTTCTCTCTCTCTCTGTCTCTCTCTCTCTCTCTCTCTCTCTCTCTCTCTCTCTCCCTCTCTCACTCTCTCATTGAATGGGGTTAAGTAACTGAGTAAACAGTGTGGGCTGTGTGTATGTGTGTGAGAGAGCGTATGAGGTGGTGGCTGTGTTTGTGTGTGTGTGTGTCTGTGTCTGTGTGTATATGTGTGTGTGGCTGTGTGTAAAATTAGCCTACATATTCCACTCAAAGCAATAGGGTGCATTCAGGCCGTGTGATGGATTCTGATGCGCTCGGCCGCAGCTCGTGGGTTTGTAAAGTTATGTGTTAGTTAATCAGGACCAGAAATGCTGAGATGTTTTGGTGGGAGGTTTTAGCAAAATTCTCTCTCTCTCTGTCTCCAGAGTATGACCCTCCTGGGTACCTGTACCAGCCCACCGAAATGAACGGCCACGTTCTGGAGTACACGACCCTGCCAGGCTCCAGCCGGGTCAACGGCAGCGTTCATGCTGGCTATGGCCATGGTGGGCCCGTCATGCCCCAGGGTTGCCATCACCACCATCACAAACTCCCCAATGGTTTGACATTACTCAATGGATCTGGGCCCCTCTACCCTGCAGGGCACCCTCACAGCCATGACACCCCACTGCCCCACAGCACCATGGACTATGAGCACTCACACCTCCATCACATCCACAATGTGAGTGTCTAGAGAGACTGTACAACTGTAACCACTGTCTTTAAGCTTATGAGTATGGGTGGTCTTGTTTGAAAGCTTAACCAATCTGATTTTTTTTCACCAATACTGTTTTGAGGAGTTGAAAATTACAAGTGGGGTATTGGCCAGTATAACAGTACATAGTCAAACATGAACCTTCAGAAGATTTTTTTTTAAACAGTGCTTTACAGACTGATCTGATTTTCACGTGTCGGCTGTAATTGGTCAGCTTTGATTGTTAGTTTTCAATGAGTACATTTTATAAACAGTACAAATCAAGACTAAAAAATATAACACAAAGCACCACATTCATGGAGCAAGTTATTGCCGCCTCTTGGCACTTATTTGGTTGCTGTTTCAAATAGTGTCTCATTCCTGTAGGTTTTTTCTTTGAAAACATTTAAAGATTTATCAATTAAACATTTATCCATGTCTTATTGGCATTTGTGTCAAATCTTTGGAACCACTTTGTTTAATATCTCTTGGTTTCGTAAGCCAAATGACTTACCAGATATATCGGACCAAATGCGTGTTCAGTATTGTGTCCTGTGTCAGGTGTGAACTGTAACTTCAGAGTGAAGGTAGCTTGTGGGTGAAACACTGTGGAGTTAATCCTGTTTTTGCCTGGCAGGGGGGAGGAAGGTACACAGCTCTACCCCAGACGGACTCTTCAGACTGCATGAACTGCCAGAACTTCTGTAACAACAACAGGTGAGTTGTAAATGAAAGATGCTTCCAATCTGGAAACCCGTCATCTGGTCTGAGCCTCGAGTCATCTGATCCACACACACACACACACACACACACACACACACACACACACACATCCTCACTACGACATGCAGCCATCAGTGAAAGTTGTTTATGTATTCTAGTGTGTCCGGCCCTAACAGTTTATTCAGAGTGCAGCCAGTGGGGCTCTCGTAATGAGAACAGTGCTTGGGGCCAGGGGGGCAGGGGTGAATGAAACTGATACGAGTGTAAGTCATTCAGAATTTACTCTGTGTGTGTGTACATTAATCTCTTTCCTAGTTTATTTACCATTGTTTGTGTGTGTATATTTATATCTTGAGGCTCTGTTTGTTTTTGTGTTTACACTTGTGTCAGTGAGAAGGCAGCTGCTGCTTTGTCTTACCACCCAGCATAGAGGAACCGGCCCGTTCTCTGATAAAAAGCCCACAGGAGCCTAATCAGAGCTGGGGCTCATAGGATTAGAACAGTGATCTCTGATAGGATCTGAACATATAAACACAATGCTTAGCGTGCTGTGCTAACCAGACTAGGCTCATTGACAACACTGCTGGAAAGATTTCGTGTAGTGAATGAAGAGAGTTAATAAATGGGAAAGTAGGCTGGAAAACACTCGGGTATTCTTATAATAGTCTCAACTGCACGGGTGCATTTAGAAAAACAGACTTCCTCAGCATGCAGACGCTGCAACTACAAATCCACTCACTGGTGCTGCTCATTACACAAACAAACCCACTAGTGATGCCAAGTCAGCATTCCAGTTACAGCCAGCAACAGTGGTGAAAACCAACCACCAGCACAATCAGATAGCCAGATTGTAAAGAACACACACACACACACACACACACACACACACGCACACATTGTGGATGGCCTCTATCAGTACAAGTGTGAAAGCTGGCTTGGCCAAGTGCTCGTTAGTGCTCTCTGGCAGCTCTGAGTGGGAAGAATTGACATTTTGGCAAGAGAACAGCAGTTAAGAGCCATAGGGTGTACATTATTCAGACAAGTGTATTTGGAGAAAGTTTGGTCAATGTGCCATGTTGAGAGCCTCAGGGAAGGAGAGTCTAGAACTGCTCTCCTACTCAGTGGCCGCTCTTCCCATGCTCCCCATACGCCGTCTGATCCACATGTGTGTTTTTCGACCAGGTGCTACACGAAAGCCAATGGCAATTTCTCTGGCGGCACTCTTCCCCTAATGCACCGTGTGGCACCATGCCAGCTTGACGGCCTTGAGATGGTACCCCTGAACCACGGCTCTCCCCACTGCCGTGGCGGCGACAGCCCGCAGCTCCACAGGAACAGCGAGCAGGAGGAGGTCGCCGTGGAGACAGAGGAGGACACTGCTCTGACCCCGACCCACAATCCCTCCCATGTGCCAGTGGATGTGGAGCCAGGCGCCGATCTGAGGAGAGGTGAGCCAGAAGCCCAAAGATGTTCTCAGACTCCCAGCACTTTGTATTAAAAAACATTTTAATAGAGTCTCCTTTTGCCATTTTTAAATGAATGATCCTTGACTGGTAAAACTGTCGCAGTGCATCTTTAATGTAGTGATAGACAACACAGACGCTTCAGTTCCAGGGCCTGTCCATGATTACAATTCGGTGCCTAATACCAATTATCATATCATTGGATGTTATTGGTTACTAACTAAAATGTTAGTAACCAATAACATCCAATGATATTTTAAATTTGTTTTATATTTTTGTTAAATAATACACATTATTATGTAA
>JBBJLS010000018.1:17072707-17075207 GCA_037577275.1 Bryconaethiops microstoma
GGGGGGGGGGGGGGGGGGGGGGGATCAAAAAAAAAAAAAAAAAAAACCCGACAAGGTCTTTCTTCTTCCGTATTATATTCTGGCACAGCATGGTCATCTCTCACGCTGGCCGGATCGTTTCTGGAGTGGGCGAGGGATCCAGAGTGGGATATCCTGTGCATTTGCCTTGACATGCTTCTCCAAGTACTGGATGGCTCAATTTGCAGCTGGTGACTAAACACCAGGAGCTCCTTCCTGAAGGATACAAGTGTAAACATTTGGTGAAAGGCCAGACAGCACACTTGACCTTTGGCACATTCTTTACGCATTTCTCGCATTCTCCCAGGCCGGCGCTGGAGCTGCGTTTACGAGACCGCAGGATCTCATTCCCTGAATGACTTCCTGACCTGATCCAGCTTTGTGCAATGATTTTAATCACTTATCTTTCCGAGCCAGCGTTCCCTTGTTCGTTCTGTGTCCCCAACTGTGCAGTTCAGCCTCGTAACCAGTTTGCAATTATGCACAATTAGCCCTTACAATTCAGCCTCACTTCTGTTGGTTCTGTGGTCGGGAATGTTGCAGGGAATAACCCTCTGATCTCACAAAGGTCTGATTCTTTGGGAAATTATTCACTGAATCATTACAAATTCCTGATGGTTTGATTTGACTGAATCCGTTTGACTCGGCTTAAACTGTAGTCAAATAGAGGCAATTAAAAAGAACCACTTAAAAATGGTTCAATAAGCCATTTATTTTATTATTAATATTGATCGCAATAAAGTCCTCCAGCAAGAAATGTAGTTTGATAAAGGGGCATTCCAGTGTAAGAAAAAAACACATATAGCACTATTTGTCATAACATTCAGCATTGCATGCCTCAACCTCATTTGTTTTACAGAATTTACAATTTTGTTGTTTTTTTGTGTTTTTCACTCATACCATCCGGCACTACAATACCTGGAATGTTACACAAGTCATCACCATCCATCAGTCCATCCGTCTATCCATTATGACGCATATCCTAACCAGGGACGTGGGATGTTGGAGAATATCCCAGCGGTCATCTGATGAAAGGCTGAGAAACACCCAGGGCAATCACACAGACAGACAAATTCATGCACAATGTCACTCGGTCGTGAGTCACCTGTTCATGTCACTTTTCTGTGTGAGGAAACCAGAGAACCTGCCGGAAATCCACACATACACAGGGAGAGAATGCAAACTCCGCTTTCAGCGATAATATTCAGCTTCCCAGCAGCAATCATAGACGTCTGTGAGTTTGCTGGTGCATTTGTTTTCCACCCCTACATGCCATGTTAAAACTATGGTCTGCGATTATTTTGCATGGCAGTCAAAACGGCCTTTACTGTTAACGTAGACCGTTCTTGCTCACGTTAAACACGAGGCTCTTCTCTGACAGGCTGGAGTCGTACTTGCGAGACCTACTAATTTCAAAGAGCTCGCCCTTAAGTATCCACCCCAAAGCAAGTCAAGTTTCAAGTCAAGACAAGTTTATTCTCATACACAAAGGATATTCAATGTGCTTTACAGGAATAAAAAGAATATAATAAAATACAATAAAAAATCCAAAGAAATTAAAGAATACATAGCAAATCAATAAAAGAAGTCTAATAGAAGTGGTGATATTTAAAAGAAGCATAATTTTTAGCAGCTTTTAAAGCTACAGCTGGTGCAGATCTGAGCTGCATAGTGACTAAATGATTAATTTTAGCTCTTTTTACCACTAGCTGTGCAGCTCCTTCAGATCTAAGAGACCTACCAAGATTATAAACATCAAACATATCAGAGATGTATTTAGGGCCCAAAACCACACAATGAGTAATGCTTTGAAATCAGTTCTGTACTGAACTGGGAGAATTGGAGTGATGGGATCTCTTTCCTTGGTTTTGGTTAGAACTCTGGCAGCAGCGTTTGCTGTCTAATAGACATTTCGGGAATCTCAGTGAGGAGAGTGTTACAACTTTGCGGGAAATAAAGGCGTGGAGAAGTCTTGTTTGGACACAAAGGCACCAAAATGCAAATGGCTTTGTTATAGTTTAAATGTAGTCACTAAAACTAAGATCCATGATAATACCAAGATTTTACATGGGTAGACGTCTTAAGTGCTCTAGATTCCAGGTGAGCACGGAGAATTGGTCTTCCCTCTTTATTTCCAAACAGTATAAACTCCATTTTTTTTGTCTTTAATTAATTATTTACAGTATTTGTGGATTTTCCTCCCACCTTCAAGACAGATCATCAGGATGGTCTTTTCCTGGTCTTGACCCTCACTCTAAAGACTGCTGGTGAAACACAACACAAATGTTTTTAATAAGTTGCCTGAATGTGCCTGAATACCAAATTAAGTTGGTGTTTGCAGACATGTGAGTCCGTTGTGTTTTTTTCAACCGTTTTAAGTGTTGCTCAGCCACGGCAGCTCACAAGTGATACAACTGTCCCAGCTTTGGTCGTTTCATTGGGAGATGAGTTGGTGTTGTAGTCTTCCATGATCTAAGTAGGT
>JBBJLS010000018.1:17080207-17085094 GCA_037577275.1 Bryconaethiops microstoma
CAGACAGAGAGAGAGAGAGAGGCAGACAGAGAGACAGAGAGAGATTTAAATTCAGCGCGGCAGAACGGCCATTATGGACTTTCCCAGAGTCAGAGAGAGAGAGAGGTTTGGGGAACATATTTGGGGGCATACTTAGGGTTTACACTATAAAAATAGGCATTGTGATGAGCACTTTTCTTGCAACATTAGAACAAGGTTGAAGCTCTGCCTGTGACAAAAACCCTTGGTCTCATATATGAAAAATGTACTTTTCATTTCACTGGGTTTGAAACTATATCTTCTCACACTATGGGGACTCTAAAGCCTTTTTGGAGTCTTTTGCATTCTATTACCCATGCATTGGTTTCTGTTCTGTTGCAGTTGTATATTACAAAATTTGCAAGTTATATCTGATCTAGAAGTGATCCCAGCATTGATGCAGAACTGGATTTTCCAAATTCTGTGAGAATTCTCTTGTTTACAGGAGATGTACGATTATTGAGCCACTGCTATTGCTATGCAATATTGCTATTAACTGCATGAATACAGTAGACATTTGTCTGGAAAAAATCATTCTACTTGGGATGGGTGTCCTAATTGGTTTGAGCTGCTGACCACACTCACTTAATAGGCAGATGAGAAGACGATTGTCTGTCAGGGCCGTAGCTTAAATACTCTTGAGCACTGGCCTGTTTCTCTGTCTCTCACATTAAGACCCTATAACTTTTCAAAGATAACAACACATTTTAAACTCATGATTCAATTCTGTTATTCCAGTATTTCACATAATGTAAGCTACTTGTATATGTAGCCTATATGTGATTAAAGTCTGCATAGGCTGTATCTGTATACATATTAGCTTTCATTTTGACGTCCAGAAGCTAGTGCTTGTTTAGCAAATCTGGCAGCCACTTTCAAAATTAGTGTTGAGCCCTGATAATCACATACTACTTAAAAGCTGGGTGATCAGGTTTGCCAATACAGCTTCCACATATTTTAATGTGAAATGTTTTTTACTAGTAATTTTAATTTTTCAGAAGGCAATGTTTTGTGCTTCTACATGCCTATTAGGCTTGAGAGCTGTAGTGATGAATTCTAAACTCTTCCTCTGCGTGTATGTGTGTAGATTAAGTCCTGTCAAAATGAGAGTTATCAGCTGACCCACCTAGGTCTTCTGCTCAGACGCCTACTGTTCCTCATGACCCCAAACCACCAGGTTGGTCTCTTTCTCTCTGCCTCACACACACACACACACACACACTCTTTATGTAGTTCTGACTAATTCTGTGCCTTAAATAACCTAAAAGACAAGTTGATTCAGTTTCTTTTTGACACAAGGCTTGTTGTTAACCTTAAGAGGTTATAGTTATTGCCAGTGGTTAAGACCAGGTTAAGGAGAATTATTTCTCATTAAAACAATACATTCCATTTAAAGTATAGATTCCTAAATACCACATTTTATAGGAGTGGAGACACTTTATTTATAATTGTAATTTAATAGTAATTGATTGTACTGTTTAGTTTGTCATATGTGACATGGAAATAACAGTAATAATAATAATAATAATAATAATAATAATAATCATAAAACTTAAGAACAGTAGTGTTGCTTCTGCAGTTACTATTTATAATAGCTCAGAATAGGCCAGACATGTGTTTCCATCACATCTAATACATTGTGTTTAGTACTTCTGTGTGTGTTGTTTTTTTTCCCCCTCTCAGATGGAGTTTCTAGTGAGCTTTGCTCCATCTGAGGAGGCAAACCAGTGTGTGTGGCGTTGGACTCTGCTCAGAAGTCTTTGCACTGAGGTGCGTGTGCGTGTGGAGAGAGAGGTGCTGAGCAGCGCTCAGTCTGCACTGGATGCCTGGCAGGCCACAGGCTACAAGCTAGGACGCCTGCATGCACTGGTGAGGATGCTGCTTACTGTGCTTTTGGCTTTCATTCCCCAGTTCATTTGTCATGACAGGTTTTTTTTTCCTCTGTCTGGGATTTCTCCCTTGTCAAAGTTTTCAGTGAAACGAGCACTGAAGACTGAAAATGTGGATGTGATAGTTTGAACTTTTGTGCATTTGACATTTGGCCATTTGGAAAATTTTGGAGGAAATGGTTTGACAGAAAGAAAAGATGCTTAACAGTTTCCTTTCCACTGTTGCTGGCCGACCGCATACAGCAGTACCATCCCATGATTTGCACTGTGTGGATGCAGAACAGTGAAAAGCAGCTTGAAAATTAGTCCAGTCTTCACAGCTTACTTAGGTATATAATGAAGATTTATTGCATGGGTTTTAATTCCTGTGTGCTGGCAACCCAGACCTGGCAGCATTAAGTAAGATGTCTGTCAGCAAGTGTTTATAAAAAATAAAAAAATAAACCAAAACAAAGGCATAGATGCAAATCTAGGGCAAGGCAAGGGTATTGTGCTGTGTTCCCACAACTGACCCTGAATAAACTTTGATAAAGGGGGTGAAAAAAGTCCCAACATAGCTGAGCTTGAGAAAAAGAGTCGCTTTTGTATGTTTATCACTAAGAGGAAATCAAGGACATTTATTTTTATTACTAGGTTATGGCGAATTCTATTGTAGTGCATATTGAAATATCAGAAGTGCCTTTTTCCCTAAACATTTACTGGTGGCCGATGATAATACATTGTATGTTAAAAGTCTAAAACGTCAACATAAGTTATAACTAAATAACTATAAAGCCTGTAAGTAGAAAGGAGTAATATTAAGTGATGTACTTTCTAGTATAAGTTTATGCCTCAGATTTTTCATTTGAAATGTGCACACTTTAATTTGATTGTATTTATGTCTGTCTTTGAATGAAACAAATAATTTTACTTTTTGTTTTAATGAGCATTCTAGATCATTATCAGTAAATTAATGAGTGATCCCTGTCTTAGTCTTAATAGAACTTATTGGCTAGAAGGCTAGACTAGAGCTTCTCCATATGCTGTTGACGTACAATGTTTGATAAGTAATTTAACACGTTGTCCTGATTGGTGGTCCAGTTCATCTCATACATTTTATGAGAACTGCCAGAATGTAAAGAGGTTTTTGCCAAGTATATAAACTGTTCAGACTTTATACATCCAGCCATGGGAAAAAAACAAAAAAGAGTCCACTTTTCCCTTTTTTCTGTTCTCTGTTGGTACAATCTGGGCTGTGTGTGTGTAAAATGCACAGGTTGCTATTCTTTTATGAACTATTGCAGTGTGAGCTGTGTAAAAAAATAAGAAATACCTCCATATGGGTTGTAAGTGCAGTAGTGTTTGTACAACAGCTTTTCTATGTGCTGTATTCCAGCAGCTTCACTCCTGATTCAGTTTCTGATGGGATGAAACATGCACACACTATACAGTTAACATTACTGTTTTAACTGTTGCAATTGTAAAATAATGTTAGTGTTGTGTAGTTTAACATTTCCAAGGTATAATGAATTATTTATATGTATTATTTTTAATGCACAATTCACAGAGACCCACTCCCACAAATTACAAAAGCAATAACCAGAAAAAAATGATGCTGTCTCTTAT
Source organism: Bryconaethiops microstoma (assembly GCA_037577275.1). Classification (NCBI taxonomy): domain Eukaryota; kingdom Metazoa; phylum Chordata; class Actinopteri; order Characiformes; family Alestidae; genus Bryconaethiops; species Bryconaethiops microstoma. Next base: position 17,083,720 of record JBBJLS010000018.1, read on the forward strand.
TTTTTTCCATAGCTGTAATTATTGACCCCACTAAGTGTGGGCGATATATCAAATGTCCTCAATGTATCGCAGCTTGTTCTATGTGGGATGCAGTAAATAATTAGATGGTGAACATTACTCACTTTGACATTTTGCTTCTCTTGCTCTCTCCAATGGCACTCTCCCAAAGATGCATACTACCTCACTAAATAGAGCGCAGCGGAGCAGGTTGGGTAGACGATGCCAACCCAACTAACAAGGAAAGCTAAAGAAAAGATTCAGCCATTCCAGTTCTAATGTACAGAAGATTGTTTGTGTGTTACATGTTATGAAAGTGTTATTTGCTGAATGTTGAATGTTCGGTGCTAGATGAAGCACAAGAAGGCAGAATCTAACCAACACCCTCAAAGTCTTTGCCTCTGCTAAAACCAAGTTAAACATACATACAAAAGCATTGCAAATCGCAGAGTCATTCACTGATAGTGAAAATATTAAGGAGGCTTCTCTGTAGTTCAGAAGTTCTTTTGGAAGGTTTATCAAACAAAGAGACAATCAAATCAAGAGTCAAAGATATTCCCACGTCAGCTAGAAGTGCTGAAATAAATTACAGAATATGTCAGCTTAGCAAAGGAGAGCAGGGCCAGGGATCACAATGTCTAATAGGCATCATTTTGTAGTATTTGCATATTTGTAGTTGTTTGTCCATCTTTTTTGTTTCCAGTTTCCAGAGATGTGGACTTCGGTCTACCCTTTTTGACATTTGCTGTCATTGCAATGCTTTTAAAACAGCTGTGTTATGAAACTGGTTATAATAAGTTTATAACAGCTGTGTTATGAAACTGGTTATGTGAATTTCATTTGCAGCCACCTTGTGGTTATTAGTTAAGATAAACATTCCCATTCCACAATGTGCACAGGTAGGGTGATAAGATTTTGATCTTCAACAATATTCTCAGCCCTTTGCTCTTTCCTTCATCCTGATACAAAGTAATATTTTTATAGTTTCCTAATGGGAAACCCCTGTGGGAAATCCTCTGACATCATGCTGGGGTAGTTTTCCTTGTTTTGATTGTCCTCTACACACTTATGCCTACATGTTGGATAGTATTCTTGATCGGTTCATCTAAGACCCTGGTGGCCAACCCGCGGCTCCTTGCCTGATTTCATGCAGCTCTTACGTTGATATTGAAGTTTGTGTTTGTGTGTTTTTTTTAACATGCCTGTTCGCTTCGCTTGAGTTCAATACTAGAGCTGTAATACTCGGATCCTTTTTAGGATTCGGCTCCCTCTGAATCACTCACTAAACTGATCCGGGTGTGTAAGTCACTTGAGTCAGTATTGCCAAATCGACAGCTGTGAGTCAAATGAAGTGTTTGAATCGTCTTTTAAAAGAAAG
>JBBJLS010000018.1:17085194-17103209 GCA_037577275.1 Bryconaethiops microstoma
CTCTCTCTGTCTCTCTCTCACTCTGTCTCTCTCTCGCTCTCCCTCTCTCTCTCTTTCTGTCTGTCTCTCTCTCTCTCACTCTGTCTCTCTCTCTCTCTCTCTCTCTCACTTTCGCTCTGTTTCTCTCTCTCTCTGTCTGTCTGTCTGTCTCTCTCTCTCTCTGTCTCTCTCTCACTCTGTCTCTCTCTCGCTCTCCCTCTCTCTCTCTTTCTGTCTGTCTCTCTCTCTCTCTCTCTCTCTCTCTCACTTTCGCTCTGTTTCTCTCTCTCTCTATCTCTCTGTCTCTCTCTCGCTCCCACAGTCGTCCGTTTGTCCTCCTCTCCAAGCTATAATTGGACGCAGAGGCACAGCCTTCGCATGTCTGCAAACGTACAGCTGTTGCGGATGCTGATCTGTGCAAATACGACTGCTTGAGATGCTTTGTCTGCAACTGGTGTTTTCACGCTTACGATTTGGCCGAAAAGAAAGCGTTTGGAAGTGTGAAAGTCGAAAGATCCATGACGACGTGTGCAGAAACTCCAGCGGCCCTAACAGAGAAACATCTGCTGAACAGCCTGGGAGCGATGCATTGTGGGAAGGCCGGCGGGGGTAAAGGGAAGGAATATGAACAGCAGAGAGGAAAAGCAGATAAGGCCAGGGAGAGTGAGAGCGAGAGACAGAGAGAGAGAGACCCAGAGGAATCTAATGTGGTCCAGATTGCACAGAACTTTTATTGTTCCAAATCGGGCATGTTGCCACATGTATGTTTGTAGGCCAATATTATAAAAACTTGGACGAGAGAGAGTCCAGCGCAAGTCATGCATTCTCATATTAATCCCCGATAAATGTCAATATGCATATAATCATAAAGGACAGGCTCTCCTTTATTCTCAGGGGTGATTTATGATGCCTCTTCCCAGTCAGAAGACATGAACAGCATGTTCAAAAATGGCACAAATGTCCACATTTATTCAGTTTGATTTCGCTCCTCACCTTGCAACTGAATTATTATTGATGAGAAATTCTTATTTAAAAAAAAAAAAAGGTTTTTTTTCCCCTTTCATTGCTGTATAACTGAATTGGGACGGTTTCGGACTGTCCCACAGCACTGCAACAGCGTCCGCTTGATGGAGTTAGTAAGCCATCCGTGACATTGTTTACTGCAAGATCTAAAGGCAGCCACTGAGTCAGTGGTGTGTTAGTTTAACCTCCTCCCACAGCTTATTTAGGCTCCTGTTCATGTCTCTCAACAGCGCTCTTGTTCTTTGAAAAAGCCCTCTACTGCCACCTAGTGTCTACAATGACACGATACACATTACTGAGGTAATGGAAGGACGGTTTGTCAGGGATGCCTCTGTTTTTGGAGGACAGCTCTCACTGTATGTCACTGTATGTCACTCAAACAAACAAACAAAAAAAAAACAAGATCATTTTATATAACGTTTTAATATCTAGTCATATGCAAAATGTTTTGGGCGTTCATGGTCCAATTACATTTTATTAATTCTCTAAGTAGTTTTTTAATCATCTGCTGAGAGTACACTTCATTCATTCATTCATTCATTCATTCATTCATTCATTCACTTTTTGTAACCGCTTCTCCTTACTAGGGTTGCAGGTACCTAGAGCCTATTCTGGGGCCAACTGGCGCAACCACCACAGTTGATGTACAATTATGATCTATAAAATTAACATATTTAGGAAATATAATACATAAATATCAAATGTGGCCTGTGCAAATGACATGGCATGATTTGTATTTAGGGTCTTGTTTTTTCCCCAGTATGTGCAGAAGGAATGGCATATTTATGTTGTTCCCTGTAGAGCAGAGGTCCCCAAACACTGGGCTGCGGACATTCGGTACCAGGCCGTACAGAAAGACAGAATAAAAATATTTGAAACATCTGAAACATCTTTTATTTAGAAAAAAAAACAAAGACACGTCTCGTTCAAGTGATACGGTACATCAAAAATTAAGCCCTCAAGCTCGCAAAAATGAGCAAAAAACAAAAGCATTTTGTTTTTAGTTGTCTCTATACCAGTCTGTGAAAATATTGTTTTACATGAAACTGGTCCATGGTGCAAAAAAGTTGGGGGCTGCAGCTGTAGAGGATGAATTTAATTTAATTTTATTTAGTAAATCAATAAAATCAATAAAATATGCATGACTGTGATGTTCAAACTTACTAAGCCTTTCTTGATTATTACAAGGTAACAGCAGGACGTACTATGGTTTATGAGGTTGACATGGTAAACAACTACATTTACTCTTCACTTCATATGGTCAACAAATGCAAATTAGGCTGCAAAAACAGCTTTGGAATTCACTGTATCTGTGATGTCACACGAACCAACACATGATGCGCCTATTCGGCCTACACCAGTTTATCTCTGCCACTCGCAATTGTTTTATCAGAAGCTTTTTGAGCGAAGAACAATATAAGGCAGCCAATCACAACAGACCCATTTACAATAAAAGCAGCCTAAGGGGTAAAGAGAGTTTGGAAGGTGGTCATGCAAAAACTGCTTTTGATGAATAAAGAACATGAATATTCTGAACGTCCTAACAGGCAAAAAATGTAGGACATGTGCCCTTCAAGAGTGGTCTGGCACTCAAAAATATGCAACAGAGGCAGTGGTTCTGTGATTCGAAACTGATTATTGATAATAGTGACCATCACGGTGTCTTTAAATAAAATGGTTTCTAATAAAGTGGCCGATTGTTGCGTCATTCCTGCATTCAAAATGACAAGCATGGGCCACCAGAGGTACGAAATCGGACACAAATATGCCAGTTTTGCAGGTCGTCACTCTACACGTCTGTGCGTTCCACCGAAGGAGCTTCTCTTGTACTTCTGCTATGATAGCCAGAGCAGGAGGGGATTCATGAATTATTCAGAGATTCATTAGCCAGACACAATCTCACATTAGCCCAATTAGCAGAGGGCTAATCAACAGGTAATTCCACAGAATTAGGTCAGTGGAGGGAGAGGTGAAGCACAGGTGCTTCTAACCACCACACGCCTGCTGTTGCACTGTGCACATATGCACATGCACTAGATTTATGCACACTGAGGTAACCGTATGGCTATTAGCCTCATGTGTGTGTCTGTGTGCGTGTGTGGCCAGACTTCTCTGTAACAGACACAATGGTAGGGGTACTGTTGTCACCACGGAAACCATTTGTTGCCTGGCAACCGACCCATCAAGCCAGGCTGTGAGCGTGGCATCTAATGATGGGATTCCAGCAGCTCAGAGTGGGAAAATATATCCGTTTGTTTTGTGTGTGTGTGTGTGTGTGTGTGTGTGTGTGTGTGTGTGTGTGTGTATTCCTAAGTGACTGAGTAGGTGGGTTGAAGGCTGAGAGAACATCAATAAAGTATTGAGATGTGCTTTAATAAAAAAGGGCTAGAGACTGAAAGGAGAAAGAAAAGAGAAAACAGGCAGAAGGCTAGCGAAGGCAGAAGGAGCAAACCTGAATGGCCTCTATTTTAGTGTTACCGCCATGTTATGAGTAAGTGAGGGCTCCATTAGTGTGCAATCATGTGAACTTTACCTGGCTTTGAATACATTCCAGTTTCACCAAACACCCCGATGCCAAACGACTATTGCTCCAGAGATGTTAGTCGTCGGTAGATGGATCAACTACTGCACCTTGACACTAAACCCACGGCTAGATCTGAAGAGAGAATGCAGCATTTTAGACAGAGTTACAGCAAGTATACTCCTTAAAAGCACTCTATTTATTCTATTCACAGCTCTTTTGTGGGTGGATGTTTATGTCATGTCTTTGACACAATAGTATTCCAGAGACAGAGGATTGCTTGGAAAGTTTGAAAGCTTTCCAGAAGAAACTGTCAGAACAAAACCCTGAATATCCATTTTGTCTTGTTCTTTAAGTCTGTACCTAATTGGACCTTTATACATATACTTCGTAATGAATGCTCCCCACAAATAAAATGGAATAAAATGCTGATGTGCCCTTTTGGAGTACACCTAAAAATTCTACCAAATCTAGACAACTGTATAATCAGTTTTTTAAAGAAATGATCTAACAATACAGATCTTATAACTGTGCATTGTGTACTCCCATTTTCTGACCGCTTTATGATGTCCAGCAACAGCATAGTCCCACTACATGGGCATACAAATACAGACTGGAGCCCATCTGTTGTCAATTTGACAGCCAGTCTACCTCATTCATCAAACTGTGCAAATTGTGTTACTCATATGGCTGTGTGTAACTGAGTGTGTGTGATCAGTTTCTTTGTTTGGATGGTGGACTATTCTCAACACAGCATGATATGATAGTGGCATGGAGTTAGATGATGTACTGGTATGAGTGTATCAGGCACAACCATGATACACATATTTTTGCACTCATCCCTGTCATTGTTGGGATGAGAGTGGTCCACTACCCAAAAATATCTAACATGGAGTGATGCCACAGTTCTCCATGGCCTCACTCTGTCTGAGCGGGTCTCTCTCAGCATGACGTTAGCCAGTAAGCTGACATAACAGATTTGGCCGTTAAAGTTTTCCTCCAAGCAATGGACACCGAGCTGACCAGTTAAAAAAATGCAGTGAAAATATTAGAAGTATTGTGCGATTAGGTGAGTCCTAGCTAAATATTTTGTTTTGGTAAAAGCAGTGTTTAAAGTTTGTCAAAGTGACATTCACATGAATGCCACTACCCAAGGTTTCCCAGCAGAACGTTGCGCAGAGCATCACACTGCCCCTGCTTGTTTGCCTTCTTAACATCCTGGTGCATCCTGGTGCCAGCTTCTACCTACGTAAATGACAAACAAGCACCCGGCTGTCAACATGGTGTAAAAGAAAAGATGATTCATCAGACCAGGCCACCTTCTTTGCTCCAAGGTCCAGTTCTAATGCTCTCATAACCAGGGGTTAGCAACGGCTCTCTGATCAGTCTGTGGTTACACAGCCCCATTTTTCAGCAATTTGCGCCATAGTAGCTCAAACAGTCAGACAAGACAGGCTAGTCTTATATTATCCATGTGATTTCATTTGAAATTGCCAAATTCATGAAATATATTTGTACTCTTTGATTTTTTAACTCACCTAACTACTAGTACTGAAACTTTGAAATTGCAAAGCAGAGAGAGACAAGAAAAAGAATGAGAGAGAAGTGCGTTGGTATCAGCATATTTTAAAAAAATGCATATACAAAATACAAAGAACAACGTAAAGCAGTAAGGTTTAACAATATTAGAGCTGTTGTTTTCACATCTATTTCTTGGAGCATCTACGGCATTTAGCAGACGCTTTTATCCAACGCAACTTCCATTCCATAACTACAGGGGACAGTCTCGCTGGAGCAACTTGGGGTTAAGGGTCTTGCTCAGGAACCCAATGGTGGTGTGCTGGAGGTAGGACTCAAACCCACGACCTCTTGGTCCAGAAGCAAGTATCCTACCACTAGGCCACCACCATCTATGTAATTTGGTTAGTACTGACTGAACATGGGGAACATGGGCAGTACATAGTGTTACATTACGAATTTACAATACGGATTTTTTACTTTTACTAATTCACTAATGACCTCAAACTGGCTGCTATGGCTGCTATGTTCTTTAACAATAGTGAAAGCTGTAGTCAATACCGTTTATCAGCACTTTCTTACACAAATGAACAAATTGTAGCAAATTTATTGTACACACAGAGCACTTCTGTCTGAGGTAATGTTGCTACCTATACATTGAGTTCCCCGGAAGCCCAGCCACACCCATCTGCTACACCCATCTCATACACAGCCCTGCAATCGCCCTAAAGATCACATTTCCCAGACTTCTAACCACGCCCCTTGGTCATGCCCACCAGGCATGCAGGTGGAACTTATCTCCGGGTCCGCTATATAAGATAAGATAAGAAAAACCTTTATTAATCCCACAAGTGGAAAATTTGCATTTTTATGAAGAAGAATCTTCATTTATCACATACATAGTCATACAACTACAACACACAATGAAATGATTTCTCTGTTTTTAACCCATTCACCAAGTGAAACAGTGGGCTGCCACCAATAAGGCGCCCACGGAGCAGTGTGTAGGGACGGTACCTTGCTCAAGGGTACCTGACACTAGCAGTTGGGATTTGAACCCTAACCACTAGGTCATCCAGCTAAACATGGACATGACACTCAGACTGCATTCACTTATGAATTTACCTCCCGTGTTTGCCTGGATTACCTTTTGCCTTGTTTCTTGTGGATTACCTGTGTTTATTGGACTTTGCTTGTGTATTGACTTCTTTGGATTTCTCTTTAGGTTTGTACTTTAAACTACCAGTACAAACTCTGTCTCTACTACAATTCTTGCCTGCTGTATTGTGTATTTTGGTTGCCCCATTTTCTGCCTTCTGTGAATCTACTCTGCCTGTTTCGTTTGACTGTTCTCTGCCCTGTGGATTATATACTGCTCATTCACTTTTTCCTGCATATTCTTCAATAAAACTTGCCTTTAATTGCGCGTTCATTGTCTGCAACTGAGCTTACCTCTGTATCATGTCAGTTCACATTGTTTAGCCTGTATTATGTTGATTTAATTTGTATTATTAGAGTTTAATACTCAAAGGTAAGGCAACAGAACCAGCATTTTTTTTGAGCAAACATGTAAACTCTAATACTTCTACAAATTTGTAAAGAGTTTATGCTGAGGTAAAAAAAAAGTAAGTGTTAGATCTACAAACATTTAATATGAAAAACAAGAAGTTAAACTGATATTAATAGACACCAAAAGAAGACAAACATGTTTCACAAAAACACAAGCAAACAGCACAACAGCATTAACAGGAACAAAGTGCAAACAGATGGTATTATAAGCAATTTACAAAGAATCAACCGAAACAAACTGAAACACAGGAGGTAAATATACTGACTAGACAATGGGAAACACTTGAGCTGGAGAGGATACAGGAATAAGACACAAGTGGGAAATCTAAGAAGGAGGCAGGACTAGGACAGAGACAGTCAGAAAAACAACAAACTTGCATGACAGACAGAGACACAGGACCAGGGTAAACAAAACAAAGAGAAATGAAATAGGGTTACCATAAATAATGACACGGACAATGAAATGGGAAAAATTTACTAGAAGTGAAGAAACAGGGAAAAGTCAGGGAGACCATTACAGAATCCCCCCTGTGAGAGCACAACTCCCGAAGCATGAACAAAAAACCTGAATCTGTTTGTGGCAGGAGAAAGTGGAAACAAAACAGGACAAAGACTGAGCAAGAGGCTGGACAGAAGTTTGGACAAAGTACTGGACAAGGGGCTGGACAGAGTACGAGACAAAACATGGGACATGGGGTTGAAGAGGAGATTGGATAGTGGGCAGGACAGGAGAATGGACACTGGACAGGTGACTGAGTAGGCAAAATAACTGGGGCAAGAACAATTACACAGGCACAGCAACAGGGACAGTCACAGGAAAAGAGACTGACAAAACACGAGACACTCAGACAGGAATTGACAGCATAAGAGGGACAGAGACAGGAACAGGGACATGAACTAATAAGAGAGCAATGGGCAACTGAGATAACAGCTGGACAGGAAACTGAGACAAGGGCAAAACAGAAAACTGAGAAAATGGCAGAGCAAGAAACTGAGAAGAAGGTTGGGTAGCAGCCACGTCCTGGGCTGTTGAACAGCAGAGTGTGCCATCAAAAATGAGGTGTTCTCTGGGGCAGCGGGGGAAGCCAGCAACAAAGTACTTTCCAGAGCAGCAGGGAGAGCTGGTGATGCTGGCAGCACTGTGAGACAGATCACCTACTTGGCCAGTTCCTCTAGGTTCCTTGGCTCAGGACAAGGGGGAACTTCACAGGGGCTCTTCTTCCTATGACCCTTTTACTGCAGTGAGGGACAGCTCTGACTGGCCGTCTCCATTGCCTGCAGAGCCAGGTTTTCAGCCTTCACAAGAGCAAGGCTGTCAACCTCCAGCCTCTCCTTGACAGTTTTCTCTGAGTTGCTGGGAATTTCACCTATGTGTTGGATGTTTCTATGTGTTGGATGTTTCTATGCTTAGAATCATCCAACACTTTTGAACATGAAAATTGAACATGTGAGTGGCTCAGCATTGGAACCCCTGCTGCCACATGAAGTCCCAATCAGAACAATCTTGTCTATCAGATTATATATTGTTTGATATGAGGAAGACTATTCCATAGTCTTGCACAGCAAGGCTCAGAGCTTTCCAAGAAATAGCACCATCCCAATAATGAAGTAGAATATGACACCTGGCTCAACAGACCCAGCAGTGTCAGACTTGTGTGTCAGGTAAAGGCTGCTCTGGTAAAGGCAGCTTATTTACACTAGTTGGTGTCAGCTTTTGCTGGCATTGAAAACAGTTACGTTTTCACCAAATTTCTAAATACTTTCTGAACAATTTCTGAAGCAAGTAAAAAATCCATCTAAAGATCTACACAGACCATAATGAGCATCAGTGAGATATGTCACAAACATCCATAGCATTAGTTCTGTAGTTCAGCTCTGCTGGGTTAATAGCTGATCACCAATTGAAGCAGTAAAAGAACTGTGATCTACTTTCACTGTGAACTACTTCTTCTACTTCATAGAGAAAAGGACAAACATGCTGCAAACAAGCAGCACATGAAATGGCGTCTTGGCAGTGGCCAGCATTGTTTCCCTTCCTATGCTGTAAATGCTGAATGTTGTAAGAAAGGAGAATCCATGAGAAATGAAGGTGAATCACTCGATACCACCACTGCTGAACTGAAAAAGTTAGTGAAATCCAAGGTCAAATTAAAGGCTTAAATGTATAGTTGTCAAGAGTCGCATGCAGGAGCGGATTCAGAGTTTAAAAAACAAGTAGTAACTCCAGAGAAGCTTTCAAATGTTTAGGTTGCTAAGCACCAGAGATGAACTGATGCGCCCTTTGGAGTAACTACCAAACAGATAACGTTTTAGCATGTGGCACTCAAGTTTAGTGGCCAAGACAAAAGCAGATTTGTCTTTAGTTAGTCCTAATTGTCAAAGGACAGATCAATGGGTTGTTGTAGAGCCATCTTAAGTATTTTTCCTGCTGGGTAGGAAAACCAAGTCACCAACAACCTGCTCACATTACCTGATTAGCCCACCAACAGGCTTCTGGTTGTCTTGGAAAATGAAACCAACCATGAACGGTCATTACTCCAAACTGCGTCATTGCATTGTTTTACAATAGATATTACCTTGTGACAGTTCATCTACTGATCCAGCACTCTGAAATTGCCAAGCTCAAATTCCGAAAGATGTTTTGACTTTGCTGAATCATCTATCCCTGTTGAGTGCAAAGAAAGAACAGCATTCAAATTGCTATACCTGATACCTTTTCACAACATAACTTTGACTTTGGCCCTAATGAAGCATCACATCAAGTTGAGTGACAAGACCACCATTAAGTTTAGAGCTTGATCTGCACACCCCCAGGGGCTGATCAGAGGCATATTCAAGAGCAGACTACAGTAGGAACTAGAGTAATCTGAGAATTTTTACACCTATGGTCATGTTAAGAAAGAAAAATGGTGACATAAGACTTTGCCTTGACTATGGGAAGTTGAATACAGTCGGCCCCTGCCAAGTCGCGGTGATATAACCCTGTACTCAGAGGCAGGAGGTTTAAATGTAGCCAATCTGAGAGCATTTCATTTCTTCTTGTTGCTGATTGGCTGCTGCCCTGTGATGCATCTCTGGCAGATGCAGTCCAGCATTCCTGCATCATAACAGTTTCCCACATGTAGTTATCTCGAGTTTACCTTTACATTTTAAGGGTAATGTATTAAGCTGAGTTTAAAATTAAATTAAAGTGTTTTGGGAGCATATTTGCTATCGAATTAAGTTAATAGAATCAAAACATGAAACAGATTTTGTATGCCCCTCGGAATTGTGAGAGTTCAACAGTATGCCAAAGGATATTACAAATGCTCCAAGCACATTACAAAGGCTTATGGAAAAATAAGTATCTGACAAGAAGTCATTCTGTTCTTAGAAGATTTTATTGTAGTTTCCATAACTCTTGAAGAGCATGCTTTGAGTCCATTAGTGTCTGGAAAAATAGGGGTTAAAACCATATCCAGAAAATGTTCATTCTTTTTGAGATACCTAGGACATCTTCTGTCACAGAAAGAAATGAAAACTGATCCTGAGAAAAATGAAGCTGTAAAAATGTGGACTGAGAACCTCAAGGGGTTTATTGAACTGTATTCAAAGATAGGAAACCATTGAATGACCTAACTGCTGGATATCCTCCAGTAAAGAAGAACTGTAGACTCAAAGATAAAACAGCCCAGTATTATAGTCCTAAAGAACCATTTTGAAGCCAATAGACAAAAAGCTGCCAAGAAGCATTCAACACAATTATCACCAAGCTGATTTCTACTCCAGTCTTGGGTTCGCCAGCCCAAGGCTGCTTTATATTCTTCACACTGGTGCTTGCAGCTTTGGTCTTGGGGCTGCACTTCAGAAGCAAGAATGCCACATGTTGGCTATTGTTTTGCCAGCCACAGTCTTTCACAAAGTGAAGCAAGGTCTCCTCCTCAGAAGCTCAAGTTTGTGGCTCTTGTCTGCAACTGAAAAATCAAGTGATTATCTATTGAAATTCATTCATAGTCATCATTGACAGCAACCATTTGACTACTGATGGCTGTCTCCCTGTTATGCCATTTTTATTTAAACTTCACTACTAAGCTGGCAAACATAACCTAGATAAACAACAAAGAACTTAAGCTCTGAAGATCATTATCCAGTCTGCTATTCTTTAGGTCTTTTAAGACCCATAGAGCTGGTACATATTCATGAAACTTAGAAGCTGCCAAGTGAATCTACCATAAAATACTCCTCCAGGCAGAACTTCATAGTTAGTCCCAAGTCCTAGTTTGAAGTCAGCAAGAAGACATTCAAAAGACATTTTTGTTGTCCAGGGTACAGGGAGACACAGCACACATAGGTGATGACATGACATAGGTGTGTCATGCAAAGTTCTTTAGTACCTTTGCAAAATTACAATGTGAAATCAAAACTAACCAGATGAAATTAATACTGTTTACCAAAAACATGAACTTTGGTTCAGATCTCGGTCAGGACTTTCAGGTGTGAAAACGGCATTACATCATCATGTAGTTCTATCTGAAGTAGTCAATTCATGTAAAATATTTAACTCATGGTACTCAGGTTTGCAGAGTGGAAAGCTGAGAGAGAGAGAGAGAGAGAGAGAGAGAGAGAGAGAGAGAGAGAGAGAGAGAGAGAGAGAGAGACATGTTTCTGGCATCACATCAAAAAATATATGTAGAACACTTTTATTGTAATAAGACAAAGAATAGTGGTTTAAAGTGGGAGTTAAAGGAAGATGGAAACTATTTCATTGTAATTGTTCACATTTTAAGCTGATTAAGATTTTGATGCTGTTACCCATTTTCCCCCAATTTCATTGTATTTGAAGGTCTATTTTGTGTTATTTTCATTCAGTGTGTCTTACTGAGGTTTAATACTCAAAGGTAAGGTGACAGAGGTATCACTTTTATAGAGAAAATATATTGTATTTATATAGCTAATTGATATACTTTCAAAATTCTCAACAGAGCTCAATGCTAATATTTGTTCTTAATGAGAAGTCACAAAGCAAAGTGGTAAAACATGAAATAGTGAACAAGGCAAGGATGCAAACCCATCTGGAGGAAACTTGCAATGCAAAGGACATAAAGAGGGCTCACAGTAGTGATGTGAGAGCACATGGGGGAATGGACAACTTCTGATTTGTCCTGGTGAACTTAAATATTCCACTTGCCTCTCTCAAGTAAAGCCAAGACAAATTAATGGACCCATCATTAAGGCGCAGCTAATGCTCCTGCTTCCAGCGAGGAGGGGTTGGACGTGTCTCATCATCTTACAGCCCAAGAACAAGGCAGCTCCCAGTTTTATAAAGCTGGGGCAAGACTGGAAACTCACCTAAATTCAGACATGGTGCCTCCCACAACGCTGCCTCAGACTTTCACCTCGCCACATCCACCTGTCTCCTTCCCCACAACATGAGTGGCACAGAGCGGCTGGAATGAGTCTGCCCTACTTGCAATCTTTTGAGGTGGTATTCACTCATAGCTCTAGAACAAACTGATGTGTCGGGGTGCTACTTTAGCTGGACCAGGTCATCATGCTTACGAACTGCTTGGACAGCCACCTTCAAGAGTGGCATTCCTGACAAGTAAGAGTGGGATCCCTGGAAGTTTGTCTGCCTGCTTGGAGAGTGCTAAATTTCATAACATCAAAATTAACTGGTGTACTAGTTCAGTCACCCCTAGGCCCAATCCTCACACATCCTGCTTCCCCTCAAGGTCAATATCTCTCTGTTCCACCTCTGTCAACAGTCCCCAGTCTCATGTGCAACCCTGCATACACTTCCTTGATGGCTGTTTTTCCTCCAGTGCATAAGTCTTGGAATAGTGCATCTGACCTCTTCCCTGGGGCATTCTTGCCCTGGTCTCATATTTATCCCCTTTCAGAACCTTGAATACAGGCCATAGAGGAATATGTGGCTGAGGTGCTCCAGGCAGTTCTTTGTAGAAAAGATTACAGTGGACCGCACCCTTGCATTGACTTTCTTAATTCCATCATAGTAAAGTGAAAATATCGTCTTTCATTAATCCCCATGGTCATGGAACAACTCTGCATTCTTACTAAGCTTAACGTATGTAGTGCGTACATCCAGCTGGCGACCTAGGAGTTAGACCATTCACCCTGTGATCAGAAAGTCATGGGTTCAAATCCCAGGACTGCTAGTGGCACCACTGAGGTACCCTTGAGTAAGGTGCCATTCCCACACACTGCCCCACAAGTGCTGTGTTCCTGGCCGCCTGCTGCTTCAGTTGGGTGAATGGGTTAAATGCAGAGGAAGAATTTCATGCTGTTTACACTGTATGCTGTGGTGTGTTCACGGATGACAGAATGGTCATTTTACACTTGTTAGAATTTGAGCAGGCAATGAGTGGAAGACAGCTTTTAGCACCACCTCTGGCTACTATGTGTTCTGCATCTCATTTCTAGGATACCATATCATGCCCAATCACCTAGAAATGCTAGGAGATATGGTATGTGCTGTATTTCGGTGTTCTGCAGGGCCACTCACATAACTCCTCAGAAGTAGTCCTCTTGGACACCTAAACCCAGAGAGGCATTTTCCTATCACAAATGTCTCTTACCAGCTGCCCATGTTCCTAAACTGCCTGACCCTGTGAAACCTTTTATTGTGCAGGTCAGCGCACTGGAGGTAGGGGTGGGAGTAGTGTCATCTTAGTGTCATTCTGACCCCTGAAAATCTGTTCTCTTGCACTTACTTTTCTTAGAAGCCCTCTGCAGAAGAAAGGAATTAAGACATAGGCAGCCAGGAACTGTTAGCGGCTGTGTTAGAGGAGTTGGTGGCATCAGTTGTAGGAGACACAGCATCCTTTCATGGTTTAACCATACCACTGCAAAGTTTGAGTACATCCAGCAGGCTTGGTGGCTAAACACCTGTCAAGCAAGGTGAGCCTTGTTATTCACTAGATATGACTTTGGCCAAGTTAAAAAAATGGTAAGTCAGATGCCTTATTCAGGTGGTACACATCTCCTTAGGTGACTGGAGAGCCCACCCCGCCATCATTCCACCCCCCAATTAGGAGTCACAGCATGCAGGTACTCCGGTGGGTATAAATAAGTATAAATATAGCAGATGGGCACATAATTATTTTATAGAGGTTATTATGGCAGACAAACTTAGTTATCTGTCTAAGGCACAGTTTAAACATTTAACATTTAAAAAATGGACTGTTCTGGTCAAATTAGCTCTGTAATATATTTATACAGAGAGAGAGAGCAAGGTAATAAAAAAGACTTATGTCACTGTTTGTTGTGGTTTACTTAAAAATAATCAGCCTGCTAATGCGGCTATGCGTTCAGCTGTCCTTACCCATGAATGGCTTGGTAAGAGACCACAAGTTCACACCACATCCCCAAGTGGTGCAGCGGTAGAGTCCCGGACACTGAATCAGAAGATTGCTGATTCGAATCTATGGGGTGACAAGATTTTGTTCAATGCAAACTTTTTTCGACCATAAAACCGATGTTTGGGTGTGTAGCATTTGGCAGATACACTTATCCAGGACGACTTACAATCATTAGTTACAGGGACAGCCCCCTGTAGCAACTGAGGGTTAAGTATCTTGCTCAAGGACACACTGGTAGAAAATGAGGCTTGAACCTGCAACTTTGTGGTCATCAGGTTCACAGGCAAGTGTTTTACCCACTAGGCTACCACAACCCACACATAATACCCATGCAATCACACTTGACATTCTTTCGCAGAAATGTAGCTAGGCCTACCTTGGTCTACCTTTGTAGGGATGGTGGTCAAGAAAACTAAAGGCATCAATGGAACTATAGCTACCTTCCTCAGTCACTTATAACCAGTCATTTGAGGGCCGTTACAAAGACTGCCTTGATTTTGATTTGCTACAATATGGTGATAACACTAACAAAAACATATGAAAATTCATTTAAAGTCAAGTCAAGTAGGTGTTTATTGTCATTATAAACATTTACTCAGTACACAGTGAAATGAAAACAGTACTCCAGGACCACAGTGCAAAACAAAGAACGAAAACACAAACACTGCACAAGTACAGAAAGAGAGTGCAAGAAAATACAAGAGCTACAAAACGATATTACAGGACAGGTCAGCACACAGTGCAGCCAACAAATGCTTTAACAGTACTAGTGTGAGTGAATACAGTATTATAACAGATACTGTTGTCTTGCAATCATCAGGAAAAAAAAATACAGTAAATAACTGCAATTCTAGTCAAACTTAGCCTCCTGTGACTCCTGTGACATGGAACATCAGAAATAATGGTATTTACTGGTAAACATCCCAAAGTTCTGAATGTTCCTGTTCTGAAACAGCGATTGCTTATTTCAATTTGATCCCAGGATCATTTCTTCCCTTGAACTGGTTGCTCCACTTGCAGCTACATTCTTCCGCACAGCTTATTATGCTGTGTATTTATGCAGAATGAACATTTTATAATAAACGTCAGCTGGTTTGAGGTCGCTCATCATTGTTTTGCATTGTGATTTTATTGTACCGAGACGCAGACCCCCTGGATCACAATGACTCCAAACTGTTTTGGCTTCTGTGGGTAATAATGAGGCTTCAGATCTGATTCTTTACTTCCATGAAATTCTCTAATAACCGCATTGTTCCACAGAGACTCTGCTGTAATCTTCACACTCCTTCTGCCTGCACCGTGTCACTCTGTGTCTGCGTGTTATTGCAATTTTCTATATAAAACACAAACACAGGGGAAGCTGGCCCTCTCTGGAGGACGCCTCCCCTCTAACAAGATTAATTAAATCTGTGAAAGACAAACAAGGCAACACTCCTGCCACACCGCATGCACCCGCGCAGCGATGCACACTTGCACACACAAGCTCCGCCCTCACTCACCTAGGCCTAATTAATGGTGCTTCTTAATTACTCAAGTCATGAATTTTGTCTAATTAGATGTTTTTTTTCTTTCCAACTACCCACGTTTTGCCGTCGTTCTGAGTGCTCGCAGATCCTGATGCATCTGCTGGACTCAGAGTCGCTCTACTTCTGCCTGATGCAATTAACCTTTGACTTTGAAAGAGTTGGACTCATTTCAGATTCTTTTCATATAATTTGAACGTGTTTCTTACACTTAACCACTTCCCTCCTGGCTCACATCCACCCCTCCTTTATGTCATCCTCTCGCACTCTCTCATCTTGTTATCCAACTCAGTCACTCTCTCTGAGGGTAAACCAATTTCCATTCTTGTTTTAGTCTTCAGATCCTTGCCAGTTTCCATGACAACACAGCTTTCTCTCTCTCTCTCTCTCTTTCTCTCTCTCACTCTCTCTTTCTTTCTTTCCCCACACCTCAGGATCTTTTCATTCCCTGCTGCTTTTTTTTCCCTCTCCTCCTCTTCTCTTGACCTTCCTCCACTGTCTCGTTTTCTTTCTCTTCATGTCCTGTTAGGTTCCTCTCTCCCTCTCTCCAGCTCTCATCTTCGCTCCTAATTGATGTTGTGGCAGTCGTTGCGGAAAGTAATAGAGAGAGAGAATAGCGGAATATAGATCACAAAGAGAGGAGAGACAGAATAAAGAGGGGAGACAGAAGGGGATGAACAGAGACAAAAGGGAGGAATAGAAAAGAAAGAGAGGAGAGAGACAGCAGATTAGGTGGTTTTCCATTGCAGATTTTAGGCGGGTTTCCATGGCAGAAGGCTTTTCTGTATAAAAAAATCAAAAGGTTTCCATTGAGTGATGTTGTTTCGATTAAAGCCGGGTAAAGCTGGGTTTTCTCCTCATTCTGATTAAACATGATGACTGATTTTCAAGGTCTTATCAGTTTTGGCATGGCGGTTTTGATCCACCGCAGTAGCAGTGATGGTGTGTAATCATAAGCTCCGACGGCATGTGACGCATGCAATAACAGAAAGCCCCCCTTAAAATATCAGGGCTTTCTGGGAGGTCACTGTCCGCAATGATTTGCTGCCTGCTGTCTCAAATGGCAGTGATTTCTGCATCTCAAACCAACTGTAAAAACCATCTCTGTCTCCTCTTCTGACCACACACCACCGTGTGACCCCTTCTTTCATGTCATGTGACCTAAATGCAAAAAAAAAATTTTTTAAATCACTTTTGTGCAAATCGGCTTTATAGTAGCATTGTCTGAAAAACCACCTATTGTGTAAAGGCAAGATTTTATTTTCAAATTCATGTGTTTCCGTTTCTCATTTTTACTTCACAATTTCAAACTGTGCTCTAAGCAGGTTAGTGGAACCCTGAAGAGAAAGATACATTCAGAGCAGAGAGAAGAGAAAGGGAGAAAGAGACAAAGGGGAAAAAGAGAGTAGAGGGGAAGAGAATAGAGACCAGAAGGAGATCGAAGGGGTGAGGAACAGAGAGAAGAGAGTGTGAGAGAGGAATAGAAGATAAAGAGAGAAAAGAGAAGTACATGAAAGAGAACAGAGACTGAGAGAGGAAGAGACAGAAGGAGAGTGTGAGAGAGAGACAAAGCATGCGTCCCAAATATGTCTCTCACCCCACGCAGCGCTTCTGACGTCTAAACAATCAGCACGGAGAGGAAATGATTTGGGCGTCTCTTCGTCCCCCTCAGTGAACACGTCTCTCTTTCTCTCCTTCATCTCTCGTTCCCTCCAGGCCGTGCCTCATGGAAATGAATCAAATACCTGCGTGAATGACAGCAGCTGATTGATTTCCTGTGTTTATGGACATGCGGGTGAATACACTCGTGATAAAAGCTGCTCCAATGTAGCCATTAAAAAAACATTAGTAAGAGCTGCGTACCTGAGCTCTTCTGTCCCTCTTTAACAACTTTCCTCCTTTCTGCAGTTGCTTTCTCAACCATATCAACCCTCACCCTCCCCACTTTCTCTCTCTCTCTCTCTCTCTCTTTTCCCCTCCAGGCTTGGCACTGGAAACTGTAACACAATACCCTGTCTGGGAAACAAAGGAAAAAGACTCCATTTCCTAAAGGAATATGAACTTGCAATTGCTGGAGTTAAAGGTATTTAAAGAAAGCCCTGTCAGTGTACAGAGCCCTGTTTGACTTTGAATCCCAAACAATGGAATTCATTTTCCACGGACCAAGCCTTGCGTGCTCCGTATACAATAAGTGGCCCAAAACTTTTTCATTTCAGCACGATTAAAACGATGATATGCAGCCTGGATTTCACGATGTTTCATCATGCCCTTCTAATTATAATAAAGGCCTGGTAAAAAGGAAACTATTAAAACTCACACACACACACACACACACACAGGCAGATTTACAGACTGTTGCTATTCATATGCAAAATTCGATTAAAGAAATCATGTTTTTACAGAACTCATCTAGTTCAGTGTGAAACTGTACTGCTAAAGTAAGACATGGGGCAAAAAAAGAATTAATGCGGGGGGGGGGGGGGGGGGGGGTTGGGGGGGGGTGGGGGGGGGGGGGGGGGGGGGG
>JBBJLS010000018.1:17103309-17121119 GCA_037577275.1 Bryconaethiops microstoma
CTGAGTGAGTTTTGGTCGGTTATACTATTGCACATAAAGAGGCAATGTAAAAATATGCCAATAGTAGTGTTACCTAAAAAAAAATCACAAAAAATGGACTGAGTGAGTTTTGGAAATTTGCTCTTCAATTTGGTACAAGGTCATTTTTAACATGAAAAAAAATAGTGGCAGTCAGGTGGAAAGCAACAACTGGAATGTAAATGTGCACTTTATATTTGTAAAAGATCAAGACCAGATGTTATGAAAGCATGAAGAAGAGTTTCAGCATCCTTCATGGAAAGAGATGGACAGACGTTACAAAGATGAAAAAATGCACTTTTGACAAAGAAGCTAATGTGAGGGTCAAATGTCAGAGAGGGATCAAACAGGACACCCAGACTCGGGTATGTGACAAATAAAGAATCCTAAATCTTGAACTCAGGAGGAGCTGGGCTCAGCTCTTTTAGCCGAGTCACTGAGTGCGGGCTTAGTCTGCTCTACCCAGCTCTTGTCCCACTAATTGAAATGCGAAGTGTGTGTGTAATGGTCTGGGATGCCTTTGCAATTCCAGAGTCCCAAAGAACCCTCCCTGACCCAACCGACCACTCATTAAACCGACCACTCGTTAAACCGACCACTCATTAAACCGACCACTCATTAAACCGACCACTCGTTAACTCTCCTCTCCATTTCAGCCAGACACGTTCTGCGATAGGAACGCCGGCGAGTTCTTTGCAGTTTGGGTTAAACGTGCCCTGATACGAGATTTGTGAGGCTCCTTTCCAATTCCCGCTTTGTTCTTCCCCACTGAGCTCGTCGTAAAAATTTATGAATGGCAGTAAATCCGCCCTGAATGGACGCAGTGAGACGGCCGAGCCGGTCTGAACCGTGCGTGGAAAAACAAACCGGCTCTCAATATTGATACGTTTTGGAAGGACTGGGTTTCTTTTGTGTGCTTTTTTTGGTGTTTTTTCACTCTAAAGAAACAAAAAAGGAAACCAATCACCTCAAAACACAATAAGATACACACGCACACACACACACACACACACACTCCTGGAATCATTGGTCAAAAATCTGACTTTTCAGTCACATTTCACAGGTTCGAATTCAGTGCCTCGGATCTGAGGAGCCAGAATCAAATCTCGAGGTGGACGTCACCCACAAATAATTGTTTGTAATCACCAGTACATAATTTGCAGCATATCATGACTAAAAGTACTCTCAGTATTTAAAAAACCCCGTCCAATTAAAAAAAATGTAATATGGAATAAAAGATTACCTTTCGGAGTGGACATTTAATTCACTCTTCTTTCTCCACTCTTATAGTACACAAGCAGTGCAAATTATTCATATAACAACTGATTCTAAAGTTTTGAAGACATGTGAAATAATAATAATAATAATAATAATAATAATAATAATAATAATAATAATAATAATAAAAGAGGAAACACTGATTCCAATTTTAGACCACATAATCAGGATGAAACAGAGTCTAGGTTTACCATATCAGCTTTTCTCCACATTCAGAACCCAAACATCTCAGGTTCTAGAACACTTGCAGTCATAAAACCTTGTAGTTTAATCCCTGACTACATTCGGAAGGGAAGGTTCTACAGACGGAACTCCTCATATATTGCTCAGAACTGCTATTAGGATTGAATTTATACAAAAAAATACCTGAAATTGATTTTATGGCGTGTTTTCTCAATTAAACATTAAAACAATGAGATGTATAATGTGTATAATTCTTTTTTCTGGAATGTGTGACAAAGGAAAACAAATTTTAAACTTCAAGGTCACTTTTTTTTGTTGAATTAATATATGTTAATGTATGCGTATACAGTCAAGCCTGGAATTATTCAAACACCTGGCAAATTTTGACTTAAAGTTACTTTTATTCGACCAGTGTCAGGATTAGGGACAGTGACGGTGGGTGGCCGATAGAAGCTGCCCTTGGTTAAGTGTTTATTTTTGTTCTGAACCTTTATCTCGAAATTCTGAGCACCACCGGCAGCGAGTTTTGGGTATTTTGAGTTTCAGCTGCCAGGGTGCTCAGAATAATGAGATTTGTGTTTGCATTGGTTTTGTGAGGGTATTTAAGTTCAGTTTGGTGGACCGTAGTTGTCGGTGTTTCTCTGTTCTCCTTTTGGTTTTGTTTAAAATGTGTTTACTGACCCTCGTGCCCTTTCCTTTCGTTAAGTTTAAGAAATAAAAGAAATCTAAAGATGAATGTCTGCTTTCGCATCTGCCCTCATTCGGGAGAAAGGAAAATACGTGACAACCAGCGAGTTTCTTCTTGATTGGAAGTGACACAGGCGTCTCCCAGAAGATGATAAGACGATGTACAAGAGGCGTCATTGTGGAAAAAACATATTTCTCAGCTTTTATTTACAATTGAACAAAAAGTGGCATGTCCAACATTAGTCACACCTTCTGCAAACTGTCACAGTCAATGGGAAAATACCAATGGAGACGTGCAAAAAGCTTGTCTGCAATTATAGGAAGCATTTGATTGCTGTAATAGCCAAAAAAAGGGCTTTTCTATTGATTATTGAAGGGTATGAATAATTTTGGACATGCCACTTTTTGTTCAAATGTAAATAAAAGCTGAAAAATATTTTTCTTCACAATGACGTCTCTTGTACATCGTCTTATTATCTTCTGGGAGACGCCTGTGTGTCATTTCCAGTCAAGAAGAAACTTGCTTGTAACTAAGCCAAAATCACTAAGTCAAAATTTGCCAGGGGTATGAATAATTTTGTTTACGACTGTAGATGCTTTCAATGTTAAGAAACTATCGGGAGAAACTCAGTGGAACAATATCATGTTTGGGTGAAGCAGTAGGATTAGATTCAAGGTTTAGCTTGAGGTTTACATTAAGATTAGGATTAGGTTTAGGGTTTTGATATACTTTTATACAGCAAAGTTCAGGTACATTTAATAGCTATGTAGTTAACCATTAGTTACAGACTAGCTGAACATCTACAGCGGAGGACTGAAATGGACTAAAAAACCCAACCTCAACTTTTAACAGACATTTAGATCATGTTATTCACTTATGGAATGTTTTGGTTGTTTAGATAGTAATCCATAAAGGCTTTAGCCTAATGTCTGTATCTGAATCTCACTGAAGGAGCCAGACAGTCAGTCTACCGTACCAATTCAAGACAGCCTATTAACGGTAAAAATGACAGAATTATTTTAAATAAACACCTCAGACCTTGGAGAAATAATTAGCTAACACATGTTTTTGTAGTAACAACATTTAAAGTGAGAGATGAAAAACATACCAATTTTCAAGAAATTTTAGAATTGTTACTCAAGAGTATGTTATATGTGTATTTACATTCAATCACTTGAATGTTGGGATTTTAAGGGTTCAAAATTAACTCTCAAAGGTTGAAGCAAGATTTACAGGCAGTAAAGTTGTGTAGTCTGTGTGGACACGTCCACAACAATACATTTAGCAGACGCTTTCATCCAAAGCGACTTCCATTCCATAACTACAGGGGGCAGTCTCCCTGGAGTACCTTGGGATTAAGGGTCTTGCTCAGGAACCCAGTGGTGGTGCTAAAGGTAGGATTCGAACCCACGACCTCTTGGTCCACAGGCAAGTATCCTACCACTAGGCCACCACCCCTACAAATACAAATACAAATACAAACACAACCACTTCGTTTTCACACCTACCATTTTATTGTATTAGGCCTGAATACAGTCTTTGTAAAAGGGTTATTTTTTTTCATTTTGTTCTTTGTAGAAACTTTATATAGGGGTGGGGATAGAAAAACCGAAACGTATTGGTCCTGCTCTAATGTTTTATTCTTTATTTCCTTACTCACAACAGCTGAAGTGTTGAAACTGTAACACGGATATGCCCCTCTGTCTTTTCTAAGGGGCCTCTCATTTGTCATCTTTTGTGGAGACCACAGTCAATGGACCCTTTCAGTTTTCAAACGAAGATCACGTCACAAATATGTGCTGAATTCTAGCAACGGAAGCAAAGCATTCAGTCATTGGCCCGGTTTAGCAGAGGGAATTTGAACATTTTCTGGCGTTTTTCACAATAAAAAATTCTGAATATAGAGCATAGTTCTGTTAAAGTCCAACCCTTTGGGAGGCTGATAACTGTCCACATCATCCACAATACCCAGACACTGTCACCCGTGTAAGTTTTATATACTGCAGGTCTGTATCTCACTTTTATATTCTTTATAAGTGGACTTTCTAACCATCTCTAGAATTGGCTGTTAGCTCAGGACAACAAACTTTAACAGCGGCAAGTTCTCAACTTCAATAAAATTGTCACTGTAAAACTGCAATGCAGAAATGATTAACTCACTCTCCACTTTCAGGCTGAATCCGCCATCAAATACAAAAGCGATACATAGTGGCAAACGTGATAAAGAAATCGGCCTCAGCATAAATACAATCGGAATCAGAAAACTTTATCCTGGAGGAAATTGTTTATGTGCTATAATAGGAGGAAGCACAAGGTTTTTACATGGTTCGTTCTTGTGTACTAACGTACACGGCTGCCACGTCCGTGATTTAAGACTGTATCTGGCTTTTAGCGCTCAGAGGTTTGAAAAGACTGGAATATTCCATAGTTTTCCATCAGTTCGGCAGTCTGAGCGTGCTGTTGGGCCGACTGCCCTCACATCTGTCAGTGAAGGTTGCAGATTATCTTATTCTTTAATGGCGAAACCACTGCATTTTATTTTATTTTTTGCAGAAACAAGCTGTTTATATCACAAAATAGACACAGTTAGTAAGAGATAATGAAAGAAAGTAATGGACAGAGAGGAGAGGATACAGCAGAGCTACAGGATGCAGCTCTAATATATGATTTTCCCAGGCTCCTATTCCATATCTGGGAGAAATTCAGCTGCTGGGGAGTTTAAAATGAAGTTGACTCTGTTGCTTAGCTGAGATTCCACTAATATTGTGAAACGTCTATGCTGAAATATATTATTAAAACAATACCTGCGTATTTGCATGATCACCCTGAATACAATCTGAAGAGGACAACTCACCTAATATTCCGTCCTTTATTAACTGATTTAACTGTTAAAGAGGACTCAACATTCCACCTCCATCGCACTAAATGCCGCAGTCATGTATAATTCGGACGAGGGTCGTGCATCACTGGCTTGAACCCAAATATACATACTGAGCATGATGTCACCTGCAGAATTATACATGACTGCAGTGATCTGTAGACAAGTTCAGGAGAAAATATGGCCAGAAAGCTGGGCGGGCATTCTGGCGATGGAAGTGGCGTTTTGTGCGATGGAGGTGCAGTGTTGAGCCCTTTTTAACAGTTGAATCAATTATAATAGACAGAATGATAATAAATTGGGGGCATCTCAGTACAGCAGAATGTATTTTAATGCGGATCATGATGGCGATGACACAGGAGGATAATTGTTCTTCACAGCCTCTAAACACTGTGTTTATCAGCACACTGCAATTTACACTACATAGATATTCTATGATATTTGCACACTGTTCACATCTTGTTAATTTGTAATATATACTTTTTCAATATATTTTTATTACCTTGGCTTTAACATTTTCATATTTTCCATGGATTTAATTTATTCGCTGGTATAACTGTGTGTGTGACAAGTAAATGATCTTGAATGTTGAGTTTTGCATGGCTCATTTCTTTTTAATAGAACCAAAAAGTGAGCAGCAGTATAGGCAGTTTGTTGATCCAGATACTAATCACATGAAGTGGCCAGGTATAACCAGCGTTTTTGTCTTGTGTACACGTCTCTGGAGCCTCTGAATTATGGGGCTGTAAAGAAGATGAAATATAAACTAGATGCATTTCCGAGGGAAAATGCAAACTGTGGTTGATACAAAACCAGTGTTTGGAGACACACAAACATTGGCCTTATGGACTAAAATAAAGTTTGTGTTAAAAAACAAAAACAAAAAGAAAACCTCACACTGTGGACTCGAATCAGTGATCTTCTGATTCAAAGGGCAGCATGTTATTGATTCGCCAGTGAGGGGGGTGGGACTTTGGTGGCTCTTACCAAGCAATTTATGGGTGAGGATGGCTGAACGTGTATCGACATTCATGGGCTGATTACTTTTAATTAAACCATAACAAACTGCGACACATACCATTTCAATATCTGACCTGATTATTAGTGTCTTGATGTCAATTTATGAGTCTGCTGTGTATATTGCTGCACGTTTCACCACGAAACCAAACCCCTAAATTTTACCCCTAAAAATTACCTTAATTTTTACCTTAATTTCCAGGAAATGAAAGAAAATTAAGGGGAAAAAGTGCACAGATTAAGGCTGATTAAGGAGTAAAACTACTGAATTTTCCCACTTACTTTTTTAAATTTGCCCCTTAAATAATAGAACATCCTGAATGAATGCCTTATGTTTAAGATTAAGAGGTTTCACACTCATGCCTTATATCCACTTTTAAGATAAAATTAAGGGATCGGCTCACAAATTAATGGCCACTTAATTCAAATGAAGGGGTTTGGTGTATTTTCAGGGGTAAATTAAGGTAGCGTTAAGCGCATTTAAGTACATTGTGTTTTGTTGTGTTTGTTTCTACTCACCCCTTGATCAACTGCTCAAAAATTTAATTATAAGCACAACAAACCAAATATTAATGGATGTTTTGGCATTTTTTGCCAAAATTCAACACAGGTCCCAAGGAGAAGTGGTGCCACCGGTCCCAAGAAGGTGGATGGGATAAAAATAATAATAAATGCAATCACACTAATAATGATGCAATCACACTAATAATGATGCAGTCAGACTAATAATTATGCAGTCAGACTAATAATGATGCAGTCAGACTAATAATGCTGCATCCATGTTACAGTTAACACTCCTGTGCATTGAAAAGATGTTTAATCAAAGAATGTGGACTATTAAACTTTAATGCCATTATATAAGACCCCCAGACTATAGGTTACTACGACCAGAGCAGCTAAACTACCACACTTGACAAAGCTCACTGGTTTGTAATGGGATATTTTCGTGAGGCTGTTGGCCTCCTGTCTGTTCAGCTCTCATGTAGCAATGGTGGCGATTTACGAAAACAACGTAAAGTTTTCCCATAAACAAAAACTGCTCCTAATACAGGCATGGATGTCGACTACTGAATGAATTCAGGGGTCTATGATCAAAACCATCCGAGTTCATCCTATCGAGGTAAGTGGGCCGAAAGGAGTGGGAGGAGGAGCTTGTGCTATACACACCTATTCTCTGCATAAAGAACATGCTGGAGTTTATAAAAACAATGTGGTATGACACATTAACACCATCTGAAAACTGGAAGAAATGTGTTTTGTTTCACTAAAAACCGTTCATTTAATGTAGATGAAGTGAAGAGAGTATGTCTCAGGTGCTAGTGTTCATATTAGGTTTGATGTCTCATATTAGGTTGATTGTCATATTCTCCCACATCAAGCTGTGATTTAAGCTGGAGGTTTGTAGAGATTCTGCACAGCAGCTCGGGTCAGGTCAGCAGTGCTCGTCCTGAGGGAGATTTCACAGAGCTCTGTACCACCAGAGGGAGTGCTCACCTGTGAAATGAGGGGAAACTGAACGCCCCACAGCACTGATCTCAGATCAGCTCAGGCCGCTCCTCAGATTCATTCTTATTATTGCCACCACATTCCTACGTGACATTTAGACAGAGAAAATCAAGCATCAGGCCGATTATTTCATGTGAATGTAAGCTTCAGAGAAAAGAAAAGCAAGCGAGGATCCAGTATTTGATCAAGTTTAGGTAGATTGATTGTGACTGAAAAGTAGGAAGGTCATAAATATCCATGTAATTAAATATATCAAGTTCATTGACTTGGTGTAAATAATAATAATAATAATAATAATAATAATAATAATAATAATAATACATTACTGTGTGCAAAATCAATAAAAACAATCACAACGTTGAGCAGTATGTATTTTTATTTGCAATAATAATAATAATAATAATAATAATAATAATAATAATAATAATAATCATAATAATAAAAGCAACAACCTTATTATTGTGTGCAAAATCAACAAAAACAATCGCAAAGTTGACCAGAGTGTACATTTTATTTGCAACAACAACAACATTAATAATAATAATAATAATAATAATAATAATAATAATAACAACATTTTTATTAACATCCTTATCAGCATTATCATTCCCTTGGTATAAAATCAACCCATAAAAAATCTCCAGTGTGTATTTTCTCCAGACTGGGGCAGATTTGTGGGGCAGAAACGTGGCAGCTGGTGCCTCGAGACCATTGTGCGGGTGAGCCGGTGAGTGGAGCGCGCGGCGCCGTGTGGGTGTCTGAGTCGTTTCATCAGCTGCGTGCGTGCGTGCGCGCGCGCGCGTGTGTGTATATGTCTCTCTGTGTGTATGTGTGTGTGTGTGTATGTGCGTGTGTGTGTGTGTGTTGTGGTACCTAGGCTCTGTGTGTACCGTGCTCGCAGCGTCCTGCCCTCCCCCGTCTCCAGCCGCGGAGTCATGATCTGCCGTCTTCCCGGACACTCGTCTTCCGCCTCGAGCCGAGCCAGAACCGAGCCGCCAGCGTCTCGCGCGTGAGCAGGAGCAGCCGCGAGCCCCCCGCAGGGATCCGGGGCGAGCCGCGGCGGATGCGGGCTGGCCGTCCGGGCCGACCCCGGCCTCCCCAGCGGACCCGGAGGAACGGGGTAGGAGCACACCTCCGCACGCACTGCGGACCTGCCGCAGCCGGACCCGCCTCGCGCTCCGTAACGCAAACATGTAACACACTGACACGCGCGCGAGGGGGAGGGGGGGTACAAAGTAACGCACGGCTCCTCGCGCCCCTGCAGCTGCAGCTCGAGCTCAGGGCTGGAGGAGACGTCACTGGAGTTAGCCTCGTCTGCTAACTGGCTAGCTAAAGCTCTCCAAGCCATAGAAGCTCCTGAGCAGACAGACAGCAGGCCGAAGCTCCGGAGATGTCTTCAGCCTCGCGCTGCTCGAATACCGGCTCGATAAATCAGACCGTGCAGCCAGCCTGGCACACACTCCGACACACACTTGGACATACACTCGGGCATACGCTCCGACACACACTCGGACATACACTCGGGCAAACGCTTCGACACACACTCGGGCACACACTCCGACACACACTCGGACATACACTCGGGAATACGCTCCGACACACACTTGGACACCGTGCAGGCAGCTCTGCATACATTCGGGCACACACATATTATCTCAATAAATTACACCCTGAGCCAGCCTGGCACACACGCGGACACACTCGGGCACACACGCGGACACACTCGGGTACACATTCGGACACACACTCGGGTAGACACGCGGACACATACTCGGACACACACTCGGGTAGACACGCGGGCATACGCTCCCACACACACTCCGACACACCCTCGGGCACACACTCTGACACCGTGCAGCCAGTTCTGCATACACTCCAACACACACATATTATCTCGATAAATTATACCCTGAGCCAGCCTGGCACACACTCGGACACACATTCGGACACACACTCGTGTACACACACGGACACACACTTGAGCAAACACTCGGGCACACACTTGGGCACCGTGCAGCCAGCCTGGCACACACTTGGGCACACACTTGAACACGCATTCGGACACCATGCAGCCAGCCTGGCACACCCTGGGGCACACACTCAGACACACACCCGACTACACACACTCTGTAACACACTCGGGCACACATTTGGAGTGTTATTAAAAGGGTGCACCCTTGTTAAAAGTCTTTAGATGCACTATGGACTGGTTTTACTATGATGTTGAAACATGGCTTCATATTTGCAACCTAATTGAGCTGTGGCCTGTTCCATTAATGAAGACAGGATCCTTCGTGCTGGCAGTGAGGTGGAAATGTTATGATTCACATTAAGAGGTGACTTGAATGGTGCTTCTGCTTTACAGCAGTTCAAGAACTTGCAGCCCAGGTTGTGGCAGGAGAGTTCCTGCCGTCAGCAGTGTCCTGTTGTCTCCACCATGCTTGCCTGTGATCCAGATGTAGTCTTCGCGACGTGCCCGTATTGGTCTTCGAGTCCAGCCGGCTTCGCGAAAATTATTATACGTTAGAATGTCTCGTCATTTGTGTACTTGACTGACGTTGATCTTAGACCCTGCTGTCATTTGGTTGGTGGCGGGCCAGGTATTCTGTGTCCAGGTCGAAGGCACAGTAGCTTGTAGTCCTCTCTGTTCCAGCAGTGTCAGATCGGGTTGCATCGACACCTATAATCAGCAATTCCTAAGACGGCTCATTGTCACGGGGACGGTTGTGGCAGTAGCTGTGAAGTACCAGCAAAGCCAACTCTTCTCACAGCTGTATTGCCAGTGCCTGCCTAATTTGCCGCTTCCCGTCAACTCCCCAAGGCCACGATGACGCAAGTTGATTAACTCTGTGTTGTGTGTGAGAGATAGCAGTACCATGGCTTGATCCCAGATCAGTCAAAGCTGCTGTGTTAATGTTGCATTTCCTCTCGGCGACTGTGACAAAGGAATGACTGTTGCAGAAAGCAAAGCGGGGGACTTTTCTCTTTCTAGACGCCCCGTGTAAATGTCGGGCTTTCCGTGGTTGATTGTGTCACAGTTTGTTTGAAATTGTGCAGGCTGAGTGGCCTGGGTATGTTCTGTCAATTTGATATTCAAAATGCAAATAGTGTAGGAGTCAGGGAGTGAGAGAGACATGGGGTGGGGGTTGATGCGTGAAGTATAACTTGTGACCGTGCGTCGCTGCTCTTTGGCCCTCTAGTCTCCCCGTTAGCCTGCTCTGTAAGTGTGATATCCTACTGTGCTATTTATAGCGGCACGCAGAGTTTGCAACTT
This sequence comes from Bryconaethiops microstoma, assembly GCA_037577275.1. Classification (NCBI taxonomy): domain Eukaryota; kingdom Metazoa; phylum Chordata; class Actinopteri; order Characiformes; family Alestidae; genus Bryconaethiops; species Bryconaethiops microstoma. Next base: position 17,114,152 of record JBBJLS010000018.1, read on the forward strand.
GATCTGGAGGCCAGAGAGCCCCAGTATGTCTTTCCAGCACACAAGCTCAACACCTCTTAGCCTTCATTGACCGCTCTCGCTCCGGCCACATTCAGGATCCGCTTTTTAAAGTCCCCCCAGCCGATCTATAATGTGTTTAAGCTCGAGGTGTTACATCAGAGGAGGAAATCAGAAGTGCCGTGCCTGAACTGAAACGTTGCTTTGCAGCACTTGCTGCAGCGCTCTAAATAGTGTACATTGAGGTTTTGTATTTACCACAGTGGAGCATGTTGGAGATGCTCACTGCATGAAGGGCTTCCTGCATGCCTTAAAGGTGCAATAAGCCAATTTTGCCAAAGCTCATATCTCTAAAATCGTTGTCTTATATATAGAAGAAGGGAACAACTAACTGGTGGGGAAAAACAATGATATTTTGATTAAAAAACATCACAGTATGCATTTCTGGGCATATGCTGGACATCATCAGAGACATGTGTTGTGATATGCGTGTGTTGTTACAAATAGAACATAATTAGTCCTTTTTTTAACTAGCTTAGTGTCAGTGCTGTTGAAACAATTAAATCTTGTGTTACTCGTTTGTCTGTTGAGACCATTTAAAAATTAAATGTACACGATGCGTATTTTGTATTAAGAAGTACTGAGATATTGTGTTTTGTTCTACTTTCTCGTTAACGGTGTAGTTATATGTTGTAATGTATATGAATGTAACTAGGCCTACACGTTTAACTGTCAATTCGGACAGCTTGTAATGAAATGCCCACACAAAGCCCACCAACATTTTTAAATCATGTGAAAAAAAATGAGTCGTTGAAGCGACAATTCCGCTTATTCAAAACTTGTTCGATTGCCTGTGTTATGACAGGGTAATAGACGACCATGTTGAAAGACACTGATTTAGGCTGCTTAGTTCATGCAAATTGCCGTGCTGGAGCAAAACGTGTAAGAGAGCATGCAGCTGATTGAGGCACCAGATAGTTTCCAGTCATTGGTCATGTCCCTGAAATTGCATTTGTACAACATTTTGCCATTCGCTAAGGGCCTTGATAAATCTGGCCCAGGGTCAGATACAGATGAGCCTGTCTATTCCTGGAAGGCTGTTTCTCAGAACTGAATTGTACTTTAATGTTTGCATGACCTGAGTTGACTCCAGCTTCACGAGCCTGATCAGCTTATCCTTTACAGTCACCTGAAAACTGGAAGTAGCTGCTTTATGGAAGTGGGCAACGGAGCCTTATTTTACGCTTCAGGGACTGCATGCAGTGCCTGTACTTCAATTATCCAACTGCGTTTCATTTTGCCCTCTGAATGTGTTGTGACCTTCAGCCATCCTGAAAGATGAATCTGAACCTGCCCGTGTTCGTCCCGTCCCTGTAAGTTGATATTGGCTCTGAGTCAGCTCCTGCAGACCCATTCAGTGAGGAATCAACTGTGTTGTGGGTTATGACAATTCTCTGACTCGCCTCAGATCCCACAGCTGCGGGAGAAAGAGTGTTTTTGTTCTCCCTTGAAACCACCAGGCGCTTTTATATGGGTTTAAGAGAAGACTTTGGTGTCAGGGGAATGCGTTTGCTCAGGAGGCCAGGGGATATTGAAAATAACTGCGCTCAGTGCTTCTCATCTGTCTAAGTCTGGTGGTTGCCTCTCTTGTTGCTTCATCTGGTCATTCCTGCCTCAGAAGCTTTAGTGCTTGGAATTTTGTGTGTGTTTCTGTATTGTGGCGTCTCAGAGCTGTTGCAACGATGACTTTAGATGACCGTTCTGGACCTAGAAATCAGCGTGCATGCACCCAGTGGCCTACTGTGTGGTACTCCACAACCACATTTGACAAAATGTTGGTCACTTACGCGCACCAAACTGTATTGCTGCATACGAGTGCACATGACAGGCTAAATATAGAAAATAGCTTCATGAAAATTATTTTTCATTGTTAATGTATGTCAGACCTTTTTTTAAGGTCACTTTATGGGTTCATTTTACAGGTGAAAAGTGGTTTAAATGCTCTGAGACTTTTGCTTCCATGTGCCTTGTTTTGTTAAACGCTTAAGCAAAGTGGAAATGGAACAAGAAATTATTTGATTAAGCATTAACAGCCACGAATCTTTTTGTAGCCATTGTATCTCACAGTGTAACTCACAGCTGAAGCTCTGGTTTAAAGCTTCTTCTCTTTTGTTTTGGTGCGTGGTTTTTTGTGTAACTGATTGGGTGCGATAATGGCAACTTTTAAACAGTTTTAAACCTTTAAATATACGATACATAGTTAAATATTCCTTAATTATTTTAGTGGCTGCGTGTCTAAGACCAGCCGAGGGAAAGACGAGAAAGGGGAAATATATGTAACTTAATTGATGCATATTTCATGTGGCTCCATTAATGGCCCCGTGTTGTGTGGTGCTGGGACAACTGGATTCAGCACTGCTGACAAAGTGCTTCTTATCAGGTTAGGTGATCTGAGAGCTTGGAGATGAGTTACAAGCAGTGGCGTGAAGGCGAGCTATTAAAGAATAATGTGATATAGAGAAGCTTTCCACCCAGGGTGCAGAAGACGAGGGACAGCTTATTACACAGTGAAAACAACCAAACTGAGAAATGTTCCTCGGGGATACCAAAGCACATCCTGGATGTTCTTTTTTAACAAAGCACTATGGATTGACTCAATGAACCTTCTGTCTCCACTCAAAGGCACACTTATATTTTCATGTTTTCTGGTGTGTGGCATTCTATTGGCTTGCTGGTAGTCAAATGGTTGGTCACATGGTTTGTCAGGTAGGAAATGGGTAACCTCAAGATTTGCCTCCACCACTATAGCAAGGCATTTCCCAGGACAGCAGTAGGCCTTCTTTCCTAATGACAGAACTTAAAACACTGATGACTTGTACTTTACTGAATATTACGTACTGCACAGTTATCAGCTGAAGTTGTTTGGGTGCAGCATTAGCTGATCACTAAAAGCTCCAGTAATTTTTGTGGTAATCACCTCCCCCAACTCTCTTCGGAAGGGGAGACAAGTTGGCAACAAGCACCAGCGATGACTGAGGTTTGCACAGTTTATGGCTGTTCCAACCGATCAAAATGGGGGAAAAACAAGCGATACTTTCAAGTCCCAAAAATAGTGGCACTCAAAAGAGGGAACCAGTGGCAGACATGGATCGAAAACAAGTCTGGTGGAGTCTTACAATGCTCCTGACCAATTGGTGAAGAGTAAGGATAAAATCATTTTAAAGCTATAAAGCATGCAATATTATCACCCTGTGGTGTGTGTTCTGCGTCTAGAGTTTTGCAGTTTTGATTAGTTAGTTAGCAGAGTACGAATATGTAATAGTTGGGGTAAAGTGGCACTTGGCTGACGTTCTTATCCAGAGCAACTTACCAACATTAGTTATAGGGACCCTGGAGTTCCCTGGAGACACTGAGGGTTAAGTATCTTGCTCAAAGACATAGTGGTAGAAAGTGGGGGGGTTTGAGCCTGTGACTTTGTTGTCATCGGGTTCACAGGTGTTTTACCCACTATGCAACTACCACCATACTTATAGTGCATTCTCATTGAAAAAGATTGGCTTCAACCCACACCATGTCACTGTATCACAGTGTCACTATGTATCTTCTTCAGTGTCAGGAACCATCACAAAATTGTTGGAAGAGAACTCCTGTAAATTCTTTGCAGAAGAATTTAAGGTGAAAGAAACTCTGAAGTCCTCTTGTAACTCTTTACCGCTGTTTAACAATTATTACTGTGTCAGCGATCACACTACTGTTCACACTAAGTTTTATTTTTATTATTATTATTCTTTTTATAGCTGAAATTTAGTGCCTGTTCTCCTACATTTTTTAATCTATTGATATGGTTCCAACGCCAAAACGTCCATTAATATCCGGTGTTCGGGTGTATTCAGATTTTTAATCTGTTCAGGGCCGAGTATTGATCATGTAATGTGTAATGTGTGTGGAGAAAGTGGATACATACAGTATAATGTGTAATATAGGTACTATACTTTGCAAAAGTTATGAGCCTCCTCTCATTTCGTCATATTTTGCTTCCAAAGAACTAATGTCTTGAGGAATGGCTCTCCAGGCTTCCTAAAGGACTTTCAATGTTCTCTCATTTTACAATTCAGGTTCAGAGGAATATAGTGTCTTGTTAAGATAAACAATGACTCAGTATGAATCATTCAAGCAGAACAATCCACATCTAACTGAAGTCCTGAACCAGTGAAGAACCAGGAGCAGATGATTCCAGATGATCAGGCGGTGATCAGTATACTGGTGGTGCTGAATGCTGAGTGGTTGGACCTCCTTTATCTAGGCTCTTTGTACCTTTAAGCACTTTGCAGTCCGTTGCAGTAAAACATTTATTCCCATTTCCTTAATTGAATCTGCCAAAATAATACTTTTGTCCTATATATATATATATATATAGAGAGAGAGAGAGAGAGAGACTGAGAGTAACAGCGAGTGCATTAGAGAGTGCATACAAGGTTCTCTTGGAATAGAAAAGCCTTTTAGGAGGTCAAAGTCTGGCTGAGGGTGTATTATATGTATACATGGTTTTAATTTAACACCCAAATATTTACATTTATTCTCCAATAAATATGGAAGATTTCTGTTTGTAGAACAGCTTTGTATGGGGCCGATGTCTTTAAGAGTATGACCACTCAGATGCCTTTAAGACATTCAGAGTGTGTATTGTGCCTGAAATGTATTTTTACATTCCTAGTTTCATGCTGGTGTAGAATTAAGGCTGGGAGTGGATTATTGATAATTATTGATAATGGCCATGAAACCAGTTTTTAACTGTAACTGTGAGAGCTGTAATCCCTAATTAAGTCCTGGACTGAGCTCACTGGCACACAGGCGAAATGCTATGCAGAAACAGTGAGTGTATTGAGTGCAATTCATTCTTATTGTTAGCTGGTTCATAAACAAACACTGCATCAGACCATTAGTATTCTGAACAGGCTTATAGCTTGTGTGACCAAAAACACACAGACACTGGATATTAGCCCATTCTGGTAAAAACAACATTCTCACTGAACAAGAATCTCACAGAATCACTATAGGAACAAGAGTAGTGTGTGCCTGTGTGTGTGATTGTGTGTGTGTGTGTGTGTGTAGTGAAAAGGGCTGTAATGATACGCACAGGTTCAGTTTGATTCTCTATACTGAGTTCACGATTCCACTTTCTCATGATATTCTGAACAAAGTGACTGTAAATGAGTTGTGAATCTACCAGTGAGACTAGAGCTGGGAGGCAGGAGGAGTGTGGTGTGTGATGTGTGTGCTGGACTGGGTTGTTAATGATAGTACGCAAGCTTCGGTGATCAACAGTGCGGTCGCATTAGATATCAGAATTCACAGAACGCTCATTCTCAACAATGTGCAACATTTTCACATTTCTGCAGTGTGTGCACATTTTGGCCATCGACTGTAGCATTTTTGGTGTGTGTCCTAGAGCAGAAGACAAGGTGACTGTGAGCTACCACTCAGACACAGGTTCTTCAACACCAGAAATCAGTGTGAGGTGCCTGGAGTGGGTTATTTAGTGACTGCAGACAGTGAATGAAATGATCTGGACACGTATATGGAATATGCATTAGACGGCCAATCAGCAATATAGATTTTGGAACATGCCAGCTCATTGGCTCTCTGACAGGACAGACTACCTGGGTATGGAAATTTGCTATTGGTTAACAAGGACATGTTTGATAACTCTGTAGTATTGCAGTAATTCAGTCGTCAACAGTAAAAGCATTGAATACTCAGCCCTAATTAACAGATAAAGCAAGAGTTAAAACTGATCTTTTTTTTTTTTTTTTAACATATACAATTAGGCCAAAAAACTTGATAGGCAAGCTGAAAGATAGCTAACAGGTAAAACTGTTCCTCCATTAATATTAATTTAGAAGTATGTACTGTAAAAACTGCATGATAGAAAGATCAGATAATGTTTCTTAATGTCTGTTAGTCCCACCTGGCATTTAGGTGGAATCTCAAATGTTTCCCTACTTCCTATGTGAGTTATGAAATCTTCCCCACCCTGCTTAGTGCACTTAATTGTGCCCAGTCAGGAATCGGGTGCATGTGGCTGTAGCCCAAGTGGCTCTTTATTAGGCATATTATTCACTGTTTGGATGCAGGAGGCATTTGTTTAAATCCTATTTATTTTTCTGTGTAGAGAGTGTGAAGTGATTTGAGATTCAGCCCTAAAGTCTTGCTGGCAAAAATTGTTTATTGCAATTACTGATTATGAAAAATTATTTGTTGAAAATGTGTATATCATATTTTCTGTTTGTGCCATTTCATAAAAACATTAAGCCACCTGAGCGCTGCGTGTTACTGATATTAGGATGTTGAAGGCGCATTCGTGACTTATTGCCTTCGCAGCAGTGTTACGTGTACAATGCACAATTTTGAATTTCTTATTAATAATAGTCTTAATTAACGATTTGTCTGTCCAGCAATGGAGTTTCCTAACAGTACGCGATGGTTGCCAATGACAAAACCGTTCTGTTTGTGTGTTTTGTGTGTATATATATGAACTGGCTGGCTCAGCCAATCAGATTGTAGAAGTGAAACTGTGAGGTGTTTTCAAAGTTTGAATATTTGATTTCGGCAGTTAGAGTTAGTTTGTTTCTGAAGTGGTATTAGGGCTGAGTTTTCAGGTTCGGAGTGCCTGTCTCTCGCCCCGTCTGTGCTTCGGCCGCAGTTTGCTCTTTTTCCTTGCTCTAGTTGGCCGTCGGCCCAGAATGTGTTGGAAGAGATACAACCCTTGACCCCCCAGCGCAAAGTGAGCCCAGTACTTCCCTGTCCCAGAGAGAGAGAGAGAGAGGGAGAGAGAGAGAGAGAGGGAGAGAGAGAGGGAGAGGGAGGAGGATGCAGCTTAACACACACCCACACACAGGCACACACACACACACACACACACACACACACACACAAACACACACACACACGCACACACACACCCACACCCA
>JBBJLS010000018.1:17131153-17146534 GCA_037577275.1 Bryconaethiops microstoma
GCTCCAGGGAGACTGCCCCCTGTAGTTAGGGAATGGAAGTCGCTTTGGATAAAAGCGTCTGCTAAATGTAAATGTAAGAGCATGGTGGAATTATCTTAGAAGAAATCAATGTTATGGTGCACCCACATATGAGGGACATGGCCCAGTCTTTGTATGGTATCTTTCATTTATATCATTTGTGTAATGATTATTATGTAATTAATGCTTATTTTTGTTTTCTTCAAAATGGTATTTTAGATGGTATAACCTACATGATTGACAGTTCAACCCATCTGTACTTTTTCCATCAGGACATCTCACAGATTCACACCACTAATTCCAAAAAGAAGAAAAGAAGGTAAGGCATGTTTGACTCATGTGATTATAATGTGAATCTTTCTCAGTGGGTGCATTCAAATTTTTAAATGCTTAGATGAAGCATATGTGTTAAGAGCCTTGAATTGTTCTAATTAAAAAAGCTCCCAGTCTTAAAGGGTTAATGCACTATACATAAGCTCTACCGCTTCATCCTGTATAGCTTTTACGTATTAGCAGGTATTTATTTGTAACAAAAATCCATATTTCGTTTTTAAAAGCTGACTCTGGTTTGTTTTGTTTGTGTATAAAATGAACTACCACTGCATTTGTGTGGGAGGTCTCATGCATTACTGTAGTAGTGAGATCAGTATGCCACGCTACTGAGAAGCTTTAAGTGGATCTGAGTCATCCTCTTAAAGATCTCGGCCTCTTCAGCTGGGTTTCGCCTTTCCATGCTCTGATTTCCTCGCTCCCACACTATGGCAATGGCACATTCACGGTAACACACATTCAGACTGTACAGTGTCCTAAAAGTGCCTACAATTAAAAGTAAAGTATTGCTTCCCTACTTGAACTATTGTAATGGGTTTTTGTTTTTTTCCAATTTACAATACAACTCAGCTTATAAAGGGTTTATAAATTTCCAAATTTCTAATCAAGTTTTAATTAGGTTGTAGACAGTTTATAAATCATTAGTAATTATAAACAATATAGTAGTTATAACCCTTGTCGTAAATTAATGCAGGCTCACTATTTGGCAACATCTCCGATTTTCCTAGTTGATTTTCCTAACTTATCTTGTCCCTTTCTCAGGCAGAATTTGATTTATTGATGAGTTACTAGATATCAGTTATCAGTTAGATGTGGCCTTTCTAAAAAATCCTTGGTATCTGAACTGATGTCTTGTTGTGAAGTGGTACTATTTTTTTTATTAATATTGAGGCACTGGGAAAATCTATGCTCTCACGTCTACCTTTTTCCTCATTACAGGCCACTCCCTAAATCCATTTCTGTCAACGACGTTTTAGGTATGTTCATTTCAGATTATTTCTACTGGCGTCACATGACTGACCAGTTCCCTTCACTTCACTTTGTATGTGCACAAATGGTGGAGAATCCAGTATAACCGGTATATCAGGAACATTCTAAAGTGAGTACAGGTGCCCGGAAAGTACAAGTGCCAGGAAATGCAAAGGAAAACAGAAAATGTCTTGGCTTACGAGTGTGAAACATCTATTTAGCGTGAGCAAAATGAGATGATCAGGTTTTCAGCCAGAAAAATTGAAACTATGAAGAACACTCACTGAAGACAACCTGACAAATACCAAGAGGAAAAAGAACAAAGGCACTATTGCTAAAGAGCAGACTCCGAGACACACTGGCCCAGTTGGCTGGCACTGCATCGCAAGCACATTTTATCTGGCACGTAGCATACACTGACCTCAGCTGAAAGACTAAATCCTTAATGGTTTTTTTGGTGTCCCCTCACGCAGATAATACTGTCCACCCTAATGCCGCCTGGCTGGCCTCCAAAAACCAGGACGAGTCAGTTCGCATGAAGAACAATCAGAACCAAGGTAAAACTCCCTGAGGATTTGTGGTTTAAGCCCCAACTTGATTTCATTTACTGCATCCTTGCAGCCAAGCCTCCAGCCGTGGACCAAATCAAAGACACAATCAAAGACTAAGGCCTTATAGTAAATGGGGAATGGGGGAAACAGAACGCAGTGTTGTGCAGACAACGGATTTTCCTAAGCTTGGACTGTCAACGGCTGGATTAATTAATGAACTGCGGGGCCTTAACTGTATAGAGGGCATATGGCCGAATTCAACACTCAGTATAAAGCCGATATCTTCTTCATGTGATTGGTTTTTGACCAACACAAGTTAGTGCCTGATCGAATTGGCTTCAATACGTCAACATACCTAACGAAGGTTGCTGGGTAAAGGTCTCTTTAAAACCTCTAAGATTATGTTAACTGCTGTTATTTGTAGTTGTTACATGCTACAGTGTTTGATGCCATGACAGCTTATAATTTAAGGCCATGACTTCAAAAATTGTCGTTTATGTAATTCAATTACCAGTAATGGCAAGGTGACATATTAATTATAATAGACATAATCTGTTATGATAGATCATGACTGAATACCACATCTGCCATACCCTGCCATGTTATTAAAATGATGTCTTAGCAAGTGAAATCATCAAACTCATGGTGTGATGTCAGGACTTAGAAGTACTAAAACCTTTCAGATGTTTAACTGACAAAACATTATTCAGGACAAACCTGCTCTTCATACTAATATACCAGTATGAATAGCTGCATTAGTGCTTAGATGTTTTATGTGAACGAAACATATATTGTTTCTTTCTTAACTGAAAACAAACAGTGAAAATCAATTATGGTGTAACAGTTTAAGACAGTATAAGCCAATTTAGTATTATAGAATTTATATTATAGCATTATGAGATTATTGCAAGAATCGTAAGACTAATTAACACATTTCTAGACAGTTTTACTCGTTTAAGTCATTATGTGTAGTGAAATATTGCTTGTTTCAAGGACGGTTTCTAGAAAATAAATTAAACACAAGTATAATATGTCTACAAGTAAGTTAAGTAATCTTATTTTTACTCATTTTGTAATGAGATTAAATCATTCAATTATACTAAGATAATTTCACTTGCCAACACATCATTTTTATGTGCGCATATATTAACGCAGCTTGGTTTCGAAGACTGAGCCAAATCTGTATATTTTTAGCTCCTGTCACTGCCAGATCTGCATGCAACACTAAACTGAGCTGCAAATAATAATGCGGTAATTCCCCTTATAAAAATGTTCAGCAAAACAGGATGTCAGGTACAAAATAAACCCTTACCCACACAAAACATACAGGCTTTGGTTCAAGCTCGGTTTCAGCTTGCAGATAACACTTTTGACTTTCAGTTTGTACCATAACCTTTTTCAGTGCCAAGAGTTTGCTTTTTCTTTTCAGCAAAAAGTGATTTTATTGAAGTAAATTCTGATTTTTAAAAATTAATTACCAGCATCTACCTGTGCTTTGTAATAAGCTTAATTTTTTTTTTAAGTTCCAGAGCAAATCAGACCTGTGAAGCAATCTGAAACCCATACCAAGGACAACAAATACCACCAGATCTACCCTGTGCAGGCAGAAAAAGAGTTTCCTGAGCAGGTCAGGAGAACAAATATCTCCATCTTGTACTCATTTTGATTATATGAGGACACAGTTATTATAATATTATAGCATGTGATAGGGTTACAGAGATCTGTGCCCAGACTCAATGGACCAATGAACCAAGTCTTAGATACCCCAGAGACCACTAACATACATACACACACACTTTCTTTATTAGTTTGGAACAAGTTTGTCTATCTGTCTGTCTGTCTGTCTGTCTGTCTGTCTGTCTGTCTGTCTATCTATCTATCTATCTATCTATCTATCTACCTGTCTGTCTGTCTGTCTGTCTATCTATCTATCTATCTATCTATCTATCTATCTATCTATCTACCTGTCTGTCTGTCTGTCTGTCTGTCTATATCTATCTATCATTAATATTATTTTGTGTGCTCCCTAGGGTCTGTGAAGGCCTGTCAGGATCATTCAGTTTTTGCTGTTGATTCATTACCTTCTACCGTATGAATAATCGTGATTGACTTGGATTTTTTTATTCATTAAAGTGGCCAGATTAGCGATCTTTTTTTCTAGCAACAGAAGCAACACCAGTTCAAATAATCACACTGAAAGAAAAGAAAGCAAAAAGTGCATTTATGAAGACACGTCATGAGTGTTACACAACAAACGTTCTAACTTCTGACTGGTTTTATAACCTCTTACCCTGTGCTGCCCTCTTACAGAAAGAGGTTATAAAACCAGTCAGAAGTTAAAGCTTTCGTTTTGTAACACTCATGACGTGTCTTTGTAATTGCACTTGTTGCTTTCTTTTCTTTCAGTGTTTGCTTTACCCCTAAGGATGAAAATGTGCCCAGTTCAAAGTCTGTTGATGTAAACCTGAAGTTGAACGCTACCAACTGTGGCGAACAACGGGGATCAGCTGCGATAATTATTATGTAATAATTATGACAGGCTATTAAAAAAATCCAGCCTGCTAAATAGGCCTTTAATGTAGAGCAGCTTTAACGTGTGAAACTGCTAGAAAATGAGCTTTTTGAGACCTGTGTTCTTCTAGAAGTTTAAAACGGCTAGCTTGATTACTCACTACCTGTTTTGGTCATGGTGGCCTAGTGGGTAAGATTCTTGCCTCTGGACCAAGAGGTCGTGGGTTTGAATCCCTAACTTCAGCACCACCACTGGGTTCCTGAGCAAGACCCTTAAGCCCAAGTTGCTCCAGGGACACTGCCCCCTGTAGTTAGGGAATGGAAGCCGCTTTGGATAAAAGCGTCTGATAAATGCCGGAAATGTAAATGTATGCCACGTTAATGAAGAGTTTCTCAGAGGCAAACTGATAAAGCACAACACTACTCCACCTGCGCCACAAGTGTTCAAAGGTGCCACAAAATTCAACTCGGGCAGCAGGAGAGCTTGAAGTATAATTAGGAAAAGTGGGATTTTCTGTGTGATCGGGCCTCTCGTTGACTGTTAGGACACCTAGAGCCTCTTTACACCACGCCAGCTTTCCAGCATTTCCAGTCTTATTTACAAACTGTTTCACATTTTCAATTTAGAAATGCAGGTAAAGTTGTATGGGTGTGAAGAACAATATCCCTCGTACACTGTATAATCTATGACCACTCAGGAGTGAGCAATACTCCATGCAATAGCCTATTTAATTTAAGAAGATGTTCCTGACATGCTGTCTGTTTTAGTCCTACCTGGGATGTTTACTGTTTTAGTATTTGTACTTAAGATTAAGATTGTCTGAATATGTGAAGTTTATTGACTCTTTATGTTTGGGGCAGCTGATGTGCTGGTGGTTAGGAAGTTGCATCTGTGATCGATTGGGATGGGAACCGAAATTAGGTTCCAAATAAGAACCCATTGGAAAATACCTGGTACCAGGTACCCACACTTTTTTTTTTTTTTCAAATTTCAGTTCTGTAAGTCAGTTCTTAACACTAGAGCGGCGTCTAACTGGCTGTACCTATAACGGCTGCGTGCGTCAATTGACGCAGTGCCCAGTTTCGCACAAGGCACCTCCTGATGCGACGCTGCTGCAGTGTTCGGGTGTTTAGTCCTGCAGCCGCCGGCAGACAGACATCCACTCTGCAGCCGGCGGACACAGCAAGTGTCCAGTGGACTTTGGACCCAGAGCTCGTCGTGCCGCGTCAGTCGCCGAATCAGAATGAGAATCACAATCAGAACCAGAATCGCGTTTATTGGCCGAGTATGTGAGCGACACATACAAGGAATTTGATTCCGGTCGATGGTGTCGGCCGGAATCATCCCTCATATGGAGTATGAGGGATATTTTTTTTCACACCCATACAACTTTACCTGCATTTCTAAATTGAAAATGTGAAACAGTTTGTAAATAAGACTGGAAATGCTGGAAAAATGTCTGAGAAATAAAGCTGGCGTGGTGTAAAGAGGCTCTAGGTGCCCTAACAGTCAATGAAAGGCCTCGATCGCACAGAAAATCCCACTTTTCCAAATTACACTTCAAGCTCTCCTGCTGCCCGAGCACAACGGTATAAAACAACAACACTATGTAAAGATACGTGTGTACATGTGCCTACACCACACCCGTATATCCTTTTTCAGAGCATGCTGCTGCTCCAATAGGCCAGTAGACGCGATTCTGATTCTGAACCTGATGAAATTACGTCAGTTGACGCTGTCAGCCGTTCTACTGTTAAACAGTTGTCCTCTTTTTTTTTGTTTTGTTTTTTTGTTTGTTTTTTAACCTTGGTGGAATCCAAATAGGGAATCGACAAGAACCGGAATCGATTAAGCAGAACCGGAACCGGAATCAGAATTAAAAAAATTCAAAGATACGCATCCCTAGTGATCAGAAGGTTGTGGGTTCGAATCTCACTACTGTCCGTGGCACCACTGAGGTACTCTTGACCAAGGAACCGTCCCCACGCACTGCTCCTCGGGTGCTACATCGTTGGCTGCCCACTGCCTCACTTGGTGAATGGGTTAAATGGGTTAAATGCAGTGAAAGAATTTCACACTGTTCACACTGTGTGCTGTGCTGTGGTGTGTTCATGTTTGAATTTGCACATATTTCAGGAATATGAATATTTCAGAATGTTTTTATTTTGATTGAGAATTCTAATGTGATTTTGACAGCCCTAAACCCTGCACGCGTAAGGTCTTTCTGCTGGCTGTCCTCATAAAGCCCCGCCTGAGTCCCCAGACAGATGCTGTTCAGGAAAGCAGGAGCCAGCGATCCCCTCTGTTAAACAGCGGAACTCTTAAACACAGCTTGGACACACGCGTCTCTAGCCTGGGTTGAATGGCACCGGCCCGGATGTGTTTATGTGCTTTTAAGCACTGGTAGCAGGTGAATGATTAGAGCGTCTCAGTGTGTCCATGGGCTCACCCTGTTTACCTTTCGCTTCCCCCCAAGCAGGAGCAGGCCAAAGGGCGGCCTGTCAGGTGATACTTCACAAAGGCTCAAGTACAACATCGCAGACCTTTGATCTGCTGTGTTAAATAGGAAGATAGGCTGTGGCTAAGCATGCAAGCACGCGTGTGGAAGTTTGTGCGTGCGTGCGTGCGTGCGTGCGTGCGTGCGTGCGTGTGTGTGTGTGTGTGTGTGTGTGTTTGTTTTTTAAACAGATTCAGGACGGGTGTAACTTGCCACAAAAACTCGCTTCTTTATGTATGTTTTCAGCTTCCATCAGTTTGACTCCACCCATTCACATTAAAGTTAGGCAGAGTATTTCAGTCTGAACTGATATTTGAATGAGGCACAATGCAGTCGAGCCATTCAGGTAATTTACATATCAATCTTAAAATCACAGAGCCAGTTTAATTCTCAGGGATTAAGAGAGGTTGAGAATGGTCACGTAAACATAAAATTGTGTTTGAAACGTGTGTTTTTGTTACGTAAAACCACATCATTGTCTTAAGTGGATCTTAGGGAAGGATATAAAATACAAAAACAATGTAGGCAGTGGGCCCTTTAGCTGATTGTAACAAAAGCTGTTTCTTTTTGTTTTGTTTTTTTTTTCTTTGAGCCTTAAGGGGCAAAACCGTTTCTTTTTGATTAATGAGGTTGAGGTTAGGATTAGGTTTAGAGCTGGAGTTGTAAAATGCTTAATAAATTTAGGTAGTTACACAAGTACAGCATTAGGGGTATATCCCTGACCCCCACGTCCCGACTCTGTGTTAAAAACGAACCCATGTGTGCGCTTGTGTGTGTAAACATGTGTCATATTCTACTCCCTGCTTGCTTAAGAATGTGAATCACATTGATTATATGATGTGACCTTGCTGTAATTGCAGTAATCTGCTACTCTTAAGGAGGTTGTATTGTGTGTTTGATATTGTGTACTACATTTAATAACACCAGCCGTTTGATGGGATGACTTGGACCATGAGTGGCTGCTTCGGCGCACCAAGTTTTCTGTCCTGCTCTCCCACCCTAAAAAACTCAAATCAATACAGATTTGCCTTTCAACTGGCAAACAATCTCCACTTCTTACTGCTACTTCAACTCAATTAAATCAGCCTGCAGCCTGGCAACGCTGACAAGGTTAAGTTGCAAAAGTCAGAGAGCATGTTGTTTTGGAAACAAACAGCCTTGCCTGCCAGACAGAGTCAGGCCACACAGCCTGAGAGAGAAGGAGAGAGGGAGAGAGTGGGAAAGAGAGAGTAAGAGCGAGCATCAGCTTGTGTACATTCCTCCTCTCTCTCTTCTTTTCTCCCTCTATCTCTCTCTTCCTCCATCCCCCACTCTCTACATTTCCACTGGCGCCACACAAAATGCAGTTTGTTAAGCCGAGGCCAGTGTCATAAAGCTTTGACTGTGTGTATGTACGCTTGTATGTGTGTGTTGTCAGTGCTGAACTCTGTTCATTGCTGTCACACACACTCTGGTTTCACTATTGGCCCTGTAAGGCTCCACAGTGCTGCTCTGTGGGTGTGTGTGTATGTAGGAGCAGGCCCTGAATTTTCCCCTCGCTCGGCTCTCCTTAGGGACTTCAACGATATAAATACACCCCAGCTGACTAAAAATACACAACACATGTGTATATAGGCGAGAATTACTCTGAAACCTCAGTACTATACTATGTGCTTCATCCATTTACACTGTAGACCGTTCTTGGTAGAGTTGTGGGGGGTCTTTACACAGTATACAGTTAATTGAAAAAAGTTTTAGAAATTGCTTCCTTTGCCGTGGTGTGAATTGGTCAAGGACCTTACATGGTCACCATGGCAGTACAGGAAGGACAAAGTCCTAGAGACTGGCAGGTTCTGTCCCTTTCTTAACAAAAGTAGGAAACCTAGACAAGTACCTCTGTGGCAGAGCAGTTACTCCTCCCTTTTGAGAAAAGCACAGTGTGTTTGAAATATAAGTCAGTTATTTCCTTTTTGGGGGAATCAAATAACCTCAGACGTGCCACAAGGCTGGATTTATCTCTTCCCTGCCATCCCACATGATGTGCACAAACCAATCGAATTGCATCTCTTCAGTTCAACACTGAACTAAATCCATATATCACTGAAAGTCTCAATGGCCAGGGGCATCAAGCTATAGAGATCACATACCATAGGGTACACAAAGAAATAAGAGAAACCTGATTTGTGGCAACTTATTGTCAACTGGGTGAGTGGGTTTACTGCACGATATGGATCAAACACTAGTAGCGATTACACTGCTGTGTATTGTGATTGTAATATAGTAAACCCCCGCTTTTCGCAGGGTTTACGTTCCAAGAGCATCCGCGTATAGTGAACAACCATGTCGTTGTGATGTGGTAAAATAAATGCCCAAAAATAAAAAACCTCCCGCCTCTGAGTACAGCGGTGTTTCATCATCCCAAGACGCACTTTATTTGTGTTTCTCTCCACAGTACCAAAACATTTATAATTATTTTTATATGGAAAATTTACATTAATATTTATGTAACAAAATAATATTTTTCTTAATAATTTAGCGCACACACATACCCACCCACACACACACACACACACACACACACACACACACATATATATATATTTCCACGAAAAAAAGCTGTGATGTGGGCGCGGTGCTTAGCAACCCAGCAGGAGGAAGAGGGGGTGTGGCAGACGAGGCCCGGGTGTCACAAATGTAAAAAAAAAAAAAAAGAGGATATCTGCAGTTTCTGCATTAGTGCGGGGGTTTCAGCGAACAATTATTAGTTCAGTTCTCAGACAAAATCCGTGTTGGGCTGAAACCGTGACTGCTGCATACGGTATACTATTCAGTTAGAGCTGCACAATACACTGTTAATCGAATCCCAGTTTTGGTTCACAAGTGCGTATTTTTTTTACACTACTCAAATTCAGGAAACTCCACTCAGCTGGTTGAGTCGAGGAACTTTTCCTGTGTTACGCTTGCTGGTGTGTTTATCAGTGTGATCTGCGAGTGAGAGCTTGCAAACACTCTGCCACTGTTTTTTTTCAATAACATGTGATATGACCCAATCAGATATTGTTATGCATCATGCATTGAGTGTTTATTAGAGGGTGTTGGCTGGTTGGCTTAAGATTTCATTGCACAGCATGAGAGCTTGAGAAAAGACCCAACATCGTGAGGCCATCGCCAAAACTGTGGGATCGAGAGCCTCCCTGGCCTAACATGTACTGCTGGTCGATCTGACCAGTCTAGATCTGCTTGTTAAATGAAATCTTGTTTTTAAGTACGCTATGTTTTGTATGGTTTGAGAATAGCTTTACTTCTTCGGGACTGATATCACTTCATGTTGCTTGAGGCAAACATACTGAAAGGGTTCATTCTTTGTTTACTTGCTACGGATATTCACACAGACTGTGAGAGCTTTGAGAGATTCATGATTTAATGTCGTTTTGAGACGCGTGAGGCTTAAAAATTAAATAGACGAGGAGGGCGTGCATTCTAAACGGTGCCAAACAACAGTATATGGGTGAAATTAGCCTTGTTTGTACAAACTCGCAAACGAAAAGAAAAGTAATGAATATGCTACCTCCTCTTGTCTCTCTCATTTCCAGACTTTTCCTAATTGGTGTGTGGCTTAAGCTCTCTTAATTTATCATTTTGCCTAAAGCCCATTTACAGTTTAAAAATTGATATCACCCACTGGCATATTTATCCCAGTTGCTTGCATTTTTCACTCAAGCACTGGTTTATTTCACTCAGTTACTGGCATGTTTAACTGCAGAAAGCCTAGCACTGCTAGTCTGTGCAGTACTGTATCAATCCTCACAGCAATCCATTAGGTTGAAGTTAGCTTTTACTTTAAAATGTCTATTCCACCTTAAATGGTGCAGCAGTACAGGCCACAGACTGGAACAGAAAATTCAAGTATGATACTGGCAAATACAAAGCAAATTTCAGCCTCATCAAAAATTCATAGCATATCGCAGTTCTTGAAGTTTACACCAAAAGGGCAGCCACTGTAAAGTCTTATTATATGAAATGCAGACAAATGTTGAATGTCTGTTTTCACCTTAGCTGAAGTTGATAAGTAGTCACATATTTTACCTCATTTCTTTTCGCTCGAGCACAACGCGTTTGTGAAGCAGTTAGTTAGCAGCATGATGAATTCAGTGAATGATGCTAAAAGTTCCATTCTATCAATTCTGTATGAATAGAGCTTGATGTTTATTGTCACTCTCACTTTTCTGCCTCCTTTTATCTTGTAGCCATATGGATCTATGCACTAGCTAGTTTTTGAAACCGTTCCAACATCAAAGCGTCCATTAATATCCATAGTTGTGCTCTTGTATATAACTTTGTGATCGGTCGATCGGGGGCTGAGTATTCATCGTTTTAAAAATGGTCGAGAGAGAAAATGGTCAAGTCACCTTTAAAATGTGTGTTGGAGAGAGTGTCTGTGGCGTCACACATAAGGTTCCCAGGAACGGACCAAAAGCCAAAAAACCCAAATATGAAGTAACAAACGAGGAGCAAAACACACAGCAGACTCACAAACAGACTCAGGTGAGTTATAAAGATGATGTGCCTGACTGTTGAACGTGGCTATGCATTCAGTTGTCCTTAACCATAAATGGCTTAGTAAAGCTCTGACTTCTGAATCACTGGTTTTATAGCAACCGCACAGTCACACTTTGTATTTTCTCTCGGAAATGCATCGAGTTCATTCAGATATTCTGAACCAGCCACTACTGACCAACCCTGCCAAATCACTGGACCATGAAGGTCGTTTTTGTTTTTGATTAAATAATAAAACATAGTCACATGATCATGACATACTCAGTCTTTACTGAGTGTTTACTCCACGTCCCACATTCTCATTCAGTTGTGTTGTTCCCAGGCTGCTGTGGGGCGTGCAGGTGCTTGCATCTGAAATGAATGCTACCTGGGGACCAGAGCTCGAATTCTTAAAAAAAAACTCAGGAAGAAAAGACAACAGCTCTGCTCCATATGCTGTGTTTTGTTTTACTCAAAGTAACGTGCTGTTTTCTCTCTGTCTTTCTTACTCACTGACACACACACACACACACACACTCTTTTACACTCTATAGCTTAGAGCTGAGCGTCTGTGTGTTATTTGCAGCGGTGTGCATTTTTCTCCTGCATTTTAGATGCAGTGGACAGAGTGAAGCCTGATAAATGGGGAGCCCACCAAATGAGACTCAAGGCCAGTGTTGTTGACCAGTCCATGCTCTCGTGTACGTTCTATCATGTTGTGAGGTTTACAAACATAATGAGAAACGATATTACACAACTCAACTTTTTGTCAGAATAAGTAAATGTAGACCGCGTTAGTAACTGCCTGTAGAATGACTGTAGGCCGGATCAACCGTATAAGCAATACCTGTGTTTGCAGCCAAGAGAAATGGGTCCTCTGTAACCTGTGAAGGATCCTTGTTTGTGTTGTATACTACCAAGACTGCTTTGTCATGTCAACAGAAAAGGAGTCGGCGTATGAAATTTGGTGGAGAAAATACTGTTAAGGTGAATGATAGTGAACTGGCAAGCTAAACAATTATGTGAATTATGTGATGTGACTGTCAAAACATTAATTTATGGTAGATTGCAATCCTGCAAGCACACTGAAAGCAGATGCATTGCATAGGCACATCTAAGGAAACGATGTACTGTACATACTCCTACTGGCCTTTTTAAACGGCGTGTAGCGGCTGGAATTTCCCTTTCTCCCTTTTGTCAGTGCAAAGTATCACAGGTGACAGTGAAGGAAAACCTTGTGGTCTGTTCAGTAATGATCAAAACACTTCTTGACTGGAACAGGCTTTAGTAACACCACAGTTTATGGAGGACTTCACATAAACAGGTTTTTAAAAACAACTTATCTCAGTCTTGCTTATGCGAACTTATTGGCCAGTTACTTTACCTGTAGTCATCTTGTGAGATGCACAGGTAGGTGTGGTAAGGGTGGTAGTGGCCTAGTGGGCAAAACACTCGCTTGTGAACCTGATGACCACAATGTTCCAAGTTCAAACTGGGGGGTTTCTTCCACTGTGTCTGTAAGTAAGACACTTAACCCCTGTAACTAACGATTGTAAGTTTCTTTGGATAAGAGTGTCAGCCAAATGCCCCATTTACCCTTTGGGAACACTATAACAACAAAGCACTTAAATTTGTTTAGTGTTGTGCTGTATTTTTTTCATTATGCAGGGTTGCCAACTCCTGCACTTTTGCGTAGTTTGTCAAGTTCTCAGCACTATAAAGAAATCTCAAGCCAACAACTGGACAAACAAGCAATAAACTTGCAGGTGATTGTTTTGCATGTTGATGTCTCAACCTACTGAAAAAACAATAGCTGTTTCTCCTACAGCTCTGCCCTTTTTGTGACCAGCATAAGTGAGTTTATGAGTGACGCAGAGTGGTGCAATTTTAACTGGAGTCACTTTCTTGATCTCCTTGTCTTCTGCAACCAACGTTGCTTCACATTACCCACCTTTATGCTCTCATTTAATTTTATTTACAACAAAATGCATCTGCAAGAGGGAAAAGAGAACACATCACCTGCTTTAGTCTGCCTTGACTGGGTCCCAGTCTACTACAGGAACCAGTTTAATATTATTTTCTTTGTTTTTAAATAAATCTGCGGTTCCTGAAGTCTTTGGATCAGTTTTTGGCTTTTCCATGGTCTTGGCTAAACCAACCGTTGCTCATTAAGCTCACTCTCTCTGTGTTCACTTCTACACGAGATTTAAAAAACTCATTTTTAGTGGTTAACTTTTTGGATGTTTGTGATGATTTGTACATCTTTTAAGTGCATATCTATCATTTATGTATGTTTTGTAAGTTTAAAGCCAGTTTGGCTTTAAATGAGCTTTATTTAAACAGTCTCGATCATATGATTTGATCCTTTACAAGTAGCGATGCTTGATTAAAGCGGTCTGATGCAGGACAAACATTTGCACATAATCCAAAGATGTGGACGTTTGCTCTTCAACCACATGAAACTTCTTCTAAGAAGGGCATGTGAGTTTTCTCTGAAGTGTGAGTGGCGACTGAGCTGGTTTGAGTCTACATATTACTGAATTTGATCTGTGGTTCAAATCGGTGTTGAAACAGTACATGTCCTTATGTTTAAACAATACACAATTCTTGTCCGTGGAAATTACACATCTCACATATCACTCTGGTTTCCAGCCTAAAATGCTCACTGAAGTCACCTCAGCAGGGGGTGAAGTGTGTGAGGCAGCAGTCGGTTCCTGAAGTTGATGTGTTGGAAGCAGTAACAATAGACAAGTATAAGGATCTGAGTAACTTTGACGACGGCCACATTGCGAGGGCTAGATGACTGGGTTAGAGTCTCCAAAACCTGTGAGGTGTTACTGGTCTGCAGTTGTTAGTACCAAGGAGGTCCAAGGAGGGGCAAATGGTGAACTGGCAGCAGGGTCATGGTCACCAGAGGCCATTGATGCACTTGGGGAAAATGCTGGCAATGTTGATGCTGGCTTTGGTAGAATGGCATCAGGGGTAAGGGGCTGCATAGCCACAGACCGGTCAGAATGTTCATACTAGCATCATTCCATTGATGCAGAGCAAACAGTGGCAGTGGGAGCAGGATAAAGCCCCATGGCACACTGCGATAATAATGTAAAATAAATGAAAGAAAGTTCAAATGTTTAAATGTAAAAGTCATTTGACATTAATAATGCGCTCTGCTTTTATGTATTTTGACAAAATACATAAGGTTGACTGCATTCTGTAAAGGTTGTCTAATTTGCATTATTTGGGTGAAGCACGGGTGGCTAAATTTTCCCAGGAGCCCAGGAGGTGTGGATTTTTTTCAGCCCTACTTGGTCACTCAGGCCATCTGGAGAGGAGGGTAGTGTGACATCGCATGATGCGGATAAACTGTGTCGGGGAAAAAGTGTCCGGCGGTCGATAAGCTATCGAGAGCAAGACAGGATCTGTTTCCTCCAAGAGTTAATGAGTGATGAAGGCTGCAGCAGGAACACAAAGCATGCTGTGTGAGTGTGTATGTGTGTGTGTCTGTGTGTGTTTTGTGTTAGTTAATGACTAATTACTGCCTTGCTCGCCATCACAGGCAAGGTGATGGCTCTCCCCTGTGAGAGTGGCGGTGGGGGGTGGGGGGCAGGATGAAGAATGAAAAAGACTGATGGTGAGAATGAGTGGAAAGAGTTACAATGTGTGTGAAAGAGTGTGTGTTTAGAAACAGTAGCATTTACAGAGGGATGAATCTGAAAGAAGGATGTGTGAGTGAAACGGTAACTGGGAGACAGATGCAGGGGTTGTTGGGGGGAGGGCGGGTGGTTCTAGTGAGAGAGAGACTTGTGTGCTGTGGGTGGAGGTGTTTTCAGGTCATCACCCTGAAATATCACTCGGATGGAAATCTGTGTGGGACCCTGTCAACGTCACCACCAGCAGTCTTTGTTCTTACGGGAAGATGTGTGTGTGTGTGTGTGTGTGTGTGTGTGTGTGTGTGTGTGTGTGTGTGTGTGTGTGTGTGTGTGTGTGTG
>JBBJLS010000018.1:17146634-17157301 GCA_037577275.1 Bryconaethiops microstoma
GTGTGTGTGTGTGTGTGTGTGTGTGTGTGTGTGTGTGTGTGTGTGTGTTTCAGTATCTTAAAAGGTACTTGTAGTAGGCCAAAATCTTAGGCTTATGTGTGTGAATGTGAGTATTGTATGGAGATGTTTTGTGTTTTGTGTTTTGTGTGTGTGTGTGTGTGTGTGTGTGTGTGTGTGTGTGTGTGTGTGTGTGTGTGTGCGTGTGCGTGTGTGTGCATGCTCCTTGTGCAACAGGTGTGGAGTTAATCTTGTTGAGACCTGCACACACACAGACAGAAATGCACTGAATGCACTTCTTCTAATATGCATCTATTTCATAGGCTCAGAGGCACACTATCATAAGTATAGGCTTTAACACACACACACACACACACACACACACACACACACACATGCGCACACATGCGCACACACACACACAAACTGAGGCTTGTCTAATATGAAAATTTGTCTCACATTTGGCAGAATGTGAGATTTTATGGCTCTCAAGTTAGTTTAAATTTTTATAATTGAGCTTTCAATGGAGACTGTTGCGTTAAACAGCAGTGACTCATCTAATGCAGTCAAAAATTCTCAATTCTCAATTAAATGTTTAAAAAAATATTAGTATTGTTTCACAAGGGGCTTAATTTCCCACCATGTTTAACAATTTTGTTGTTTTTTTTTCCTGTTAAATATTTGTCTTAAAGGTTTTTTCAGAATAGAAGAGCAAATTTCCAAAACTCACTCAGTCCAAAAGCATTTTTTTTCCGGAAAATTGCATTTTACTTGTTTTACCTATTGGAAAGCAGTTCTTACAAGAAATATTATTTTTATTGAAATTTTACTCTTACTTGTCATTTTTCAATGCCTGTCTCTAAAGTGCAACTCGTGCACATTTTAATTTGGGCAAATTTGTTTAAAAAATATAATTAAAACAATTTTTAAGTAAATCGTTATTCAATATCACAAAATGATGTACAAGTTTAGTATTTATATCCTCCTACATGACACAGGCGGTAGATCCTACTATGATCCTACCTGGGTAAGTGGACTGAGGGAGTTTTGGAAATTCTCCTAATCTTGTACTGTGTTTTATGCAGGACTGAGTGAGTTTTGGTCAGTTAGACTATTGCACATAAAGAGGAAATGTACAAATATGCCAATAGTAGTGTTACCTAAAAAAATCACAAAAAATGGACTGAGTGAGTTTTGGAAATCTGCTCTTCAATTGCTACATTCAGCCATTGAGCTGTAAACAAAGTCTTTCAGAGTGTTTTGATATTTTGACTGATGGGTAAAGCTTCATTATAGAGAAACCTTCCTACCAAAACTTTTTACAGTGGTGGTAATAGGAAGCAGGTGTCTACAGTTCAAATATAATCAATTTTTTTCTAGATTGGCCAGTAAATGTGCATGTGTCTTCTGAGCTTTTGGATCTAATATTATTAATAATGAAATGAAGACAAGTCTCCGAAAATAATTTTATCTGGATCCCCTTTTCCCTTAAAATGGCCTGCATGTATTTTTTACTAGGAATGTGTTTTAGGCCATATCTTTATCTCAAAACTAACGTAAAAGCAATGTCTCTGTGTCATGTAATGTAATATATGATGTAATGTTATGTATGTAGCACAATATTAAAACCACTGACAGGTGAAGAACATTATCTGGTTACAGTGGCACATGTCAAGGGTTTGAATGTTTTAGGCAGCAAGTGAACAGGTCCTGAAGTTGAAATGTGTTGGAAGCTGGAAAAATGCGCTAGTGTAAGCGTCTGAGCACTTTTTTTTTACCATTTTTTATAGCTAGATGGAGCAGCTACAACACTGCAGGTTTTGTGAAGTGTTCCTAGTATGCTTTAGTTAGTGCCTCCCAAGAGTGGTTTAAGAAGGATGACTTGGGCACCGGCAAAAGGTTCATAAGTACCCATGGCCTGTGGATGCACGTGAGGAATGAAGGTTATTTTGTCTGGTTTGATCTCACAGAAGAGCTACTGTATCACAGAGAGCTGAAAAGGTTCATATTGGCTATGATAGAAAGGTTTCAGAACATAGTGCATTGCACAGAACATCAAATTCCTTACATGGACCCTCAACACCAGCTCCATCGCCAAAGCCCAGCAACATCTCCACTTCCTGTGGAGACTGAGGGAGAGCACACCTCCCATCCTTATAAAAGAGCATTCTCTGTATCTGCATCACAGCTTGGTACGGGAATTGTTCCGTTCTGGATCGCAGGACCCTACAGAGGATAATGAGGACAGCTGAGAAGATCATCAGGGTCTCTCTAACTACGGTCATGGACATTTATACCAAACGCTGTATCCGCAAATCCACCAGCATTGTGGATGACCCCACACACCCCTCGCATACCATCTTCCCCCTCCTCCTGTCTGGTAAAAAGGTTCTGTAGCATATGGGCCTCCACTGCCAGAATGGGCAACAGTTTCTTGCCCCAGGCCACAGACTCCTCAGTCAGAACTGAAACATAAAGTATACCTCCCTCAGACACACAAACACACACACTTTCCTCCTCCTCCTCCAAACACAATGCATAAACACACTGATCTCTTCTGCGTTAAACAAGCAACTCACACTCCAGTTGCCTCTGTAAATACATCCCTGTTTATTACATACTGCACATTCTCTGTACTGCCACTGCTATATCAGCACAATTATTATTTATTGCTGTCTACCTCTATTCTGCATTTTCGCACACCTAACTCTCCGTTGCTCTCCGGTATCTGTCAGAAGAGGGGAAGCTGACGGCAGTGTGATGCTCTGGTCAGTATTCTACTGGGAAATCTTGGGTTCTGCCGTTCATGTGAACGTATTAACCTGCCGAAAGATTGCTGCAGACCAAGTACACCCTTTCATGGCAGTGATATTTCCTAATGGCAGTGGCCTCTTTCAGGAAAACGTGCTCTATCTGTTCAGAAATGATCTCAGTCCGATCAAGCATCTGCGGGATGTGCTGAATAAATAAGTCCAACCCATGAAAGCTTCACTTTGAAACTTACAGGACTCTGCTACTAACATCTTGGTGCCAGATACCACAGCACCATGCTTTGATTCTTCAGAATTCTGTGATGGCACAAGGGGGACCTGCACAATTTGTGGCAGGTGGTTTTAATGTTATGGCCGAGCAGTGTATATTTGCATGTGCAGTGGTGGGGTTTGGTGGAGATGCAGTCGCGATGTGCAGGTTATGGACACGGGCAGGTGGCTGGTAGGTTATGTGTTGTCTCAGCGCTAGAAGAGTAGTGTTGCTGGAATGGGAACAGTGTTCTGAGCTGTGCTTTCTCCATTCACAGTACAGAAACTTAATCCTGTGTCAGCACAAACACACACACACACACACACACTCACACACACACATACACACACAGTCCCCTCAGCCCTGGCAGCTGCGGTGAAAGCAGACAGAGTGAAGAAGGGTGTGTGTGTGTGTGTGTGTGTGTGTGTGTTTGAAAGAGAGTGTGCGTGCTCTCAGTTGGCTCTCTTGGGTCTGTATTAACTCTTGGAATGTGGTCAGTTTATTTGATGGCCCAAACTATTCCTCTTCTTGCTGACTGGCTGCCTAAAATATACACTAGTCTTAAAATATAAACTGCTTAACGGCTCCAAAATTTTGCTTTTTCATAACCAATTTTAAAATGGAGAGAGACCTTAGATAGTGCTGAGGAATGTGTGGTAATTTTGCGGTTTTCAAACTGCGAGCTGTGGGAGGGGCTTTTAATAAGGGAAACTCACTTCTAGGCAGCTGGCTCCGCCCCTGACCAAAGCTTGCTTCTCTTGTTCTTTTTTTCTTAAAGTGGCAGATACACTTCACTTCTCTTCTGCTCTGCCTCTCTGGCCTTTTTTTTAGCGAGCTCCCACTTTGGCCTTCTGGTTGAGAATGGTAGCTTTGCATTATTTGTAAATGTGTCTAAAGTGTGCAAGCCTATCATTTAACCTTTGTTTCTGTCTGTGTGTGTGTGTTTACAGATCAGTGTGTGTGGAGTGAGGAAATCTGATGCGGGAATGCCCCAGTGTCTGAGGTTGTCATCACAGTGAGGTGGGTAAATGAACTTCTCTTCCTCACTTGGTAACCTCAGTTACCAGAGGTTCAGTGATTGGTGTTTTTTGTGGTCTGCCTGTGAGTGAAGCCATGCTGTGCGTCCCTACAGGGATGCCCAATATGGCTAAAACAGAACTGTAATATCTGACATGATGTTTTTTGAGGTTTGCGAGCATGTTGGAACAAATTAAATGTGAAACATCAGACACATATTAAAAAGGACTTTGAAAAAAATGTGTAATGAGTTCGCAGATAGAACTGTAGCAACACATAATTTGGTGAAAATCAAATATAATTAGATACATTCATATTCAGTTATAATCAATTATATTTTTTGTTGCTGCACACTATTATTTTTCTAATTTAGTCTTTTTTATGATATATGTTGTTCAGTGATACCTGTGGTGCCATGAAGCATATTGTGGTATAATCTGACTTGATCCAGTTACAAAAATGCAGCAAATTACCTCACTACATTACTGTATTACAGCATAGCAGATGGATGAAGGGAAAGTTTATATGGGAAAACAGAGGTTTTCTATTCCCTCTTTCTCTCTACCTCGTCCTTCATCGGGGACATTGTATCAGTGGCAGTGACCTTTGACCTCTGATTAAGGCCTGTGTGCTGAATATTTGGAGGAATATTTGGGCGGGGGGGCTCTGAGAGAGTCTAGAAGGTCAATGTCTGTGAACACACAAAGTCTGCTCAACTCGTTTTTATGGTGGCACCACAAGTGTCACAGTCCCTTTACTTCTGTGCTGCGTGATAACAGGGGTGTAGGTCTGTAGGGGAAACTTTAGACAAATGAGAGGCCAGTTTGTCCAGTCCAGTGCGACCTGTTAGTTCATCGTTTTTCCCCCCCCATGTTTCACGCCTATAGTCAAGCGACATAAGATAAGATAATTAGTCCCACAAGTGGGAAATTTGCATGCTGAAGTGCTGAGAAGAAATAGTCCATTAATGCACACTGAACAAGAAATAAAAATTTTTCATATTTAAATACAGCGTTAGGCCTGTTGGCATGATAATGCATGTTGAGGTGATCACTGCAGCCCATGTGTTTGTGTCAGAACTGCAAGCCAGATGGACCCCTGACAAAATCTATTATGAGAAAGGATCCATTGATTGTCTCCCGTTCTCAGACTCCTTCCCTCGCTCTTTTCACAGTGCAAGACTCACCGACAGACACGACTCATAGCTGTTACGCCACCCCTCGGCTTCCTACGCTTCATCAGCCAATCAAATGCACCCTGAAAATAAACTGACCAATCATGGGAAGCAATCACAGATCCCCAGTGTGAACCAGCAGCAGCAGCAAGGGTCTGCTGGCAACCTGGGGCCAAAGGGCAGCGGGCCAGGGAGCCATGGAGTCAAAGCCAATCAGATATCTCCAGCCAATCCTGGGATGAAGAGTGTGGGCCAATCAGGTGGTAGCGTTGCAGTGAGTGGAATGATGAAGACCAAGGCCAAGAGAGAGAGAAGCATATCCATGGATGCGGCAGACCAGAGAGACACACTCACACCAGTGCTGGAACCAGATGCTAAAGGTATGCTAGGCACACACGTTTATTTTGACATTTGAGAATGTCACACATATAGCATGTCCCATACCCTGTATGTCCACAAGGGAGCTTGTCTTTTCTGGGAAGGCTTTACACTGGTACATTACTCAACAGACTTAGAGAAGTAAGGTGCTGATGTGAAAATTAGTTTGTGAACACAAACATCACTCCAGCTCATCCCTAAGATATTGGGGTACATCATTCCAGAGAACACAGTTCCACGACTCTGCAACCCAATGCTGGGGGATTAATATACATCGTGTTACAGTACACATTATTTATTCACACAGTACAAGACATTATACATTACATTATATTACATTACACTAATTAGACGGACGCTTTTATCCACAGCGGCTTACAATTTGAGGAAACCCTCGGATTTCAGGACAGTGTGAGAAACAGAGTTCTAAGTGATAATATCTTTATGTAAGAGTAATGT
This sequence comes from Bryconaethiops microstoma, assembly GCA_037577275.1. Classification (NCBI taxonomy): domain Eukaryota; kingdom Metazoa; phylum Chordata; class Actinopteri; order Characiformes; family Alestidae; genus Bryconaethiops; species Bryconaethiops microstoma. The sequence continues at coordinate 17,152,681 of JBBJLS010000018.1, forward strand.
AAGAAGGTAGACAGTGCATCAGGAGAGGAGATGCTCTCTGAACAGATGAGTCTTCAGGAGGTTTTTGAAGATAGAGAGGGGTTCTGCTGCTCTGGTCACCTTTGGCAGCTCTTTCCAACAGGAATGAGACCAGTCTGAACTGGGTTTGCCTTATGTGTAGGGATGGCAGAGCCAGGTGATGTTCTCTGGAGGAGTAAACCTGAGCGTAAGCCTTTTGTGCACCTTTAGCTGACGCCTGTGGTCAGAGTGGCAAATGATGGTCCATGCAAATCGAATCATTCAATCATAGCATTAGCATTTGCTAAAGTTTAACACTGTGGCTAGGTGTTTACGATAGGTGACCAATCATTCAAGCTGTGTTAGCATTTGTTAGACTAGACAGCAAATTGGTTTTGAAAGAATTTAATTAATTTACTTGCACACTCTGCCTGGCTACTCGGGCATCTAGTGATAATGGAGGGAATAAGAGAGAGAGAAGGAAAGCAAATCGTTGACTGATCTTTCGCAATGTAGGCACTTCAGTCAATTTTATTGAAGCCATACATTACAGTGATTTTGAGGGGCACACCTAAGGGCCCACACACACCAAGCCAGTGAGGAAAAACTATCGGCAACCAAAGCCGACCAGTGATCACCTTCTGTCAGGTCACAGTCACCTCTCCTGTAAAAACTGGCACTCAAACACACCTCTGACTGATGACACACACCAGTTTACTCATTTCAGTCAAAGTCATAGTGAACTTTGTCTTCTCAACCATATACAGTATACACAGAGACGAAATGGCGAAGCTTAGGTTCCGCAGTGTACATATATTTTAAAACAGTGCAAATAAGAAGTAGAAAATAAGGTAAGGGTGCGATTTAACCTGTCCTGAGTGCATGGACAGCTCACTGTGCATATATAAGACAAAAATGTGCAACAGATGAAGGAATGTGTAAGTGGTATGACCAGAATAGCCAGTATAAACAGTGTAACAGTATAAAATGGTGTGAGACAAGTGAAAATAGCAGCCTGAGTATACATTCTTAAAGGTTTACCTGTCAAAGTTGAAGATCATCATCTTCTGTAACATGAGAATGTGAACTTTGTAAAGTGTTCTCTAATGCGACATAAACTTTTAATATTTTTTGTCATTCTAACATTTAGCCAGCCATCACAGAGCACATTTTTGCACATATTTTCACTCTCGTCTGGGACAAATAAGAGCTTGAAATAAGAGCTGTTTGATTCTATATATGATATGTACTTGTCGACATTTGCCTGGTTGTGTGAGAGCACAGGGAAGCGCTCTATATTTCATAAACATTTTGTTTATGCTGAGAGCCAGGTGCATTCACAAAGCCTAGAGTATTCATTTGCTTAAGTCTTTTTAAAGCCAGTGCTGTGAAGGGGCTAATTTCTGCTGTATTGCGATGCTTGCACCATCACACTGATGGGAGCTCAAGTTTAATATAGACATTTGAAGCTCATCACAGGTGTGTAAATAGCATTATTTGCTTTGCATGTTTGGGTTTTAAAGTAAACCCGTCAATAAAAGATTGAACTAAAGTTAGGTAGAAATTGATCGGTCTCATTTTGAAGTTGTGCTGCAAGCAGGAAAAATGGACAAGGTTCTGAGCAACTTTGACAAGGGTCATATTTTGATGGCTGGACAACCTGGTCAAAGCATCTCCAAAACGGCAGGTGTTGGAGTCTTCCTGGTATGCAGTAGTTACTACTTACCAAAAGTGGTCCTGGTGACAGTTTCATGGTTGCATGGTTGGTGGTGGCCTAGTGGTAGGATACTTGCCTCTGTACCAAGAGGTCGTGGGTTCGAATCCTACCTCCAGCACCACCACTGGGTTCCTGAGTCCCTTAACCCCAAGTTGTCTGGGTGACTGGGTGACTCCAGGGAGACTGCCCCCTGTAGTTAGGGAATGGAAGTCGCTTTGGATAAAAGCGTCTGATAAATGCCGTAAATGTAAGTGGGGATTGAAGGCTAGATAATCTGATTCTGATGCGACAGAAGAGCTACTGACTGAAGCACAAGAGAGGTGTAAGAACCCACAGTGGACCACAGACCGGTCAGAGGGCCCATACTGATCCCACCTACTGCAAAAAGCGGAAGCGGCCCCTTTCAGCAGCGCAATACACCCTGTCACACTCCAAAAAATGGTTCAGGAATGGTTTGAGGAACATCACAATGAGTTCAACGTGTTGCTTTGGCCTACAGAATCCCCGGATCTCAGTCTGATCAAGCATCTTTGGGATGTGACATGACTTCTATCTGCTTCTAACATCTTGGTGCCCGATACAACTGTATACTTTCTTGTGTTCTTGTGGAATCCATGCCTCAATGGGTCAGAGCTGTTTAGGCAGCATCAAGGGGACCCACACTGTAAACAGCAGGTGGTTTTAATGTCAAGGCTGATCAGTGTATCTCTTAGGATAAACCAGTGATATTCAGCTGGCTTCATCACTCCTCTATTTTATGGGGCATGGATTTCAACCATGAGATTGTAAAGCCACTGAAACTGTGCTTTTCTCAAAAGCTGGTAACCACGTTTCTTTTTTGGTCATACTTTCAGCTTCATTCAGCTGGAGTAAGCTCTGCAAAAGGCACATTGTTCAATAATGTCTCTGAGATATTTAATAGGACATCAAACACTAACTTTAAAGAGTAGGATTTCTCTCTTTGACTTTGTTCACTCTAAAGAGAATAGAGAATGGACTCTACACGCAAGTGTGTAAATGTAGACATTTTTGTGAGTGTGCACTCAGAATAGCGCAGTACATTGTTTAGTATCAGCCATTAAGTTATAATTGCAATCAAGGAAGATGGACGCAAATTAGGCGCTTCAGACGATTCCAGTTATGCCAGGTGGGTGGAAAATGAACTAGAACTAGTTCCAATGTGGTTCCTAGTTGGTTTCTATTTGGGTCAGTTATTGTTTTTGATTAAGCAGTGGAAAAATACCTATAGTGTGTTTTATACATATATATTTTTATACATGTAATATGAATTTTCTAAGCTTAACACTAAATTTAAACTTAGCAACGCTTTTACCCTTTTACTTAAACGTCCTGATGCTGCACAAAACATAAACACTTGAGCCAGTCGCTGCCGCCGGATGCTGAAGGTATTTCTGGCACTCACACACACTCACTCATACACACAGAAAAACTCCTCAACCCAGTTTTGGAGCCAGATGTTATAGATGTGGCTGGCACTCACACCCAGACACACACACACATTCACACAGACACATTAGAGCCCAGGACCAAAAGTGTACCAGGCATGTTTGCACAAAAACATACCACATGGCTTCACACATGCACTCATACACACACACACACACACACACACACACTCTTATCTCCGTATCTGTCAGCAGCTCCAAACTTGAAAGGCCATTCTGCAGTAATTTCCCTTTGAACTGGAAAAGATTTGAGCATAAAGATGAAACTAGCTGTTTTTAGAAATGTCCTGACCTTTTGAGTCTGTATATGTGCGTGTGTGTTTTCTGTATGTGGCTGTGTAGCTCTAAGGTGCTGATAGGGAAATGATTAATGACTAAAAAGACATAGATATACACACACTGGACACTTTATTAGGAATTGTATCTACACTTAAGATCCATTTACCCGGTGTGGAATTGTAGATTCTAGTCTTGATAATTTGTTTGCCCCTTTTACCCCATTCATAAACGGTGAGCACCCACACTGGAACGTCAGTAGGTGGTGAATCATTCTCAGCACAGCAGAGACACTCTCCCAGTAGTGACATGTTACTGTGTGTTTTGGGTGGGGGCGACTGATAGATGTACTATTATCATCTGCAAGGTGGACCCACGTGTAAGGCGTGCCTAATAGAGCGGACAGTAAGTGGATAAAAACAGCAGCTATGCACTCTGGGCAGCACACACAGAAACTGGACAGTGAGTGTAGCTACAGTGTAGCTGTAGGGATGTGTATATCAACAACTAATCAGTGTTGATTTATCAGTTGTAATTTTTAATTGATTGATGTCACTTTGGAAGTCTATTCAAATAATCATGACGATTCTAGCAACTGTAGTTGTGATCAGTACACAGGACAGGATACAGAAGAGAGTGGGTTGAGGGACAGGAAGGGAGAATGACTTAGTGCAACAAGTTCCTGTATGTCAGTGTGTTTCTCACAACACACACACACACACACACACACACACAGACTCCACACACTCACTCCTACTCACTTGCTTCATCTGAACAGTGTGTGCCTGATCTATGAAGAGAGTACAGATCTGCTCTTCTTTAAGCCTGTGGGTTTGCTTTTCTTTTCACTCAAGTGTAGGCGGCTCTACAAGTGCTCTGTATGGGTATTTGTGTGTGCGTGTGTGTGTGCGTGTGTGTGTGTGCGTGTGCATGCGTGTGTTTGCGTCTTTGACTTTGCAATTTGCATTTGTTTGTTTCATTGTGCTATTCTTATGTTATTTGCATTTGCTTGGTGCTCTGTTTAGCATGCTTGGGCTTGTGCTTGCATGTGTGTGTGTGTGTGTGTGTGTGTGTGTGTGTGTGTGTGTGTGTGTGTGTGCGAGCGAGAGAGAGAGAGAGAGAGAGAGAGAGAGAGAGAGAGAGAGAGAGAGAGAGAGAGAGAGAG
>JBBJLS010000018.1:17166059-17188522 GCA_037577275.1 Bryconaethiops microstoma
TGTGTGTGTGTGTGTGTGTGTGTGTGTGTGTGTGTGTGTGTGTGTGTGTGTGTGTGTGTGTGTGTGTGTATCTCACAGTGCTGCAGAGGCAGTGATGCATGGCCATACGGACTCAATCCTCCTGTTTCACCAGCAAAACGTCCCCCGCACCAAACTGGATCAGGTTCGTACATGTAGTGAAACATTTCCTCTTGTGGAAGCAGAACACAAACAACCTGAGAGGGCAGTTGACATAGGTTCATTTTCATCAGGTGATGGTTAACTGGGGATAGGGCAGTAGGACCGGACCTTTTTGAGTTTACTCATTGTTTCCAGGGTCTTCCACAGTTTCAGACTGCTCTTTATGAGTTGGGTCAGATGTGCTCTCAGTGAAACAGTGAAAACTAGGATGGGCATTTTTGCTGACAAATAACAATTTAAAAATGAGTAGTATTCAAATCTACTAACACAAAAAAATACTTGTACATTTCAGATAAAAACTTTTTTCAGGTGTGTACAGGTGAATGTAGGTGTTTAGCTCCACTTGTGTCTGTTTTGGTTTATGTATGCAGTATTAGCATCTCCTGCTGTTTAGTTATGTCCTCTGTCAAAAACTGAATGAAAGTTTTTAATACAAGACTTGTTTTATTTTTTATTCAATTTTTTGCTTTTTCAAAAATCCAGTTAACAGTATATTAATACTGTGAAAGTGTGCATGTTCAAATAACCATACCTGTACCTAAGGAAACTGGCTTGGTTGGGCATGGTTATTTGAATGTTGTAATATATTACGTTATATTATATTATATGGTATGTTTTTGACTGAGGACAGGTCAAAACAGTAGCTTTCCTGTCAGGCTGAAATGTGCTCTGCCAGAAGATGCAACTTCAGCACCCTGGAGAGCAGCTTGTGGGACTGATTCTTATTTTTCAGGGATGACAATTTGCCCCCTGTCATAGCACACAACATTTATAGCCATTTCATATGATAACATTAGAGCTACTAAAATAGATAATGGTTTCTCATTTGAATAAGGGCTTTGTTTGTGCTCCTAAAAGGGGAAGGAGGGAGAAAGTATTTCTATTTACGTACAAGTGGTAGTGCAGGTGTCTGCGTGGGAGGTTCCATTTGTTTAAACATCTATTTGAGTCCTTATGCTTGTGCTTTGTTCCCTTTTCTGTTTTAAAGAATTTCAAAGGGAATGATGCACCTGCAATTCTCAAGTGACAAAAAGTGTTTTACATGTGTTTGTGTGTAAGTAGAAAAGGAACTTTTTTTTGTGTTCTCAGGATGTCCTTGCAGTACATCTTTGTTTTGTATTGAATATGTAAGATAATATGGTAGTGTAGAGACTACAAGTTATAACCTCTTCTGAAAAGTTGTTTTGAAGTGTTAAGTGTTTTGGAATAAGTTTATTTCACTTAACGTGCCTTTTTATGTTTCTCTCTCTCACTGTCCTTGTTTCTCTCTGTATGTTGCTCAGCAGTGCAGTGGTGTTGGGAAGCTTCCCAGCCTGTCAGAGCAGCTCAGCTCTAGTAGCACCCCTCCCATGAGTACGCCCAAATCTCAAAGTGGTACACCTCGGCCAGCCTCTGATGGTGGGGTTGTTGGGGGACACCTGGCAAGTGGAGGTACTCCCTCTTCCACAGTTCACCCAGAAAGTGAGAGTACCCAGGCCCATCAAGGGGGCACTCCCAGCCACAATAACAATGCTGCATCTCATCCATCTGGGCCAGGAAGCTCGGGACCACAGCCTGCCGGGGCTCCAGGCTGTGGAGTAGTAGATGGGTCAGGCACTATAAATCATCCAGGTGCTGGTGTCTCACCCACAGCCAGTCCAACTGTGTTGTCTGTGCACCTTCAGGGTGAGCATGGTCAACAGGGAGGTCCAGGGAATGTTGATGGACTGTCTAAAGAGCAGCTAGAGCATCGTGAGCGTTCTCTGCAGACTCTCAGGGACATTGAGAGACTCCTCCTTCGCAGTAGCGCAGCCGCTGCTCATGGAGACCCTGGAGGTCCTAACAGTAACCCGAACAACAGCTCTAACGTTAACAACAATAATAACGCAGATGGAAGTAGAAGTCTGGAGGATGGGGAGAACGGAGGTGGGAGTGCTGGCAACAGTAGTAGCCTGCCCCCTGGTATGCCTCCTATGGGAGGAATGAAAAAATATGAGGAGCCTCTGCAATCCATCATGTCACAAACACAGAACCTAGGTGGGCCTGGGATGGATGATGCCCTTATGGGTCCACACCATGGCTTGCCTCCTCACCACCATTTGTCCTCACCCTCAGGACTAGACATGGGGCCTATGCTAGGTCCTGAGGGGCTAACACCAGAACAAATGGCTTGGAGGAAGCTGCAGGAGGAATACTACCAGGAGAAGCGCCGGCAGCAGGAGATTAACCCCCACACGCACCCCCAGCACTTCCGCATGATGTCTGAGATGAGCATGCCAGGAGGGCCGCATCTCATGATAAGGGGGCCTCCACCTCCGTATCACAGCAAGCCTGGAGAGCAGCAGTGGGGGCCAGGGCCTATGATGGGAGGGGGGATGGGAGGGAACTTGAGGATGATGGACATGCATCAAGAGGGCCCTCGGGGGCCTAGGTTTCTTGGACAGATGCAGCGAGGTCCTCCAGGTGGTGGTGGATACCCAGGAAGCCCTGGTGGAGTTTTACCTATGGAAGGGCTAGGGCCTCAAAGACCTCCCAGACCAGGAATGGGCTGGCTGGATGATATACCACCAAACATGGGAGGAGGAGGTCCATTTCATGGGTGCTATCCCCCCGGCGGGCCTGGTGGTCCACCTCAGCATATTCAGGGTGATCTAGATCGACCTTTAACGCGGGAGGAAATGTTCCGCATCATGGAGAAACGTCAGCTACAAGGGCTCCGCAGGCTAGAGCTTGAACAGTTGTCAAGGCAGCAGCAGCAGGCTGGACTTGGAGGCCCAGGCTTCCCTAATCCTGGAATGGGAGGAGGCCCACCACGTGGTGATCCAATGGACTTTCCCACTTCTCGGGCCATGATGAGCTCTCCTATTGGTGCAGGTGGAGGTGGTGGCCCTTTAATGAGAGATATGGTTGACTCTCCTTTAGGAGCAAACCTGAATATGAACATGGGCATGAACATGAATCTGCAGCAGCAGCAGATGTTGGCCCAGAAACTAAGAGGGGCAGAAATGTTGACCCCTGAGGATATTTCCCGCATCAGGGCTGCACAAAACGGCCGGGGTGGTGCTAACAAAGGAATGATCCCTGGCCCAGATGGACCTCTTCAGTTCCCCAATCAGGGCCCCTTTCCAGGAGGACAAGGGGATGGGACCTACCTCCAGCAGTCAGGTCCTGAGATGTTTGGACCTGACCATCCAGGTCCTCCCCAAATTAGCGGCACTTCAAGGCTTAGCCATATACCTATGAATACTGGCCAGAGGGGTGCAGACCTGGTTGCACGCCATCCATCTGACCTTTCCATTAATGTAAACCCAATGGGCTCCCCAGCCATGCCCCCACCTCATCAACTCAAGTCGCCCTCCCTTAGTCAGGAACCATCACCCCTCATGCCTTCTCCCTCTGGCCCAGGCCTAAAATCTCCCACCCAGCTTCCAACTACTGGTCCACCACACCCTCCTCTACCAGCAGCTTCTGGAGCAGGAACACCTTCTACTACATCCATGAAGTCACCCCAGGTCATGGGTTCATCTCTTGGTCTCCGGTCACCATCTGGCTCTCCTGGGCACCTCAAATCTCCAGCCATGCCTGTTGCCTCTCCAGGTTGGACTGCCTCACCCAAGACAGCCCTGCCCAGCCCTGGGGGTCCACCTAGCAGCAAAGGAGTAGGCAATGGGGGAAGTAGTTCAACTGAAACAGGTAAAAACTGCTCGCAAAACTTGTGTATGGAATCTATAATATTAAAATGAGAACTTAGACAGAAAATGTGTGTTGTTTCTAAATACTGAAATTATATTTCTCATCTTAGGAGTTATTAAAAACAATCATAAATATTATTATGAATATTGAATAATAATGTTTGAGTTTTACACTGATTTTTTCCAATAAGGACATTTTTTGAGCATTTACTGGAGGGTGCCTATCTTGATATTTCTTGTTCAGGTATGTCACTACCTCCCAGAAGCTCCACCTCAACACCCAGCAGTCAACCTCCCAACATGCCTTTCACTTCTTCCCCAGATGCGCCCCCAACCCAGAATCCCCTGTCCCTCATCATGTCTCAGATGTCCAAGTACGCAATGCCCACTTCCACTCCTCTCTATCATGATGCCATCAAGACGATCGCCACGTCTGATGATGAGATGCCACCTGATCGACCCCTCCTTCCTGGAACCAACATGCCAGGTTTAGTCTATTAGTATATTAGCATTCTACAAGTCTGTCAGAATAATTGCCTTTCTTTCTGGTGTTGAAAGTCCCATAATTCAATCAGCCACTTGTTGCTTTGCACTTTTATTTTGTCAGCATGCCTCTATAGGTTAATGTTAAACACCAGACTCTCTCACCAGAATCTCTTTTGTCTTATAAAACATGGATCAGTACTTGTGACAAAGTCAGAAAAGGCATTCTCTCACACATCTCAGTATTCCATGTCAGTATTTATAAAAACCTCTTAAATAAGTCACTTCAAGCCTTTAAGCTGTTTTGAGGCTTTTGCTATTTTGTGCATATTCACTCCTTTGTTATTTTGTGCGTTTTTGTCACAAATATTTAGGTATTTCATTTTGCATTACTCAATAATCACAGAAACACCTCAAGCACAGTTACTCTAATTAGGGTAAACAACTCCTTTTCTTTTGTATTTTGTAACAGGAAATATTGTAAATCACCAGTCCGCACAGATGCTCCTGTCCTCCCAGGGCTCAATGGGACCTAACAGCAGCCCTCAAAGCCCAATGGGAATGGTCCTCCAGGGAGGTCAGCAGTTATCCCATGATTCCTCTGGGCCAATGCTACCTTCCCCAAACCCCATGAACATGTCAGCGATGATGGGAGGTGGAGGGGTCCCTCCAGAGGGGATAGGACCTTGCAATGTGTCCCCTATGCATCCCTCAAGCCAGATGAGTGGATTTTCCCGCATGCAAGGACCTTTGCACTCCCCGATTGGGGGTATAGGGCAGTACCCACAGCCTCCTGACGATGTCCTCCCACCACAGCAGATGCACCTTCTCGGGAAGGGTATGCCCCATCAACGTCCCCCTCACCCATCAGACTCTTTCCCCCCCATGCCCATGGGAGAGGGCCCGGACCTGAGTGAGGTCATCAGGCCAACACATACAGGCATACCAGAATTTGACCTTTCTCGAATCATTCCTGCCGACAAGCCTACTAGCACACTGCAGTACTTCCCCAAAAGTGAGGCCATGTCCCAGCAGCAGCAGGCCCCTCACCAAGGCCAGCCGCCTCAGCAGGTTCCTTCAGCCCAGCTCCTGAAGCAGCTCTCCTCGTCCGTACCCGCTCACAGCAGCGCCCCCTCCTCCAACCCTCACATTGCCAACTTGCAGAACATGATGGCAGAGCAACAGCTTCCTCTGCACCCCTCGCACTGCGGCCTGCGCCCTGGGATGGGCATGAACCAGGGAGGGTCCAGAGTAATGGGCTCTGGTGGCGGGATGGGGCCTGGACCCATATGTCATCCAGGACATCTGATGGGCAGGACAGGTATGCCTCAGCAACAGCAGCAGCACCATCATCAGCAGCAGCAGGCCATGATGGCTAACAGTCTCTTACAGCACCAGTCCCATCCGCCACAGGGCATGATGTCGCCACAGCAACATCCACACAACTTAATGGCCCAGCAGAACCTGATGATGATGCAGGCTAAGCAGAGGGGCATGGCCATTCCTGGGGAGCACTTTGGCCAGCAGGGGCCACTCCTGTCCCCTCAAGGACCCATGATGGGACCTCCACATCCCCAGTCAGTCATGATGGGGCCCCAGGGTATCAGACAGAGGGGTATGTCTTTGGATAGTCCATTGGGCTATGGACCTGGAGGCATGCCTTTTTGAACATGTTTCTCCATTAACCTGTAAAAAAACATTTTTTTCTTATGGGTTACTTCCAACTCTGACATGTTTTTATTGACGTTTATTGATTGTGGCAATCAGATGCTAATATAATTGTTATTAGTAATAATCTCTTAATTCTGAGATAGACAATGAGGAAAAAAGACTAAATCGTTACAGTTGAGCAACAAATTCTGAAGCCATTTTTAAAATGTCTGTAAAATATGTATATTTCACAGATCAGTGTGTTTGTTTTAAAGGAGGTGACAGGGGAAAACAACTCTCAGTTTCTAATTCCATTTTCTCTGGCTACCAAACTGTTGTGCAAGGGAATATATAAATATATATAAATATATAAATATGAAATCTCTCTATATATAGTTGCTGTAAATAAGATGCAATTTGTGCTCGTTTGCAACTGTTCTGTATAACTGTGTTTAATAGAAGTCTAAAAGCAAATAATAAGAAAAAAAATGTTCAATGTTTGTGATGTCCTGTTTGATGTTATGAAGTTTGGTCAGGTTGATAATGCTGGAAAAAAAGAGGCACAACACCATCTGACAGAATGATGGATAAAATCAGGCAAAACACAATCAGACAGAAAGAAACAACAATTTATTTTTATCGTGCACTAATTATTATCTTAGAGAGCACTCATCTAAAAGCTATGCAAAGCACTTTACACATCCGGTGCTTGGGGATGGAAGTCTCGAATGATAAAATTGCATTTCTGACTCTGTGGATGCTCCAAACCTCAGTTAATCAAGAAGCATTATATGCACTTACACGCTCTGTAGTTTGCAGTTATGCAGCAGTACATCGTTACATAGCCAAAGTGGTCAAAACCAGTCAAAATGAGAACATAGTAAGCTTTGTACTAAAAAGCCATAATTTTCCCATGATTGAAAGACTGAATACTTTCTGTATGCTTCTTTCCTGGATTATGTCCTCATATGTATTGGCTGCTTGTGGTGATGGTAGCCGCCTCAGAGACAGACGGCCTGTTCAGGGCTCCAGCTTGTAGCACTGAAGCACAAAGACGTTGGCAACCCCATCCCACAAGCAGTCGCAAGAGGTCTTTCCGGAAACGAACCCCTATAAAAGCATACAGGATTGGATTGAGGCAGCAGTGGATGAAGCCGATGCTTTCAGTGACCAACAGGCTTTGATCTAGCGCATTGCTGTCGTGGCAGCTTTTCTGAGGAAGAACACCCAAGTGCACCAGGGTGTCCATAAAGAGGCTGATGTTATAGGGTAGCCAGCACAAGCAGAAAACCAGGGTCACCACCATGGCCAGACGTATGGCCCCTTTTTTCTCCAGGCTCTGCTGACTGTGATAGAGAGTGAGCACCACAGCAGTATAGCAGTAACCCATGATGACCAGGGGCAAGAAAAAACATAGCAGGTGGGTTAGACAGCGACTAACAATTTTCCAGTCGTTAGCATGAATGCCGTGGCTGTTGAAGTAGCACATTAGCCTTGCAGAGTCATTGCTGTGCGCCACGGAGAGGAACACCACGTTTGGCATAGTCACAGCGAGACAGAAGATCCACAGCAAAGCACAGGTGATGTGGACGGTCCGCGGCCGACGGCTCTGGAGACTGGAGACGGCATGTACAACGGCAAGGTAGCGATCGAAGCCGATGCAGGCTAATAGCAGGCTGCCGCACATCATATTCAGCCGGTTCAGCAGCCCTAGCAGCTTGCACAGGAAGTTGCCGAATAACCAGCCGGTCAGCACCTCGACCACAGCGAAAGGTAACGTCAGGAGCAGGAGCAGATCAGCCACAGCCAGGTGGAGCAAGTAGATCTCTGTGATGCGGAGGTGAGCACGGTGCTGCAGTAGGACGGTCAGGAGGAGACCATTTCCTGCCAGGCCGAGCAGAAACACCATACTGTAGACCAGAGGCTGGAAAACAGTGCGATACAGGAGCAGGGGGTCTTCTTTTGTATCACAGGTGAACTGGCCTTCCGGTATCGAACCAAATGAGACATTTTCGATGATGTCACCATCCCCAGAGTTTTCTGTAATCTGATAAAAAGACACACATTGGTATGGTCAAGCTGCAGTATTTGAACAATTCCTACGCAATTCATTTATCTCGGTACCATATAAAAAAATCAGTATTCTTCATCTTTATTTAGTACACCTAAATATTCACAATAATAATATTCACCTTTTTTAAACAAAATTGCAAGTGATCAGAACAATCTAAGACCTTGCGTCTATGTAAAAAAAAAAAAACCCATATCAAGTTTTGTAATTATTTTTAAATTATGCACTGCATTTGAACATCTCCATTTACAAGAGAAAAGAGTAGAAGAAAGAAGAAAATATCTGCTACACCTCTTGAACAGCCTTACCAAAATTGCATTGGTGCTTGCATGTCCATATCATATATAAAAACAACTGAACTTAAGTTTTTAAGTTATGTTTTCACCACACTAATTTCAGAACTAATTTCAGAGTTCGGTGTGGAAGAACTTGACTGGCCCACACAGAGCTCTGACCTCAACCCCATCCAGCACCTTTGGGATGAACTGGAACGAAGATTGCAAGCCAAGTCTTGTCATATCATTAAAATCCCTGTTGGTGTAATCAGATGTCCCAATACTTAGGGTCAGCAAGTCTCCAAACCTACAAGGCCAATCAGGTGTTGTCACCATACCAACAAACTATTTGTAAAGTGTGCCATAGAAAAAGCATTGTCTTTCAACTAACCAGAAACTCGAGCACTTGGAGTTCACTCGACACTGCTGCAGCTTTTATTGGAATCAAGTGCTATGATCATATGAGATACACAAAACAATGAAGGTGGGCCTGGCTTAAGAAGGATTATATAGGAAAAAACAATTGTGGCTATAAGGTCCTGGGAAGTTTCTTAGGATACCTAATCTCATGGACTTCATGGAGTACCAGGAGGTTTTAAATGAAATTCTAGTCGCCTCTTCCAAAAAGTTAAACCCGGGTCACAGTTTGGACCTTCCAGTAGTACAATGATCCTTAACCATTCATCCCAAAAGGGTTTAGTGATGCACAAGATTTATCTCTGTCCTGTATCTCTGTCCTGGTCTTCTGAGCTGAATCCCTCTGAAAACCTGTGCAATGAGTTGAAGGTGAGAGGACCTAAGGCCCTTGAGGATCTGTGGAGATTCTGTATCGAGGAGTGGTCTCCAATTGCTCTTTGCATTCTCCAATCACATTAAGAGAAAAAGTATCAAAAGCCTCGTACACTATAATTGTGATGTATGTAGTTTTCTTTTGATTTTGCTTGGGTTTTTTACTTTAATTTCTAATATTTTAGTGTGAGATGTTTTACTCCATTCTCTGGGTTGAGAACAGTCCTGTAACAAAAAACATCTAGCCAGCGGTGGTCCTGTGGTAAGAACATGGCCCCTAAAGAGGGGTAGAGGACGACTAACACATTACTTGGAGAACAGCAGGGGTGTCACTGCATGCCACTACCATGTTGGTGTCACTGCTGTGGTGAGGATGGTCTAACAATCAAACAGAAGGGAACCTTTACAGCATTTTAGGCCTTAAGAGAAGGTTTAAGGAATTTCTGGGAACCAAAAGAATCTGATTAAATTTCGCTTTCTGGAAAGTTTTCCAATAGCCAAGCAAGCTCTCCCATTGCTTACTGTGCTGCTTAAAAGTTTGTGAACCCCTTGAGTAGTTTAGATTTTTCTGCTATTTTATCATGATTGTGTTAAATCTAGAAAAATTTTAATATGTTCATTCTACTAGAATCCCAAGCACAGACAGAAATTAACATTATTGAAGAGGTGTGTTCTTTACTCATTCTTTGACAGTGTCTTTACATTTATGGCTCAAACTGAAGCCCTTAAAAGTAAAGGCTTGCCACTGCACGGGGTAGAAGGGAGCTTAAGAACAGATGTAGCTACAGTCATCAACTGTAAAGCAATAACGTTCACCTATACCACCAGTTAAAAGTTGGGACACCTACTCATAGAAGAAACCCTCCATAATATAGTAGTGATGACATCAAAACTATAAAATTAACATAGAATTATACTGTGGAAAAAAGTCAAATCAAAATATATTTTACTTTAGATTTTCAATCCTCCTTTGCTTTGATTCAGCTTGACACACTCTTGGCACCTTGTTGTTGGAAGCATATATGTGGTGCCTGGCCTGGAAAACGCCAACTCCCAGAAACACACACAGACACGAGCGCCGGTGCACAACAGAGCTTTAGTTCAAGCAAAAGACATTTCATTAAAACAGAGCTTTAATTAAAAAAAACTCAGGGCTGAATAGTATCATGGGCTCACTCCCCATCCCACCTCCTCCGTCCTTTGGTTGCTCTCACAACTACTGGAGAGCCTGAAATTTAAAGAGTCCCGGTTTCTCCCTTAATGCTGTTCACCTGGCTCTTGTCAAGGAAGGAGCCCCTATATAATTGTATTTATTAATTTATTTATTTACTTATTTAAAACTAAAACAGTGAAAAAATACATAGATTTCAGAACACTGTTTGTTTTAAACTACAGCATATGCCCTCAGCATATGATTATGAAAAATGCTTATTCATTTTTGTGTGTGTTCAAACTTTTTACTGGCAGGAAAAGAAACCTTGACACACCTGCATGTGCTACAGAACTGTTGAGATTTTCTTTTGCAAAGAATCAACTGAATTGAAGTACCAAAGGTATGTAGGACTTTCAGAAGATCATTTTGAATAAGCATCACCCACACATACACACACGCCCCCACACACTTTCTGCTTTGTGCACTCTAATGGTTGGTGTAGTGTAAAAGCAAGAGAGGGTTTGGGCAACATGCCACACCACACCAGTAAGAGTCCTTGGACAAGACTTCTAACAATACTTTCTAATACATCTGTGATGTGCAAATATGATCAAAGTCTCTGCAATGTTGTAAATCAGGTGTCTGAAAATGACAATAGATACAGGTCTACTTTGAGAAGTCACTTGAAAACACTATGAGTTTGTGATTCTGCCAAGTGACCAAAGAGATGCAATCAGAGACCATTGCAACCTCTTAAACAGCATCTTATGAACAATATAGAACAGATAATGACAATTAACTAAGTAAGGCGGCCCCTTATAGTCACACATAAGAACACTGTATGAAATTCATACAGTGCATTTAACCCATTCACCCGAGTGAAGCAGTGGGCAGTCACCAACAAGAGGTGCCCGGGGAGCAGTGTGTGGGGGCTGTACCTTACTCAAGGGAACCTCACAGGTGCCACTAGCAGTGTTGGGATTCGAATTCACAACCTTCTGATTGCAGGGGCAACGCCCTAACCTCTAGGCCACCAGCTGCCCCCATTCCATGCACACATTACAGCACTTATAAGGAAAGAAAGTAATCTTGAAATCATGTGCCGGGCGTATTCAATGGTCAGTGTCAAGCATAGTTTGGAAAATTTAGTGTTGAAACACAGCCCCAAATAGTCTGTCATGTCAATTAACATGAACCATGTGTGTTTGAGCAGGAAATCACCGACTCTAGTCCTGTTCTCCAGGACTACACGAGTTGGGAGGCCTTGCTTTTGTAAAATTATAGGAGTCTGTAAAGTTACACAGTCTCAGAGTTTGGGAAAAAGAAAAAAACACTAATGATCTAAGATGACACTTCTAAGGGTGTTTACAATGACCCTACTCTCATTTACATACTATCTCCTGCACAAATATCTAAAAATGTTTCTCAGCAATGAATCATAGAACTAGAATCTAATATAACACTGCTGAAGGAAAAAAGGTTGGAATCACTAGTTATTAATTGTTTAGTAGTTTATGTTGTTTTATATACAATAACTTATACAACATACTTACATGTTATAAATGAGACACTAAACGTGTATGAAATGTTTAATTTTTCAGTAAATTCTAAACCATAATATCTTGATGCTGTACAGATTTCTCAGTCATTATGGAATAATGTTATCATTCAGAATTCGTCGATTTTAAGCACTAATATCGACAGCTCATTTGCAACAGGTTCTAACCAAGATTCTGAATGCTTTTCACAAAAAGAAAAAAAATAAAGCAAGATGTACAGTGAGTGGGCGAAAGCTGACAGATAAAACCATGCCAACTTCCTGTGTATGTGGGTGCTTCTGCCCAGCAAGATAATGGATCTATTCTGAAGTGCAGAACTTTCTAGACATTTATTCAAACCAGCATGTGGTTCTAAACTTGCCAATTAAATCAAAATCTTGCGTTCTGCAAGGATGGGTGAATAATCGATTATCAGTATTTGTTAAGCAGGAAGATGAATATCCATCCGGACTGAAAATGTGTTTAGTAAATAAACCTCTATTAAAACTCTACATACACACACACACACACACACACAGAGTTATATGAAGGTGGATAGAATCCTCTGTAACAGCAAATTATATAGAGTCGTTTCACTAAATTCAGTCTATGTGACAGTTAATTTAACACAAATTCAGGCTTTTAAATATAATTTTTCTAACCACATTTGCTGGTTTTCACTGTACATCAAGGAATTCCCTTTTTTATGTCCCCAACAAGACTTCACAAGATGCATCAGTACTGGTATTTATGTTAGGATAATGAACCTTTCTTTTACTTTGAATCGGAACAAAGATAAAATCAGTGGAATGGCCGATCCCTGCCATCCTGCTCAAAACCTGCAGGCTGACTTTGTTCCAGCTAAGCATGAAGGACCAAACAACATAAATAAATGGATTCAAATAGAACGAGTTAAAACCCAAAATAAAATAAAAAAATAAATACATGTAGCTAGATTGGAAATAAGGCTAGTTTTGATATCCCTTCCATCTTTGACCAACAGATGACTAGAGTTAGTGTTGTCTACCTCTCTGACATGGAGTGGAGGCAATAATACAGAAATAAATAAATGCGAAAGAAAATTAAAGCATAAATAAATAAATTATTAGCTTGTATCAAATAATTTTTTGCTATTATGTAATTAAATTCTGTATTTTCATTCCACATTTATACAATTTTATAATGTTGTATATTCGTTCCTCAAATCTGTCCTGCATTTATTTATTTATTTACTTACATACTTACTTATCAACTTACTTAGACTATTCGGTGTCCCATTTTTAAAAGCCCATACATAATTTCTTGTTAATTGAATATTACTGTGTTATGTTAGTTATGTTCATTATTATGGAAGATTATTAGCACAAAAATTCAAACTGTGCAAAGTGCTAATGCAATCCTTAATTCATTTCAAAATATTTTGAATACAAAATAGAATAACAATTCACTGAATTGCATTTCATATTGTCATGGTTTTTTTTGTCTTGTTTTTTTTTTTTGCCGATTATCTGCATTTGCCTCGTTTCTCTCAGAAGCATCACCTGTTTATATTTTAGTATCTGTTAAATTTCTGTCAATTTTTACCCTAAGGCTCTGACAGCAGTGAATGAACAGGTTAACGTAACCGATATGAAAATGACTCGGATGTTAAGCATTAGTTCTGTGTGAATTTCCCCCAGGTCTCTTGCGCCCCACATTTTGTGAATCACGGCTCTCAAAATGAACAAATCACTCAGTTGAATTGATTCTGGTGAGGGCATGAAGCAGGAAGTGACGTTGTTAGTGAAGGTCCGCCTTGATGAGAGTCTGACAGTTGGGAATTGTCAATTGAGTTTTTCTCCCTAACATGCAATGCAATCGCCGGGGCGCTATTGCATATGAATAAAGAGATGAATATTGAATTGCCACTAGCAAAATGAATTGCCATTTGAATTTTTGTGCGTATAATCTTCCATACATTATGGCCTGTTGCTAGACTGGGCCACATTAAACTGCCTGTTTTGGTAGGTAAGATGTTTGATGTTACCACAACTTTCAATTCATTTAAACCCAAGATGATGTTCTGAGGTTGGTTGGCTTCAGCACAGCTTTATCTGTTTAGCAATCAAGGTGTGAGGTTGTGTTTCATTTCCAGTCACTGATGCTCAAGTACAGAACTCAGGTTTGTGCTGGAGGGAAAATGTGGTAAACAGAAACGTCTCAAAGCTGGTATGTTTGGTCCGGTGTATATTTTGCCTATAAATATTCCAAGGTCCTGAATTACAAGGCTAACCACAAATACTGCTTCATTTGTGCTGTATGCAAGCTTACACCCATATAGAAGTGAAGCTATCGCTGTTGTTCAACTCTGTCAAACCGTCCTGTCAAACCGCGGGCTACAACAAACACACTTAAACACCACATTTGGTTGAGTTCATGATATCAATTCAGTGTGCGTCGGTGCATCAGTGTCAGTACATATCAGTACATACAGTTGTGAATCAGTATATATAGTTTTGTTCACAACTGGGTGCAATAAAGGCAGTTTTTAAAAGCGCCATTCATTTTTTCTATATAGAAAAATGTCTCTGCTGGAGTTCCTTATTAGGACATGTTGGAGCTTATGATGTGATTAAACTGTCCTTTCTCAGGGAGCTGCCACATGAGGAGCTTCAGTGTGAGCAGTGTGTGGGGACGGCACCTTGCTCAAGGCTTCAAACCCATGACCTTCTGATCACAGAGGCAAAGACCTAACCACCAGGCCACCCAGCTGCCCCTTCTGTCCTTTACATTGGAATTTAAATGTCGGTTAAATTAATTGAACTGCACTGTCGGAATGTAAGCACTTCTCTCTCAATAACGCTTCTCCAAAATGTATGGAACTGAGTGAAACTCACGCTTATTTCATCAGAAGCGTTTGTGTGGTCATTGCAGCCTCGTTGCATCGAAACTCAGAACTTTCCCATTAGCTCCTGGCACCACTGGTTTGCATATTTCGCCTTGTTTGGTCTATCTCCTATGCGTACCTACTCTAGCTTATGCATCTACCTTCTGTGCTTTGGTTAACCACAGCCTTACTGACTGCAAGAGCAGGCGGCGACGTTGCCTGCTGCTGAACATGTTTATACCACACCTGGGTGGTGCAGAAACAGTGTGAATAAATGAACACTTCCTTTTATTCCCTTGGTTAAACAAGAGTGAAGAAGAAACGGATGCACTATCATAACTCAGTCAAGTGTTTAAGATGCAAAGTTAATGTGTTGGCCTGATGCATGAGCACCATGTAACATGATTTTTATGCATATTTTATATTAGATGTATGTTACTGTTGAAAATGGACTGAAGTAGTAGCAGAAATGCATGTACAAATGATTAAATGCTTACAGGTTACAGTCAAACACACATTCCTGTAGGCTGTCAGCTTCCTGAATAGCATTGAGGCTTATTTTAACACCCTTACACTGACAGTAAGGATTGCACTACGGTGAAAAAGATCATAGAATTCATGTATTTATTTGCTGACATGGGGACAACATAAGACACAGGTAACAGTCTGTTAACATTTTACAAATAGTTGTCATTTTCACTTATTCCTCTGTAATGATGAAAGTGACTTCACAAGCATCTCAGACTCACTGAGACCTGTTTTAAAGTTTTCTGTTTTAATGTGGAAATACATAATCCGGGATCTGGGATGGTTCCTAAGCTTGCTGAGCACTTCACATGTGGATGTGCTTGGAGATGGAGGTAACTTATTAGTCTTTACCTGTCATTAATGTATGTGTATGTGTTCTAAATAGATGTATGGATGTAGCATGGAAGAAGCCAAAGCAAAATAAGGCCAATATTGCATCTTGAATCTTACATCTATTACGTTTCTATGCCAACTGGTGTGTTTTCAGACAACGTTTCAGAGGTTGTTAAAAAATGATTACATTAAAGATCATAGGAAGCAAGGATTTTGGGATTTAATACTGTGGTGGGCTGTGGTGGGATGGCCTCACACCCATCAGGCCCCACGATAGGCTCTGGATACTCACGACCCTAGTAAGGATTAAGGGGTTACAGAAAGCGAATGAATGATTTAATACTGTGGTTGGATGAGTCACACCAAATGCAAACATAATCTAACAAGATAAAAACACCACTTTTGATTCCATGTTGACTTCAGTGTTGACACCAAGAAGAACCTACTGTAAATGATTTGTGTCTAAAACATAAACTACTATTTGCAGTTTACTTCCGGATTAAACAAGACAATAGCGCACATCCAACACCGTTTGCTTTTCATTTTACTAATATCTAATTTTTGTCCAGCATTAAACAGTCTTAACGCATTTGTACATTAGCATTTTCCATCCTCTCTTCATCCCTTGGGAACAGGTTTTTGTTTTTGTGCCTTTAAGATATATGTGAACAAAGACATATGTAAATATCTTAAGATGTATGTAAATGAACTGCATTATTACTGGGGTTCCTATATTGCTCCTTATTTAAAAAGCAAACTGGGCTGAAACACTTCTTAAACCTTTGAGTAGCCAAATTCTGTGTGTTTTGGAAGAAAACTGTGAAGGGTAAAAACAACCCTTAATTCAGTCTTTGTGATGATTAGCTTGTTATTTATGTCATTGTGCAGAACAGTTCATTTTCAGGGTATTAATCTTGCATATTAATCACTACTGCTGTCCTTGGCTGTCTCAGTAAAGGGGGTTTGGCTTTGTGCTGTGGTTTCGGCCGCCACAGAGTAGTGTTCAACCTTTTAAGCTTGTTTACCATTCAAATATTTGAGCTTGTTTATGCTAAAAGACAAGACACAGTCACAAAATCATGAGCATGTGCCAGCCAAGCATGCCATTACACACCAGTATTTTTCTTACTTTGTATGTTAGAGTTTGGAAGTTGATTCCTGCAGGAAAGATTTCATCTTAAAGCCTGGATATCTCTGGATATTTCAAGGTGTTCCTAATATTTCATATCTTTCCCAGCTTTTATGAAAGAAAACCAACCTTTAAAACAATGTACTTCATTTCTTCATGACTATTTTCAACATCTCTTTCAGCCGGCTGTTTTTATTACTACATTTTAAGGACTAATGTATGTAAATAACTTCTGTTCTGATTGGCTGCCACAGTGACGTGTAGAGATGTGGATGAAATCGCAAACAGAGTTTCTAACAGAAAATGATGTAAATGAGAGGAGTCAGAGGCTGACATC
Organism: Bryconaethiops microstoma; assembly: GCA_037577275.1. Lineage (NCBI taxonomy): Eukaryota > Metazoa > Chordata > Actinopteri > Characiformes > Alestidae > Bryconaethiops > Bryconaethiops microstoma. The sequence continues at coordinate 17,183,063 of JBBJLS010000018.1, forward strand.
AGAAAAGCCATGAACCCCACTGGACCTCTAAAGTGTGCTGTGGTTTGTGGAACCAGGACATTAGCAGCAAATCCTGTAAGTTGAAAGATGAGGACTTCATGGATCTCACAGGTGATTGAGATCTGATGAATTTGGAAGATGTTCCTCAAACTATACCTGAACGATTTCTGCAGTGTGGAGGGGCCCGTTATCTTGCTGAAAGAGAACACTGACATTAGGGAATGCCCATAATGGGGTGTACTTGGTCTGCAACAATGTTTAGATAGGTAGTACATGTAAAAAATAACCAGGACCCAGCAGTTTCATAGCAGATCATTGCCCAGAGCATCACACTGCTCGCCCACTTTCCACAGTGCGTCCTGCTGAATCCTCTCTTCAGGATTCAATGGATGAACATGATTCTTCAATTGCTCCAATGTACAGTTGTGATGCTCACATATTCATGGTGGGCCCTTTTGGCAATCGACAGGTGTCTGCATGGTCACTTTGACTGATGCACAGTGTCTCCTGACACCATTCTGTCTGAGCCATATTGAATTTTTCAGCAATGTATTGGTATGTGTTCATCTATAAAACCTTCTTATTTATGGTCACGTTTGATATTGAAGTGAATAGGTTATAATCTCCATTCAATGGGCATTTTGAAATTGGTTGTTCCAAAAGTATAAACTAAATTGGAAAAGAGAGCTTTTAGGTTTTCGGCACCTGATGTTTGGAACAATCTTCAATCTGATTTTAAATCTCAGGTGAAAACAATGGAGGCCAGGCATTCTGAATGTAAGTGCTATTTTTTCTATTGTGTGACTGTTTGACTGTAACTGTGTTGCTGCTATTTTGGACGGGTCTCCCTTGCAAAAGAGATCTTTGATCTCAATGGAACGAACCTGGTTAAATAAATGTTCAATTAAAAAATGTGTACTACAACTGTAACTGTTCTGTGGGACCAGATGGACCAGCTTTTGCTCCCCACACAAATCAGTGAGCCTTGGGTGCACATGACCTTATCAACTCAGTGGTTGTCCTTCCTTGTAACCGACACTAACCACTGCATAACCCACCTGACCGGCCATTCTGGAGATGTTCTGACCATGTCACCTAATCATCACAAATTGACCCCTGTGGTATCTCTTACTGTCCTCAAAAACCTCCTGAAGACTCATCTGCTCAAAGAGCATCTCCTCTACTGATGAGCCATCTTCTTGCACTACTCCTACATAAAGATTTTTGCACTTAGAACTCTCCTCTAGTTCTCACACTGTTCTGAAACTTGAGTGTTACTTCGTACTGTAAGTCGCTTTGGATAAAAGAGTCTGCCAAATGAATGTATTGTAATTTAATGCAGTGTGTTGCGTGGTGCTGATACAAGTTTAGTCCACCAGCCAATGGTGGTTCTGTGGTCAGAAACTGACTGTTAATGAAGAACTAGGGGTTGGTTGACATAAATTGTGCTTGGAAAAAGATGAGCACTAATCTGGAGTACCAACAGTCAGGAATGTGTAATAAAGTGACCACAGTGTACAAAAAGCCCTGATCATGGGCACTGGAACCCATTAAACGGAATGTGTGCCCTCACTTATCCACCCAGCAATTTGTACGAGGGAAACACGCGAGACAAAACTACCCACCCCCCTTTCTTTAAAGGGGACTTCACAATCCAGAAGCTGCATAATTGTTAAAGTGTTAAAACAGTGTTTAGAAAATAATTATATGATATATGGTGATATATCAATTGTCTCTTTAAAAGCTCCTTCAAAGAAAGCTATTGCATGTCCTGAATAAGTTGCCTGTTGCCTGAAACACTGTTTTACGGTACTTTTGAGATGAGATAATGCTGTAAAACTGTTTATACTGGAGAGTACATTGGGAGGCAAAATAGGCAAAACAGGTCTGCATAAAGGAAAAATCAGTGATTAAACCTTAAAAAACTTGTGCAGGTTCACTGGTCATTTTGGATACTAAATATCATGATTATACATAACTATAGACATCACACCTATCACTGTAAAGAAATCTGAGTGCAAGTTTCTCTACAGTGCACCACTTCACGTTAAACTTGTGTTAATGACTAACAACTACGTTACCTGACAAAATTTTTTGCTGAGATTTTCTACAGTTGCATGTTACTCACTTAACATGAAAAATGCATTCAATATTCTTTACTAACAAATATATTTATAGTATGTTCATTATTTGAGTACCTTTATTATCCAGAAATTTAATTTTTTATTAATCACTACTGACCTAAAGTAAGCCACCTAATTACAGCTACACTGTGAATCACCCAACAACCCTTAGATATTTAACAAGTGATGAAACAAAGTAACAACAAAGAATTTTTTGTCAAACATTGTTCACTCAACAACTTTCTAATGTTTAACAAGAATAAACATCTGCAGTTTAAGAAATAAATGGGTAAGTTGTAAAAACCTGTGGTAGTGTAAATCATGTAGAAATGTCAAATTCCCCTTTAGCAATGAGTTTGATCAATCTTTCATGAAACCTGACGGACTTTGTAATCATATTATCACAAAAGGTTCTTTTCATAGTCAACCAATAGCTGTTTATGGAAAATCTTCACTTCCTTCTCTTAGATGTGAACTGTTTACTTAAAATGGAATAAAAGAATGGTGAGAGAAATACAGTTAAAATGGTTACAGCGAGTACCTCACTTCAGCCTATTCACAGTGAAAGCACAAACACACATTTCGTAACATACAATTTGTTCAGCACCTGTAGGCTTACAATCCAACCACAATGACACTAGAATGGACAGTGTTACATGAAATAAAGCACAGAATTCATCAGCTGTTAATGGAAGAATATATACCAAATATGGACCGGAGGACAAAAGAACCCATTAATAACTTTCCACAAATTAGTTATGTGTTATTCTGTAGCCTAATTTACCTTTACATTGTAACTGTTCAGACCCACTCACCTCAAAAACGTAACTCTGGTCCATGTAAGCCATCATAGCATGTGTGTTTCTCTTCCCCTATGTCAGTAACCTAAACCTAAAGGTCAGCCAACCATGTTTCCAGGAAATACTGTTCCAGCTTGTGCAGTGCTTTTTTCTATTCTTACACCTACATATTATTCCATCATTTCTTTTTTAATCATCACGCTTTCTTAATCGCCTGCATAACATTAAAAGTTGTGAAACTGAAAAAGTCAATAGCTTGTGATTCCCACCCCCCACCCCCGAGCAGATTCAAGGCTATTGTTTTTTTTTTTATGATTGTTCATTTCATTTTCAGGGTTCCAAACATGAGACACACTTTCTGACAGAGGACACACAAACATGCCATTTGAAGTATATAGGCACGCTCATTTATACTTTCAGGTAGTTTGCTTTTTCTCCCCAAATCAGAATCAGAATTAAGATTTCTTGGCTGGGTTTCACCTATAAGGAATCTGTTACATGGAAGCTCAGAATAAAGCCCCCCCCTTTACCAACACATACATACCTGCCCTCCCCTCTCACTGCACCACCCCAAAAAATGAGGTTTAAATCCTGAATATGCACACAGACACCCGGTGCCTTTGCATAAGCGTGCCTGTTTCTGAAGACTGTGGTCAAAGCATGAAATGAAAACCACAAAAGCTGGCCTCACTTGACAGAGGTTTGTGGTATTTCATGTCATCGTGGCAGCTGTCCAACATTATGTGGCGATACACACTACCAGTCAACTGTTTTTGCACATAGACTTTCACCATTTGCATTTTACTCAAAAAACACTCACTCTTTACCAACAAATAAATCTACATGTTCACAGTTTGAGCCTTTATTAGCCAGAAAGCCTTTTTATTCATCTACAAAACACCACCAATATAATTACATTTACGGCATTTAGCAGACACTTTTATCCAAAGCGACTTCCATTCCCTAACTACAGGGGACAGTCTCTCTGGAGCAACTGGGGGTTAAATGTCTTGCTCAGGAACCCAGTGGTGGTGCTGGAGGTAAGATTCAAACCCACAACCTCTTGTTCCAGAGGCAAGTATCCTACCACTAGGCCACCACCACCCTTTTCACTATGACACACCCCATCAACTGTGGGACATTATATAGGCAGGTGTGTGGCTTTCCCAATTATAAATACTTACAGTATGTAAAGGCTATATTTCAGGGTTTTTTTTAAATAAATCAACAAAATACTGAACACCTATTTTTTATTATGCTTTTTATTTATTTTACATTTTTTAAAATCTATTGTAGGTTGGGTCTTAGATAAAACGCTTGAAGGGGTCTTATAAACGTTCCATATGAAATATAATATAACTGTATTATCTACAATTATTATCTACTTATTATTTGATAATGACATTTGATAAAGACAAATAACTAGTCAAAAATATAAAATAAACCCAGTAAATAGATCATTTCACTGCACTATTTATTTAAACACTTCTTGTTGTTGCCAAAATACTTAAAATATCAAATTAAATCTAAAAGTACTGTTGGAGAAAATTTACATTTTCATCATTGTTAATCATTTATTCTTTTATTTGTTCATTACCTGATTCTTTAAGTAGATTATTGAGTTATGTGTAGTTACCTAATCATTAATGGTTAAAACATGAGTAGGATCTGTCTTAGAATTATTTACGAGTCATATGTGTTTGTGTACCTTCTGTGTACACAAACAGCTTTACAGTGAGAAGGGTCAGAGGTCTCTGTTCGGTCTGTCGATCTTGAGGGTCAGAATGGACAGAACAGAGGAACAACGACATATGGTTTGGGGCCTTACTCTTTGTATCCTGTCTCCTAAGCATTCCGCAAGGTTACTCTGTCTCTAGGGATAGAGGTTTTAGACATAACAAGACTGTGAACATGTGCTTCTGGAAGGTCACACTTCGGGCCTAACGTCCGGGGGGACGGCAAAATATTCGCACCTGGACCAGGGGCTGATAGAAGCTTCCTGACTTCTTATTATGGGATGAGGCCCCCGGGGTTTGGGGAGTTGGCTTTACAGAAAAACATGGCAACAAACTCCTATAAGAAGGTATCTGAATTTCTCTCAGACAGATGGAATCTGGACTCTTAGCTGAAGGAATTGGCCCTGAAGGCTTAGCACAGATTCGTGTCTCTGCTTGCAAGTGCAAGATTCGTGTCTCTGATTTTCTGATTATTTCAAGCAAAGCAGTTTCTTTGTCCTTTTTTGGATCGCTTTTCTCACCTGTGTCAGCTTTTTCAGCGACATTTTGGCACCCCAGATGGGACTCACGCCTGAATTCTCCGTCGTCTGATCCTGGGGACGGCGCCAACCCCGACTCTCAACCCCCACGAAAAGAACTTAAGGGACGGAGAGGGGATCCGCATCGGACCATTCAGCGCTGAGAACCAAATTCGGGGGTTAAAGGCCTACCCCCCTATCATTTGATTCAATTCAATTCAATTTTATTTATATAGCGCTTTTTACAACCAGGTTGTCACAAAGCAGCTTTACAAAGACCAGG
>JBBJLS010000018.1:17207782-17220301 GCA_037577275.1 Bryconaethiops microstoma
AATGTTCACTTGTGTTTTTGCTGGCAGAAAGAAACTCACTGCTGATATAAACACATTCAAACAATTTTCATAGGTGCATAAGACTTTTGCACAGTACTGAAGGCAATTACAAAATAAGTGCAAAGGCTAAAAGTGACTTTAATATTTCCTGGAACATCTGGAAAAAGCTTAAAATCTTTATTTGGCAATAAATATGTTGAAGAATTGCCACCTTCACCTTCCACCTTCAATTTCAGTTTTCAAGTTCAAATACTGAATTGTTCTTAAGCTGAAGCTGGATCCTTATTTGATTCATTATATTCTATAAACACATTATTGGACAGTGTTTATTTGACATTACTTACAGGAATTTGTAATTGTGTTTTAAACAGATTTCTTGTTCTGAAGTTTATTAATTTTTTCTTAGCTGCACATGAAATTCCGTTGACCTGGAAATCTAATTTGTGGGTCCTGTTTTAATTGAATTTTGTCAGCAAATCTAGACAGATGAATTAGGGAAATCAGAGGTGATCTGTTGTGTCCAGTTCTTACAGTAGAGTTAGAACAAAGAGGAGTGAAGGGGGTGAGAAGTGCATAAGGTCGGTGTGTGCTGGGATCATCAGTTAAGATGTTCATGATAAAAGTTACTGCAGAGTTTTCTCCCAGGTCCTCTTCAAAACTCTGACCTTCAGGGTTTCTCATAGATTTCTGTATGATGCAGCACAAAACAGAAGCATTACCTTGTATTCATAATAGCCATAGGCCTACGCTAGGGGCTGTACCACCATTAATAGACACCTGTTAGCTAGTCATTCAAATAAAGTGGAGCAAGTGAAAGTAACAACTGGACTCTGGCTACTCCTACTTTAAAAAAAAAAAAAAATTCAATTCAAAGGAAAACATTTTTAAATTGCACCTTGGAAACTTGATTCCACATACGTGTGTGTGGGATTTGCAAGATTACTTTATACCTTTATCTATACATTGTTTATAAATCCTCAGAATGCTGGTGAGAGCCAAGATTTGATCAATCAACAACGAGAGATGCTGATTTTGTTGATTTCAGGGAATGTACTGTTTGAAGACAATTCTCTGGTTAATCTGGTAGGACACAGTGCACAGGTGGCTAAAGGTAAACCTCAGGGATTCATTTCAGGGCCATTTCTTTTTATTGTATGTAATTGTTTTTCTGTCAAAATGTGCCAAATTATTTTGCCCATTAAACAGCTCCAGCTCTTTCAAAATGCTGCTGCCAGAGTTCTAACCAAAACTAAGAAGAAAGATCACATCCCTCCAATGCTCAGGTCCTTGCAGTGGCTCCCAGTTCAGTACAGAATTGATTTCACATCTAATGCACTTTCAGTCTCTTTTGATTGCTTTTCGGTGTATGTTTCCACTTTTTATTTTATTTTATTCTATTCTATGTTATTTTTAATTCTCTTCCTGTAAATTACACTGAATGGCATTTGTGTCTAAAAATATCTTGTATGAATAAACTTTACTTGGCTTGTCTTATCTATTTTTCAGCACCTACTCAAAATCAAGCTTTGAGTAATTACAACATGGATTTATTGTCAGTTTTACAGAAAAACATGTTTTGGTAAAGAAACTGAAAAGATGCATGCACTAGTTAGCATTATGCTGATCATGCTTGTACAAATAAAGTACTTTCGCAGTGTTTAGCAGAAAAAAAAAAACTATTTATGGGCTCCCTCCCTTTCTTCCTGTACACTACTGCATTTTTTTCCTGCTGTGTGCTATTGAGAGACTTTTGGCAATGGCAGTAGTCCTAAAAGCATGAAGGAAGCAGAGGCCTCATACTAAAAGAATATTTATCAGCAGAATAACAATTTTACAGAAATCTTCCAAACTTAATTTCAGTCAATTAATGCCTGTATGTCATGTTGTTTTGTTTCCCAAAAAGCCTAAATAGCTTACATAAAATGTTACTAGAATAATTACTTGGTGGTCACTGACTACTGTCCTGGATGGGGGATGCAGTTCCAATTCAATGCGACATAAGTCCGCTTATGGGCTGTAATGACCCCTCTGTATAACCGGGGGATTGCCCTGCACCTTCCATACACACACACACACACACACACACACACACACACAGCTAGCCTTGGCTGCTGTGTTGATTTCGCAGATTGTCAGAAAGCCATTCAGAGGCTGCCAGCTTTGCATTATGTTTTCATTCGCTGGTTGTCTGCAGTAACTCGAGCGGAACCGGCTCATTTGTGATAAATCACACATTATGGCGTAATGTTTTTAGTGCAAATGTTACACGAGGCCCATGAAAGCTAATCAAAGAGGTGTATGTGAGAGCGAGTAAGTCGTGGCTATATCTGAGAGCATAGATTATGGTGGGTGGATGGCTGCCTGCGTTAGAACCTTTTTAATCCAGTAACTCTTTGATATTGGTGAAGAATACGAATAAAAAGGGCTTATGAGGTGCAGCATTACCTCAAAGAAGGGAGTTTGAATGTCGGCTTATACTGCAGTTTGTTTGCTTGCCTGTGAATTGTTTTATCTTCGGTGCCCTCCTGAATAAAAGCAATGGATCTTCATTTTCTCTTATGAGTGCAGACTTGGAAAATAATGCTGTCATGATTGTAAGACATTGAGTATGTAAGTCTGAGTTGGGGGCTTTTTTAAACGAAACACTGGGTAAAGCAATGAAGTATAAGCACTGATTTAAACTGATAGACAACCACGGGGATGCCACAGGGAAAACAACACAAGACTCAAACAAGAGCACGCTGAAACAAAGGGACTTGAACACTAAATGGGATGAGACACACCTGGGTAGGAGGGAAACAAATCCCACACAGGTGGAAACAGAGACAGGGTAGGACAAAAACACTGTACACAGCAGAAGCACATGGTTGAGCACGACTATTGCAGACGAACAGTAGAAAAGCACATGGAGATGAACACAAGAGAAAGAAGCCAATATGGTATGAAACATCACAGGCCATCAGACCTCTGAATGTACATAAATGTATAGTCTCTGGTTGACCAGTACATTCCAGTGAACTACCTCACATTATACTTTATACTTCTCATATTACACTCTGGACTTTCAATAGCACCTCTGTTTACTGTTACTACATGTACTCTTATGTCCTGTCACTTGATTAGTCATACTCTACACTTAATCAATGTAGTTCCATGCTGCTAACAGTCTCCTGTGCAAAAAAAAAAAAAATGTTTGGTGCAATATTATTCATCCTGGAAGGTTTACATAGACTTCCGACCTTACTGTTACACTGCTATATAATGTACTTACAGTATTGTCTTTGATTTACACCCCATGCACACTATCGTCACATCGCTATATTGTCTATTTGTTGTATTGTTTCTGTCATACCCTGCACTTTGCTTAATTGCCTCCTGTGTAATACTTATCTGAATGGTGCAAATCATTCTGGAAGGTAATATATGTCCACACTGTACTGTTTACATAAACTACTACTAATTGCAGTATTGTGTTGTTTGTAATGTTTCTGTCGTAACTTGCACTCTGTTGAATGTGGCTGTATGCGGAGAAACGTCTCATCACACTATGTACATGTTCATAGCTGCCGATGACAAGAAAGTAACCTTGAACCTTGAACAGAGACATGGGTAATGCGGGGCAAATGCACCCAAATCACATGGGAAGGTAAACTAAAAGACAAACTATGCACTCCACAGGTAATCTTTAAACTTTTCAGTCTCTACCCATTTCAAGGCCAATAGTTAACAATGTTAAGCCCCAAGTCCTTCAAGTTGGCATCTGTGAACAGTCTGAACGGCAGGCTGTAGTCAGCATAGGCCAGTACCAGGGCTTTCGACAGGGCTCAAAGGCCCGAATGCTTGTTCACACTCCTCTGACCACTGTACAGTCTGCCATGAGGCCTGTCTGCTCCCTTCCACAAAGCATGCAGGGCTGCTGCTTTCTTAGTGAACCCTTGCACAAACCTATGGTAGTGACTTACAAACCCCCAAAACGACCTTACCTCCCGTATTTTCATGCGTCAAGGCCATTCCTGTATGGCCGTCATCTTTGGATCTGTGGCCACTCTGTCCCAGGTAGCGTACCATCCACTGGAACATGCCACTTCGCCAACTGTAACTTAAGCCTATAGGCCTGCAGGCACTGGTGAAATCAGCCACTGGTGAAATCAGCCAGAATGCCAGTGAAATCAGCAAAATATCATCAAAAAAACACAATGAAAACATCGAGGTAAATCAACAGACAGTCATGTGCCTTGTCCCGAAGACACTTCTGCATTACTCACTGGAAGGTCGTTGGCACATGACATAGTCCAAAGAGCATGTGTTAAAATTGATATAAGCCCATGGGCCAGAATCATGCTCTCTCATAATAATAATAATAATAATAATAATAATAATAATAATAATAATAATAATACATTTTTTAATTTATGTTGCACTTTACATTTGACAAAAAATCTCAAAGTGCATAATAATCTCTGAAGTGCTTTCAGTTTTTCATACAAGCACAAGGCCACAGGTCAATATCTGTCCTGGATGGGGGATGCAGTTCCAATGGGGATGATGTGGTGTACCACATAAGTACACTATATGGACAAACTAACACTAAAACTTTAATTTGAAGTTGGCCCTCCTTTGCAGCTAGAACAGCTTCCACTCTGCTTGGAAGACTTTCCACAAGATTTTGGAGTTTCTCTGGGAATTTGTGCCCATTCATTCTGTAGAGCCTTTATGAGGTCCAGCACTGATGTTGAACGAGAAGGCCTTGCTCACAATCTCTGTTCCAGTTCATCCCGAAGTTGTTGAATAGGGTTGAGGTCAGGGCTCTGTGTGGGCAAGTCAAGTTCTTTCACACTGAACTCATCCAGCCACGTCTTTATGGAGCTTGGAATATTCCTGTGGCAGTTTCATCACATGTAACTGGCCTTGCCATCTTAGGCAGATGAGTTGACCTTGTTTATCTCAACATGGCCTCTTGCAGGGCCACAATCCCGCGATGGCACTGATATGACTTCCAGGGCTGCCTTTTTTAAATCCATCCTTGAACCACGTTCGCTGTGTGGCTTCGAACATGAACTTTCAGGGTGTCCCCAAAAGCCAGAAGAAGAGCCAATGCCCCACCACTCTATTAAGAGATGGGTCTAAACAGATTTATGGGTTTAACAAACTTACTGAGGAAAGTTTTCCTTTTGCCAACTTTCCAACTGAAGTTCAGGATTACTGGTCTCATGACTCAAGTTTGACAAGTAGGCTTACCTCGCTTGCCCTGTCTGGCGATGAAACTAGCAGAAACATCTCAAACTCCTCTGTGAGTAATGTAAAAGGAATTGGATATGCAGGGATCCAGTCATCAGGCACTCATTAAAGTGCTTCCCGAGGAGGTAAACTGGGTATGAGAGGGCGTGTGCATTTGTATGTCAGTCCCTCTCTCTGTTTCACACTGGCTCACTCACGCACACATATTCAGACTTTCTTCACACGAACGTCCAGTCTTAATGCATTTCGAAAAGTCACTGTGTTTGACCCATCTCTTCTTCTTTCTGCTTATTTTCATACATTCCTTTGACAGAACAGTGCCCCATGGTGGGATAATCCTTAGGTCCCCTTACAGCACAGCACACTGAACACCTAGGCCTTAATGTAGCATCAACTTCTTTCAACCCGAGAGGATGAAAGATAGAGGGCGAGAAAGCTGGAAACGAACCTACTTCTTCCTCTCAGGCTCTAATCTGTGTGGCTCAAATGCTGTCTCCACATCTGTTATTGCAGTGTAGCTGCCGTACATATACTTATTTTTTAGCCCAGTGTGAAAACGCTTAGCTGTGATGTGACTGTGGTTCCAAGCTTTGCTGCTAAACTGGCCTAGAGTGTGATTTGTCCTCTGTAATGGAGCGTTTTCACTAAACTGCTTCTTTTTGTGGTGGGAGCCATATCGATTTGACATTGTTTCCATACGTGGATCATTTTGTATTCATTACACATGAGGAATTAGAGAGGAGATAATGGCTCAAAACGGGATTCTAAAAACCAATTTTAATTTAAAGACTCCCGCCAGATAAAGCTACATTGATTTTAGAAATAATTTGGAAGTCTATTACATCGCCTTTTATATGCTATTGCAGCCAGAGGACCAATATGCAGGGTTTGTCGTTTCATTCATCAACTATTAGTTCAGTCTGAAATATCAATATGTTTTGCGCTAAAAGGAAATAGGGTATGGAGGGGCGTCTCGCTTTTCTCCTCTTTAGTGTTTGGAGGGTCCAGAAATGATTGTGCTGGCCACTCTCCCGTGCCACCCCTCAGACAGTGAAGTAAAAGAGTAGAAAATAGAAAAGTGTCTGCCATCTCTTCACACTCGGCTCAACGCACACACACAAACACAAACTCCATTTCTGCTTTTGAAAGTGCTTGTGGCTGTGACTCCCTGAAGTGGTCTTAAAGGGTATATTGTAATGTGAGTGGGCAAGGATCTGATACCAGACCAAACAGCTGAACCGCTGCCTGCAGCATTCTCTCTACTGGTGCCCCACACTGGTCCACCTCACTGTCCTTTGCGCTCTATAAAATTCGGGTGTACACATAATGGCAATCATTATCGCACTGCAATCGTTGCCTAAGTCTCAGATGCTCCCACACACGCAAAGCGGCTTATATGTATTGCTTGTAATCTCACTACAACTTTCGTCATTTGGTCAATTCTATGCGACTATCTCCGAATCCATATGTATGCACGTCTGTGCAGTACGTTTTATCTGTTTAATGGGATATTGCGGCACTGGTCACGGAGTCTCTTGCCAGGAAAGCAGATAAAATTCCAGACAAATGGAAGTTCCACAAAAAAACATGATGAGATAGGCTAGTTGTCCAAACTGTTTTGTTTGTTTAATTTTTACATTTACATTGTTTTCTGTTCTGTTCTTTATCATTATAATTTTTATTCATACAATGTCTTTTTATTTGTCTTTCTCCTGTTTATTTTTGGTAACGCACTTTGAATTGCATGTGGCATGAAAAGTGATCATTCCTTTACATCAGGGATTGCCAACCAGTCAGAAACCAAGAGCCACATTTTTTACTGTGTTACCGCAAAGAGCCACATCATTCACATGGGCACACATGAACATCACCCATCCCTTCCTCACACACACACACACACACACACACACACACACCTCTGCTCAGCCAGATTTGTTGTAAATGTTGAGATTTGTTGTAAATGACTCCTTGTGTCAGTCAGAGCTGAAATCCCACAGCCGAAAACATGCAACCGAATCTGAATCGCTCAGAGATCGGGTTCATCACTCACATGAGTGGGATAACGCTCCCCGAACGACAGTAATGAGTGAATCCACCGGTCAAATACAACCTTGTCTTATTGTCTTATTGTCTTGTTTTATTTGAAAGTGATTCATTCTCATCACAAGGCATTTTACTTTCTTTTAAAAGAAAGTAAAATGGATCAGTTTAGTGAGTGACTCAGAGGGAGCTGAATCCTAAAAAGGATCCGAGTATTGAGCTCAAGCGAAGCGAACAGCCTCATAAAAAAACACACACACAAACACAAACTTCGATATCAATGTAAGAGCCGCATGAAACCAGGCAAAGAGCCGCATGTGGCTCGGGAGCCGCGGGTTGGCCACCAGGGCGTTACATTATACCCGGAGTATATTCTCTAACTGTCTAAACAAAACACACTGTTTGCTTATAACATGATTTCTGAGCATTTTGAGGTGTGCTTAAGCTTCAATCTCCCCCTGTTACTTTTTTCTTGCAATGGATAGTGAGAGTGTCTATTAAAACTGAAGGTTTTACCTCTTGTAAATCATGAAAATGTTTATGCAGACAATTGTTAATTGTTTGAACAAACGACTACTACTACACATCTTCAATTCCATCATTATTATTTTATTGTTGTACATTATTATTTTTATTATTAGTAGAATTATCTGTTGCTTTCATTTTGATTTCTCTCTCGTCACTGAACACTCACACCTGTATCTTGTTTTCTCTGCTCTCCTTAACATCCACTGTCCTTTCACCATTGCACCAACTGGGTGGTGTGTTTGCGTCTCATCATTGTCTCTGTTTCTAGCCAAGAAGCAACGATCATAGTACGCCTGACCACTGATCCTGACATGTGCTTGTCACCCTGGTTGTCAGTTTAAACCTCCTGGAGTCATGGGATTTACTTCCACATCTGTGATTATTGTGGCGGAGCTCCTGCAGACTATATTTATGAGACATATTTATACATGTTTGTTTGTTTGAGTTTTCCTGCCATTGTCTGAATAAAACTGCATCAAGCTACTCCTTGCACCAGTCACGACATGACATCCACATCTTTTTGTCACTGGTCAGCTTAACTTGCTTGGTGGAGAAAAATGGTGGCAAAAACAAGTGTCTGTTCAGCCAGTCAGATAGCTCGTTCTTGACAAAGTAGGTATTTCTTGGCCAAGGCAATCTGTGAAATGCGCCAAATTCTCTAAATGAAGGCTGAAGTCTGGCATACAGAACAACTAGCACAGTCTTGCTGAGAACATCCTGCAACATCTGCATTCAGAACAGTGTTCCCCGTCACTACTCTTCTAGCTTTGATTTGCTAGAACAAGACTGCTGACGTGCACTGTATTTTCAGGTACCTATCTAGATGCCTATCTATTAGTGTGTAGCACTTTCTTCAGCCTTCAGCATAAATTTGCTTGTGCAGAAATTCTACAAGACCGATGTCGTGTCAAGCAGAAATGAATTCATTGCACATTTTCCGGAAACTTGATGGATGCACACAGCAACAGTAGGAGGCTCGCACATATGAAATTGAACTCTTCCATGTGGTATTTAAATAGGGACACTCTAAACACTAGAAATATTCAAAGAGATTCACAGGTACACCTACAAAGAAACACATGAATCTTGTAGGAATATAAAAATGTCATTTTTTCATACATCCATTTTCTGAGCCGCCTATACCAACTGGGCTGCTGGAGCCTAAGCAGTCATAGTGCAAAAGAACACACAGGAACAACAGAGCATCTCCAATTTACATCCATGTCTTTGGACTGTGGGAGGAAACCGAATCTCCTGGTGGAAACACATGTAAACGTGAGGAGAACATATAAACTCCACACGGAGATCGGCCTGGCAACTCCAACTGGAAATTAACAGCATTAATGGCTGTGCCACCTTCCCAACCTCATTTTTTCCTATAAGGATAAAAAAAACCCTATTATGAGCTACAGAGGTAACAGATTATTAACATGTAGCTGTAGGCAGACATTTTTAGACAAGATCTTTTTTTCTCAAAAACACCTCCAGAGTAGAGGTGCTGAATTGTTATTTGGGTTTTTTTTTTTTCGTGGCAACATCAGTCCTATCCTTGGGTTTTCAAAAACGCTTATCCAAAATTGAAATTTTGTTCGTTATTATTGCTCACAGTAAGAAAATACGGTGTTTTAAATCACACAGGCAAGTCTGTATCACCTTAATGAAGACCTGGATGCAGTTTGAGGGCTGTATTGACAGAAAGGATTTGAGTGACAAATGGTCTGTAGTGTTTGTTAGCAACATCAGCCGCGTTACTACAGTGCTAAAGTAAGGATGCAAAATTTGAACCCCAAACATGTTTAGTCTTATCGACTATTGGGGCAAGTGCATAATTTGACTTTTTACTGAACTATTCCTTTAAGTACAGTGCATTGCTGTTTCATCTGGCCTCCTCGTTTGTTTGCTATATGATCCTATTTTCTCTGTCCTATTCTTCTTTGTCAAATCAGCACATTTGAACATATTCATTGGGCGGCATGCTCATGAAGGACTTGATAATTAGCTGTTTGGCTAGACCCCGAGGGAAGTGCTTATCTGTGCAGTGCTGTTACTGCTCAGCACTGAATTTGAACAAGGTAATCTTCACTATCTCTGTGAGTTCTTCTTTGCTTTGCTCTGTTTTTCTGTCAGGAGAAAACTTGCTCAGCTAGCCAGACTCTCTGTGGATCCTGTGTCCCGGACTAAACTGTATTTGTGGAGAGCTTTATGCCCTGCAGTGTGTCTGAGTAAACTGTATTTTTATTATTTCTGTAGATGCCACAAAGTCTGTCTCTTATTTGTCTGACTCCCTTCAACTCTCTGCCTGTGCAGAACAAACACCAATCAGCCATAACATTCTAGTCTTAATATCTAGTTTTAATAAAGGTGTGCTGAGGTATCCAGCATTGAGATCCTTTAAGTTCTGTAAACTGCATGGTGAGGCCTCCATGGATTTGACCAGTTAGTCCAGATGACAGATTGGATTGAGATCTGGGGAATTTGGAGGATGAACTCTTGACTTCTTTGTCATGTTCCTCAAACCATTACTATTTTTGTTGTGTGGCAGGATGCATTTAGCTGGTGTGTCTGCATAGCTTCTCCAGGGAAGTGACACACACACACACACACACACACACACACACACACAAACACAGCCATACACATGATGTAAAAGAAAACACGATTCATCAGACCAGGCCACCTACTTCCGTCTCTCTTTGGTCCGAGTACTTTCAGTGGTAAATGCAGCAGGCTGTGAGGCACTGTGTGTTCTGACACCAGTCTGTCTTTCAGCAATTTGTGCTTCAGTGACTCTAATTATGTCTTGGGCGTGTTCACACTGGCATTTTTTCTGTGGATGTGCAAATCAATTTCTGTACAACATGCAACGACTTTGTGTGCCAATTCAAATAGTTATTAAGTACAGTTCAAATTACCGCTCTGTCTGAAAATGGTCTTGTATGGAATATTGAAAAAATACATTTTTCAAAATTCAAAAATTCAGTTTTCCTTAATGTGATGCTTTTAAAGCACAGCTGAATTCCTCCATTATGTGCATCCTCTTCAATAGTGTATGTAGTGATCTCACTCATTTTTTAATCACATACAATCATGACCTTGTCACTGGTTGTCCTTTCTTGGACCATTTTTGGTAGGTAGCACTAACCACTGCATACTGGGAACACCTGCTATTTTGTGAATGCTCTGACCCAGTCATCTAGCCATCACAATTTGGCCCCTGTCAAAGTCACTCAGATCCTTGGACTTGCCCATTTTCCTGCTTCTAACACATCATCTTCACAAAAAGACTGTTTACTCGCAGCCTATCACATCCCACCCCTTGACGGATACCACTGCAACAGAACAATCAGGGTTAGTCACTTCACCTGTCAGTGGTTTTAATGTTATGGCTGGTCGGTGTATGCAGTCTACTTGTGTACGTGTGGTTGTGAGCCTGAGAGAGAAAGTGAAAAGGCATGCAATATGTATTTGTTTGGAAAGGTGTGCGTGAAGGTGAATGTATGTGCAGTCTGTGTCTGTCTGGAGGTGTGTGTGTTACTCCAGTGATCCTCTAAGAGGCAGCAGCACACTATCAGTCTGCCATAGCCGGCTCCACCTTCCCTGCCAAGCTTTTGGAGTGTTGGCAGGGCTCATGGCAGTGGCAGAAGAAAGCAGCCTTCATCTGAAGCATGCACTCATTCGCTCACTGTAACTGTTACCCAGCTTTAACAGCCCACGGGTAACACACTGCTGTTGCCCTCATTGACAGCTGTGGTCATCGTTTAGGCGTAAACACAGGCTGTCCAAAGGAGACTCAGTACTTTACTCTCCTGCCCTTCTATTTTGAGGTCTCAATTTCTTTTTTTTTTTACACGAAGATTAGAAATAAACTGACACAGTAGTCAATTATATGATAACTAGGCTGTTAATGGTCCTGATACAAGGCTACTTCACAGGTTGCCTTGTTGCTGTGAGACAGATTCTAGCTAAGAAATAAATGTCCTCATTAACATTCACAAGATGACAACCACACCCAATTTTAATTTTACAGAAAGAATTGGGCACAGGATTCTGATTGCAGAAAACGGATGCAATTCAGTTCTCTTCATTTTCATAATGCTGATGTCTTCGTTTTAACTAAAGGGAGCGAAATGGTTTTTGGCTGGAAGCAAATACAGTTGCTGCTCGCAAGCTGGTTATTTTTGCTGCACAGTCCCTCTGCCCCAGTCACAACACAATTAAAGCTGTGGTGAGAACTGGCATTGCTTAAATCTGGCAGCTGAGGAACAGCAGCATGTAATGGCACAGCTCTAGCTGCCAATGACAGAGCTCGAGTGTGCCAGAAGTAGAGCCAGAAATAAGAATTTAGGTATGTATCAGTGGTGGAAACAAGGTCCATGTTTACACTTGCTAGAGACCACTGTCCAGACTGTAACCTGAAAAGATCTGGTACTCAAATTCATCTCTGACTAGTCAGATTGAAATCCAATTACATTGTGAGCAAATTGGCTCAGACACAACAACCAATTGCCCATGTTGCTTCTCATTTTTCTGTTTAAAAGAGAAGCACAATTTTTTACAATACTGTTCAGTCCCTCGCCCTGTTCACTAGAAGATTAGCCTCCTGTGTCACTGCCATGACTGCACCATGTGTGTTAAAACTCTGTGGTGGCCTCAGCCATCTTTTACGGTGTGGTCTGCTGGGGCAGTAGCATCTCTGCTGGGGACAGAAAGAGA
>JBBJLS010000018.1:17220401-17240696 GCA_037577275.1 Bryconaethiops microstoma
CTGAATTGGGTAGCAACTGTGGTTGGGTCGAATTTCTAGATTGAATTTCTTGTCTAATTATTTCTACTTTATTATTGCATCACTGCTGATTTATTATTTAAACTTTTAATGTTGCCAGCTTTTCTTTTTATTCAACCGTGTAGGAGAAATAGTGAAGGCATGAGCACACGGGGAGGGCATCATCCTGAGGCCAGCCGTGGCTCCATCTGGAATCAACTACTGGTAAGTAGTCTGTTTGCTCTCATGATTTCAGTCTGTAAAACAAACAGTAAATAATGTCACTGCTTTTAAATTTCAAGTTTGACAGTAATAAAATTTTTTAATGCTCTACATTTTTTAATGGCCTTTCTCCTCTCTTATTTCTGGGAACCCCTATAGTGCCTATATTATTGCATAGTTATTATTCTTAAGCGACACAAAGCCTTGCTATCACCCTGCCACAACTGCACGTCTCAGTGTTGCGACAGTAGCATTGTCCTTGTCAGACAAAACTAACTGTCTGACAATTACAGTGCTGTGTAGATGGGCTTTTTATTTATGGAATAGTAATTCGATCCAAGAAATTGTTCAGTTACTGTCTGCTACCTTCACTGGAGCCCCACCTTCCTTTTGTCTGATTGGTCTGTATAAAAAATGCTTGTGACATAACCACCTCCCTTTTTTTATCAACTCAAGGTCAGACAAAGGACATCAAGCAAAAATGATCTCCCATCGAAAACAAGAGGAAAAACATTGCAATCAAGTTCTACGATTTAACTTGAACTGAAATGTTGTTTAAATGAAAATAAATCTATTACACAATTAGCTTTGTGCTGAAGGATCCTGCAGCCAAAGATCACAGGAGGTTAGTTTTTAATAATTAAACACAGTGCATAATCACACTACTTAATGAAATGAGTCTAACCTACACATAAGCTGAGGGGCTCTGGCCATTGTGTTTTATTGTCTTGTTATAAGTGTGGTGGCCTTATAAAAACAATCAGGCTAAAATATATTTGGAGATTTTTGAATGTTGCAAATACAAAACAAGAACAGCCAATGAAGTCTGTATACTTAGAGGACACAAACTGTCTTTTTGCAGTGAAGCCCTTGGCACCTCTGTTCATAATCCAATCAGAAAGATGGAGAAGTAATCAAATGATAAATAAGCATTTAGCATAACACAATCAAAGACAGAATGATTTGTGGTGCGGCTCTGACCTTGAGCGATAAGAACCAGACTGGCAGAAGAGTGCGTAATGGGATTAGGATGGCACCAGTCCTAGAGCACCAGTTGTTGATGCCCAGGCATGATTGACATGCCAGCAGGGCACTGCTACCTAAACTGGCCACATGTCTAACTATTTTTATTTTGAAAATTGACTTTTTGCTCTATTTCTGATCGCAAATGGAAAATGTCACTTGACAGAAAGCCCCATTTACTTAATTATTTAGATATAAATTTTGACTTTTTTTTTTTCAAGGCTTGAAG
Source organism: Bryconaethiops microstoma (assembly GCA_037577275.1). NCBI lineage: Eukaryota > Metazoa > Chordata > Actinopteri > Characiformes > Alestidae > Bryconaethiops > Bryconaethiops microstoma. Next base: position 17,221,873 of record JBBJLS010000018.1, read on the forward strand.
TCTCTTTTGACCTCTTGTTTGACTGACAGTCACTGACCTCTCTAATGCTCTCTCTCTTTCTTTCTGTCTCTCTCTCTCTTTCTGTCTCTCTTTCTCTTTCGCTCTGCCAATCAAAAGAAGCATACATTTCCTGACCAGCCACTTGGTGTACAGGTTGCAAAGTATTGCACCATCTAGTTTAGTAAGTGTTTAGTAAGGGGTAAATGTAGGATAGGCTAGCATAGGATCATTTTAGTGTTAGACTACATACAGTCTTTTTTTTCTTTTTCTATAAGCAGTAAAACAGTCTAGGCCACACCCTGCATTTCAATTCAGGTACTAATTGTCATGGGGCTTAGTCATCATGGCTCAAAATCACAATGAATTTTCTTTCTGATGTGGTGCACCACTATATGAATTGTGGGTCGATATCTGACATTTCTGACAAGGATTTATAAAATGTAGAATTTTGGAATTTTTTATTAATAAGAGAAATTCAGCGTAGGGTTACAAATGCAGTAACATTAATAGAATGCAGGCGTTTTACCAAAGTAGCCCAGAGTCCCAAACATTCTCGTCTTTGGGAGTACAATAACTGTGTCATCAAAAAAATGATCTAAATATGGATCATTTTTAAAATCATTCTGTAAAGCAGCCAATACTCATTAATCTAAAAATCACTGTGCATCACCCCCTGTGTCCTTCAAAGTGCGCCCTGCTCCTACGCAGTAATATTCCTGCAGCAATTATGAAGATTTTACTGAGAGAAGTCAAATCTCATTGGGTGTTCTCTTTGTGCTTTCTTTTGTCATACAGAATCTTTGGGCTAATTTGACTAATTGCCTCTCTTTAGGAATGTCATTACATGCATTTCCTAAGGAGAAATGGGGGTAAGAGAGAAAGCGGTAGTCAATTCAAGTGTGTATCTGTCATTTCAACCATACACACGATGAAATCGAACAACAAGCTACTGGGACCATGGTGCAACACAAAGAACACCACATGACCACACTAGTGCAGGCAGGACAGGAGAGTGAAAAAAAAGAAAACACGTAACTGTACAATAACTGAAAGGGTGGAACAACATGCAGTGCAGTCAACAGAAACAGTAACAGTACTAGTGAGTGAGTATTATGACGCACTGTATCCTAGTAGCAGAGCCGTTAAGTGTTCAAAAATGCAAGGGAATGCAAAGACTGAGGTAGCCAGCAATAAATAATTGTGCAAAAATAGTAGCAGCAACATGATTAGAAAAATGCACAGTATATAAATACATTTACAGTGTATTTACAGGGTATTTGTAGTGGCAGTTGGGAAGTAGGTTTTCTTTGTTTATGACAGAACAGTTTAGTGTGTGTGTGCAATGTGTTTAGCAGAAAAGAATGTGTGTGTGTGTGTGTGTGTGTGTGTGATGGATAGTTAGTTATTCAGTTCTGATTACGGGTCTGATGGCCTGGGGGAAGAAACTATTCTCCATGCTGGTAGTGAAGGTGTGCCTTCTGCCAGATGGAAGGTGGGAAAAGAGGGTGTGGCAGGGGTCATCCACAATGCTGGTGGCTTTGCAGATCCAGTGTGCGGTGTGAATGCCTTCAACAGATGGTATAGAGACCAAGAGAGTTGTCTTGGCAGTTCTTAATAATCTCTGTAAGATCCTGTGATCTGATGTGGCACAACTTCCGTAGCACACCAGGACACAACTGCAGAGAATGCCCTCTATAGTCCCTCTTTAGAGTGTTAAGAGAATTGGAGTGGGGAGTTGGACTCTCCTCATTCTCCACTGGAAGTAGATATGCTCCAGGGCCTTCTTGGCAATGGAGCTGGTGTTGAGGGTCCATGTAAGGTTCTCCATGATGTGAATACATAGGAACTTGGTGCTCTGGATGAACACCAATGGCTACTCAGTGGAGAGTCGTGCCCTCCTGAGGTCAACAGCCATCGTTTTTGTCATTTTTGTCCACATTGAGAGACAGGTTGTTGGCTTTGCGCCAGGCTGTTCCACCTAATGTATGTACACCATTCCACCTCCTGTATGTACACCATTCCACCTCCTGTATGTACACCACCTCAGTGTTTCTGCTGATCAAACACACCATGTTCGTGTCATCAGCAAACTTAATGTGATTAGATTAGAACATTGCTGCACACTCGCAGAACAGCAGTGTGAACAGTAGAGGGCTGAGAACACACCTCTGCGATGCTGTCACCTGGAGATGTTGCTCTGAATCTAGATTGACTAAGTTCTCCTATTCAGAAAGTCCAGGATTCATCTGCAGAGGGAGGTGTTCAGGCCCAGCACTCTTAGCCTTCCAATTCTATGTGCTGGTGGTCTTCCTCACTGCCATGAAATTTTGTGCTTCAAACCATATGTAGAAGAGATGCAGTGCATCTGAAAGGGAGGCTTCACATGTCTTGTACTTGATGATGGCCTGGATGACCTGCTACATGACCTGATGGCCTGTGAAAGGTTGGCCCTTGCTGTTCTCAGGGCATCACCTGATCTGAAGTCAGTGTTTCAGGTTCTCAGCTGCAAGCACACCTCTGCAGTCATTCACGGCTTCTAGTTGGGATGTGTGGTGATGGTATTGCAGACAGTAACATCATCGATGTACTTGCTAATATACCCAGTTTTACATAATTAATTCACCCACATTTCTTGATAATTGTAAATGATTATTTGGTCTAGAAAGGGAAGACTGAAGGGCAACCAAATTGCCCTGAGGTTTGCACAGTCCTCTGTTTGCGATAAGCAGGACCTTGTTTTCAGTGTGCAGCAGTTACTATCAAACTGTTTTGCAATGATGGTTTCCCATTCACTCCCAAAAGATAACGTGCAGAGACACGAGGCTAAGAGCAGGATCAAATAGGTACTAATTATGTTGAATTTCTGTTTACACAGCTCTGCGGAGGCTTGCAGGCCTGTGAAGTCTCTTTTTTCTCTCTCTCTCTTTAAACTGTTATTTGATGTGGAGAAGAGTAAATACATGAGGGAAGCAGAGAGCTGGACCTGAGGGAGACCACTTTCCAAACTCAGACAAGCAGAGAAGACAGTTCACCATCTGCTCCCTTTAAGAGCCACAATCACATCCTATATACAGTCTAGTCACAGAACAAGGCTAATACTTTTGGATTATTATTATGTGTTAAAGTAATAATAGTAGTTCTTTGGTAGTATACAAACACAGAGCATTTAATAAACACTCAATTAAAATGTACATCCAACAGAATATAGGACTATTATTTTGATTGCGTCTGAGTTTCTGCTGAATACAGCAGAAGTTATTGTGGATAAAGTGCTAGCTAAAGGGGAGAAGCCAATTATTAATTCTTAGTGCAGTCATTTGATAATTTTATTCATTTCTTGATTCTGTCTACCAATTAATCCACAAATGTAGGTTTCAATATGTCTAAATTAGAATCATAGCTAAATTACAACCATGCCTGTTCATACAATGTCAAATTTTCATTTAAATTATTCTTCTTGCAGACCTTTGCTTTTAACATGAGCATCTTCTTAGGCTGATTTTATATTAGGTAACTAGTCACAGTGTCTGGAGAATGAGGCAAGTTTTGCTGCTACAAAAACTTAAAAGAACAAAATGGCTTTAAAGATATATTGTAAATATGCAACTGTTTGAACCCACTTCATGCCTGTCGGGTGGCACTTTGAGACCCCTGAATTTAATTATATATTTTTTCTTTCTAGAAATGTATGTCCAAGCCAAAAACATTTAGGGAATTTTATTTTGTAGCTTTTGTGGAGTGTAGCTGATGGCACAACATCTCTGTTTGTTCAAGAACAGAGTATGTGTGGGTGTGTGTGTGGAGGTTGAGCTTATGCTCATGATAAGTTGGTTTAAAAAAAAAACCAACTGAACAGTAATAAGGCCATTTTATCTGAGAGCGACTAGCTTAATGTCTGAAGGACAGCCAGTTTCAGGGAGAAATGCAGAGTGATACACCTCAGGCACAATTGACAGGACTTCACAGACATGTAGGATGCACTGAGTGTACTAGTGGGCGGCCGGTCATGTAGTATAGCTGCAGAACCTAAGTGAGCAGAGATTATCTTCATGTGCAAAACCCATTGTTCTGGTGGCCCTGGCAGACTGCAGCAGTGCCCTCTGCTATTTACACCCCAATCCCTGTTTATCAGACCTTGCAACAGGCCTTATTACTGGGGCATCAGCTGCCTGCACCAAGACTCTCCTGCAAGGTGTGCTGCATTAACACGGTAATACCCACAGCCCCGGTCCCTCACACCCCAGCCAATTAATCCTAATATAATTAGAAAGTGGTGAAGAGCAAAAGGGTCAGGTATTTATATCAAAATCACAGGCTCAACTCCAGCTCACTGTGGCCAACCAGCCCACGCCGAAGTCCCCTTGCAGCCCACTGGCTTTCCTCCTGACTCTATTAAATATAAAATTCACAGATTACTCTTTGGCTTCCATTCAAGGAGATGTCCTCTTCTAAGTGATGAGGCTGAGCAGAATTTTCCGCCCGCTGGATTGCGCAGGGACGGGACAAGGTTGGAAAGGAAATTAGTGGGCTGTTGAAACAGCTGTGGAGGTGCGCATGAAATTCCTAGCAAAATATTTATTTACATATTCGCATGGGGTGAAAAGCACTCAAGTGGCGTGTACAACAAGTTGAAATTAATTGACGATTTAAAATATTTAGTGTTTTGGGGCCCAACCAAAGCTGCATAAATATTGAAATAAATTAACAGAGAAATGGTGCATGGCATATTTATATGCAGCTTGAGAAGCACATGAGGAATTACTCGAGATCTGAGTTCATACAGTGGCTGCTAAATTCCTATTCCACAATTTCATTTTATCCAGGAAAAAACCCTACTAATCATCCCATTTAAAATTATTTTGTTCATGCATTAATGAGGTGCTGATTCATGTGATGTAGCACTATTTGCAGAAGTGAGGGATTAGCGTTACCCACAGGATACTTATACGCTGAATCGGTAGTCCACTCACTCCATTGGTTACCTGGGTCTTTTTCCCTGTGTTCTCCGTCCTTTGCTGTCTTTTGACTTTAATGTTATCTTATTGGTTTTTAAATTTCTCCATAGTCTTGCTTTTCTTCATCTTAGAGAAATTATTATTAGATTTGTTCCAATTTGGGCACTCAGGTCATCACATAGCAATATAGTCCCAAAAAGAAAATTGAAGAGGATGGAGCATTTAGCTATCGATCAAGCTTCTGCAGTCCTCTTCCTGAGGAGCTGAGAGCTATTCAATCGCGAAGCACTTTCAAAAAGATTACAATGTCTTTTCTGTGATGGTGGTGCTGCTGGTGCTGCCTAAGTCTGCTGTTTGCATAGCTCACCCAGTGCTAATGTCTCACAATGAATATAAGCTACTCTGAGACTAATTGGCATTGTGTTCCTTGCCCTATGACTCTCATGATTCTCCAGAACTGTGTTAAAGACAGACGTGTGCCATTGTGCCGCTCTAGAAATGCTTGCATTGCTACAAATGATAGGTAGTTAGAAAAGACCTTGCCAGCACTGGCATAAAAAGACTGCCCTTCCGAGCTTGGTTACACACAATCGATAAAAGTTTAGAAGGCCACACTCAGGGGCATGACTACCCAGTGCCACTCACTTGCATCAGATATTGCAGTAGCAAGCCTGTTTTATCCGAGATCTATGATTTCTATTTGCCATGGTCCCAACATCATATCACACACTTCAGAGAATTATGATCAAGAGAATGTTTTGCCTATAATGAATCCCATCATAACAAGTAGATTGTGGGTTGGTTTTCCAGCCTGGGCTCATTCTGTGTGGAGTTTCATGATAAATAAATAAAAATGAAACCATTTTTACTAAATTATATATTTATATTCAAAAGCCATCTGCCTCAACTGACTTAATTTCCTTTCAAACAGTCTCAAAGTCCCAGAGTCTAAAATACCCCACCAACCACTAAAAGCCAATTCCTACGTTTAGTGACACTGTCAAAACTAGTTCTGCCTCTCAGAAATGTCGCAGCATGGGTACAACAGAAGGTTTCTGCATCATTCTTGTATTGTTCCTGCAGCAAAAAGCTTAGGCAGCTTGAATCTCAATGATCCTCCCTTTTACTCTGCCTTTTGTCTGCTCACTGCATCATCATGTTTGGATCTATTATTTATCTTGATTCTAAGTTTGCTGAAAAATCTATAGAGCATGTAAGAGTTGCCATTGGTCACTTACACCATGCAATCGTTACTTTTATTTCAAATTAATTTATTCAATTAACTTAATTGAACTGTGGCATTGATGCAGTGTATATGCGGCATATCCTCTAGTTGCAACCCTGACTACGCCAGCACAGTGCAGCTTACTGATGGTTTGGTGCGGTGCATTGTGTGACCAACAGTTTGGAAAGACCTACCAGTTCTCAGAAACAGACAGGGGCACTTCTTGGCTACACTCAAAAGATCACACAAAATGGGATATCTTCCAGTATGTAATACATAATTATATGGACTATATGGATATGTAATTATATGGATACGTAAGTAACACATAAGCTTTACTTCTGCTAGATCTGAGATGCCTGGTTAAAGAACACACCAAACAAGTCTTTGCATTAACACTCCAGAAACTAGGTGGCAAACATAGTGCGGTGCATGAGTTTCACATTCTATGTTTCCCCTTTATCAGTGTTTCAGGAAAATGGGAATTTCTTTTGCATTGGCCTGCAAGTTTCTAGTTACACTTAGATAGGATCAGTGGGTCAGTGTTAGAGCCAGCTTGAGCAGAGTCTGAGAAAACATAAATTAACTATTTACAGTATATGGCAGAAAATGAGCTTTTGTACAACTGTGCAAACATATTATAATACAGCTGTAGATTGCAGTAGACCAATATGCCACAACATTAAAACCAGTGAGAGGTGCAGTGAATAACACTGATTATCTCACTATAAGGGCACCTGTCAAGGGGTCAGATATATTAGGCAATAAGTGAGCAGTCAATTGATGTGTTGGAAGCAAAAAAAAATGGGCAGCAATCAGGATCTGAGCGACTTTGACATAGGCCAAATTGTGAGGGCTAGATAACTGGGGCAGTAAAATAAAGTGGCACCACATAGTCACATGTGAACACACCACAGCACAGCATACAGTGTGAACAATGTCAAATTCTTTCTCTGCATTTAACCCATTCACCAACTGAAGCAAGGGATGCCACCAATGAGAGGTGCCCAGGGAGCAGTGTTTCGAGACGTTACCTTGCTCAAGTGTACCTCAGTGGTGTCACTAGCTGTCTGGGGATTCGAACCCATGACCTTCTGATCTCAGGGCGAACTCCCAAACCACGAGGCCACCAGCTGCCAAACATCTCCAAAACTGCTTAAGGGGTCTACAGTAGTTATTACCTACCAGAAGTGCTGCAAGAAGGAACAACTGGTGAATTGACAACAGGGTCACAGGAGACCCAAGGTTCACACCGTTGCTTGCTGATATGAACTAAACTGTGAGGTAGTGGAAAAAGTTGACCTGGTCAGATGAATCTCATTTTCTTTTACATCATGTGGACAGTCAGGTAGATCACTTACCTGGGGTGGAGATGGCACCAGGATGCACTATGTGAAGAAAGCAAGCTGCCAGAGGAGTTGTGCTGCTCTACTGGGAAACCTTAGGTCCTGTCATTCATTTGGATGTTACTTTGATATATACCACCTACCTGCTGCTAAGAACACCCCTACATGGAAATGGTATTCCCAAACGCCACTGATTTTTTTCAGAAGGATAATACACCCTACCACACTACAAAAATGGTTCAAGAATGACTTGACAAAGACAAGGTATCGAATATCCATGGGGGCAGCACCTCACAGCTTACAAGATTCGAAGATCTGTTGCTAACATCTTGGTGCCAGATACCACAACACACTTTTAGAGGTCTTGTGGAGTCTTGACTTTGACGGGACAAAGCTATTTTGGCACCACAAGGGGAACCTACACATGATTATGCAGGTGATTTTAATGTCATGGCTGATATATTTAATGTGTATATTTGGAATTCTGTTGTGTAAAGATGTGCCCACAGTAAGTGGGGAGGGATTGGACAGTTTCGTTTTAAATACAAGGTGTTAAAAGCTGTTTTCATGTCTGGTTGTGTTGGCTTTAATGGCAGGAGAGTGCTCTCTCAGAGGGAAATGCTTGGAAAAAAGTGGTGTCGTTCAGGGTCAGGGTTGCCTACACACTTTGTGAACCTGTTTTGTAGATGTTTTGAAGTTTTACCAGTCTACTGGACTTTGACAATTGGAGTTTAGCTCTTTCTTGTGAGGTAACCAGGAGATAAAATCAAGACTGAATAACTGAATCACTGTATAGAACTGGATCATCAGGGTGTGTGGCAGGTTGAACTTCTTTAACTGCTTCAAAACAATCTCTGCGCTAGAATGTTAACAATTCCCTGGAGATTGTGCTTTCCTCTTGGTGCCCAGCAAATTAAGTGACTCTGCACCAGTAACCACTGAGCTATTGATGTTGAGAGGGAGTATCGAGGGGAGAGGGGGGCTTTGTCTCGAGTCCCTTACAGTCTTCTGTGTGTTACTCATCACTATTGGTTTTGAGGCCCACCTTGGTGGTGTCTTCATCAAACTTCAGATTCTTCAAAAGGAGGTTAATTAGAAACCCACTCATGTCAAGACTGAAGAGAAGAAAGGGAGAACAACTTTGTGATACTCAAGTACTGAGGGTCTGGGTGTCTGACATGTGTTTTCTAGCTGCACATACATCCTCTTTGTCAGGCAATTCATGATCTACCACAAGATGGGACCTGCCATGGACAGCTAGGACAATTTAACCCACAGAAGCTCTGGCACAATGTTGTTAAAAGCTAAGATGAAGTTGACAAACACAACCCTGGCATAGGTCCCTGGACTATCAAGATTCTATACAATCAAGTAAAAGTCAAAGTTGATCAAATCAACAGACCTGTTTGCTCTGTATGAGATCCACCAAAGACTTTGTAATAATCTTCAGGTGGGTTGGGACTAGAGGTCAGAGCAATATTGTCCATTAGTCCTGGAATATTTAGGCTTTGGAGGACCAATATGATAATAGATGATTTGTAGTTTCTAACGTGATAATTTCTGATTTAAAAGTCTAGGAAAACCCTATTTTAATAATGTACGTCAAAGGTGGGAGGTAAGTTAAAACAAGCTTTTTTGTGGATTTTGAGAGAGCTCTATGGAAAGAGCTCTTTTTTCATTAGCCTGAGAGTGCAAATGGAAGGCATTATGGAAAGAATAACAGACAGAAAAGACTGGTCAGATAATGAGGACAATCAGGCTACAAAATACTGCATAAAATGACATTTTAATCTCCAGAATGCACTTTTAAGAAAATTTCGCACAACCCTCACCTAATTCACATAATTTTAACTACCTCTGAAAAACTTTCATTCCAAATTACCAAAGGAAATGTGTTTTAGTCAATAGTACATGCCTCAAATGGCATTTCCATCACTGTGGCTTTTGAGAAAATTAACACATTCCCATAGAAAATTTGTTTTGAAGAAACAATTTCCAGCAGATTACATGCTTACCTTTTCCAATTTGTACCCCTCTGGAGTGGTCATTACTGCTTGAAGACACTGCTCAGTGTGCAACAAGTGAACAGTGTCTTTTCTGCTGGGTGATTTCAGTCAATAGTAAAAGCTTTAAATAGCATCTTCATCATCATAGCATTTGAGGCAATTAACTAATGCCATCAGAAAATCTATACTAATAAATAGCTCAAAGCAGGGATATGCTAGTCTTAGCCTCAGATGCTGAATACACAGAAGTACACAGACCATCTGGCAGAGGAATGGGTTGTACTGAAACATAGCCCTGTCATAGGATGCTACACATTTTAGCCCTGGTAGATCTGTAAGTGATATTACTGTGAAATAGAAGTGTCTAGGAGCAATGGCGGCTCAGCCATGGAGTGACAGACCACAGAGTGCATACCTCCAAACCTCAAGAAGCAACATTACTGCTAGAATAGTGTGTCAGAAGCTTTATGAAATGGATTTTCATGGTTGAGTAGCTGCATACAAGTCTAAGATCACTATGTGTAGTGTCAAGCTTTGGCTGGAGTGGCGAAAGCGTGCAACCACTGGACTCCAAAGCAGTGACAGTGTGTTCTCTGGGGTGATTAATCGTACTTCACAAACTGGCAGTCACGTGGATTAATCTGGGAGCATGTTGGGAGGATAAAGCCATTGTTTGATGAGTTTAGTGGCCTGCACAGAGCCCTGGCCTTCTCATGCTTTTGGTCATATTTTGTATATTGTGCCCTGTGAGGTCCTCTAATTGGCTATCCAGTCCAACCTTCTGTGCAATGATTTTTAGTCCAGTGGTTAACAGTTTTTGTGTATCAGTTAATTCAAGAGAGATCAGTCGTGTATCAGTTAATATAAGAGATTCAAGAGAGTTTACTGTCAACCCAGCCACATACACAAGTACACAGAGCGTTGAAATAGCATTCTCTGAAGCAAATAGTGTAGTGTACATAATTTAGTCAGTAGTACCAAGCAGTCACCTCCTATGCACTATTTGACACTGGGTCTTCATGAGCAAGATATACACCTATCAGCCACAACATTAAAACCAGCTGGATAATATTGTGTATGTCCCCTAAATGCCAACAAATGCTGCGAAAACAATGAGGCATGGCCTCCAAGACCTCTGAAGGTGGGCTGAAGTATCGGGCACTAAGATGTTATCAGATAAAGCTTCAGCCAGCTTGCCTTCTTCCCACAGTACATGGTGCCATCTGTTCCTCAAGTAAGTGATGCACGTGCACCCAGCCATCCACATGATATAAAAGAAATAGGCATTCATCATACCAGGCATCAGACAGGGGAGTCTTCGCTCTCTATGTGCTTCATTGAGCTTTGGGTGCCCATCACCTTCAGCTGGTGGCCTAGTGGTTATGAAGTTGCCCCTGCATTCAGAAGTTTGTGGGTTTGAATCCCAGGACTGCTAGTGTCATCACTGAGGTACCCTTGAGCAAGGTACCATCCCCATCCCCATGCCCCCCGGGCACCACTCATTGGTGGTAGCCCACTGCTTCACTTGGTGAATGGGTTAAATGCAGAGAAAAAATTTCCCGCTGTGCACGCTGTGTGCTGTGCTGTGATGTGTTCACGTGTGACGATGTGGGGGAACTTTACATTACTTTGTTTCCTATTCACTGATTGTCCTTCCTTGGACCATTTTCATAGGTACTCACCACTGTATACTGGGAACACCCCTTAAGACATCTAGGCATCGCAATTCAGCCCTCATCAATGTTGTTAAGATCATTACAAATCATATCACCCGTTGTTTCATGCTTCCAACTTCAAAAGCTGTTTACTTGCTGCCTACCATATCCCATCCATTGGGACATGCCATAGTAACACAATTAATGTAGTCCACTTCACCTGTTTTTAATGTTATGGCTGAATGGTGTATAATACTGTGCAGAAGAAAGACACTGCCCTTTCGTTTATTTAATTTCCAGAGTTTCCATAGAGTTAAACATTTTATCAATGATTATAAATAAAGTTATAGATTTTTAAAGTTATAGAGTACTCAGGAGAACTATATAAAATATACAAAATTATCAACTGTTTTAATTTCTTTGTCACAATTGCTATAAAATTAACAATTAACAAATAACAGTTAACATTATCATTTATTATATTTTATTATTCTTGGTAATGTGTGTAGTAATGATGTAATGGCAATTTGCACTGGAACTAAAACACTGTGCAGTACAGCAGTTGTTGGACTTAAAAAAAAAATTGCATCCCACAATTGATTGTTTTATATGTGTTAAACGGCTCCTTCCTGTAAATATTTGGACTGAACCTTTCTTAGACTTATGATACTAAAGGCCAGAGCATAGTCAATTTAGGACATACTGGAAGGATCCTCACTGCTATTCTTGGCCTGCGGAGTCTTTATCACTCCCAACAGAAGTGAGCAGACAGCAGGTCAAGGTTGTTTGTATGGCCTGAGCAGCTGGGAAGGCTCTCCTCAGAGGCCAGTGGCACTAGGTCTCGGACACTGACTCAGACTTGTGTCCCTGGGATTACTCAGAGTGCTGCTATCCTGTGGCTCTCCAAGCACCGAGCCACTCTTTCTATTTACCCTCTACTGCCCCCTCTCTCTGTCTGCCCATCTGTTACATTCTGTTACTTTTTCAGTGTGCTGACCATGTCATGCCAGTGGAGGGACTGTGATCACAGCATGTCCAGAACCACAAGCCTAATGCAAGCATCTGCTCCCCTATCCATACCCCTATCGTTTAGCCAGCCACTGACCTGGGTACAGCATTTGTTGGGTGAGAGGTTCATGAGAGGTTTGGGTTGGGTCTAGTATCTTCTGTAGGTCCCGTAGTGGTTATTCTTTTGGCAGAAACCAACTTGGATAATTTTATATTAATATAATCAGATAACAAGAAGGTCTTGGGTTGATTCCTGACTAGGTGGCCGAGGATACTTTCTGTGTGGAGTTTGCATGTTCTCCCTGTGTCTGCGTGGATTACTCCAGTTTTCTCTAACAGTCCTAAGGCATGCAAATCAGGCAAATTGGAGATTCTAAATTGGCCCTAGGTTGGAGTGTGTGTGTGATTGAGTTTGTCTGTGCGTCTGCCCTGTGATGCACTGGCGACCTGTTCAGCGGGTTTCTCTGGATTCCGCCCCATGACTGCTGTGATAGGCTCCATCACCCTCCCATGACCCTGGCTAAAGTTCACATAATGGGTGGATGGATGGATAATCATATAGTAGACTTTTCCATGTAACTGTTATTAGATTAACAGTTACTAACAGATATATTGTTGGCTTTCTGTATGTGAAAGGTATGTGTTAAGGTACTAGTGAGCAGTGGTGATGGGTTCCGCTTTTCTGATCTGTTCCTTGTGCACTCAGAAATACATGTTTAAAATAGTATAACAAAAATGAATGCTTTGTACAAAAATTGTCCTACATGCATGAAACAGATAGTAAAACAGGTTCAATTCTGCTGTGTGCAGAATGGATCAGGCAGCCGGCATGAATAGAGCACTCACAAAAATAATTGTCAGCTCTATACTTTCTTAAAACCAAACATTATGTGCAACTGGCACAATAAAAACATTTTATTATACATACGTTTCATAAAGCAATTGAGGTATAAGGTTTGTTCAGCAATATTAATAAAATACTTTCTTGCTCACCAACGAATGCTCAGGTTTGTTCCAAACCTTTAAAAGAGTTTGGCTTGCATTTTCACTCTGTTTTCTCGCAACAAATCCCTTACTTACCCTTCAGTCTGGCACACAAGGTCTACAACCCCAGGGTAAAGTAGAATATTACCCTCTGTAGTCTAAGTCCAGGTTTTTTGGATAGGTTGTTCACAGGCTTTGATATAGTTTGAATGAATCATGAATGAATCATGAATGAATGAATCATGCAATTGTTTAGCTGAAAATTAACATAAAACAAACAATCTGAGTAAAGGAAAAAAAACACAGTTTTAAAACGATCATTCAATGTATTGGAGAATACCTATCATGAAGGTGCCCTATGTAAAAAAGTAATTACCCTCTTAGTTACCTGACAGATTTGGGTCAAACAGACTAGATACAGCCATTTCATTAGACAACATGCATTTCTAATGCTCTAGGGCTCCAGTGGAACCACCTGGGACTGATTCCTTGTGTTCTTGTTATGTAATACACTTTTATGGGGATTTGAAACCATTTAGTGTGACAAATATGCAAAAACATCAGGAGGCAAGCAAACACTTTTTCATGGCACAGTATACCCATCCCTCTGTTTCTCAGCTCTTTTTTGGAGCAGTAGTCAGGCCGTTGATAAAGAGCACCACCTGTGCATTATGGCTCCAGAGACACTGTTTGTCTGCTGTCACACACTTCCAGCCTGGTTCCAGATCCCTTCCTGCCTCTACTGGGGGGACTGCCAGTCACTCTTTCTCTTTCTCTCTGTCTCTCTTCATCTTTCTCTCTCCATCTGTCTCTCTCTGTCTGTCATTGTAACTGTCTCTCTTTCTCAGTGACCTCTATGTCTTTCCTTCTTTCACAGCCTTCTGTCCCACAGGTCATTTATCATGCTGTTCGGACATCTTTGCTCCCCCTCCCCTGGCAAAAGCATGATTTCCAATTAAACCTCCTTACTGAGAGGTTAAGAGCCAATTTCATGCACCTTACTTCTGATAAATAGGCGATGGAGTCTGTCGTTCTGCCTCTCTCTTTCTGTCCTGCGTCCTCTCTGGCTTACCTCTGACATCACACTGAAAGACACAGACCAGAGGTGAGGGAGAAGAACACTCTAAATTAATCTTTAGTCTCTCTCTCTCTCTCCCTCTCTCTCGCTCTCTCTCTCTCTCAGACCAGAGAACACTCTAAATTAATTTCTCTCCCTCTCTCTCTCTCTCTCTCTCTCTCTCTCTCTCTCTCACTCACACACCCATGCACACACACATCATCCCAGTTCAATAAGAAAGTAACTATAACAGTGAATGTAACAGGAACTTGCTAATATGGTTACGCATTCAATATTTTCAATGTTCTGCTTCTGAGTCCTGATTCTCTTAAAATGATGGGAGGAAACTAAAAAAATATTGTAAGTAATGTAATAACAGTGAAAACCTTCAACAGTGGAGGTTCAGCACATGATCCAACGTCAAAAAGACCCATCAGCATCTCTACTTCATGCAGAGACTAAGGAGGGCACACCTCCCAGCATCTTTACTACGTTCTACAGATGGATTATAGAGAGCATTCTCTGTAGCTGCATCACAACTTGATACAGGAATTGTTCCATTTCGGATCACAAGACCCTACAGAGGACAGTGAGGACAGCTGAGAGGACCATTGTTTTCTCTCTCCCTCTTTCACGAACATTTAAACCACAAGCTGCATCTTCAGAGCCATCAGTATAATGGATGATTCCAGACAACCCTCACACACCCTCTTCTCCCGTCTGGCAAAAGGTTCCATAGCACACGGGCCTTCACTGCCAGAATGGGCAATAGTTTCTTCTCTCATATCATCATACTGATCTTTTAGAACTGAGCAGAATCATAAACTGTACAGTATATCCTCCTCCCCTCCACACACACACACTCACAGACACACACACACACAAACACATTTCTGAACTGAACTACTTCTTCTTCTTACACAATTAATATACACTCTGAACTGTTACAAATTAAACAACTTACACCACAATACCCAGTTTATCATATACTGCACATCCTCTGTCCTACTGCTGTTATTTGCACAATTATTATTTATTGCTGGATACAGTATTCTTATCATAATATTACATTCATTCAACCATCAACTGCACTAATTGTTGTCTTGGCCTGTTGTTTTTCTTGCACTCTCTCTCTCCTGCTTTCTATTTGCACTCTGTGCCTCTTGTGCTGTCTAAACTTATGTGGTCTTGCTTCATGGTCCTGGAGGAACGTTGTTTCATTTCACTGTGTACTGTGTATGTGACTGAAATAACAATAAAACCTACTTCACTTGACTTGACTTGATGATTCCCAGAATGATCCAATTTCTTCACGTACCTCACCAGTTAGCTCCTATCAGCACTAGACACACAGCTCTAACCTCCATTTCCCTCTTATTCATAAAGCAGCTTATGGTGGTAATCAGTTTCAAAGAGGTTCATCGCAACCTGCAACATGATATATTCATTGTTTATGAAATAAAATCTTAAACAGTAGAAATGTACCAGTATGGATATTTTAGGCCAAACCATGATACAAGTAACACTGTATTGTGGTGAATATAGACATAATAAACCATTTATGTAAATTCTCTTAAGATCATATTTAGCAGACACTCTTTTCTGAAGTCAACATACGATTAGATATAACACTTCATAAAATTAAAAACAGGGATGTAGAAATAACTGATTACAACAGTTATCACTACCTAATGAACCTGATACGAGGCTAATAAAGAAATGTCTATGAAAGCAAAACCTGCTCACTAAAAGAAGTCAGCTACAAATTAAGTCATGAATGTTGAAATACCAGGCCGTTTGCCAAAGCAGAATGAATGGAGGGGGGTGAGTGAAATGTACTTTGCAACCAAGCAGTGCTACAGCAGGGTGCATCACAGCATTAATTCATAGGCATACATCAAAACAATACAATAACAGAACTCACTAATTCCCTGCCCCTTGGCTACTGTTGCTCTGTCTGGCAAGCTTTCAAACCAGCAATCTCTGTTCTCCGTGGCGAGGGTCATCCATGACATTAAATTTAATGGAGAGGTAACAATAACTTAACAAGAACCACTTTGTTGCTGGCCAGAATTAGAAAACAAATTTAGCTGGTTTCACTGCTGTGGACTGCCACAGTGTTTAGTCTAGATCATACATTTTTTTTCTTTTATCATCCGTTTACAAAATTAATAAGTCATTTGCGTGCATATATTCCCCTAAGCCAACTTACAACTGGAGATTTCAGGCCAAACAGAGTACTTTGCGTTAGATTTCGGCTTTGAATCATTCATTTTGCAACTGTATAGCTAAAACAAACTTTAACACAGAAAAAAATGACTATTAGGTATATTTGATTCAGTTTGTAAAAATGAACTTCATGCCAGACACTGAAATATCTTGCTGAGTTATCAATCCTGGACAAGATCTTTATTAGCCTATCGACATTATTTCACCTGTGGTGTAACTTTAGTTAGCTATGAATGTGAATTTATCTTTGCTTTAGTAAAACAATTAAATTAAGCAAGTAGGAATTCAACCAAGACTGGACTTACCTCTGTATCTTTGCTTTTATACAGGTCTGCAGAAATGACCTATAAATCACAATGGAATTTTTATTAAACTATTTTAATATAAAATAATGTCTAACTATAATATATGTTATGATAAAAGTCTGTAACATTCAACATTTCAGTAAATTAAAGCCTTTAGCTACTGTTACAGGGACAGGAAAAGTGGCCAGCAGAGGCTACTGTGGGGGCTAGAAAGTCTACAGATACTTCCACACATGCTTCAGTGCGTGCACAAGCGAAAAAGCGTTACAATAATGGCCATAAATTCAATACTGAAGAGGTAACAATAAACAAGATTTTCCATGTATGAGCAAATAATAAATCATCCTGAATGCTATATATTAGCATTCAGATACGAGTAAGAGAGTAGCATGCCATTAGAGCATCAATCTGTTTGAAACAACAATCTTCACTGAAAGTAAGGTTAGACCACAATCACAGTTACACGACTGGCCATAATAATTAATCATGAACTACTTAGCCACCCTGACTCAGCCTAGGACAACCTGGTAATCCTTTCGTGACAAGCGAGAAATGCATCTAATGAGTTACATTTAAAAACGCTTATATTTTAATGCCGAAATTGGAAGAATATGACAGGGCATTCATTGCATTCTATATGAGGGTGCCATGGCCATGCCTGAAGGCTTTTTTAGACCAGTCATTAATTATCACAGTCCAGCTGGAAAACAAAGCATTGATCTAAGCGTGTGGCAGAGTGAAGAGGATTAAAACCATAAGTAGCCTTTGATTTATGAAGATTGTCCAAGCTGAGGAGAAGTTGGCTTTTTTCCGGCATGTTGGAATTCATTTCGCTCAAGGGAACATGCTATTTATGGTTCAGTAGGACTGTCAAGTTACCCCACAAAAAAAGCCATGGGACCCACCAGGAATTCCTCTGCCAACATCATACGATGTGTGACAAGAATGGAGCAGCCAGCTGACAATGTTACCATCTTTAAAATAAACTAATGGCAAAGACAGAATTGGTCCTTGTGTAGAGCAACTTTCAGTTAGTTGGAACCGGAGAATGAGCTGTAGCGGCCAAATCTCTCCAAGGAATGATGTGACTCCAGCATGCAAACAGGAGCTATCCCTGCATGCTGATTCCAGTCGATAGCACATGCCGCAAATGGCATCTTCTTCAGTGAAGCTTTTAAGGTAATTAACTAGCGCCTATATAAAATCTATACAGAACAAATGACTCACAGTCTGGCATCTACTTACTTCACCCAATCGCTTCCTTTCTAAAGCTTTCCTTTTCAAAGTATACAAAACAGTGTATGGATTCATTAGCTCTGTTTTATTTTTTAAGTGTCTTTTTCCTCAGGGCTGGCTCCCTGTCTCGTTTTTCACTTTATTTGTGGTCATTTTCTCACCTGTCAAACTCTCTCTGCCCATTCTAATTTTCGCCTTCCTTCTGCACATTGGAATTTTTGAAGCTGAAGTGATTTCTTCACAAAGAAATGAAGTGTAAACAAGGTTGTTCAAGTTATTTCTTTTTTTTTTTTCTCCTCCAGCTGCGTGAATGTTGACAGTCCGGTGTCTAGTCACAGATCAAAATATATCCTATCATTTGTATCTCTGTAGTTACATTGACACCTACTATCAATTTGCTAAAGAATATTTTTTTATATTTTATTACTTCTTATTTCTTGTATTATGTTTTCATATCTGGGAGCCCCCACAAGGGCCAGGCTTGAGGCAGTCATACCCCCACTTTCTTCATGTCAGGACTGTATATATAACTTATACATGATATGTATATATAGTCATTGGTTGGATTATGCACTTACTGTTGCTCTTACTGGAGCTCACACTCAGAAACTGTTCTTTCAGGAAAACGCATGTTGTTCATCTCTGTTTACATTATGAAAATGATGTTTAATAACACAGGTCAACAAAAAAAATGTTTTTGTAATCATCAGAAACCACAACACACTTTTCTAAACCAGTTTCTCATGCTGATTTCAGATCTGCTTTCAGTTTTTTTCAGTCACATCAACTTTTCGAATTATGAGTAATATTAGATTTGC
>JBBJLS010000018.1:17245968-17266179 GCA_037577275.1 Bryconaethiops microstoma
CTCTATAAAATTCAAGAGTTGTTATTTGCTGTGCACGAAACAGTTTTCGTAAACAACGGTCTGTTTCACCGATGGCCAGAGCACCCGTTCTGTTTACGTTCAGACGAGGTCTCTAATTTCACTTCCTAGCCAATCGCAGGCTTCCCAGAAGTGACTGACATCTTTCTTAATGTGAGCAAGTATCACGGACTGCATAGTCAAAGTTGTTTTGCAAATGCATGATGCTGTATCAGCTCTCAGTCACTAATACGATATCGTTCATAAGTTGAACAGTGAGGAACTTGATGTGAAATGTGTTGTTCTAGAGAAACTGCACTAGAGTTAGACTTGTTCATGGTGGTGAAACATTAAATGCCTCTAAAAGCTACACTCTCCGAGACAGTCACTAAAAATCTTTGAGAGTTTGAGTTAAGCTTCTGGCCAAAAACATATTTCAGTTACATTTTCACTCTGAAACTTTTTTTTCCACTCTGAAATGTTTTAGCCATGTATTACACCTTAAAACCTAAAAGACAGTATGGATATTCATTAAAAATAGACATGTTTGCACTGGGGACATATATACATATTATCTCATTATCACAATAACATAAATGTGTGTGTGTGTGTTTAAAATTTAAAAAAGGAAAACTTTTTATGTCAAGCTCATTGATTGGTAAGATTGCTAGTCAATTATGTTTATAGGATATTGTCAGTGCAAGTCATTGTAATGGAATTTATTAGCTGCAGATTGGTACTTTAACTGATCCCTCTTTTCAATTGATGTTTTCCATTAGTTGGCAGTCTTGAAGTGTCCTTTGTAATGAACAATTCTGGCAGCACTCTGTCCTTCTGAAAAGACCAAAAAAGGCAGCACGATGGATTGCTAACATTCGCCTACCAGCCGCTAAATACATATCAGCTGGCCTGCAAATGAGGACTAAACTCTGCTTTAGGAAGCAAAGAACAGTCAGTGTGAGCCATCTCTTCACCCCTATTAGACACACTAATAAAACAACATAGCGGTAGAACAGAAAATGAGTTTTTGGACCGTACTATTCATTTTGTGATGGTTTTTATGCAGATCTGACATTTGTTCTGATTCGTGACAATACATTAGCAAAGGCCATCACTGCAGGCGCCTCTCAAGCTGTGTCATTCTGGCCCTGAAATGTCAGGGTGTACGTTGATGCAAAATCGCCTGTGGAGTGAGCAGGACATTAAGAGGTCTGGAGAAGATGGGAACGGGTTGGTTGACGAGTCTTTATTTACATGAATCAGAAGGGAGGCTTAACATTTTTCAGTCTACTGCATCCGTGTTATATCTTCAATTACTAGAGGCACAGTTTCAATATTTTATAGTACAAAATGATTGAAATGAAATTCAGCTCTAATAGAAACCATTAGACAGTAGCTGAATTCTGTGAATAAATGATTACTTACTTATTGTGAGGATACAACTACATAAAGCAAATTGAAAACCAAATCCTCACACAGTCACACCAGTAATATAAAGGTTTTTTTTTTTGTAATTGTCATGCAACACAAACTAATCACTGAATAGATTGTATAGACTGATAGACTGTGCAAAACTACATGACAATGCTACTGTGCCACCTAACACTAAGTAATCTGAGTATGTTCAGTATAAACTACTGTTGATTCTCATGCATTAAATTTGGGCAAGGATGTTTGGTTTAGTATTTTTTGTTAAACTGTTTGTGTCCCGTGACTATAAGTGCATAAAGTCTTCGGCAAGCGGGTGGATAACATGTCAACATTCACCATGAGATTAAAAGCTGCCTTAATGAAAACAGGCCATATGCCACGAACAAGTTTAAATTCCTATCGGAATTCATCATATTGCCACATCGGATTTGCCAGGATTGAGAGACTTATAGCCACTGATGTGATAATTCAGCATTTAATTTATAGACCTCCCTGCCTCCATATCCCTCTGGGTTTTTCATTTCACAGGGAGAGTGATAAGCTTCAACTTTTTTTTTTTTTTTTCAATTTATCGTTAATCCCATTGAATTCAATTTGAAATATACAGTGACCATTTCTCCTTTTATAATGTCAGATTTGTATAGAGGAAATGCGATTTACACCTAGAACCACTCTGCAATCTAAACCCATTAAAAGTTTCTTAGCACTTAATTAGCAAAGGTCACCGGAGTGCCTTCTTCCTTTTCATGTGGGCCGATTTGCTGCTGCTCAAGATTCAGCGTGCCATTTTATATTCCTCTCTCTTCCTTTCTTTCTCCCTCACTCTCCCACTCTCTCCCTCTCTCCCTCTCTCCCTCTCTCCAAGACCCCGTTGAAAAGGGTGGAGGACAGAAGGCAGACTGAATGGAGACTGTGGTATAATTCACGCAATGATTCTTGGCTAATACTTCATCAAACCAAATCTATGAATCTTTGCATATCTTTGCTACCACATACAGATAACTACGTAACTGAGTCAAACTTTATGAAGCAGCTGGTGGCCTAGAGTGTTTGCCCTGTGATCTGAAAATCATGGGTTTGAATCCCAAGACTGCTAGTGGCACCACTGTAGATCCCTTGAGCAAGATACGTCCCCACACACTGCTCCCTGGGCGCTGTGTTCCTGGCTGCCTGCTGCTTCACTTGGTGAAGGGGTTTAAATACAGAAGAAGAATTTAGTGCTTTTCACACTGTAGGCTGTGGTGTGTTCACGTATGACACTGGACTCTCACAATGTCACTTTAAACAAATGTCACTTTAAACCCTCACTGCACAATTTTGAACTCCACATTCTAAGTACCTCATTGCATCACTTTGCACTAGTTATACTATTAATACTGTGAATATTAAACTCTTTCCATACTTGTAAATACAAAAAAAAATGTTATTTTCTTAAATTTCTTATTTTTTAATCAGTCTGTACACTTTCTATATATTTATGTAAAGTTGGGGGAGCACGAGCCTAAGAATTTCATTACAGGTAATGATGCTACATTGTTATCTGTATGTGACAATAAATCTTGAAACTTAAAACTTGACAAATGGTCACATCACTTCAAACTATCGTGTACCTGGAAAAATTCTGTCTTCAATTGAATAAAAGCAGAGGCATCATCAGACCTGATGTACATGAGCTACAGACACCACATTTCCAATAGTGCCCCATCATCTTGGAGCACTTTCAGATTAAAACAAGAGAGAACCACCACTGTAATAAGTATGAAGGTAGCCAGTAGGTGGACATGGACATGTACAAGCATTTAATTGTACCTGAATCAGGCAACCAGGCTAATGTTAACACTTATTTTAAGGTTAGCTACTTGTAGCACATATATATCCATCCATCCATCCATCCATCCATCCATCCATCCATCCATCCATCCATCCATCCATCCATCCATCCGTGCATCCATCCAAGTGGATGGATGCACGGATGGATGCAGCTGGTGGCCTAGTGGTTAGGGGGTTTGCCCAACGATTAGAAAGTCGTGGGTTTGAATCCCAAGACTGCTAGTGGCACTACTGAGGTACCCTTGGGCAAGGTACCGTCTCCACACACTGCTCCCCAGGCGCTGTGTTCCTGGCTGCCCGCTGCTTCACTCAGTGAATGGCTTAAATGCAGAGGAAGAATTTCATGCTGTTCACACTGTGTGCTGTTGTGTGTTCACGTATGAGAGAATGTTCACTTCATCCATCCAGCCACCCGACCATCCATCCATTATCTGAGCTGCTTTAACCTGACCAGGACACATGCAATGCAAACTTCACACAGAAATGACCCTTGGTCGCCCCAGCTGGAAATTGAGCCCTGGACATTCTTGCTGTGAGGCGATAGTGCTAAAATGCATATTAGATCCCTGTATCAAAAAGGCATTAGTTAGGTTAGTGACTGGTGATATGTGGTCTAATTAAATGTAATACACTATTAGTGCATTCGATATTCAGAAAAAAAGGAACGTCATGCTACTCATTTTGATAGCTTGTGTTATCTGATTTGCATTTAGTTTTTATTTCTCAGATAATTTGACATGTATATGTGTCAAAAATTTAAGTCAAATAGCGAAACATAAATTCATGACAATGAGCAGAGAGCAGAACCGAGAAGAGAACAGTTCAGGGCAACAATCACTGTTAAAAATGTGTATTCAGTTAAAAATGGCAGAGCTGTTTTTCATGCCGACTGTTCTGCCTGCTGTCATACGACTGCCAAGCGAAGAGATTGGGCCGTGCCCCTTTAATGCTGACTGTGCCCAAGTATAACCAGCAGTCTAGAAACGCCCCTGGATACGAGCTCATGAAACGACTGGTTATGAAACATTGGATGAGAGGCCTGGTCTATCATTGACTAATAGCTAAATAGCTAATAACATCCATTGACAGCACCACATTGACCTGCTGCTGAACTACTGTTTTCATATCTCTAAAATAATCAGGTTCTAGTTACTTGTGAAGAGGATGTAAACTGATGTGGATGGCAAAGATTAAACCTTATTTTGATGCCTTTTTTCTTTGAAAGAAAGTGGGAACACTCATCCATACAAGCCCATTTATGCTAACTGCTTCTTAGTATAACATGTCGATGAATACATGGAAATTAGATGTAAAGAGATAACACCTCTACAGAATCAGCAAAACCAGGAAACTACTCAATTAAAAACTTTCAGCTGTACCATAAACTGTTTCCAGTTTAGTAAGTTCTGCAAATTTATCTTAGTCTGATCTAAGTCCATTATCAGCATGAAGCTAACAACATCTGTTCTCTTGTAATGGAAATCTTAATTACACACATTAATTATGCTGAAAAAATGCAAATGAAATGATATATGAGCCATTATCATTAGAATCAATTGAACCATGCTGCTCCTCCTAATGGACTTGCGTACTGCGACGCTGGATCCCGATTGGATTTCCATGCGCCGGCTAACTCGTGCTTGTCCAGATAAAACTCAATTACAAAGACTCTTTTTGATGACAGAGCAAGAGAGAGCTTGAGGCAAAAGGGGGGGAAAGCTCTGCAAACACAGTGCAAATGTAGCTTTGTTTCTATTTGGTCTCACCTGGGCACCAAATGATGGGCTTTTTATCAGCAGACCTGAGGGAAGGATCTTTTCGAATAGCATCCAGACGGGCACTGAGATAGCCTGCCATTACTGTCCCTTCCAAACTCCCCAGCATACCATCAATCTCCACTGCTTTCTCTGTTTACAAGCTCAGCCCAGGCCTCAGTACTAAGGCCTCTCCCTTTGCACTTTAAGTAACTGACAGTGTAGTGATGCACCTATCTAGTGTTGAGCAGTATATTGTCAACATCAGTATGCTGGTATTGGTGTCACAGCGTGAAACTATTGTTCTGTTTTAAGTTTATTTTCAGTTTTTTGGTTTGCACACAATTTGGTATTGAACTTGACCGGACTGCAGCCTCTTCTGTTCTGGGTGCTTCATATTGCTTTGAATGAACAGTTTAAAAACCACTATAAGGCCTAAAGTATGTGAACACCTGAACATCACATCAACATCATATGTAAGCATGTCATTCCAAAAACTGTAAGGTTTCCTGTAGAGTATGAGACACGTCCGTAGTTATTTTTTCTTGTGTGATGAGGTCTGGCTTGCAGTTGGCATGTAAGAACATTCTAAATGGCCAGTCAGGTTATTCCCTGTTGATTTTTAGCAAACAGTTTTTTTAGACCACACTTTGACCATGGTGATGTTTCTCACAGTGCTGTAGAATGTCACTGTATGCTATTTACTGAAACTGAGCCAAGAGATAAAAGCCTCAGATAATTATTCCTCCTCCACCAAACTTTACAGTTGGTAATATACATTCAGGCCAGGAGCATTCTCAGGTCATCCTCCAAATTAAGATTTTTCCATGAGACTGTCTGATGGTGATGGTGAAATACCCAGAACACAGAACACAAATGCATCACATAATTACTGGGAATCCCTACGATGCTCAACAAATCCTGAAAGCTTGCCAGTGACCTACAATAAAATAATATAAATCAACTAGCACTATCCTCATAGCTTTTTGTTAAAGCTATAATACAGTGTATTAGCCAACAAGCAAAAACAAAAATCAAGGAATTTTTTAGAAACTACTGCTGCATTGCTGCAAGAAGCAAGTACGTACGTTGAAGGTGTAGGTTGTGGTTGCAATTTTCATTTTGTCCTTTTAACAGTTAATTCAAATGTAATCAAATAGCAGAACACTATAAAGTACAGTATAAAATGTTGACTTGTCAGTGAACATACGACCCACAATGGCATTGCAGGCAGCTGCTTGCATGCAAACACGACAGCTTATTATGCCCGTTGTCAGCTTGATTGCAATCACAGGGTCTGACTGTTGATTCTAGAGGCCCTCTTGCGTGCCATCAGGATTGATGGTAATATCCATTGTTTTCCTACAGATTTTGCCTAATACTTAGCCTGCTCGTTTTCTTCTCACAGCTTAGACCACCCTTCCAATTCATTTGGCATCTGCAGAGAAGATTGCAGGCCCTCTTTCACACACACACACACACACACACACACACACACACACACACACACACACACACACACACACACATACATAGACACATAGCTCCGATAAGATGGATCTCCAGTCCTCTTGGAAGCAGCCCTCTGATCTTCAGCTTCTGGATTTACACATCAAGTGCTTCCAGGTGTGTGATTTTGACCAATCTCATCTCTCTTATAAAGGATATAGGCTGTCGATATGTGGCTTTGAAATGACAGCATGAAAGAATATGGTATGTTCAAAGTCCTGGTCCGGTAGGAAGTTCTTTTATGCTTCAATCAGAGCTCATAATAAAAAGAATAATTTCTTTATGCGGATTATGGAGTAGTGAGCCTCATGAATGCTCGCTTCTGTTGATATAAATGGCACTATATTGCAACAAAAGCAGTGGTGTGCATGGATCTCGTGTTGTTTATTTGCTGGTAGCATCCTTGACTGTTTACTCAGACATGAGCAGGAATTTTTTTAGCGTGAATATGTGACCGTGTAATTTTCTCAGATCACAGCACAAAAGCTACAGATGAATTTTACATTTTTGATATCATCGTCATGTCATAAACACTGAAAAACACAGCACTTAAACCCCACTTATCCTCAAGCGTACATGATTCAAGTGCTGCAATACGCACGTATAATTGATCTATATCTCAGAGACTGTCATAAGAAGAGATAAAGATCGATACGAGAGTGCAGGAGTCCTATGGAACATGAAGGATACCAACATCGATAAGGTGTAGACGTCCTGTAATACGTTTGAAAATGGCATGTACTACTGCACAATAAACTTCCATATTCTTCCAGGACCCAGGTCAACAAAGGTGACTCTAGCTGCTGCTCATCCACGGCTGGCTTTGAGAGGGGGCTGGCTCACTAGAACCATTTTGCAAAATATCAAATATCCACAGGCATGAAATATTCATTGAAATTTCCCAAGCAATGAAGAACAGCTAGAGTCGAGGTAGCTTTCTGCCCATGAGGTGCTGAAACAGATTTCTTCAACAGACTCTACTCCATTGTGATAAGCAAAGCCGCTCTGGGGTTGAACTGTGGTCTGTGTCCGTTTTTTTTTTTTTTGTGTGTCTCTCTCTTTGTATCTGAGAAAGCTGTGTATAAAGCCTTTTAAAGAAGGAGGGAAAATGTTTTACTACTGAAGGTTCAGGTGGTGGAGCACATGCCAGTGCCTCGAAGACTTCAACCTCAAAGGGTTTGGCTTGGTTTCTAAAACAAATGTCAATGTTTATTACCGTCCATCACATTTCTACAGTTGTATGCAAAAGCTTGGTTGCTCGTAGTCAAATAACATGTTGTGTTTCTCTTCTAAGTTCTTCTGTAAATTGTATTTGCTGAATTTAAAATACAAAAAAACCCATAAACTTGGCCTGTGGGATAGGGGTGGGCAGTGCTGGAGCCTGTCCTAATGGTCATATGATTTAAGGCAGAGAGACACCCTTTACAGGTCTCTCAGTATGTCAAACTTAGCAAATAAACAGAAATTCAGTTTGTTCTTTGGAAAGGATATGTAATTATTTCCACATTGAAAATCAAGAAAACATGTAATTTGACCGGTAGTGTTCAAATATGACATACACGTATCTGTATCTATCTTTTTAAAGATATTAAATGTAAACTGTAGGGACACAGTAACTTGAGCTTTTATACTAGATAATTACTTCATACCTGACCTGACTAAGGTTACACAGTTAGCTCTGAAATGATTGGGATCTTTGAAAGATAAGTACAAAATGTCTTTTGGGTTAGTTAACGGAATCTCATGCAGAACAGAAGCATGTTTTCATGTATATTTCAACTTTTGCTCAATGGATGATACTATCTCCACCACCCTTCACATGGTTCTCACCCACCTGGACATAAAGGGCACTTATATGAGAACGCTGCTCATAGAGAAGCGCACACTGCCCAAATCCTCACCACATTCTACACAGGGACTATATCTCCGTATCTCTGCATTCTCTGTAGCTGCTTCACGGCTTGGTTCGGGAATTTTTCTGTTTCAGATTGCAAGAGCCTACAAAGGATTTTAAGGACAGCTGAAAAGATCATTAGGCTCTCTCTCCCTCTTGTCGCAAACATTTACACTACACTTTGCATCCGCTAAGCCTCATGTCTGGCAAAAGCCTTCATAGCATACAGGCTTTCATTGCCAGAACAGGAAATTTTTCCTTCCCTTAAGCCATCTGACTCCTCGACCAGAACTGAAACATAAACTGTACACACAGACCTTATCATTCCTCAGTCAGAAGTGAAATGTAAACTGTACCCCTCACATACACAAACACACTCCTGTACTGAACCTCTTCTCCTAACACTGTTCATGTGCACACTGAACTGTTCTGCCTGAAACAAACTATTTAAACAAACTTAAGGACTCTGCTGCTAGAGTACAATATATGTCATAATACTGAATTAATTCAGATGTCAAGGGACACAATGTTTTTCAGTTTCTTGCTCTTTTGCTCTTGCTGTCCTTGCACTCCGTGTATTTTGTTCTGTCTACACTTATGTGGTGGTTTTGTTCTTGTGTTGCACCATTATCCTGGAGGGATACTATTTCCTTTCACTGTATAAATGACAGTAAATCTACATTACTTGATTTGTTCAAGCAACGGCTATAAAATCTAGGTATGTGACAGATAAGAGAATAGATAGTACAATAGAGTATTTTGCCCCTATACACTCTGAGAAGGCAGGTAAGAGAGCTACACATTTCACAGTTTGCAGAAGAACATTGTTTGCAAAAGATGGTAGCATTCAGGGGTCACCATGTTTCAAAAGTACAATTATACTGTATACCACTGCCATGCCAACAGACTACTTGGAAAGTGTAACATTTTAGCTCATTAGTTTCTCTGAACAGTTTGTTAGCCTCACTTTACCCAAATTGATCAATGGTCAGAGCCCACACAGGGCCACCGGTGAATGGGTTATTATTTGGGTGGCAGATCATTCTCAACACTTCAGCGGCACAGACATTGTAATTGCATGTTAGAGGGCAATTTTATTTGAGTTTTTATACTGTTCCACTGCTGAATTAATAATAGTCAACTGACCTAATGGAGCAAGCAGTGCCCTGTGGCGGGGAAATGAAAACAAACTGTTCAGAAATAGTTTGCACAGCCATCATCTGCGATTTTACAATGACCAGTCACAATGCAGACAAGTGAAGTGAATAACATTGATTATCTCATTGCAAGGACCCCTATCAAAGGGAAGGACTTCTAAGGCAGTAACTGAGCAGTCAGTCTTTGAAGAAGGATCTGAGCAACTATGGGCCAAATTACGATGGCTAGATGATCACCTCCAAAACAACAGGTCTTGTGGGATGTTCCCAGTGGTTGGAAACTACCAAAAGATGGGCAATTTATGAACTTGTGACTGGGTCGTGGGCACCCAAGGCTCATTGTGGGGAGTGAAGGTAGAAAAGCTACTGAAGCGCAAATTGCTGAAAAAGTTGATGCTGGCTATGATGGAAACGTGTCAGAATCCACAGTGCATCACAGCTTGCTGTGTATAGGGCTGCGTAGTCACAGATCAGTCAAAATGTGACATGCTGACCCCTGTCACCCATGTATATATTCCAGGTTAGGTGTAGACAAAGCATATTAAATTATGTGACTGTCATGGGCTCATCCAAGCAGCTGAGCAAGGACCTGAAACCCAAGGTAACTCTCTTACAAAGCAAGAGAAGACTTATACGATATACATAAACATTTCCTGTTTATAATTTTCACTTCCTGAAATTAATCTTCTTAACTTTCAGTAATAAATGGAACTTTAGAAGAATCGTTGACACAAAATATGGAAGAGCAAGATGCTTATAGCCTAAGCAAGTATGCATAAAATAGAAAATTGAATTATTGGCAAGGACCTACAGGAATATTTGGCTGCCACAGGAATAGTGGATAACTGGCCAACTGTGCATTGTAGCTGAAAAAACTTCATGGAAAACTTATCAAAAGGTAACATTTACTGTGATCTTAGAGGTATTTTGTAACCAAGTGCTGGGGTCTGATGAAACAAAAAATGAACTTTTTTCACCAAAGGTAGGTAAGACAAAAAAAAGGTATTCCAACAAAAGAACAACTTGCCAGCTATAAGCATACGGGCGGATCTAAAGTCTGCTGGGATGTATGACAGGCAGTGTCACAGGAAATGGTTTGGTGATAGAGGGAAGAAAAAATTATACTATCAACAAATACTAGAGGTTAATGTCCCAGAGTTAGTGAAGAAACAGAAGAAGAAATAAAGTTAGATATCATAACCAGACAATGTTCCAAAACATACATCATAATCAACCATAAGAAATAAAAGATTAAAGGTTTCTGCCAAAGGGGTAATTACTAAATGTTTGACTAAACATGTGCACAAATATGAGCATATGCCACATTTACGTTGGATTTTTTCTGTGTTAAAGTCAGCAAATAACAATTATGCATTAAAATCTGTAAACACACATCGTGTTTACAATTGTTCCATGCAGAGATGATGTTAAGTTCATTTAGAAAGTCAGTGATGGATACTTTGAGCAGGGCTTCACAAATGTATTCTGTAGTTGTACCTTATGGAGTGGCTACTATGTATCTACATGTAAACTGCAGCTGAATTTGTATATACTACCCAATTCAAATCCTTGCTAAAACCTAATTGGTCTTTGGCTCTGTTTCTTTTAGTTACTAATTATCACCGTTTATCATGCAGGAAATATTGTTCTGTCATTAGATACTGCTATTCCTCCCATTGCTCTTCATACGGAGGGGATGAATAATCTGTGAATTCAAGACCCCAAAGATCAGACTGTAAGAAATGTACAAAATTCATAGATTTTAAGATGACATCCAGGTAGACACCACACTGGCTAAAAACACTGGAAGAAGTTTTTTTTTTTTTCATGTACTTTATCAATCTCTTTGAAGTCAAACTCTGACATAAACTTCTTTCTTATTTTTAATGCAATACATCAAATGTTAGCAATCTGTAATAAGTGGCACGTAGGTACACATCACAGGATATACAGGATACTACTGTTTTGACAGGTAAAAGTGAAATGAAAACTGCATTGTAGTTAGTTAATCTTTTAATAACCATTTTTCTTTCAGTAAGTAGCTGACTACAGGGAACAAGCATCTAATGCTACTTTCTAGGCTATAAACCTTCCGATTTTCACACGAGTTAATATTGAGATTATTTCAGGAATTATTAAGGCCGTGATCTTGTCTAGCCAACAGAGTCGGTTTATGTAGAACGATGGGATTATTGTGAAGATTAACCAGATTAATCCAGTTAATATAAACAATGCGATTATTATATAGACAATGTATTCGATAATAAAGGTATTCGTTTTTAGGACTAATCTGGCTAGCAGGACAATTGGAATGGAAGTATGGGATTATTTCAGAAATTAATAAAGATGTTTTCAGTTATGGTTAGTAGGACAAATTGTAAGGAACTGAAATTATTTTGGAGATTACTTAGATCGATCCAGTTAATATAGATGATGGGATTATTTCAGAAGTTATTTAGACTGTTTTAGGTCTGGTCAGCAGGATTTAAGTCTGGTTGGCAGGACAGTTGGTGTAGCACAATGAAATCATTTGGGAGATCAATAAAAATGTGCTTAGGTCTGTTGAGCAGGACCGTTGGTGTATAACTGTGAAATTGTTTAAGGCTCTGTTCGGGTCTGGTCAGGAGGACAGTTGGTACAGAACTATCAGAGATTTATAAACTGGGGTTTATGTCTGTTTACCATAGCAGTTTGCATAGAACTATGGAATTATTTTGGAGATTGAGCTAGTGGAGAGAAAGACATAGGAGAGACAGATGCGCACAAGCAAGCAGAGTTTGAGAAAAAAGTCTTAACTATGAATCAAAAGTTTCTGTAAAACGGTCAAAACAAAAACAAACAGTGATTATGCATAAACGTATTCATATCATTTTCCTTTTATCAGTTATCATAATCATATCATTTTAGTGCACATATTCATATTCAGTTACATCAATTATGCATACATTTTAGAAGCACAGTGCGTTCTGGAGCTGGGAGTCTGTGGCTGTTCGACGATTGGTGTAAAAAGCACGAATGAAAGAAAGAAGTCAGTGTTGTGAGAATGACACAACTGCAGCATTCACAAATGGTACAGCAATGTGTTTCTCAATGTAGACTTTAAAAATGTCAAGGAAATGTAGACAGGTCAACCTTCCACTGGAACATTCAACTGCTGCCATTAAACCGAAACAATTTCAAAACTGCCTGCTTTCAATGACCCTCTCACGCATCAAGCGTGAGTTTCTCATGACGACGAATAAGACCCGAGCATTATTTTTACAGCACAAAGAATAATGGAGCAATCAGATGTAATAATGTACATTTCAGATCAAATTACTGGAAATTGGAGTCCAGAATTGGCATGATTGTAAAGATAGTATTCCACTGCAATGCAGCCATTACCCTGTGTTAGCAGCTAAACTGAATGATGTTGGGAAAAAGGACCACATTTGCCTTTAGACATAAAGTTGCCAGAAAAGGTAATATGTGTAGGAGGTTTGTCCATTATCTACACTCACCGGCCCCTTAATAAAAACAGCCTGCAAGTTCCCTTTGGTGATGCACAGTTATGGTCAGAGCACACTGACCCAAAAAATACCAATCCTAATACAGGCCGTTTTTTTAAAACTCCCAAAAGAAATGAACAAGTGTAAATGGAAGAGAGCATTCTAGAACATGTAAGGTGTTCTTTATTTTCTGCAGTCTTGCAATACTAATTTAGTTTATCTTGTTTGTATTTTTTCCTCGTTCTAAACTTGCAGATGGTGGCCTAGTGGTTAGGGCGTTCGCCGTGCGATCAGAAAGTCGTGGGTTCCATTCCCAAGACTGCTAGTGGCACCTCTGAGGTACCCTGAGCACGGTACCGTCCCCACACACTGCTCCCCGGGCGCCGTGTTCCTGGCTGCCCCCTGCTTCACTTGGTGAATGGGTTAAATGCAGAGGAAGAATTTCATGCTGTGGTGTGTTCACGTATGACAGAATGATCACTTTCTCTTTTACTTTCAGTATTCAATGTTAAGTCCAGGTTGTGTTATGAGTCAGCTAGGGGTAAGTAAGAGTCGAATCGGTTAGAGGTGAGTCAGAGTCATTCATGAGTCAGTTAAGTGGGAGTCCAGGTTGAATCATGAGTCAGTTAAGGGTAAGTCCGAGTCAATCGTGAGTTAGTAATAAAAGGTGAGTCTAGGTTGAGTTGCGAGTCAGACAAGGGTGAGTCTGACTTGAGTCACAAGTCAAGTAAACAATGCAAATTGAGTTCAACTTGCTGACTCAAGCCCTCTTTATTGTTTCTAAACATAACTACGCTTACGTTTAAAGAAGCAGCGGCTGTAATGATGAGGCAAAGAAACCCCAAACCAACAAATGAAAAAAAAAAAAGCCCATTAATGTCGCTTAGTATATATTACAGCCCAGACTGCCGCGGTCATTTCTAATGCAATCATTCCCCTCAGAAATCCAACCTGAAAAAGGAATCAGGTCCAGGCAAGACAAGCTTAGTTGGAACACATCCAGAAGACTCGCTCTTAGAAGTCCTACTCTGTAAAGCACGGTTACCAGACTTTCCAGGAGCTTCGCTCGGTGCATTGATACGAGATCAAAGTCTCCATGAACAGCAGGCAAACTGACATTATGCTCGGATCAGCATGCACCAAGTCAGCTCGGCAAGAGGCTGTAAACCATTACAGGTCCCTTCAATGCACATCTTGAAAAGATGAATGCATTCCACTTTTATGGAATGTCTCCGAACCGAACTATACTTTCCCCCTCACAGTCTCCTCATTAGTGCTGAGCCTCATTCAAAACCTGTTAATGAGCACATAGCACATACACCCTGAGAAACAGAGGCTTTATTCTTAGCTTTGGATGTTCTCTCTCCTTCCAGTGCGTGGTTGAGGCTGTTATACAGTACTCCATTATGATTTTCTGACTCCAGGCTTGAAAAAAAAAAAAGATAACGTCTTCTGAAACAGCATTTTTTCTCTCACAGAATACGACAACAAAATGTCACAAATAAGAGGCTTTGGTGAGTTCTAAAAGGGGGCGACTGCTGTAGTGCGTGCCCAGGTTTAGAGTGAAGTGCAAGTCAGCTCATGTTTACTTCCGTTATTCACCTCAGGCCACCGAGTCGGCGTGAAACTATTTTAAAAGTTTACATATGCCTAATATGCCGTGTCAGAACCAGAGGTTGGTAAAGTAGCCTAAAACCACACGCAAATAAATTTGTTCCTACTTCAGAGAGATAATGCATCAAGTGGAAGTAAATGTGGCTAACAGAAAACAACTGGAGCAGCAGTAAAAAACTACAGCACCAAAGTATTGAGTACCTCTCAATACATTGATTGTCAGTGCTGGTCCTGGAGGGAACTCTATGCTTATTGTATAATTAGGTGTTCTGCTTTCAAACTCAAAGGCTTTAGCCTGGATGATCCTGGTGCAATGGTTAGTGCTGTTTCCTCACAGTATGAAGGACCTGGGTTTGATTCCCCAAACTCTGCGTGAAGTTATCATGTTATCCTTATGTCTCATGTAGAGACAAGGATTTCAGGTGAATTCCTAAGCTAAACCTGTGATGGACAGGTGATCAGTCCAGGACATCCAAGGATGTCCAAGGATAAGTGGTTCAGATGATGGATGGACGAACAGCGTGCTGCTGATAGCCTGTATCAAGATCTTAGCCTCCACCTGTTTTACCCCAAAATTCACTTTCTTGTACATGCTAGATATAATAAAATATTTTGGACTATCAAATAAAAAATAAATCATTTTGACTGCACTAAACTGTCCTCTCATGAATCGTTTTGCTGTTTATTTCCCATTTTGCTCACGAGTGTGGACCTGGTGGATCTTACTTTATGAACATGTGACTCTAGTGTGCAGAAGAAAAACTGTTTAACGCAATGAAAGTAGAGAGGAAGGATAAAGGAAGGGAACTGCCATAAGCCAAATTGGCTTAAAAAATGTGTCGGCGAGAGAGTCTGTGTAATCATGGCTAGAAATGGAATAAACGCAGCGAAACAAATGCGAAAAAAAAAAAACGTGTAGCAAAACGCACACTTCAAGATACTAAAGCTCAGGTCAGTTATATAAACTGACGTGTCACTGTTTGTTGTGGTTTAGTTAAAAAATAATCAGCCCATGAATGCCGCTACGTGTTCCGCTCTCAAATTCTCAAATCTGTGTTTAGATTTTTTTTAAACACAAATTTTGTTGCCCATAAAACCAATGTTTGTGTGTCTGGTTTTATAGTAACCAAGCAATCACACTTCACATTTTCTTGTGGAAATGCATCGTTTTATCTGCTTTGCTTCCAATCCCATTTATTAACAAATGCGTTTATATTGATTTATTTAGATATAGTTTACAATACCCCCATGCCACGAATTAAGATGCATCTTGGGCGATCTGATCACAAGTGGACAGCTCTAGGTAAAACGGTACGCACCTGTTGAGTAGGCAGTGCCTTGACGTGGCCGCGTACACACACGGCTTAAAGAATGTGATCATATGCGGCCCAGACCACCATCACACCTCTATTTAGAGCTATTTAGAGCTGTCCAGTGATCCCAGGTGTGAACAAGGCCAGACATGATTTATATGGATGATGGAAATAGGACACGGCATAGGACAATACACTATTTGTCTTCCTACTCTAATGCAGTGCAATCAATTATGTTGATTAACAGTAAAAAATATCCTCCCACTTTTGAAACAAACAAAACAAAACGTATCTATCTTCTGGACGGCTTGTCGCAAAAGAATACGGCTTTGATGTTTTTCACGGCTCTTCTTTCTTTTCCCTGGAGAACACGGCCTACAAGGAGAGTGTCTCTTCCGAGCTCCGAGCTGAAGCATTCTCAAGTTAAAGTGATGTATTGTTTGAAGTGAGGTTTAGACATAGATTTCTGCCATTTCTTAACTTGACACCCACGAGCCCAATTGTGATGTAGTGGTGTTTCTTCCGGAGCCCTCCATTACACTATTTCATATTTCACTCCTGACATACCGTCTCAACAAGGCTGTAATGGTCTCTGCCATTATGACAAAGTGGCTTTCCCCACTTTTGCCATTTGTGGAGAAATTTTCATGGTGTCATAGTCTAATTTGCCACTTCTCACACGTCCTCATCGCCGCAATGCTATTTCAAAACAAGTCCCATCTGGCTCTTCCTCCCAACAATATCGCCCAATGAACTTTCATTTCCTCTGCTGTTAAGCAGAAATGAGACTGGCCTCAATCACAGGTGGGAGGCGAATCTAATTGACTCATGTCTACCCCTTGCTACATCTGCTACACCTGAGCTCCTTTCACACTGTTTATCATCACATTTCATTCCCTCTCCAGGTACAATGCGGCCAATACATCTCGGACTGTCACATCCACTCATTCAACCTGTCTGATTGCAAAAATGCCTGTCCTTGGATTTCAGCAAAATATGTCACTTTGATGTGACATGCCTGTGTGTTCTGGACTGGAAGAAATGAAGTTGCGGTATGGTAAATATGGAATGTTCTCACTTGAATTTATTTGATCATCATCAAATGTGCTGTACGTAAGATCCACATACGGTGTAGAGATTTGACACATAGACAGAGAAAGTTTTGACAGTGCCCACAAATACACTAAACCATTATTATTATTATTATTATTATTATTTGCAAAGTGTGCCAATAATTATGTAGCTGACTGAAAATACAATAAAGAAAACATATCTGTTGATTTTGTCAGAGAAAGGAGTTCATTTTTGTCAAGACCTGTTTGTGAGACTGAATAACTTCACTATTTTGACATGCTGTGTCGCATAACACTAGAATGTTGAAGAGGGTGACTTGACAGCTCTCACTATACAGACACAAACACAGGCTTATATAATGTGTTTTGGCAGAGAGCGCATGCGTGATTTAGTAGGGGAGCATGGTGTGTTTGCGGCTGCGGTCTGAGAGGGCAGGGGTCCCCAGCGTCTGCCTTTGATCTCTGATGAAGAAGACCGTGCTGTTCCAGGAGAATCAGGATTCTGAAGGTCTGTGATGAACAAGCCAAGCACTGTCCTCGGTTTATGCAGCGAGCTCCACATACACACTTCATTAGAGGAAAGAGAAGCTCTTCATTAGAGGAAAGAGAAACAAATATTCACAATGTAGGGCAGCTTATTTGTGCACTCTAGACTGCAAGATTGGATAAGCAGTGTAAATGATGAGTAATATCTAAGGAAATAAGTCTAATTTAATGAAATCT
This sequence comes from Bryconaethiops microstoma, assembly GCA_037577275.1. Classification (NCBI taxonomy): domain Eukaryota; kingdom Metazoa; phylum Chordata; class Actinopteri; order Characiformes; family Alestidae; genus Bryconaethiops; species Bryconaethiops microstoma. The sequence goes on from JBBJLS010000018.1 coordinate 17,263,752, forward strand.
GGGTCTCTGCAGCTCATTCTGAAGATACAAAGTGCATAGTGCCTCTTCACCACTGCAATACAGTCAGACTGACTGCTGAAATTTAGAATGGTTCTCTTTTGACTGAGATCTGTAAGAAACCTGCAGAGAGAGAGAGAGAGAGAGAGAGAGAGAGAGAGAAACAGAATATCAGTGAGCAAGGTTTAGAGAGAGGGAATAGAAAGAAACAGAGATAAAGACAGAGAAAAGAAAAACTGAGAAAGAGAATGAAAATGAGAAAAGAAAAAAAAGAAAGAAAAAGAAAGAAAGTAACAGAGAAAGTAACAGAGAAAGAAAGTAACAAGTGAAAACGACAGAGACATTGAGAAAGATTTCAAGAGTTAAGGAGTGAAGGATGCATATTCAGACATCAAAAGAAGAAAGAATGAAAGAAAAAGAATGAAAGAAAGAAAGATACAAAGAAAGAAAGAAAAAACGTGAAAAAAGATAAAGAAACTATAAGAGCAAGAGAGAGAGAGAGTTTGAAAAAGAGAATGTAGGGATAGAAGGGAGGATAATTGGAATAGAAATAAGGGAGAGACAGAAAGAAAGAGTGTGAGTAAAAAGAAAGAAATACAGAAAGAGATAAGAGAGAGAGGGAAAGAAATAGTTCTAAAGAGAGACTACCAACCAATAAAGTCCTGGAAGTGAATCAACCGACCACTAGTCAGGACAGGACAGTCACTTCAGAGTAAAATTAGACCTCAGCCAAGGGTCTAATTTAAATTAGACTTATTTCCTTAGATATTACTCATCTCTGTGCCTGCCCCTGGTTCTACCCATGAGGCTTGGAACAGTTGGTGTCCTGGTGGTTGGGGAGTCACCACTGCGATCGGAAAGTTGCAGGTTCAAGTCCCAGGACTGCCAATAGCACCACTAAGGTACCCTTGAGCAAGTTACCATCCCCACACACTGCTCCCCGGGTGCTGCCTTGCTGGCTGCCCACTGGTTCACTTGGTGAATGGGTTAAATGGGTTAAATCCAGAGAAAGAATTTCACACCATTCACACTGTGTGCTGTTCCGTGGCATGTTCACATGTGACTATAATGGGCCCCTTTATTTTAGTTTACTTTACTTTACTTGGCTGTTCATACAAAAGGTGTTAGGGAAGTGCCACTAACCCACACAGTGAAAAAGGCCCTCATTGTTTCTCTAAATGAGATGTGAAGATTTCTGTAAGATCTGGAACGGAACGAGACTCCCGATCCTCAAACCTATCCGGTTCCGGTATCCCGTCACAGCCAATTAGACAGAGATCACCCTCACCTGAGTACTGACACCACCATAGTATAAAAGGACCAGGACTGCAAACAGACTTTGCGAAGTATTCTAGTTTTGCTAGTTACCAAGCGACTCCCTATGCTTTTTGACCCATGCTCATGTTATCGACCTGTTTCTGTTTTTGGACTTCTCTTTTGCCTTGCCCCTGTTTTTGGATTTTGGATTACCGGCTTTTTGACCTTTTTGCTCTGGACATTGTTTTCTCCTTTCTGCCTAACGGACTTATTTCTCTTTTCAAAATAAACACTCTTCTGCTATTGGATCCTTTTCTCCGTATTCATTACAATTTCCATTTCAACTCTGTAATGTTCCCGTTGTTGGAGCCGAAAGGCAAAAATCCTGATAATTTGAACCATTTTGCATGTTTGATGAGATATTTTACATCCAAACATTTTTACTTGGGAGTCAGAATCGTTCACGGTGGTGGTGAGGAGAACCAGGTGTCCTTAGCTATCCCTTAAAGTTACCTCTCAGTAGGTCATTACATGAAATGGTCTTTCCTAATGGTTTAAGGTTTTGGTTCAAGGTTTTGGCCTCATACATGCATGTTTTAAAATATATGATGGAAAAATTCATGCCGATTATATAGCAAGTAAATAAAAACAGTTCCACTATTTTACAATTATTAGCGCTGCATATAAACTAGCAATTTGTACGTTCAATGGGAACGTTCTATCATGAAGGAAAAACAATGTAAGTAAATTTCATGATTTAATATAAAAATACACTAAAAGATTTGATTCTAATGACTGACAACCAACAGTAACTGTATTAAAATTTAAAATGTGTTCTCTGTAGAGGGTGTGTACTTATTATCACTTCAGGGCAGCTCTCTGCATGATTTTAAGCTCTGTTAACAACATAGAAATTAGGTAAACTAAATTAAATTTAGGACAACATAACTTATGGCTTTTTCTGAACATTTTGCATTAGTTTGGCTCATAAAACAAAACAAGCTAAAGAAATGCAGAAAGACATTTCTGAAAGGTAAATTCTCCTAGCAGTGTTAGTACAATTGATATATGTATATAGATATACACACACACACACACACACACACACACACACATATATATATATATATATTTATTTATTTATTTATTTTTTATTTTTTTAGCAATGGTAGTA
>JBBJLS010000018.1:17279569-17308368 GCA_037577275.1 Bryconaethiops microstoma
TTAAAGATAAATATATGTATGTACACATTGAGTATATGTATGTACATGTACATGAGAAAAACTATGAAAGAAACTTTATGCTGCTTTTGAAAACCCTATCACTCTGAAGCCTATGTGTTTCTGTACAGAATGTCATGGTCTTGTTTGAATTAAGAGCTCTTTATGTGGTTCAAGTAGGAACATACAGTGCATGAATGCCAGGGCATAAGGTTTCAATGTTTGTTTTACACAAAACATCACATCCCATTCATGCCGATTCTTCATTCCTTTAATTAGTGACCTGTATGAAAGGTGTCTTTACCATAATACATCTACGTATAGGGTACAAGGTATCACTACTTGTCATTTATTCACCTACACTGTAAATCTACATAGCAAACTTACAAGTGCTCATATAAAGCTACTAAGCTACAAGTGTAGTAATTTTATACATAGATTTTCTATTTATACATAGAATAATGTACTTACTCTCAGACCATCATATCTCTTTCATTGGACTTATGAGGTCACTGGAAATAAGTAGTCCAAGTAGGTACATTATTACTAAGTATATTACTAATTTCAATATAGCGACACTGTACCGCGCAATTTTTTGGAGACCCTTGGGGAGAGGGATCCTGGCTCAATCAGGGAGCGCAGAAAAAATCTCAGAAGGATATGGAAAGTTTATAAGCTGAGTTGTCTTATGTCATTATTTTCACTTCACCTTTTTGGTAAAATCATTGAATGTATGCCATTTTTTAATTCATGTTTTAAATGAATGTTTATGAAAGCAGAAATAACCTCACTGTTCAGCAATTTTGTTGATTGGAAGGATGTACTCACCATGAGTAATCAATATTTACCAGATATATGAGTGATCAATATCTAGCTGTGTTTAATATTCAGCTGACTTAACAATAAACAACACTTATCAGACACTGTACAATGCAAAACACTATTCTTTATTAGTGTTCCCCACTAGAAACATGGATCTTCACTAGTTCTGTGTGTGATACTTCAGTGCTATACAATGCTCAGGAGCGGTTTGGTGTGAGTCTTTCTATAACCATTAAATGCATATAATGCCTGGTTTGTGGTTTGTGGTGTGGCTCATCCTTTGCCGTGACATAAGATTTGGTGTGACTTTCAGAACTGTGACAAGAAAAAGGACACATTTCACTGTGTGGTGTTCTGGTATAACTATGCATATCTTAAATCTTGAAGGCTTTGTTGAAGAAAAGTGTGCCGATTCTGACACAAGTCAAATCCACTGGATCGGTTGTACAGGCTGCTGTTATACTGTATAACCTACACCTTGCAGCTGAACACACACACACACACACACACACACACACACACACACACACACACATCCAAACACTATGGACTGACAAGTGGACGTCTTATGTGCAATATTTCTCTTCTGTGCAATATTTGTCTCTGTGTGCAATATTCTGGTACAACATGTGCAACTTGTGTGGCTTTTTCTGGTGCAACATGCACAATTCTTAGGCTAAAATATTACTGTAAACCAATTTTGCAATGGACAATTTGTCTTGTTACACTATTGCTGTTTTGTATTGATAAAAAGTTTAGATAAAATGAGTTACTTGAGAGAAGTATTAGTTTCATTTTATATGTCACATCTATGAAAAGTTTAGGCACAACTATAAAATAATATAAGAAAAAAGAAAAATATCAGGCTTATATGTCAAAACACACATTTTTTTTTTTTTTTAATGACATTATTTTGGCTAGCTAGCTAATTTAGTTTGCCCTGGTAGCAATTTGATTCATTAAGAGTAAGCCAGCTAACTTTAATTTTAATCCCATACAAAATCTAAACCTTCGATCTAGCTTTCGGGGAGTTCTCTACTTTTAAACACAGTAATTACGCTAACAGGCTATAAGACTGAAAAACTGAGAGCTCCTAGCAAAAAGGCTTCTGTATAGTACCTTTTGATGCTATATTCAAAACTATGTTTCAAATGTCCTTTAAAGACCCGGATACAACACTTTTTCATCCTAAAAAAAAAAAAAAAATGTAAATATGCCAAAAGCTCATTTGCTCATTTGCATAGCCTCCTCCTCTCCCAACCCCCCCCCCCCCCCCCCCCCCCAATCAACAACTCTGGTTTGGATAAGCTGCTCAGAAAATGAAAAATGGAAATTTTAAATTTTGCCACTAACAGCCAGCCTGCGCCGGAGAAGACACGATTAAAATGTTCAGCATACCTGGGAAAGCTCAAACAGGCCAGGCCATTAAGGTTTGAAGTCAATCACAGGTTGTTTCTTGAGGATTACATCATATGGGCACAGTGAGAATGTTTTTTTTTTCTCCATCTACTCACTGATGAGCTTGTTGTTCCACTCTTTCTTTTTCAACGGTTGCATCAGTTTAAACCTGACAATGAGGTGGGAGGTAGTTTACCTCCGATTTATTTGCCTTTTTCAAGTTTTTTGATGGAGCTTCATCAGCAGCTGATTTTCTCTTTGGGCTGTTTACCTTTAGCTTTGGTAGTCCAAGGTGTTTCTCCTTCACTCTGTAATTGCAAAGCTTGCACTTCGGGTTGTTCTGCCAAACATATAAGCCTTTAAATAAAACTAGCTCCCTCATGGGTGCCAGTCAAGGCCTCGGTGACCTGCTCCTCTTGTGTTAGTGAAGGATAGGTAGTGTAGCCAAAGATGCTGTCTGCAAATTGGTCCAGAATGCAGGATTTTATTGCAGGGTGGCTGAGTAGGGTTCCATCCTCTCTGTAAGCTTTATGTGTAGCTTGTAGAATGAGCCCAGGGTCAAATTGAGGTGGCAAAGACACAGAAAAAATGGAGGAGGTGCTCCATTAAAGCTCTGTGAGGGTGAATTCAATACTTACCCAGCTCTGAACTGGTTACAGAAAATGAATGAGTCAATTATTGAATTTCAGCACTCATTCTAAAGAAAATGTTATTTGTTAGAAGTCTGGTAACTGGAATTTGCTAGAAATGTTTTGTAACTGGAATTTACTAGAAAGTCTACTATCGCTATGTATAGCAGTGAGATTTTCTAAACGAGACCGTGGTGAGATGGGAAAGCACCTGCCTCATTGGATCTGCGTGATGGTGACGTATTTAGTTATTTGATTGGCTTCTAAGGAACAACAACAAAGAAACTTACATGAAAAAAAGTAGATCCTTGATCTGCATACACTATGAGCTGATGAATCTGGGGACTGACTTCAAACTCCACTGTGCATATACATTCACTACAGAAAACCAATTTTTTTTCAACCTTTCATTTTGCAGCACAGAGTGAAGGGGGCTTACCTACAAGTACGTCTGTGTTAATTTTGGTGACATAACATTATCAACACGTTTTCTTACATAGGAAGCCACACACGGGGCTGCGGCATGGATTAATTGGTGTCCTGGATGTTTTCAGGCTGCATGCAAACCTATTCCATCATCTCTGATGTCTGTCTCAGGTAAAGCCATGTCAGTTAAGATTTTCCTCGTCTGGAGGATCAGTGTCATTCAAAGCAGAACCGAATTTACTGTAGTTCTTTCCAGGCATATTTCAGGCCACAGTGAATGTGTTAGTGCCATCTCTCTGAAGCATATTCTTTTGAGTCAGATGAGTTTGCAGTGCCATAGCTGGATTCTGGATTCCGACTAGAGGCTGTCCGGGTTCTGTGCTGTGAGAGGAGACACCACAATATGTGAGGTCAGCTGGGCTACAAGCCAGGAGATGTTCAACTCAGCCAAGAAACCAGAGTGTGTTGGTCGCAAGGTTTTCCACTGCCATTGTGGAATTAAACTAGACTGCAAGATGGGAGACTGTTCAAGATAGAACTGGACTTCAACTAGACCATGAGACAGGAAAATCAGACTCTTCACCATTGTATTGGAGGTCAATTTGACCATGAAACAAGAGACTTTTCACCATAGTATTGGAACTCAACTAGACAATGAGACAGGAAACGTTCTACTGCTTTGGGGGAGTTCAACAAGACTTAAGCAAGGAGTACATTGCAGCTTAGATTTGTTCACTGTTGATTAACAGTTCAGCCTGCGTTTTTGCAGTAAAGGTGAGTAATGGAGCATTTTCAGCTTTGTAGTCTAAATGAGATATAGCATATGAACACATAACTAGTGAAATCCCCACAAATGATCATTTTTCTTAAATCACTTACATTTCAATGTAAAACAAACCTCTGATAACTTTGTGGCAGTAATATTTTGCAAGACAAATCATACAGCAGACAGTTCTGTCTGTCATTCACCATGGGAACGGTTAAGTTGTCCTGAATGTCTTGGTATTGGCATAAAAAATATTTCAGCATAATAGTATGTGACTAAAAACAAAGTCGAGAGTTTTATCAGACTGAGAATACAAGTTGCAGGGAGAACTGTCTGTTAAAACCTGAAGATTTTGCCTAATGACTTTCTCTCTTCACTGGTCTGGCTTATGTAGGATATGTCCTGTTGATATTTTTGCTTGTTTTTACACAATACTGTGTGCCCTTCAAAAGGTGATGCCATAAGCTAAGCATTTAGTCACAAATATACCAATTATCTAGGATTTAATACTTAGTAGAAATGTCGTTTCTGGCTTTCAAAAGATTATATAGAGATTCTGGTCCCTGGGCGGGTGGGGTGGGGGAAGTTAAATAAATCCCAAGCAATTTCCAATCATTCATTTTACTCAACATTCGCTGTTGGAAACAGGATCGACAGATACTGATATCTGTCCACAGTAATGTGTCAGATGATTCATTCCATGCCCTCCAGCTGTGTCCCAAAATAATAGCGTTTTAGAAAATAATTACAGATAGACTGATTTAGTTTAAGGTATCCGCATCCTTCCTATCTCCTCATCTTTGTGTATTTGGGGATTTGTCAACCGTGCATATCTCTCCTGTGCCTTATTTTTTTTCAAAAATTTCATTCAGACTATTTATTAGAGGGGAAATTCAGCCAATTTTTCAGTCTCTGCATAATTAAATCCATAACATGTAAACAAAGTCTTTGAGTGGATTGATTTGCATCGCTATGTTCAAGAGAAACTTAATGAGAAATGTTTACAACGGTAGTGTATGGGGGTGGCATGGCGGTATGGTGGGTGATGCTGTTCCTCCTGGGTTTGATTCCTCACCGGTATAGCAGAAAGTTCCTTTCTATGTCTGCACGGATTTTCGTGTCCGTGATACTGGTTAAGGGTAAGTGCCTCAAATAATAAATGAATGGATGGGTAGTGGCTGGAATCAGACTTTTTAATTCCTCTAAAAGTTCAAATGTATTACACAAAATGGTCACAGATATGCAGTTTAATGACAGACATTACTGTATAATAGTTTTGACCTAAAATTTATTTAGCGAGGGACAAGTCGGAGGGATTTCATGTTGTCGCGCCTCACAAACCCGCCCGATGATGATGATGAATATATTTTGATATCCATTTATGTTGGAAAGGCACATGTTGTATAATATAAAGCAGGACTTAAAGAACACTTCTTTTTTTTTTTGCACATTTACCACTTTACCATTTTATCATTTTATCTGGCATTCAATGAAGGCAACAATTAGCCTAAAGGTAATGGCACTTGTAGTATCTGCACAGTATCTCCTATTCCAGTGTTATGAAGGAGACAAGTGAATAACAAAAGTGCGCACTCTCACACATCATGGAAAATTTCAAGCTCTGTATAAGATCAGATGTTGGGCAGAAGAGAGGAAACCTTGGTGGAAAGCTCGTCGTAACCTACTGCTGCTGTTGTTGTCGTTTATTTAATTCCATTTAGTAATTTAGCTTTATTTTCCTGGGTCGGCCACCTCAAGCTTACTTGCCTGGCTGCAAGAACACCTCACCAGTACCACCCACCCCCCACCCCCCTTCAACCCCATCCCCAGAGCATTTCAGAGTAATTTGGTTCCACCTGAAGAGACACACATCCAGAATCAATATTAATTGACTCAGCAGCAACCGAGAGAATTTTTCTTCTTCTTCTCCTTTTTTTGTTTCTTAAAGCGGATGTTGCCGCATGACTTGGGGGTAATATTTCAGTTGCGCTGCCATGTGAGGACAGCTCAGCTGTGATCACTTGCAGGGTTATTGATGACCAGAGGGAGCATCTCTCTCTCTTTCTCTCTCTCTCTCTCTCTCTCTCCAACAATCAGTTTAGAAGCACTCCGTGGCTGTGGTCTCTGGGCTTCGAGCTTGCAGCTCATAATCCAGTCAAAATAAAGGGCTCAGGAATGACCCATTGCCTCCAGGCTGTTGCAGTCTCCCAGACCTCACCCACCCACCCCACCGCCTTTCTCACTAAGCAACCATCACTCACCCAAACCTGAAACGGTGCTTTTTGCACTCCTCTCCAAAAAGTTCTCTACGAATTATTTCGACGTGCTCATTTGATTGCGTGCCTAATCTCCTTCTATGAATTTAGATGCAAGGCAATTGAGTTTCTAAACAACAGATGAAATTACAATGCCAGGATCATCTGCTGGGGAGTTTTATAGATGGATTATAGATCACGAGTGATGTGATTAAACGTTAACATGTGTTAAGCAGATTGAGGAAAATCACAATAATTTGCGAAAGATAATTATTTGCAGATGATCGCAGATGTTGCCAAAGAGTTGGAGCAAGATAATGTAACTGCTCTAGACTAATTGCTTTTATGGCCCTCTGGGAGACGGCAGCACACTGTAATGTCAGTCTGTTTGATTGGCAGCCCTGGCATCGGTTCCAGCCCGTGAGGTAATTTGAACCGGCAATCGGCTGCTTATTGCTTTAAAAAAAAATCGACGAAGTAACTGAAGTTTTTATATAATCGTAAATATTTCCAAACATGTTCGTCCCACCTCAGTGTGTCATAATTGCCCCAGACGAATGTAAAAGTCATCTTTGTGTAACGAGTGTGCTGCGCTCTGCTCTCACATTTCCATGTGTTCATCTCGTCACCTGTGATCATGCTCTTGTTAGCCTGTTAGTCTACAAAATGTCTCAACTGACTCAGAAAACAGGCAGTTTCAACAGATGAGCATGTGTTTATCTGTGAAAGGCTAATAGGTTTACTCTGCAACGAGTGCATATTGAAGTGTAAAGTAAAGTGCCTCCTTACAGTCATGTGTCAACACACCACGCCGCAGTGAATCATGTGAAATTCTTTCTCTGCAGTGGGCTGCCACCAACGCAGAACCCGGGGAGCAGTGTGTGGGAATGGTACCTTGCTCAAGGAAACTTCAGTGGTGCCACTAGCAGTCCTGGGTTTCGAACCCAAAACCTTCTGATCGCAGGAGCAACTCCCTAACCGCCAGGGCACCAGCTGCCCCAAAACTTCACCTTCTGCCGAAACCTTGGATTGAACCAGGGAACTTTAGATCTTCGGTCTTATGGTCTAACAAATGAGCTATTTCAGCAGGTTATAAAATATTGTAGCGTTTCCACAACGGATGCAAAGGATGACACCGTTATGGCATAAACTACGGTTTATTATCAACCAGAACAGGTTACTGTTGGCCGTAACCACGCCGCCGCCACACCACTTCAAACAAACATTACAGACAGAACCCCGAGCCCCGCCTCCCCAACACGTCACATACATATCCCGCCCCCTAACATGCTCCTCCAATCCCAACATGTATTGGCTACCAGAACGTCTAACATTAAACAAAATTACTGCAGTATATACATTTCCTATAGGGCTCTGATGCTCGCCACCAGAAAATTTGGGGGCTAACCTCAGGTTATGAGCAAAGTACCTGTTTTAGGCTTATATATAGAACAGGAGAGAGCTACATCAGCATGAGAGAGCTACAAAAAGCAGTTTACAGACGCAGCCACTGCCGTGGAGTTTATGCTTGCACCAGTTGAGGAGGTGGTGATTGATTTGATCAAGACAATTCAACTGTCAAACACTTCAACCGCAAGGAGACTAGACTTTTTTTACAAGACTTTTTTGGACAAACTGCAGAAAGTGGAGGTGATGTCTCTATCCGTGGATGAATCAACTGACAACAGTGTAGCACAGCAAGGCCTCTATGTTCGATTCTTTGGCGAATGTTTTAGTAAAATCTACTTGGGCTAACTCATTTGGATGGACGCACAACCAGTGAGATGACATTTTCAAGCCTGCCTCATTCTTTGAGGAATATGAGTTTTGAAATGTATTGACATGCTAGTAATGGATGGTCCCCAATGGTGAGCAGGCCTGCTTGTTATGTTGGCTTCACAGCTGAGACCATCTTAACCAATAAAGCCTCCTGTTTGCAAAGCGAAATGGTGAGTTTAAAGAGACGATTTAAGTTTATTCATTGTACTTCCAGCTTACAACATCACCATTTATGTCAGTTGTTGTCAGACATGTCAGCTCGATATAATGATTTGCTCATTCTCAATGACACTGGGTGGCTTACCAAAGAAAACAATTTTGTGAACTAAGGGAGGAAATTCTGGCATTTCTCTGTTATTTAAAGCCTGTATTTTCTGCCTCTAATGGTAAATGGCCAGTTTTCTGCAGTTGTTTGCTTTATGAATGACCTTTTCCATCACTTGGATCAACTCAACATAGATCTAGAGGGCAGAGATAAAACAATCATGCAACTTGTGGAGAAACATCATGTATTTCAAAGAAAGCTCACATTTTTTTCTGTTGATTTATGTCCAGGCAAAATGTTTCCTCACATTGCTCAAATCAGGCCCACAAATCACAAATGAAATGTGGTGCGTTGACAGGCCCAAAGTCTTCGGACGACCCTCGACTGTCACGCCAGCTGGAAGTTTTGAAAGGTTCTAGACTCATGAGGTCAGTCATGAGAAGTTCCCTCATTCAAGCAGTCTTACACTTTTTATCCTTACCATGTTTGGCTCAGCTTACGTGTGCAAATCATCATTCTCACACTTTAGTCCCATCAAAACTAATAACCACGCATCCCTTACTGCCTAGCGTCTGTACCACTGTTTGCATATTACCCTCACGACACACATGCAGTTCCATGAAAGGACTGTGAATTGCTTTATGGTAACTAGAATATCAGATGAATGTGAAGTGTGGAATTGTAAGTTAGCAAAGATAAATCTGATGCCCAGATTTACTTTTAGCATTGGAGCTACAAGGCTATGGTTTGTCATAAGTCATAAGTCATCCAAATAGTTTCCATTAATACATCTCCAAAACTTCTCAAAAAGCTGCTTAAACCACATCTATCTCTTCATGAAGATGAAACAGACTTGTGGATGTGGTTTAGGACATAGTATGACTCAATGTGAGCAATAAAAAATAACAAAATGTCAACATGTAGCCCAACATTGTGAAGTGCCTTTTTGATAACAGGGTCTGTTTTCACAATTCAGCGTGTGGATTTAGAATGAGCTTTTTGTGTAATATAGTCCAAAATGTGAATTTTCATTCATTTTTATATTTCAGAGCGAATGGTACTGTGTCTGAAACCACACCAACACGTCTGTGCCATATTAATAAAGAGCTGGATGCAGTTAGAGTAACTTGAGGAAGTCACAGATAAACTAAAGGCACCAAATTTGGACTGGGTGAAGGAGACTTTTTTTTTTTTTTTTTTTTTTTTACCTTAAACTGTCTATGCCTGTACTGAAATGGTATGACATTTATTCCAATTCCCAAGAATTGTAGGAAAAAGCAAAAAGTGTGACAATAGGCCCCACTCCCCCTTCACTTTAACGGATACAAAATATCATGACAATATAAACAGCCTAAAATCATTTCCATTTTGAAAACATTACCATTGCCATATATGGGTCGACTGTGTGTCCACAAAAAGTCCAGGTTTAATTCTTAACTACTGCATTCAAGTAACACTTATTTCAAGGCATGAATACGAATTAATGTTCACACTCAAGCTGTCAATCATGTTGGCATTTACATTCTTATATTAAATTATAATCAATGCAATGGAAACATTCACACCGCTACATTAAACACTGCATTGACCTACATTAAACATTGACTGACCACGGAAAGGTTCTTTCCTCACTGATAGTTTCAATGCCTGATTACAGGTGCTGCCTAATTACAGTGTCCTGTTCCTTTCTACAGTAGTACAGACTTCTCAAAGAGGTTTAATACACTGTGTGACTTGCTCTAAACTATAAAAATTACCAAAACTTCACAATTTTAGACAAAAAACTCACTCTAGATCAGCACTCCTAAAATAAATTGCAAAAAAGAGACCTTGTTATCTAAAATGCTCCTCAAAATGTTGCGCTACATGTTGACATTTTGTTATTTTTTTTATTGCTCCACAAGTCTGGTAATTCTGAATGAAGAGATAGATGTGGTAGAGAGAGAGAGAGAGAGAGAGAGAGAGAGAGACAGAGAGAGAGAGAGAGTTTTACCACTTTATTATTGAAAATGGCCATAAATGCACAGAGCCCACCTTAAATTACAGAGACATAGATTCTTCTTCATATAATTTATGGCCGTGTGAAACATTGATGCCAGCAGCTGCATTGACTTTCAGATGCACGACAGTATTATTACAGAGCCTCAGATCAAGTTACGGCTGAGTGGGAAGAAAAGTTTGGAAGATACGTGGCCTTATCTCCCCCTCAGACAGACTCATTCATTTCTCAGCAATCTCTAGCCTCTTCCTGAATTACCAGGTGATAACTGGAGCTGGCCATAGTCATGTTTGTATCACGGCCGGGTCATTTCATGGGTTTTCATTATAGCTAAGGTATATCCACAGGGCCCAAATCGGGAACACATTTTTCTTTCACATGTCAACATGGTATCAATATGTACCATTGCCTTTCCGTCCCATACATGGTAGTTAACCTGCAAAAACCTCCCAATTTGAGTTCACTCTTTTGATAATGTCACAGAAACCAAATCATCAGCAGTTAAGCCCCGCCCATTCAAGCTGAAGTCATAATGTGTGTTTCAGTCTGGACTGTGTTTTTGAATGAGGCACGTTACACAACAGCCAATCTCAACAGAGCTCATTTACATACAGCGGTCTTAATGGTTCATTTACAGCCTGTTTAAATCTAGAGGATCCAGAAAAGTTGGAAAATGGCCATGTAAAAAGGAATAATGACTGGTTTTGGGGCATAAACTCACATAAACCTCATAAGTTGACCTCAGGATAAAAAAAATCCCTCTTGGTAAGCCGTCCTTGCTCGTTTACAGTTAGAGACCGTGGTCCATCTGGAGAACAGCCATCCTCTAGCCCCTCATCAACAGTGACTGTGCCTGATCAGCAACGCTCAGACCAGTGACAGACATTACCATTCTGTAGTAAGACTGTTTTTAGCAGCAGATATAGACATTCATTTTTTTCCCACTCATACTCATATTATTAGGTTATAACTACTGTGTTAGCAAGTTAGGCCTGAAGACAGCAGGGTCTTGCCCATTTGTGCCATAACCACCTTTGTCTAGAATAAGTAAAAGTATTCCATTCATTATATAAGAAATAACCCTATATAAGAAATAACCTCTTAAGCAGAAATAAGATTTAAGGTTACTTTATTGTCAGCAGCAGCTATAGACACGTACACAGCGTGATGAGATGTTTCTCCATGGACCGTGGTGCAACATATAGGAACATTCAACAGAGTGCACGTTACAGCATTGAACAAAGTGCAAGGGATTACAGAAACAGTACAGATACAACAGATATTGTAGCGTCAGAGTAGTGTGGATAGGGTGTAGATGTGAGCCAATAAAATAATTTGACAATACAGCAATATTCATGATTAAATGAGAGTTCTGGAGGGTATTGCTAAAGGGGTTATACAGTTAAAGCCCATACATGGAAGTGCTGACACTCTTATGATCTTATTTTTGGAGGTTTTATTTCATTATTGAACATCTGTTCAACGCTGTGCTAATTTTATTTTTGAACAGGCTGGTTGAGTGAACTCTAGACTGACATGATGCATCGTCCAGCAGTTTTGTCATGCATTTTCATCAAACACCCCTCATGGTTTGTAACTCATCCTCATGTTTAGTAGATGGAAGGTTCTCCAAACTGCTAGCATGTAAGCAGCTTTTGTGTACATCATTAGAACGACAATATGCAGTTCAGGATATGGTATGAGGAACATTTGTTTCATTAGATTTTATAGACAGTTTACAGATGACCGCAGGGCAAAAAAAAACAACAACAACAGTGCTTCTGTGGAAGAGTGAACGTTTAAAATCAGTGAGAAAACGTGAATAGGGCAGGGCAGCAGGGCAGAGTGTGACTGGGCCGCTGTGTTCGAGTGATGAATTATGGAACTGTTCCCTCTGACACCATTTCCGGTCAGCAGTGGTCTTGTGATGGTCACTATACACTGATAATCTGCTGTTAAATGCATAAACATGTCCAAATAATAAACAGATAAACAGAAAATGAATAAATAAATGACCCAGTTTGTTGAAGACATTTTTTCATGACACATAGGACACAGCATAGAAGAAGCCCTGAGCTGTTGACACATACACCTAGGCCTCCTACTGATAGTGTCCTGCTTTGAAATGCCAACCAAATACAAGTTAGGCTTTTCTGTGCAGAGAAAAACGGTGCAGAGAAATAACTCACGATAGTCATATTATAAATTATCCCTGTGATCTACACAAATGTCAGTGTTCAAAATGATCGCAGCTTTCTATGTAGCTCAACTTTAGCAAAGTGCCCCACTGTGTTTCAGTCTGAGGGGAGAGAACGAAGCAGGAGACAACAGGTAAAGTTCTGCTCCTAAAATAGACCAGACATCGTTATAGGAGAAAAACATATTTCCCCACTCACCTTTAATCAGTTAATCAACGCCGGGGTGACTGCCGTCAATCTGCCGATAATTACACACACTCTTGTCCTCATTTCTCTCCAGCAATGGCGCCCTTCCCTCGCTCCCACCCTCCTGGGAAGGTTCACTTTGAATCCATGTGACAGTGCTCAACAACCCCAGATTTTCTCCAGCTTGCTGACTATAAAAGAAATCATTTCACATTTGATTTACTATTTATGAATGCACCTTTTATTTATTTATTTTGATCAGTGTCTGCTTCTCGTTTTTTATATCCCTTAGCGCTCCCATGCTCGCCTCCCCCTCGTGCTCGCCTCCCCCTCGCTGGATCCTGTGCTTCGTATCAGTTCCTTTCAGATGGTGCATCTGCTCATTGGGTGAATCTCTAATGGTTCAAGACGCCATACAAGAAATGATTACTTCTACAGCCAAATAGCGCTTTATGTGTGTAACAGAAAACCAACTGAAATTCAGCTTTTGAGGCTGCATGGCTTCCTTTTCAGTGCAGTGCACCATTCGGTTATATGAATCGTAATTTCACGACCTACAAAATGATGCACATAATGTCCGAAGATCAAAGGCTGAGCTGTGTTCAAAGGCACTGTAAAATACTTTATATACAGACAGCTGTGATGAATATACAACAATTACACTGCGCATCAATGCCCTTGATTGAGTGGTGGTTTAGTGGGTAGTGCTGTCGCCTCACAGGGACAAGATACTGGGTTCAGTTCCTAGCCAGGGCAGATGAGGGTCCTTTTGGTGTGGAGTCTGTATTTTCCTTGTGTGTCTGCATGGGTGTTCTGGTTTCCTCCCACAGTCAAAAACATGGAGATGCTGGAGATGCGATATTGCTCCTGTGTTGGGTTAGCAACGCATCTGGGGTGTCTCTTTGCCTTTCACCCTCTGACCACTGGGAGAGGCTCCAGCACCCCCTGTGGCCCTGGTAAAGGATAGGGGCTTAATGGGAAGCTGGTGGCCTGGAGGTTAGGGCGTTTGCCCTGTGATCAGCAAATCATGGGTCTGAATCCTGAGACTGCCAGTGGCACCTCTGAAGTACCCTTGAGCAAGGTACCATCCACACACACTGCTCCCCAGGTGCTGTGTTCTTGGCTGACTGCTGCTTCACTTGGTGAATGGGTTAAATGGGTTAAATGCAGAGGAAGAATTTTGTGCTGTTCACACTGTGTGCTGTGGCGTGTTCACGAATGACAGAATGGTCACTTTACACTTAGATGGAGTAATGCAAAAACCCATTGTGCTGTTCACCAATGGACTGTTCACCCTGAGCACTGGTACGTTGATAAAGATCTGTGCTAACAGGCTGTAACCTTTGTTTCTAACTTTTACTTGTTTTGTTCTGGAGGACCCTCACTTTCAGCCTTAAATTTTTGGAATTATTTTTGTAAATGTTTTCATTTATTTGTACCCACATTTAGTAAAATATTGGATGATCTTAAAAAAAAAAAAAGAATCTGAAGATTAAGGATATTTCAAGCCCACATGCAGATTTTATTTATTTATTTTTTTAATTGGCCAGGGTTATCAACTAAATATGAAAAAGTCAGTTTTGCTTTCGGACTAACATTACCATCTCCCTGGAACTTTAAGCAAGTACTTATCAAATGTTCCTTCATGTTTCAAGTATTTAATCACTGATTCACTGTACAGCTGAAATCTAAAAAGCAAAGAATGTGTTACTTGAGTGTCTTGCAAGCCTCAAGTGGATGTGATTTTGGTTAGATCTGCCTCATGCAGTATTAAACCCTCAACTTATTAAGCCTCTAGACTTATTAAGGGTTTCAAATCCCATGCATCTTCCTTATGCTCTTCAAAGAAATATCCTGGCAACAACAGTGGTCTGGGAACTGAGAGAGGAGCTTGATAATAGTAATGTGGTAATGGTAACTGCATGGCCGAGGCACTCAGCCTCCCTGGTCATTTACACAGTATCGTTATCCGAAGCAACAAATGGAGCCCGGGCCTCGGGTCCTCAAGGGCGTCTCTTTGGACACACTGTTGATCCCTCTCCAAATGAGGAGGCCATCTTGATGCAAATCCCTCATTCCGTAGAGAGATAGGAGAGTGACGAGCGGTAGCCTGAGCAAAGCTCGCTAAAGCAGGCCAAATCTCTTCTCCAGCACTCCACACAGACGCTCAGAGAGACTCAGCAGGATTAGGCCACCCCTGCTGCTCCTCAGTGGGGCATGGGGCTCTGTCTCTGAAGCCCAGCATTGAACCAGGATCACCCCAACACGCAGAACAACAGAGGACTTAACCCACAAAGTTGTTTTTCAATCTTATCTCCTCCTGCCGCATCTGTAGCTTGTCCTCAATTACCGTGGGCAATAGTTTTAATGCTCAGAACAGAACCTGTTGACTCATAACTCAAGCCATTCGACAGTTACTGAGTTCCATTAATAATGGCTGATGAGATTATTATTATTATTATTACTCAAACAATACAGGGAAACTTGAAAGAATGGTACCACCTAAAAGTTCCAGAGAGGTGGTAATGTGAGTCTGAAAGCAAAAATGAATGAAAACATTTTTTTTGTTAGTTTACAACCATGGTTATTAAAAAATAAATACAATAAAATTCTGCAGGTCTACTTTAATCCCTTCAGATTCAGACTGTTCAGATCTTTTTTTTATTAATACACTGCAAGCAAATATTTAGCATTCAAACTGTAGTTAAAAATACATTCAAATATTTCCAAAATGTACAAAAAATTATACCAAAAATCTTTTTTTTTTTTTTTTACATTCAGGGCTGTGCTGAGGGCCCTCCTGAACAATACAAAACTCCATTTTCAAGACGACTGTGAAAAGGGGTTAACATCAGTATAAAAAGAAATAGTTTTGTTCTTTCAGTCTAAAACAAATAAATGATGCTTCTGTTAAATAAAAAATTAACACCACCCTAGAAGGACCATTTTGTTGGCAGCCCTTTTTCTCTGGTTTTCCTGTATGAAACACACACACACACACACACACACACACACACACACACACACACACACACACACACACACACCTCTCTGAGGCCAAATCTCTTGCTTCTATTGCTTCCCCACTCACCCACTCACCCTGCAATCATTATTACTTGATTAAGTGTGATTAAGAAAAGATCATTAGCAGCTGCATGTGCTGTCACTAATGATTAGTGTGATGCAAGTGTCATGTCTGATACACTAGCTCACTAAACTCTCTGTGAAAAGGAAAAAAAAGAAGACCTCAGGAGCCATTGTTTTGCAACACACTCGGATGCTGGGGGTTGTCTGACGATACAAAAGACATGACGTTCCGCAACACCGCCCCCCCCCCCCGACCCCCCCCTTTCCCGAGAACATCTTTTCCGATCTGCTTTGAAGTAATGAATTTGGAGCCGTTTTCGCTTCAGGTGACAGAGCGGTATAATCTTCTTTTATGATTTTGTTGGCAAATAAGTCTTCCACGGCCGCAGCCCCAGGTCTGGGAGATTCTGTCACTCATCTTTTAATGAACGGAATGAAAGACTGCTACAGGTTCACCTCCAGTCTGTTGTTTATGTTTGGAGTCCCAACGCCGAGCCGGATCCGCTGCAATAACCGCAATCTCACGCCTGGATGTCAAAACGCAACTAATAAAACATGACAAACAAATCTCAGAAAGCACCCACAAGCCCAGGACAAACTGCGCCAGTGGGCCTTTGGAATAAAAAAAACATGTCAATATTACGAAATTTTAGGGTTTGTCTCTGCTAGAAGCCCCTCGGATTGAATATTCCAGCGATGCAGTTAAACAGTGAAACTCTGGCGCTCAACCTGGGTTAACAGGATTTCATTAAAAAAAGGAGCATAGGAATATGAATTTCCTGAGCTTCCTCTCTGACTATAGAGGAGAGAAAGAGGAAAGGGGGAAAACTCCCTTCTAAAGCTCATGCCTGTGTGTGGTGCGAAAGCCTATTAGCTTAACCTAATCATCAGAAAGCTACAGGATTAACTCAGACCTGGTAATTGAGATATCCCTGCAGAGAAAAACTACAAAGACCTGCAACAGATTCAAATAGAGGGGAAAGTGCTTTTATGATTGCCTAACCTTGCTGTGAAAGACATGCTGGGGTCATTTCCAGCAGATTGCTTTCTCTATGGGTTTCTTCTGTGGACAAATAAAAAAAGAAATAAAAGACAGTAAAGGAGATTATTCTGTGTCTGGTTAGCCTGATGGAAAAAATAGAGGGGGCTTTAACCATCGTGCTAATAAGGATCTCTGGGCATTAGCTGAGATTCCCTTTCTCTCTTTAATGCAACGCTTCTTTATGAAATCAGCTTATTTTTTTGTGCCAGTAGTTGGAATTTCATTCATGGAACAATGGGATGATGATAAGGTAATGTGAGTAAAATTAGATTAAATATTTTACTGCCAGTTAAGATAAAGTCCTCATTCATCCATTAACAGCTGTGCTTCACTCCATCCACCTGAGCGATATTGATTATCATTCACTGGCCACTTTATTCAAAACACTTACCTGTTATTTCAATTTCCTTAGAGACTGTAGCCCAGTGGTGACCAAAAGTGGTGAAGAACTACTGTCCAGCAGAGTCTGGATCCCATCACAATGTGCCACACCTGATACAGCTAATTAATTTCCTTGTTAAAGTCCTTGTCCAGATGTACTAGAGTAAGAGCTTTGGCCACCATGGAACATGAGCTTCCACATACCTAACCAGAGAAATATTACTTTGTGGTCTTCCTGGTCTTCTCTTGACCAACATATATCCTTAACCATTAAGTTTGACAAAATTATATGCATTAAGATTTCTTTTATAGAGCTCACTTGCTTTGTAGGAATCAATTTGAGTAGTTCCAGGTATCCAGTGAATTACTTGCACAACACTCTGGCCTTGTATTCATTTAATTTCAAAATGTGTCCTGGACAATTGGACCACAAGAGGACAGCACTAAATACAAGTGTAAGTGCCTACCAAGATGCATAGTGAACACTCAAACCACTCAAACCAACAAGGTATGGGACACATGTGCCAGCATATCTTTTATAGTGTAAATGCTAAGGTGTCCCCCTCCAGAGAGCCCCTCACTGTCCACTTGGGCAAGGCCCCCTCCGAGGAGCCCCTCAGCAGGGAGCTCATCACAGTCCTCGTGGGCAAGGCCCCCTCCGGGGAGCTCCTCTGTAGGAAGCCCATCACAGTCCTCATGGGGAAAGCCCCCTCCGGGGAGCCTCTCTGCACAAAGCCCATCACAGTCCTCGTGGGCAAAGCCCCATCCGGGAAGCCCCTCTGGAGGAAGCCCATCACAGTCCTCAAGTGCAAGGCCCTCTCCGGGGAGCACCTCCGTGTCCTTCAAGACCCAGCTTCTGCCCCCAGGACCTACTCCCTAGCCCCCAGGTCTGATTCCTTTCAGGGGGTCCTACAGAGCCCTCCGAGACCCCAGTACCCCCCCCCTAAAAATTTCTGGGAGAGACCCCCAGCCGCTGGTGGGGTTTCAGGCCCTGCTGGTGGTGTGAGAAGCCCTGCTACGGGCTCTGTGCTCACAGTGGCTGGAGCAATGACTCCAACTTTGGCTCGTTCTGGGTCCTAGTGCCCGAGCCGGCCGTAAGTGATGCTCGCTGTTCCAGCTGAGGGCTCGCCGGGTATGAGACGGAGTGGTGGAGCACCAAAGGAAGTCTAAGACTTCCAGGGCCACTGGTGAACAGGTGGGAGACACGAGCGACATGAACCACCCGTCCCTCCAGAAGCCCAGGTCGCTTCCTCATCCTCCGACTCACCACCACACAATAACTCGGTGGTGGAAAACCGACTCGTACTCGTCAGTTCACTCCCGTACTCGTCAGTTCGCCTCACTCTCAGCCACTCCCCACATTTCCAGGCCCGTCACCCAGTCTGCTGTGCCTATTAGATTGGTCGGTCAATCTGTCACGTCTCTCCTTCTCCTGGCATATCAAACAGGTACACTCGCAGAACTCCAATTCGGAGAGATCCATTCTTTATTTTCAAACAAACACAAAAATAACAACTGGTGTGAGAGCCAGACTAAAAACCAAAAGGAGACAAGAGAAACAAGAAATAATGATAACAAACTAAATACAAAAAACTCCAACCCCACAAACCAATCACAAAACAGAACCACTTCTCTTGAGCACACCAGCAGCTGCAACCAATAATAACCAATATTAACACAAACCCGTTGTGCTCAAGAATGACAAAACTCAAACCCCTGGCGGCCTCTGGCGGCCACCCACAATCACAGACCCTAGACCTGACATGCAATTAATCACATTGTTATACAAATAATTTTTTTTAAGTACTGCTATAGGAACAAAAGTGCAATAACATTTGGTTTACAAACACTTTATACTAATAAGGAGCTTTTTAACAGCAGTTTTCCCTTTAACACAGTTACACAGTTACAGTTAAAATATTTCTGTAAATCTCAGCTTAAGCATTAATGTAATCAAATCAAATATAAAACCAATGCTATTGGCCACTGCAGACATGAGCGCTGCAACCATTATAGCGGGGGAGGGGACATATTCCCCCACTTTTCAAAATCATTCATTTCGTCCCCCCACGGCCGAGACGCGCGCACCAACCGCTAATGTGTCAAATAAGCTCTGAAATCTGATAACACTAATGTACTGATTTCAAGAATGCCCAATTTATTGTTTTTTAATATTGAATGTCTCAAAAAATATGAATACTACATTTTTAATACTACATTTTTATATTTATGTAGATGTTGTGCTCATATTTACTCATATGAATTAGCTGAACATGTAATTTGATGTCTATGTCCTTGCTTATACATTGCATTTCTCTGGAACTCTAAACAGTAATAAGATTTTGCTTTATTTGTTTCGTTGCTGTGTTTCTGCGATTGGAGTACTTTGTTGTTAATTAACCAGGTTTGCATCTGAGATCTGGGACATCAGGAACAAAGACATATTTTTAAAATTTCTTTCAGAGCGCAGTCAACAGTTTACAGAAACCCATTTGATTAAAATCACATAATTGTGTACAGAACAATACTTTGAACATAGCACTACTTAGCGTGCCTGACGATTTACTTCAAATGTGCCACAGTTGGCCATAACTGTTCCCTGATCGACTCCTCATCAAGTACCTGGTAAAAAGGCTGAAACCCTGCACTGCGGTCTCAGAGAATATGAGAATCAATCTGGACCACGGAGGAATGGCTTGGCATGTCAAGAAAAGGCAGAGGGATGGGAGTAATCGCTTTCCAATCGCTTTCATCAGAAAAATTGGGCCCAATGGCCAATTATTTCTCATTGCAAATTAACCTTCCCAGCCTTTGCTGCCCCCAATAGGCTGCAGCCTGCCAAATACGCTTGTGTTCATCACCTCCAGTCTGCTGATGAGAAGAGACAGGAAAGGTTCGGTGCATTACCCCAGCAGCGGAGCAGATAGCAACCCTCGCATTGCACCCTGCACGGCACCCAGGTGAGCCCAGGCTTCAGCAGAGAGGATGAAATCAATAAGCAGAGCTAGTGCTGCCTTAAAGCAGACTGTACTCAAGGGCACCGAGAGATTACACTCTGCGGTTCATGTTTCGAAGAAGGCCAAACTGGTCCTGAAACTTCTTTCTGGCTGCTCTCTCTGGTGTTGAGAGGGCATAAATCGTTCATTATGCAGCCCGCTGCAAATAAAAACGTGCCACTGTAAAAAGAAGCTGGGAATCTAGTTATCCACCATAATTTCCTTTATTGCTCTACTGAGGGAGAGCAAACAATTATAGCAGGCCGGTCTGGGAGAAATTAGCGTTGCTTATGAGAGGAATTGTAAAAAGAGGAGCAATTTACTTCTAATATTTGAAACATTTTTCAAAAATAATATTGATGACCTGGAAAGCATGTTACAGATATGTAGACTGCAGCCTAATTAGCATCAGAGCAAGCAACCATGATCTGCAATCTAATGGCCAAATTTAAAATTGTTATTTAGAAATGGTATGAAACCACTGTTCCTGCTCTGATAATCGATACTGACACATTGAATATCAGTCAACACTGATACTGATTCAATACATTAGCTTAAAGATTATTGTGAAGAAATATACTAATACAATACTTTATTATATTATACTATATAGGGCAGCTGGGTAGGGGACCCTAGTGGTGTGTGTTGCCCCTAGTGTGGGTTCGATTCCCAACACTGCTAGTGGTATCACTGAGGTACCCTTGAGCAAGATTATTATATTACATTATATTATGTTATGTTATATTATATTATGTATACAAATATGCTATTGGGGTTATATAGATGTAAAAAATGTAACACTAATTTTACTTATAATACAAAGGGCTGACATGCTTTGTTATTCATTTTTGCACAGATCAAGATTTATAAAGACAAGCCATTATCACATGAAGTGCTCTGATTTGCGGCAATTCTGTGCTACTTTCAGTCTAAATTATTAACAGTATGAGATCCGATTTGTTTTTGTTTTACAGTATCCGATACAGTACGGTGCCCTGTGTAGTGATACTATTTTCAAATGTGTGAAAGTTGTGCTGTTTTGTAAGCTAATGGTAAATCTTTCGCTGTAGTCAGTAACAAACAGCCTAGTTCTCATATGCTGCAATATTGTAGTCCTGCTTGTTATTTGAAAGCAGAAATGTAACATTATAGAATGAACCCATTCTATAATGAACCCATTCACAACAATTTGTTGTGAACCATAAGTGTTGCCAGCATTCTGTAAAGTTTTCTCACTGACTCAACACTAGGGAATGCATTTATGGGTGCAGAATGGGGGGGGTGTTATGGATTGGGCTTGAAAGCTTTATGTCTCTACCGTAACTAGAGAGAAAACAAAGGAATTTTAAACACATGACTGCTGATATCCATTGCTACTGTAACCCCTTTTTAATGGATACTAGTCACCCAGCACAGCACAGGGCTACTTGCAGTTTCCTTAAATAATAGCACAACAGGATCCTGAATTCCCAGCGGTGGAATGATGAGGTCGCTGAAATTCCTGATACCATAAATGTAATTGTATAGCTGTGTAGTAGTAATATAGGAATTTCAGAATAATTATAGGTGATTACAAAATTTGTAGTGCGGTGCCTCCACTGTGAAAATATCCTCAAGCTAGTGTATGTGTATCTCCCCAGAAAAAAATATATAATATGGAACGGTCCAAGAGCTAATAGTCTATCTGTAGTATGTAAATGTCAGCACATTCAAATATTAAAACAAATTGAGCAGCAAAACATAATTCAAGGATAATAATGATTATATTTATTCATTAGCAATAATAATAATAACAACAATAATAATAATAATAATAGTAATATCAAATAATATTGATAGTAACTGCTTCCCAAGGAAACACAAGATGTGATACCAATATGGATAAAATAGTAAAACACCCGCACCAGAGAAAAGAGTGAACATAATTACATCAGAGATGTAACAGATCGAACATTTGTAAGCAACTATCAAAATGTCGAAGACAAAGAAAGAAAAGCAAACCAGCGCGTAGTTGGGGGCCGTTGGTGCACGTGGAGCAGCTCTCTGAACTGCAGGCAGAACAGCAACCGTCTAAAATGCCGGCTTTCCAGGTGAGATGAGTCCACTTTACTCACAATCCACCAGTCCGACCAGACGAATTAGGTTTGCCGCAGATGAATTCACTCACGCAGCAGATGCTCCCGAGCCGAGGTCTAGCTTCTGCTGTAGCTTAGCTCGTTCCATCCAGGATGCTGCTTCCCCAAACCCTTTTAATTGTTATGTTCACAAATAAGACTATATTTTCATTTAACCAGAAGTAAGCAGGTCAATATGTAAAAAGTAGGCATGATCACTGTGAGTGATGTAATGCATGTTGTGGAAATGCGACACCAATTATAATGGATCAGAGAGGATTCGGCGTTGCTCGGTTGATGAGCTGTTTCCGGAGTCCAAACTGAAAAAGTGCAATTTCTGACATAACAGTGGAAACACACACAAACACACACACAACCAAACACATTCAGGAAAACAAACAAACAAAGAAAAACAAGCAAGCAAAAAAAGCACCATCAGCGTTGGATAGCGTTACTTGGTGACAAGCTGCGGCCCAATAGTCAACAACAGTCCCAGCCCCGAAGTGACTTCCTCATGATCTGCAGTTAGATGGGTGAGTAAATGTGAGGGACCAAGCGCATGCACTCACAGCACCGATACTTTAGGGTCCAGCAACCAGTTTTGTGAACTCTTATCCTCTAACCAGTCACACGTAGGAAAAGGATCATTAGAAGGACAGTAAATGGCTACACTCAGTCCTGAGACCAAGCCAAAAATGACAGCACCCCCGCCCTCTAGGAGTCTAACGAGAGGGAAGGAGTGAGTCACTGAAGTCATGAAAAAAAGTAGCCCTCACAGTATATGTATATCTCTTTCTCTCCCTTCTTCCCATTTTCCTCCTGGTCTTGTATTCCCTCTCCCTCCTTCGTTGCATGATGTAATTTCACCCATACCATAAGCAACTTTTAAATACAAAAACAGAACTGAGCTGGAACGAACTGGGGTGACTCTCTGAGCAGACTCAGTGCCAGCATATCATGCAGAAACAGCAATTTAAGTTGATATATAGATTTCATTTTTTGGTTCTAATGTAGCTGAGAATCTCTCATTTGTTCGAGTGGTGAGGTATGCTGGTCTGAAAGCCCGTCCTTAAATAGTTTCTGCACTGAGACCAAATGACCTGATGCAATCAGTCTTCATAAATTTCATTAAGGAAGATATGAAATGCAGATTTTTCTTCTCGCATCTTATGAGATATTTTATTGGCACGTTAAAGTTTTAAGCTGTCTGTCATATCATCTCAGGAGAGTTTTTCTGCAGAGATGCTCTTTGGCAGAGGTTAATTCTAAAATGTGTTACAAAAAAAGATTTGCACATATCTGAAAAGGTGACACGATTTCATGGCACCTCAGTCTTTAAAGGGAAGGTTTACAGATTTTACACATCAAAATATACATCACCAGAAGAACAGAAATAGCTTCGCATTGGTGCCAATTCTTCAAACCAGCATGTGTTTCCACCAGTTTTGAGCAAAACCATTATGATCAAAGATTTATCGTCAATGGAGAACATTGCATGATACACAATGGAAGTAACCTCTAGTCTCATGATGGCGGATCATATTGAAAAACAAATTCCATTGTGTTCTCAATTGTTGTATTCTGCTTCCTCTCCAAACCGTAGAATGACACACTCACACTTTTCACTAGAAAAACAATCTTTTGGTTTCAGCTGGGAACCAATTTTTCAGGTTCCGAACCAATTTGTTTTTGCTTGAAGAATAATTTTTCCTCAAAGTGGCTCCACAATTGATCCAATTCTTTCAGCTTCACACTACACACAGTAATTCAGTCTTTACTTTCTTCGTTATTAGCCGTTTTGTGTTACTAAAACATGAAAAAAACATTGGAGATACCTAGAATGAAGTGGTCAGCAGGATTAGGGCAGTTTTTACAGTCGATTTTTCATTCATTTAAAAACTTCACTGCCACAGTAGAGTTTTCTACTGCCTACCTTCAGTCTACTTTTTTGTGTTATTTTTCTATCTCCCAAGATGTCAATGATCTGATAAGGTCATCTTGGGAACTAGTAGAGAACAGATATATTGGCTAGATGGGTGGTTGAGAAACATCAGTCATGAGTCTTTGTGGATTGTAGGGGGGCACTTTTAGAAGTTGTGAACAGAATATTCTCTAAAGTTATCAACTTGCAACATAACCAAGTCAATAATCAAAGTTTTTCCTGGGAGATGTATAAAAATACAGAAGTGGATTTTATTTTTTCAGATAAAAATCTATTAAATGTGTTCTGAAATGTCCTCTTTAATAAACAGCTCCTGCTTACCAGTCTATGCGCTCCATTTGTGTGTGTGTGTGTGTGTGTGTGTGTATTCAGTGTTCTTATATTTATTTATATATCCACTCTCTACATATATATACACTTACATATGCTCACTGTGTACATACATACTTCTGTCCACTTTCTGCTGTAAAAATTTCCCACTTGTGGGAAAGGTTTATCTTATCTTATCTTATAACATCTTTGTGCCTTATACTCAGTCATAATGAAATTTTAAATAACTATTCCAATATCTCTTTCTGCTACTGTGTGTGTGTGTGTGTGTGTGTGTGTGTGTGTGTGTGTGTGTCTGTGTGTGTGTGGCACAGGAATCACAGAAAATATTTTAGGCCAATCATAAGAAATTTGGCAGAGATACAAGTTTCATAATGGAGCCAAAATATTATGGCCAAAAATAGACCATATTTAATATGTGCTTGTTTGTTATTGAATGGTTTGTCAATTTATTTGTCAGGTTTCTGATGCCTGGTCTACATCCAGTGTAAATCAAACCAAATGGGACAAAATGAAAAAAAATGCAATATCACAAAAACCCAAACTGGCATAGACTTCAGCACACAAAGTAGGTTTGATGACAGGCTTTCTGAACCTGAGGTTGATCTGAGGTTGTTGCCGAACTTATGTTCTTCATTCTTTCATTTAACGTTTTGCTTCTTGATATAATTGAGCTGCTTTATAGCAAACTGCATAACATGACATGTCTTCAATCACGGTGTCTGTTATCAGCTATTACTGAGACACTTTACTGAGTTACTTCTCAGTAAACCCAAACTCAAAGCAGTCGGGAGGGGGGGGGGGTTAGATGTTTAAATAGCATTTGCCTTTGACTAGGCTAGTCATATCAGCAAGGCAACTAGCTGAATTTTTTTATTACCATGACTAGTGTCCTGGTACCAATATTGATACTTTTATAACTGTTAAAACTGAATTTTTTGTGATTTCTATTCAACAAATGTCACGTTCCCCCCCTCTCTCTCCTGGCCAAGACAGCAGGCGCATACACAGACTTCCATGTTACAAGTTTTATTTTCAATTATGCAAAACAAAAGGCACGAGAGCCAAACAAAACAAAACCCAGGACTCTGGGAAGAGTAAAGGATAAATTTACACCGTCAGAATTTATAAAGGATAAATTCTGATGGTGGACCAGCAACTCAGGTCTTGTCTCCACAAAAACTTAAATATCTGCACGAATAAACCCACCACCCAATCACCACAAAGACAAGATCAGTCCTGAGCACACCAGCAGCTGACACAAATTATTACCTAACACAAACCTGGTGTGCTCAGGACTTATTAGCAAAAAAGCCGTTACAGTCCCCAGACCTGACAACAAATATATTAGAAAGCCTTTGCATTAAAATTAAACAGGTCACTACATACTAACTTGTAACATATCCTAGTTCCTATTTTACAAATTTTTCACCACAATCATGTTTCCTTTTGTAACATCAAACATATATTAAGTTCAGTATAAGGCTTTATTCTAAAAAACCTTTTTGGTTAGATACTTTACCTGTATTCTTGTCATGGCATGAAATGGAAGAGTAGGGTCGGTATGGGAGGCGACTATTTTAAGTACACTTTGTATTACTCTGTAATTTTGCATTATGTTGGTAACAGTGATAATAGTGTATTTTTGGAGTTTAAACTGCCAACTAATTTTCAAGCTTACTTGCAGGTGACTTATTTGTTGTGGTTTGCATGATGATGTCATACTGTAGTCTACTGACTATTGGCTACTTTCAAACATCCCGCCTTTGAGTACAGCGGTATTTCACCATCCCAAGACGCGCTTTCGTATTTGGTTGCTTTGTGTTCTCTCTGCAGTACAAAAACAAAAAAATGTATACAGTTACATTTTATATGGAAATTTAGCTGAATTTACATTAATATTTATGTTACAAAATTTATAAATTATATTTTTCTTAACAATTTAGCACTAAAATGCATGAAAATGTATATATTGCCATGAAAAAAACAAATATCCTTGACAAAAATGTCGAGGATATTTGCGGTTTCTGCAAATTGCAGGGGTTCGCGGGGGTCGACTGTATACCAAATCTTGTTTTTTACATAGCCTAGGGATATGAAAATGATATAGTCTGACCTTGGTCACAGTAGTATCCCTAATAGTCAGTGTTGAACAAAGAGTGTACTTTATGCTGCAATCCGAATGGGCTGGGAAAACATCATTTCTTTAATGGATTGTTCAATAAAAGTGTCCAACCACTGTGATCAGTAGGGGATTTTGTATTATAAGGCACAGCTCACAGTAAAAAGGAAATCAAGTGCCAACAATTGCTAAAAAGATGTGTGGATTTCTACTGGGCTATCCAATCATGTTTTAAAGAGGGTCCAACATCTTGGTTAATGCATATATTGAATAAATAGGTGCTCCAGTCACAAATGTTAGGCTATGTAGTCAGTGCTCATTTTCAGTTTTTCGTCCATAGGCCTATTTCATTCTGTTTCATTCATGAGAAGATGCTTGTAGGCTGCTGATAGTGTAAGATGCATACAGACAATAAAGGGCTTGATTTGTCCCATAAGCACCCTAATAAATCAATGTATATTTGGTTGGAATAGACTGGTTGATATTTATTTCACGTAGAAGAACCGACATGAAGAACAGCACAAGACAACTGTGGTCTAACCGCAATGCAAACAAAGAAAACATGGGCTGATCATCAGATTGACTCATTCAATATTCATTGGCTTTTGGGTAATTTTTATCATGAACATTTCACAACTGTATTAAGTGGCAAAAATCATTAAGACTTTGAAATGAAAAAAAGACCTTTGTTGGAGAAACATTATTGTTTTATTGGACCTAGATAACAAATTAAGAAAATATAAAATGTTCCATGACCTTTGCACAGGCCTTATTAAATATGTTATGATGTGCACAGTATTTAAAATTTCTAATATAGCAAACAATTAATAATTGTGCATTAAAATCTGCAGAAATATATTCTAGTGGACTTATTTTTGATAAGAAAGTCAAGAAAACATCTTTTGACCAGGGGCCAAACCTCTATATTGTCACTGTCGGAACAAACCTCTCCAAAAAAGTGACGTTTCAAGAGAAGGAAAACCATTTGTTCTCATGTTTGTTAATGTAACAAGTATTTTAACATTGTCTACATGACAGCTGGCATTTTAAATTAGTTTATGAAGGTAGATAAATGACGAAGGTTTTGTTCTGAAAATAACGATGATGTTAAGTCAGCATATTTTCTCTGTATTTTCATCATTAAATGTGACAAACACCTGGATAGTAATTTCAGGATCAGAATACTGGCACCTGGAAGAGTTCACCAAACACATGTTGATGCACCAGCAACGGATATTAGAAGGCTCTTTTTCTGACACGTTTCCCTCAGCTGAACATATCTTCACGTCTGTACAGAAGGTGTGTCAAAGCCCTCCATGTAAGCCTGTGTCTGTAGTAACAGGGAACATGCCTGGCTGACAGAGTAGGTTAGAAGGGTCTTCTGTGTGGAGCTGTTATCTTGTTCACCAGATTGCTTGGGTCAAGGCCAAAAGATCTTCACCACTGTCACCTGATCCAGAACTAATTCCATTAATCAGCGCAGAGGGACGGGAGCTTGAGTGATGCTTCATATAGGCGTCCTTTCTATCCCTTTTACTCCTGCCCCTCTTTCCTGTCCTCTCCTCAGCAGTATCTGCCGTAGTAAGGACGGCTGCCTCAGCTGCATTATACTGCCCATTTATTACCAGCAGACAGTGCAGCGTATTTAAAGATCATTGACTCCCAATCTTATCCTTAAATTTCAGTGTGGATGCAATCTTCCGGGGCTGCTAAGGAGTAATGCACCTTTTATAGAACAGATTACACCCTTTCTAATATCTGATCCAATGAGCGACATTCAGAGCCACTGTAAAATGTTTGATTTACACACATTTGACTGCACACATCAGTTGAATTTGATATTAAAAAGTAAGTAATTAAAACCTATTGTGCTGACCAGAGTCTTTGGTCATTATGTGGTGTGTTTGTGTGTGTGTGTGTGCGCGTGTGTGTGTGTGTGTCACACCTTGCTTCTGCAGCTCCAGAAAAAATAAGAGAACACTGCAGTTTCTCAGGTTTTATCTTTTATAGGTGCAAGTTTTGAACTGAACAGCTTTGCCTTAGTTTTTAAGAACTGCTGACAATA
>JBBJLS010000018.1:17334614-17347018 GCA_037577275.1 Bryconaethiops microstoma
GTGTGTGTGTGTGTGTGTGTGTGTGTGTGTGTGTGTGTGTGTGTGTGTGTGTGTGTGTGTGTGTGTGTGTCAGACTGTGCTGTGCTATGGAGCCATGAAGCTGCTTTTAACTGCTCGTCTGTGCAGGGAGTGTGTTTTTGCCAACAAAATTGCTGCAAAATACTAAAACTAACTAAATTATTTCTTATCAAATTATTTCTATCTCAGTGTGCTTTGTGGAAAAAACCGGCATAAAAAGAAAAGACTTAAAGTAACCATAAAATAAATATGGAATAGTAGTACGAATAATATAGAATATTGAATAGTACTGTAAGTATTTTTAGTGTATTTTTTGGAGTTTTATTTTGACTTTTTTATTGTAATTTATGCTGTTCTTGTCACTGTACTGTGCAGTACGCAATTCTGATTCTGATTATGAAGAATTGAAAATTATGTTAATCAAAGGTAAATAAAGTTACAGAAAACATATACAAGTGCATGAATTGTGTGCAGATCTTACTGGTAAATTAAGGAAGCAGAAAACAAGTTGCTTTAAAGTCTCTTTTTAAAACTGGACAACCTCCTTGGTGATCTGGGTCCAGCAGGGGGCAGCATAGAGACTGCATGCCATGCAGTTTCAGATCTGGGCTCCACAAATGTCAGGATCCAGCAACTCTTTGCCCTCAATTCTGTATCTGATTGGATGGCTGAGTAAGGACCTGAGGACTTTAGTAATGTGCTATTTCCTTGGTTTTTGTTGGAACAGAGATATTTCATATTTAACATTCAGATTTAAGATCATTTAAGGCAAATCCTCCATCCTGGTGAGGGATATCACAGCACATAGTCCAGCCCCCTGCTAAGTAACAGCCAATTGTAATCACGGGGCTTGGCCAATTAGCATATCCTCTAAACATTTAGAGTCCAACATTTAACATTTAGATTTAGATTTCACATTTAGATTTAACATTTAGATTTAGATTTAACATTTAGATTTAGATTTAACATTTAGATATAATATTTAATATTTAGATTTAACATTTAGATTTAGATTTAACATTTAGATTTAGATTTAACCTTTAGATATAAATTTAGCATTTAAATTTAACATTTAGATTTAGATTTAACATTTACATTTAACATTTAGATTTAGATTCAACATTTAGATTTAGATTCAACATTTAGATTTAGATTTAACATTTAGATTTAGATTTAACATTTAGATTTAACATTTAATATTTAAATTTAGATTTAACATTTATACGGCAAGTTAAAATTGACAAAATTTGAACATATTTATCTCTAAATGTGCTAAATGGTGAAAAAGTGACACCTCTAAAATTGTTAAGCTGATTTTACAAACAGCACCCCATAAATATCAGTGTCTGATCTCACAAATGCTTTTTTCTTGACTGAATCCAAAATTGTGTAGAAAATCTTCCCAAAATTGATGGCTTGGGGGCGTCCCCATATATTAATGGCCATTGTTTTGAAATGGAGTATCAAACAAGTTCATACAGGCGTGATGATCAGGTGTCCACTTGAAGCTACATATTTTCTGTTATAGATACGCCGAAAACTAATGACTTGCAAATTATGTCCAGTATGTGTAAATAAATGAGAGAATAATCAAATTTCAAAAGAATAAAAAAAACCTGATAGGCAGAGTAGCAATTAATTAGCAATGGCTGTATGCATCTACCTAACAGATCATTAATGTCTTTTTCTTTATCACTTGATAAAAATCCACCTGGCAAAATGAACAGCGGTGAGAGAGTAACCGGGCCGGGGAGATCAGAGCACTCTTACTCACTTCATGAGTTTGCTGATGATAAGAAAGTTTTACAACTGAAAGTGTCTGAAGTGCAGTGGGAACACATGTCTAAATTTGGGAGCAGAGGCGATTAGAGCAGAAGCTCATGCCAGGAAGGGTTTAATGAGGCGGTAAAAGACGACGATGGCTAGGCCTGATACCCACTGATTAGACTTATGATTCTGCATTTTAAAAACTGCAAATGTCTCCCTGGGCCAAACGCTAAATTACTTCATGGCCTTTGGATACACATAAAACCCCTTGTTAAGACTGTTCAACAGAGGCCTGCCAAAGAGGGGAAAAAAACTTGCCATTCATTTGGGAGCGCGGGGTAATGGCAAATCTGTCACCATGTGAGAGGTTCAGCATTATTAGTTTTGCAAAGATGCTGTAATTTGTATTTTTTTTAGTATGAAAATGAGGCAGCCCGCTATTGTTTGCACAGTGCAAAATTGCTATTTAGGCCGTTGTCTGGGGTGCCATACAATTATTGGGAGATAAAAATAATCGGAGGCGTGTATAAATATAAATGGTAATATAACAAAAGCTTTTCATAATGGTTTAGAATCTGTAGTTTTGTTTATCCCTCTGGCCAGGCAGACACAAAATCCTCCAGAAGCAGATATTATTTAAAGGCTGAAAGTGAGAGAGAGGGAAAGAGAGAGAGAGAGAGAGAGAGAGAGAGAGAGAGAAAAAGAAAGCACTTGTTTATGACATCATTTAGCTCCCCCCTGTTTTAAAGACAATGTAATGGCGGATCACACAGCAGAAAATTATGATCCTATCTCACCATACGAAAAAGAGTAAACAGCTCAAATCCATTATCCAGGTCCGCTCACAGAGCTACGGCAAGAACAGAAGAAGGTTGGCAGTGCACTGAGGCTAAAAGTGCATTAAAGGCTATTAATAGTGGAGACAATGGTTAGTTTAATATTTGGTTGATTTTTTGAAAATTGGCACGTCGTGAGAACTCCAAATGTCTGTAATTTAGGAATAAGTCGATTATGTGTACCATGTAGTGAGTGGATTAAATCTTATTTAAAATAAGTCTTTGAAAAACTTTTCATAAAGAAGATTATTACTAAGCTAAACAGTTTACATCATCTCAGCAAATGATTCGCCCACAAATGTCTCTTGAGAATGGACAAGTAATTTATTGTGGATATTTGGTCCACTACAACTGTTGTTTACTTGAGTTACTGCATAGTCTTGAATTTTAATTAAATTGGCCCCATACTCACAGGGTCAATCTACTGACATTTATAATTATCTCTAAATTAAGGTATTTGTCATTGCACATTTACTTCTTGTTAAGTTGAATGGATTTTTGTTGCTAGCAATCTCTAAACTTGTCCAAAACTTCTGTAAAGGTACTTGATTATGTGTAGAGCATGGATGGTTGCATTTTAGTGTATTACAGCCAAATGTATTGGTTCTCATCCTACGAAGCAATAGCCATCTGTTCCTGCAATATACTGCAATATTTTGTCTATCGAATATAATGATGCTGGGTACCTGAACAAACACGAGTAATGGCCCTGGACACATTAGGAATCAGGATCAGGAATCACACTATTGTTCTTCTGAAGTTTTATTTTTATTATTCTTTTTTTACAGGCAAAAAGGCACCACTTCTCGTCTGAACTCATTCAAAAATTTGGAATTGTTCTTTTGTCAAAATATTCATTAATATTCATTCATAATTTTAAGAGTCTGCTTGTAATGCATGAGGAAAGAGAGAAGATGGTCGAGTCACCTTCAAAATACGTCTCAGAGAGAGAGTCGGGGAACATCATGGCCAAGGCAGCTGGAAAGGGACAAATGCAGAGAAACACAAACAAATATGGAGCAAATCACACCGCAGACTAGACACTAAAGCTGTTTGTTGTGGCATAATTCAAAGTAATCAGCCCTTGAATGCGGCTACATGTTCAGCCGCCCGTAACCATAAATGGATTGCTAAGAGACCCCGTGTGAACACTCTGGTGGTGCAGTAGTAAAATGCAAGACACTGAATGAAAGAATCAGAAGATGGCTGATATGAATCCGAAGAGATGGTAGATTTTCTTTAACGCAAACTTATTTTTCCCGTAAAACTAATGTTTGTGTGTCTCCAAACAATGGTTTTAAAGCAACCACACAATCACAATTCTGCATCTAGTTGTGACTGAAGTGATTTCTGCTCACCAGGCTTTGACAGTGTGCCCTGACCTTTGCAGATGCAGGGTCAGAAAGAATCATTGGTGATGAAGAGCGAGGTCATCCGATGCATAATGAAAGATATGTGACAGTGTTAGTGAGGTGGTTTGGGAGAGCTGGAGTGGGTTTAAAAAGTACAGGGTAGGGGAGTGTGTGAAAGAACAAAGAAACAGCAGCTGTAAAGCACCACTGACAGCTTAAATGCAACACTGTTGCTGTCAAACTGCTACTGATGCAAAACACTCATCCTGTCCACCAGGACGAGGGCAGATCTGCCACTATTCATCAAAGTGATGGACTGCTTTATAATTTCGCCCTTTAATATTGCCATCATGTTAACCTTCAACCAATGCTACATTTCTGTTTGTAAGAAGAAGATATTTAATTACAGTTTGAATGAAAGTTAGTACAATCAGTTATAGGAGGTGAAATATAATGTCTTTAAAGGGACTTTAAAACGGGTAGCCCATAGCTTGTAGTTCATTGGCGGCTTATTACAACTTATTCTGAGCTAAAGATTATAATAAATAATAAATAAATTATTAATACACCAAACAACATCATTACTGGCAATGAATAATGGTCAAAATTATATCGTGTACTGTTCGCAGCAACAAATGGAAAAAAAGGCAAATGTGCAAAGCTGCAAATGCAGATATAAACCAAAGAAAAACATAATTCACTATGTAATTGACAATGTAATTAATAAATAACTGCACAATTACATATTGATTGTATTATGCAATGACATGTAAATACAATGGAATTACTTTTGAATAGCAACACTAAAGTTATAACACTTAACTAAATTAAGTATTTTCTTCATGACTTCAGCTTTTTCCAGTGGAAAAAGTGTGCATCGTAGGTTTTACTGGCCATTTCTGTACTGGACATTCACTGGACTTTGTAGAGGTCTCAAAAAATTGTCCACAATTCACTAGGATATGTATGTAAATATTTTAAACATAAAGAGTAAGGAATCAATAACAACATCAAGCAAATGCAGCTCAAGAGTGATTCAGTGTGATTCAACCCCCAGCTATTGCTTAAATGTTACATCATTCCACAGGGTTGTGGCTTTAACGAAAACACGGTTTGAATCTTGCATATGAGGCCTCAGATTGAGATCCTCGCCTTGCTTTATTGGGCACCTTGGCAAGGTGTTCCTTTCACTAGTGCTTTTTCTCTCTTCCGATTCTGATCCACTCATGGAGTCTGCCAAGGACTCGCTCCTTCTCTCCGCTCTTTAGTGATTGGCTGCCAAGAAAAGTAGCTTAGTAAACATTAGACAGATTTAGACTGTCGGCTGCTTCTGGGTTCACATCTAGCGAGTCTTCTCTTTCACACCTAGCGTGTTATATCCCCGCCGTTGTCAGGAAGGGGATAAAACTTCACAATATAATCCCCTTGAAAGCAGGATGCTCTTGTGCTAATGGCAACGCAGATGTGAGTGTAGCGTAAGAATATGCAACAGATTATGGGACGACGTTCCTAAAGCGCTTAACACTGGGGTCAAATGGTTTATTGATTTTAAAGAAGTGCACACAGATCTAGCAATTTATTTGCATATTTTTTGCCTGCTGAACATTTTGGACAGTCGGTGGTAAAATAAAGTATCAGGGAATGATGAGTTTGACCTGAATATTTGGTTCTGCCAGATATTTACAGGACTTTTTCTTTTTGTATGTATTTGGTATTTCTTTATTAAATATGAGCTTATTATCGATAATTACTCTCCTTTTCTTCTTATTATTATTGCTATTAAAATTCTATAAAGAGGGGCACCATCATGCCAACATAAAGCTATCTTTTTATGTTACAGATGCACAGTGGGTAGCACTGTTGCCTCACACCTCCAGGGTTGAGGTTTCGACTCGGGTCCTGGTCTTGTGTGTGTGAATTGTGTGTGTATGTGGAGTTTGTATGTTCTCCTTGTGGTGGTGTGGGTTTCCTTTGGGGTCTCTGGGTTCCTCCCACAGTCCAAAGACATGCATGTCAGGTGAATTCGGGATTCTAAATTGACCGTAGGTGTGTAAGTGAATGGTGTGTGTGTGTGTGTGTGTGTGTGTCTGTGTGTGTGTGTGTGTGTGTTTGCGTGTTCCCTGTGGTGGGCTGGCACCCCACCCAGGGTGAGTCCCTGCCTCGTGACCGTAGACCCCGGGATAGTCTCCGGGTACCCACAACCCTAGTAAGGATCAAGCAGTTACAGAAAATGAATGAATGAATTAATTTATGTTAAAGATTCTTTTTGGGTTAACCCTTTGTGGGCCACTTGTTTTGTACTTGTTTATTTTAAAGAGCCAATGAATTAATTACATGTATATTTGCATAATAAAATGGTCAGATGCATGTTTAATAAACCATACTGTGTTGAATTCCCTGCCATTAAATAGAAGTCCTATTTTTTATTCACATAATATGTATTATCTGATGTCTGACTTTGTTGTGTAAAATGACCTTTAATATATGTAATACTTATAAAACAGCATGTGTTGCCATAATAACAAATGATTAATAGATTTATAAACTGGTTTAATACAATCATATAGTGAGACTCACTAGATTCACTTTTATAGATTCACTTCTAGAATATGTAAAAAGAAATATGATTATAATGATACTTCACAATCAAGCAGAGCTCTAATCTTTACCCAGCTATATACAAATATACTGTAGTGTGAAACAATATTCCTCCAGGCCCTCAGAGAAACATCCACACAAGCCTTTGTTTACAAGACTGCATAATAAAAGTCAGAAAAACATAGCTTGCTTATTGTGTGATTACACAAGACAATTAACAAACCAGGGTAGAGCTTGCCTCAAGGTTCACAGCAAATAAAGTGAATCGTGCAAAGAGTGCAGTCCTTGGTAGATGAACTGCTCATGTAGCGTACACCATTGCAAACAGCAACATAATACAAACACCAATGAGTCACTATATTAGGTACAACTAGCCTATCTTGCATCTACACTCATTGTCCATTTTATCAGCTCTACTTACCATACGGTGGCACTTAGTTCTTTGCAATTACCAGACTGTAGTCCATATGTTTCTCTGCATCATTTCTTAGCAGTTCATCAATGATTTGGATCCCCACAGGACCACCACTGAGCAGGAATTATTTGGGTGGTGGATCATTCTCAGCACTTCACACTGTGTGTG
The DNA here is from genome assembly GCA_037577275.1 of Bryconaethiops microstoma. Classification (NCBI taxonomy): domain Eukaryota; kingdom Metazoa; phylum Chordata; class Actinopteri; order Characiformes; family Alestidae; genus Bryconaethiops; species Bryconaethiops microstoma. Next base: position 17,341,769 of record JBBJLS010000018.1, read on the forward strand.
TGTGTGTGTGTGTGTGTGTGTGTGTGTGTGTGTGTGTGTGTGTTTGTGCGTATGTTGCATTAACACACAGCACCACTGCTGATGTTTTTAAAAACGGTGTCTGCTTATTGTCTATTGTCTATACGATTAAACACATCATACCTGTTGGTCCACCTTGCAGATGTAATTGTTGCAGTTATTGCTGATTTTATCTGATGCCAAAACAGCTCTGACCCACTGAGGCATAGACTCCATAAGACTTGAAGTTATACCGTGGTATCAGACATCAGCAGTAGATCCTGTAAGTCCTGTAAGTTGGGAGGTCTGGCCTTTAGAGAATAGCATTGCCACAAAGCCAGCAGCAATGTTTGCAAAGTATTTGGTAACATCCACATGAATGGACTTCCACGTTCTCTCTCTGTCCCCAAATGAAGGCAGGCACTTGGGCAGACTTCCATTTTTGTCCATGTGACTTTTGTCATATTTGTCGTTTCTTGTCTCCGCCTCAACCCTGCCTCCTCATCAGTGTGCTCAGCTGTTCAGTATTTGTGATCCCAGAAAATTGAACATAGTAAATATTTAGATGCAAAGACACGAGCAAATCATTTCAGACCTAAATAGTCCTCCAAAACCTCAAAGGGGGCTTCAAGCGGAAAGGTTTGATTATCTATGTTCTAATTACATAGTACAAGTGAACCTCATACTTTTATATGTTTTGAGTGAAGTTACACAGGACAAGATCTGGTAGTAACTTTGAGGTGAGATGATGAGGATGTCTAGATTAAATCAGTTGTAATTAATTTTTTAATGAATTAATATTTAATTGAACATTTTACCCTCATGTAACAATCACTGTCCTTTTTCAAGGCTGTTGTTGATGAGGTTTGTTTTTCCATTGGCTTGGTAAAAGAGATAAAGCTTCCAAATACTATATATAGAATTGAACACCAATGTAATAGTAGTAGCAGCAGTAATACCACTACTAGTAGTAGTAATAGTAGTATTACCCTCAAAACACACCCAGCACCAATTTCAAAGCTGTGCTTACACCATAAAATTGTTACCACAATTATATCAACAACTCTCAATCCCACTGACCTGTGGGAGGGTTGCAAAAAAATCAACCACATTCAGCCCACATTAAGTCTCAACTGAGCTTTGCCAAAATGCACCTTGAAGATTATGAGGCTAAGTTGAAAAAGGTGTTATGGTCAGATGAGATCAAAATCAAACTATTTGGTCTTAACACCAAATGGTACATCTGGTGGAAAGCCAACACAGCTCACCATCCAAAGAACACTATACCTACAGTAAAGCATGGTGGTGGCAGCATCCTGTTGGGGGGGGTGTTTCTATGTAGCAGGAATAGGGCAGGATAGAAGGAAAAATGGATGGAGCAAAATACCGTCAAATTCACAAAGCAAAATTCATCACATAGTGGCTGAAGGAGAAAACAGTGCATGTCATTGCATGACATAATCAGAGCCCTATTAAGACTATTAAAAATCTGTAGACATGAAGATTGTGGTCCACCAACAGTCACCATCCAATTTGAGGTTTTTTAAAAAAGAGTGTGCAAACATTGCACAGTCTAGATGTGCAAAGTTGGTTTAGAAGTATCCCAACAGACCCAGTCAGTAATTAAAGCAAAAGGTGATATGTGTGGGTATTCATTTCAGGCTGCAAAGCACCAAAATGAGAATATTTTGAAGGGGGTGAATAGCCACTGTACATTATACAATAGAAAACATCTATGGCAATATGCTTCACTCAAATGGAGGATTGAGCCTCATGCAATTAAAACATACAGCAAATATTGCAAGGGTGTTTCCAAAAAGATATCTTACACATCAAGGTAATGTGTGTGGGATGTTAATGATTAGGAAAGGAGCAATGTAATTCCATGCTGACATAGCAAAGTGTGCTCAAGTGCACTTACCCAGAAAAGAGTACTTGGGGGAGCAGCACTCGTATTTAGTTTTAGCGAAATGAGTCATTGGTCGAGGGTTTTTATTCATCCTCCCTTATTCCCTCAGCAGTAACCAAACCATTTTTCAAAATGATCTCTTGTGGATTAACCATGTCCAGTTGTCAAGATTAACAACTTACATTCACCGATTGATGCCTTACATCATTTGTCAACGTCAAGAAGGCACCTTGCTCATAAAACCTCGGCAACAAAAGCCAAAGATCAACCTTGCTTACACAGCAAATGTGACATCTAGGCAATAAATTACTAAACATATGAAACATAGGAACATGGTGATGTGCTGATGCAATGTAGTGTAGCACTGCTGTCGCACCCAAAACTCTGGATTGTTTCCACGGGTACATTAGTCATTAAATGTTCACACAATGTAAAATGTTGGCAGTGTTTTAAAATCAGTGGCCTCAAACTCAAATCACCTTTGAGCCATGAGTTAGGTGTCATTGTTGGAAAATAAATGCAGGGGAAATGTGTCCTCATAATTTTAACTACTTAACATCTAGCAACAACAACAACAACAACAACAACAACAACAACAACAACAACAATAATAATAATAATAATAATAATAATAATAATATCACTTTAGTAATAGTAAATCAAGTGAACATAAACTTAACAGTAGAATTAAAGAGGCTCCCATTATGATAGCAGTGTTCCAGCTGAGTGAGATGTTAGCCAAAATGGAGTGACATGTTTTTGACTGAATTAACAATAAAAGCATCCATGCAACTTGATTTTATATAACTTATGTTGCGTAAACAGCCACAGAGTCAGATGTAAATATTTAGATGTACAAATGGGGCAGTCCCATGGGGCAGAAGTCTGAGGCCCCTGGGTTAAATGGTGTAAAAAAAAAAGGCCAGACACTCAAATGGTCTAAACATTGGCCCTGACGTAAGGTCATGAGTTCAATCCCCAACTGTCTGTTCCTGGAAGTGCAAGAAAGAATAACTGGCCTTGATCTCTCTAGGTAAGAAGGCCCTCCTTCCATCACTCAGCATGATGCTTGCCAACATGCCAACATCTGTTCAATAACATGACAAAATTACTAGTCTCGCTTCCTATGACTCATTTTTTAAAATGGTTTGTCCGGTAATATGGAAATAATGCAAATAAAATCAACAAGAGGTCAACAAAAGGAATGTTTTATATCAGTTGAAACTTCACAACAACTTTGGATCCACTTCTGTTCTGCTTCAGAAGGCTCCAGTGCAGGCTTCACCCTTCCAGATGGGTAGCATCCTAGATAGCAGGAGGAAAAGCCATGACTAAATAAAGGGTATAATATTTTTATAAGATTCGATGTTTAAAGATAATCTTTGGTGAAAAAAGACGTGCCACAATGGTGCATTTTTTCTATTTCAACACCTAACATGCCACCATTCGCAAGAATACATTGCATTCAGGGTCAGACCATTCCATTAAGACTAGATGAATAAAGCAGAAATAAAGAGAGACTTCTGTGCTGTCAATATATTTTCTCACAACCATTGTAAAGCAGAGTGCTGAATACAAATACCACCAGCCAACTTGCTGAAAAGAAGCTTGAATGAGAAAGGACACCAACGTTTTCCTTGGGGTGTCGACAAAGTCACCAGGGCGGTAAATGTTCCTCACTTACATTCATTAGACATAGCCTCATAAAGGGAGTAATTATTTGGAGTCCTGTGCCTCCATCCTGTTAGCGTATGAGCCAATTAGGATGAACAACTGAATGTTAACTGGCTCATTAGATGGTGGGAGACTAAACAAATGTCACATTTCCATATGGCTTCTTTATCATGGGTTGCCAAGACCCAGCAAGGCCGTCTGGATAGTCCACTGCATGGCCCATAGTAGACACAGCCTTTGTGACATGAGTAAAACGAACAGTGCGGTTCAATTAAGTGGGTCATCTTGTTTTACTCTTAATAACTCCAATGCCCGGGAGGATCTACAACACAGGCCACACAATCTTTTTCGTCCGTTAAGGCTAATCTGCTGTTTGCTAACACACAGACTGCAGTGGCCATTATGCTCTTGTGCCATCATGGCCAACGTGTCATTGCATACTTCTTCCAAAGGCCCAATTTGCATCTCGCTAATTAGCTCACTAGAGATTAATCATAAAGAACAATGCATGTGATTTCAATTAGCTCATAATGCTTGACAGAATAGAGGACTTAATTAATTTTGAATTTCAGTTCGTAGCAGCATAACATGATGCCTCAGTATTTCCCACACAGGGGGTGACTGGAGGCCTGGTGGTTAGGGAGTCGCCCCTGTGATCGGAAGGCTATGGGTTCGAATCCCAGGACCACCAGTTGCACCATTTAAGTACCAAGGTACCATCCCCACTCACTCCTCCCCGGGAGCTGTGTTCCTGGCTGCCCGCTGCTTCACTTGGTGAATGGGTTAAATGCAGAGGAAGAATTTCACACTGTTCACGGTGGTGCGCTCACGTGTGACCAAAGGACACTTTACACATACACGATGGTTATTTGGAGGGTTATTTGAGTGTAACCAACGTTTTAACATTTCTGTTCTGGTATTCCAATCCAAGGATAACGTTCCTAAACTGGCTAGAATAAAAGTAAATTGACTTCATTTCACACAGGCTGTATATGGGCCTGATGGTTTTGGAAAGCTTATAGATCCCGCAGCAGTATTTGTATTGTTACAGACATTTGGAATTTTAGGGTGTACAAGGCCTGGTTCCTTGTACATAGCCGAGCACAACTGTGCCCCTTTCCCACTCCCTCTGCAGGTCTGTGAAACACTATATTGAAAGTTCCTAGCACCCACTGCTTTATTCGGTTTCTCCACTCCTCACCACATTGTACAGTGGTTCTTCAGTTTCCATTAGAATGAAGATAGTCACCAATTTGACCAAATATCTAAGAGTTCTTGTTTGTCCAGTTTGTTCCTATATTCGCTGGTCTGTCCAAATATGCCCAAACACTGAACCTCTCCCATAGGCCATTTCTTTGCCTGACATTTGGGACAGTTATATTTAAGTTCTATAACAGTAAATGCATAAGTCCCCCTAAACCATATCTGGGCCCACCTCCTCAAGCATGCCTGGGCACAAGATGGAGCAAGCACAAAAGATAAACGAGCTCTGGGGGTCAAACATAGTCAGGCACAATATGGATCGACAAGTGTGAGTACATCCTTACCGTGTGTCGATCAGTAAACTGCTACTACCTGTAGCTTTGAAATAGCCCACAGCATGATGGAACCGCCACCAAATTTTACTGTGGGCAGCAAGTGTTTGTCTTGGAATGCTGTGTTCTTTTTCC
>JBBJLS010000018.1:17363155-17381137 GCA_037577275.1 Bryconaethiops microstoma
AAACAGATGTAGACGACTTAAGCACTGTTGTACGTCGCTCTGGATAAGAGCGTCAGCTAAATGCCATGAATGTAAATCTTGCAGAGCCAGAGCGGAAGCTTTGATACCATTTGCCAGACGGTACAAGAGAGAAGAGTTCATATAATGGGTGGGAACAGTCTTTCACAGTGTTTTTGGCTGTGTTATAACAGCAGGTGTGGTAAATGTTTTTAGGGGAGGTAGTACTAATAACCACTAATAATCTTCTTAACTGCTCTCACTATCCACTGCAGTGTGTTACAGTCTGAAACAGTTCCCATACCAGACCACGAGGCAGCTACAGAGCAGACTTTGCATCATTTTCTTATAGAATGTGGTTGTATTGGCAGGGTGAGGGTCACTCTCTCCGGCCTCTGCAGAAAGTGCAGATGTCTCCAAACACTCTTGGCCATGGAGGTGGACCAAGAAAGGTCACCTGTGATGTGGACGGCAGGAAATTTCTGACCCTCTCAACAGCAGCACCATTGATGGTGAGAGGTGGGTGAGCAGGGCTGGAGTCGACTATCAACTCTTTTGTATTATCGACATTAAGAGAGAGATTGTTGCTCTTACACCAAGCAGCCATTCTCGCCACCTTGTCTGTGTATGCTGAGACATTATGATTCTTGATGAGACCCACCACTGTCATATCATCTGCAGTCGTGTATCAGAAGTGTGAAGAGCGAAGGGATAAGGAGGTAGTCCTGTGGTGCTCTCGTGCTTAGTGTGTTGATAATGGAGGTGTTAGTGCCAATGTGCACTGACTGAGGCCTTTCTGTCAGGAAGTCTTACATCCAGTTCACAAGGGGGGGTACTGAAGCCCAGCTCGCTCAGCTTCGTGGAAAGTGTCTGTGGAATGGGTTGAATAGAGATGAATGCTGAGCTAAAGTCGATGAACAACATTCCTTACCTGAGAGTTTCTCTTGTCCAGTGATAGGTGCAGGGCAGTGGATATGGCAACACTGGGGTTGGGGTGGTAAGCAACCTAAAGGGGGTCCAGTGAGCTGGGAAGGGCAGAGTCATGACTGGTGTAAGTGCCACAGGACTTTAAGCATTCAGGAATAAGAAGAAGATTATTTATTTATCACATGCATAGTCATACAAGTACAACACACAGTGAAATGATTTCTCTGCATTTAACCCATTCACCAAGTGAAGCAGTGGGCTGCTGCCAGTGAGGCACCCAGGGAGCAGTGTGTGGGAACGGTAACTTGCTCAAGGGTACCTCAGTCGTGAGCAGTTGGGATTTGAACTTTAAGCTGGAATGATATTCACAGAAATGTGGTCAGAGTTGCCAAAGTGGGGAGTGGTTGGCTAAGTAAGCATCTTTATGATGGCATAAACATGGTCTAAGCAGTTATACTGCAAGGTAAGAATTTTCAACTGAAATGTGAAATATGTATCATGAACATTTTCAGCAACTTGATGTATTTTTGCCATATCGCTCTTGTAATAAGTTGGTCACTCACAAGAGATTAATAATATCTAGTATTGCGATACTAGAGCTCAAATACCTATATTACTCATTCCTCAAGAGAAGGTAATTATTGAAATGGAAATGTTGCACCTTTTTTGCACTTGATGTCAGCTAGAAGAAGGCACGGTGCTCTTAAGCTGTTCCTTTGTTGAGTAGCACTTCCTACGCAGCCTGCAGTGCTGTTACTTTGCAGGAATAAATTGGACTGATATTCAGCAAGTCTTCTGAGGATTTAGCGGCGCTGCCCGCAAGGAACATGTTGATTGTCGGACTCGCATGTGTCTGCAAGGTCCTTCAGGACCAGCGGAGAGACAGGCTGTCATTAAACCCCCTGCAGTCCTCTAGAAGGAATCATGAAGCTCTACAAGAAAAACATTTTCGTTTCTCTTGGCTAAAGGCCTAGCTGTCCATTCCCAATTCTCCTTTGAAATGTGAATAATCTGAAGCTTGTCTAGGCTGCAAGGGCCAGGCGATTGGGGTCACAGTGTTAAATTTGTCTTGTCAGGGTTTTTTGGGTGTTTTGAATGTCTTGAGCTTTAGTGAGTAGTAATCATTCTTGAACAAGTTTTCCTTGACCATCTGCAGTGACTTCAATTACTAAACATTACTGTACCATATTCTAAGAAGGTTATTTGTTCCAGCAATATATTTTTTCATTGACCTCATACACCCTGTTTTTGCCTTTTTATTTTTGTACTTTTTCATACAAATATGCAAAGAACCTTTAAAATCATTTAAGATACGCAGTTAGAACCCAAGGCTTATGTTGCACCTTTAAGGGTATGTTTATTTTGTTTAGTGAGTGAACTTTAGAGGGAAACCCTCAGGGACTTCTTGGTCTCAGTGAGTTTTAGGTACTAAAAATACATGTCTGTAAGTCTGTCATTTTTATTCATCAAAATCATATTTGAATTCACCATCAAGTCCTGCACCAGATCTGCACCAACCGTAGCCAGCTTTAAAAAGCTGCTAAAAGCAACACTATTCTCCTCTGCCTTCCTCTAAATATTTGCACTTTTACTGTACTTTTAATGTTCTTTTATGTATTCTTTTACTTCTTTTATCCCGCTCATTAACTTGTTTTATTTTCCTCCAATTTTTTTTTATCCTTATTTTAATTTCCATTGCTGTAAAGCACATTGAACGACCTTCTGGGTGTAATAATGTGCTATATAAATAATCTTGAACCTGAACTTGAACTATTACTCTGACTACATAAAATGTCTACTTGGAAGCAATAGCTTGGGAGATTGCCACCATTACAATTAGGACATGACACAGCAATTGTGTTTTATAATGCGTGGGACCAGTTTCTGAAGGGAGAACATCACTTCAAGCCTTCTGGATTTTCAGAGTAGAAATGTTTTCTCTGGGGTGGTACACTTAAGGGTCCATCTGCAGTGCCTACTGTCCCATATTCTGTGGAGGTTATTTGTTGCAGCAATATATTTTTTAATTGACCTCAAACACCCTGCTTTGACTCCAGCTTTTTTATTTTTATACTTTTTTGTACAAATATCCGTTTCAGGTCTTCTGGATGGATCACTGACCATGAACATGAGCCTATCCAGTAAATATCTTGTAGACCCTAGGCCCTGGGGCAGGCAGGCTTTAGGCCTGACTCTTTACTGATCAAAATCACTACCACATAGTAATTTGCTACATAATAAGAAGTAAATTTTACAATTTATAGTGTCTGTGTTGGCCAAAAACCGTTCATGCACAGCACTGTGAGCTTATAGCTAACATACTTGTTAAGATCTTATAAGGGTGCTTGTACAAATGAGCATCATCATAGGGGTGCGTTTCCTTTGTTTTTATAGCAGCTTTAAATCCGTTCTGGACCACCTTTAAACAACAATAAAAACCAGTGTGTAGTATCCACATAAAGTGCACAGCAACAAGTGGTGTAGGTGATTGGGTATCAACATGTTATGCCCCTTTATTACTCGCTATAATCTTACTGATGCATATACAAACATGAATGCAGGAAAAATAACTGAAAGAATGAAGGAAACAATTTTAACAAGCATTATGCTTATCCATGCACTAAGCCAACAGTATTTATAACACAGATGGAAACCAGTCAGAGTCAGTTATTAAAAAAACAAAGCTCTGTTCCTACAGGTCCAACTACAGCCCCACAGCACACAAATTCCCCCGCTCAGGGTCAAAATGTCAGTGCAATGCAATCCTAAGCTGCCAAAGAAAATTCTCTGTTGCTGCGGTGGATGCCTCCAATAGCTCTAACAATGCGGACAATCATGTCTTGGCAAAGCAGACTGTTGGTTTAAAAGGACATGCTCAAAATATGTGACTTCCCCAACTGGTGTGACTGAGACAGGTACACCAAATTGCTTATAAACTGCGTCTATTTTATTCTCCAGTGAGCAATCATATACAAAAGCTGTATTTGTGTGGAGTAGAAACACTTGGAAATAGGAGTTCCTTACTGTGAAATTTCACCCAAACAACCAAGTAAGAAAGTTTTTCGTTACTTCTCGCCAACCATTTTTCTTTGATATTTATTTTAACTCTTTTTTTTTTTGAGTGGAAGAGTGAGTTTCAGTTCTAACATTTTTTTTAGGCTTGTGACTGGTCACAGCGATCTCATCATAATAAATACACTTCAGTCTGATGCCGTACCCAAGAGCATCATCATCAGTCAAACTTGACACTTTCACTACACCTGTATTCAAGCTTAGGCCACCCTGGCAAGCACTGCGAGACCACGCTTGATATGAGGAAGAAAGTCTTAAAATAACATTTCGGATCCTGAAGAAATGAACACTCTGAGCATGCCGTTGCAACAGAACGACCATGAAAAGAGCTGCCAAGGAAAGGACGGCTTGAATATAGAAAATATATCTACCAATGGAATGATATTACATTTCATTCTGTGGTTTAAATCTATTTTACTTGTCACAAACAAAAAAAATAAATATGCTATTTTTTACCCAGCTGCACTGGCCCATTTCAAAGAGAATTCCATCAATGTTTCTGCATGCCAGAGAAAAATGAACAGGAAGTTCTAATATAAAATGGTCATGAATCTGTTATCTGAAACATTGTTTTACAATAGTTTTGAGAGAAAAATGTATTTTTAGGATCCATTTATGGCATGCAGGAATGCAGGCTACTATAAAAAATGAAAGAAACCTAATAAGCACTTAGAAGACATGTATGAGATCACTGTCATTTGGGCAAACACAATCTGGCTGTATTTGCACTGTAGACTTGGTGACCTCTTGCTTCTATCACCACCACTTTGAAGAAAATTTATAAATTTCTCTGCAAATCTCCATTTCACATCAAACTACTCTTTCTTTACCTTAACATTAAAACCACTGACAGATGAGGTGAATAGTATTGATTATCTCATTACAGTAGCACCTGTCAATAAGTGCAATATATCAGGCCACAAGTGAACAGCCAGTTCTTAAAGTTGACGAAGGAAGCATAAGGATCTGACCAACTCTTAAGAAAGGTCAAATTGTGAAGGTTAGATGACAGGCCCACAGCATCTCCAAAATAATGGGTCTTGTGGGGTGTTCCCAGTATGCAGAAAACCAAAAGTAGCCAAAGAAAGGACAACAGGTGAACTAGTGACCCGTTCTTGGGCACCCATAACTTGGGCACCCAACATTCACACACTATAAATGATAGGTACGTGAGTACTCACGATCCTGGACAGTTGAACTGGCAGGGTTTAGGGTGATGACTCAGCGACTGAGTGTAGCTTACCTCCATTCCTTGGCTTATGTACCTTGTAACGGGCCTCATTTCCAGTCCCTCTTGCGCGTCACCTGACCCATGTCTGTGACAGTACCCACCCCCTTCAGGACTGTCACCAGACAGACCTGGCTGGGAGGATACCCGGCGATGATAGTCCTGAATGAAAGAAGGATCTAGAATAAACCGCCCAGGCACCTAAGACCATTCCTCAGAGCTGTATTCCTCCCAGTCGACCAGATATTGGGTGCCACGACCCCTAAGATGAGAGTCAAGTATGACCCAGACAGTATACTCAGGACCACCGTCCACTATCCAGGGGGGTGGGGGGAGGCTGGGAAACATCGAAGAGAAAAAGATAGGTTTTAATTGCGAAATGTGAAATACTGGATGAACCCGGAGCACGGCAGGCAGCTGGAGCTGGAAGGTAACAGGGTTAATCCGGTGTTGTATCTCGAAGGGTCCGAGATGAAATGAGGGGTGAGTTTTCGGGACTCCATGCACAGGTAAAGATGTTTACTTGAGAGCCAAACCCTGTCACCTACATGGAAAAATCGCCCTGGAGAGTGCCAGCGGCAATGTTGAATGGTATAGCCCACTGGATGGCAGTGTGGGCTTGGTTCCAGAGCCAATGGCACCAACAGACCAACTGGTGGGTACGTCAACCTCCGGCTCTTGATGTTCAAATATCAGAGGTTGGAAACCGCAGTATACCTCAAATGGACTGAGCCCGGTGGCTGATGACGTGTGGAGGTTGTGGGAAATCTCTGCATATATGAAGTAATGGGCCCAGAAGCACTGCTGATTAGCTACAAAACATCTCAGGAAGAGCTCCAGCTGTTGGTTGGTCCGCTCCACAAAGAGTAAATCAGACAGCAGATGTCCAGGAAGATGTCCTTAGGGATCCACGCAAATGGACTACGTGCTCTAGAACAAATTCAGCAGTTGTTTTAGCAGTGGGGAGTCCGGCCAGAGCCACCAGGTGCGCAGCCTTGGAGAAACAATCTGTGATGATTAAGATGACAGACTTTCTTTCAGACTCCAGCAGGCCTGTGATGAAATCCAGTGCGATGTGTGACCAGGGGATCCGTGGGACTGGGAGAGGCTGCAGTTCCTCTATTGCTGGCTACCAAAACACCCTCTGGATAAATAATAAAGTCCTACAGATCCCTGGATGTCCAGAACGGGTGGAGTCGTGGCCCCACTGAAGAATTTATGGTCAAAGAGTACTTGGGACATAGAGTCATTCAGGCAGGGTCTCTGCTGGAGGAGGCTCCAAGGTGTGCACCTGGTGAACCTGGTCTTACAGCTCCCATTGTAACGGTGACACAATGATCCTCGATTGTAAGACAGGTGCGGGATCTGTCCAGGGTCCTTCCGCTTTGTGTTGACGGGGTCCTTCTGCTTCGTGGAGAGAGCATCAGCCTTGGTATTCTTCGACCCTGGACAGTACGAAAGATGGAAATTAAATTGTTTCTGGTCTGGACCTCGCTGAGAGAGCATTGCTCCTACACCCACATAGGAGACATCCACCTCCACAATGAAAGGTTTACCAACATAGGGATGGATGGGAGCTGAGGTGAAGAGTAGAGACAACTGATGGAAGGCTTCAATGGCTTGGGAGTTGACTTGGAATTGAGTCCGGTAGAGTTAAGTGAGAGTGCTAAGAACTGAAGCCCTGTGTGAACTGTCGATAGAAGTTTGTAAACCCCAGAAAGCACTGGAGCAACTTTAGCATTTTGGGTAGGGGCCAATTATGCACAGCATCCAGCTTCTGAGGATCCATGGCCACACTTTAGGGGTTATCACAAAATCCAGGAATGTGGTGAAGCACAGATGGAACTTACAGTATAGTTGCTGAGCCAGCAACCTCTGAAGGACCACCCTCACATGCTGCACAGGTTCTTCAGGAGACCTGGAATAGATTAGAATATTGTCTAGGTAGACGAATGGCCCAGGCCGAAGGGCATAACCAGGGTCTCATAATGATTGTTGGGTGTCATGAAGGCCGTCTTCCACTTATCGTCCTCACTGATGTGTACCAGGTTGTCAGGTTCCGGAGATCCAGTTTTGTGAAGATTGAAGCACCAGATAGGGCATCCAGGGTGGTGTTAGTAAGTGGAAGTGGGTGCCTATTCTTCACCATAATGCAATTAAGCCCATGATAGTCAACACATGGACGGAGGGCTCCGTCGTTTTTCTTAATAACAAAGAATATGGCGGCAACAGGAGATGTCAAAGGGCGAATGGCCCCCTGGTGAAGCCTTTCACTAATATACTCCTCCATGGCTCATTGTTTGTCCTTCGAGAGGGAGTATAAGCATCTGCAAGGAGGTACCGTGTCTGGCAACAGGAAGCTGGATGGCACGTTGTTTACTAAAGACCTGAGCCAGGTCACGGTACGGGATGGGAATGGCATTTAGGTTGACTTCGGGGGCCTTTGACACCCCTGAACAAGTCCCAGCCTTTGCGCAGAGACAGAGCTCCTGACAGGTCTAACCCCACTAGAGGATGTGATGTCGTGTCCATGCAATCAGAGGGTTGTGACTGAGGAGCCAGGGGAATCCTAAAAGAAGGGGAGGAGAAGTGACTGAAGTGACAAGTAATTGGATCTGTTCTGTTTGATTCTCGATAGTGAGGGAAAGAGGTGAGGTTTGATGAGTAATGGGGCTATTGGAAAGGGGTTGACCATCAATGGCGGTGATAGTAATAGGCTGGGATAACGCCTCTAATCTCACATCAAGCTGGGCAGCGAAAGCATGATCAATGAAATCACCAGCTGCGCCCAAATCAACGAATGTAGCCATCATGATCTGTTTGTAGCCCTTCTGAATGTGAGTATGGATAATTTAACGGGAAAAAGAGGTTGAGGTGGAAGAAATCACCAACGGACCAGGCAGAGACCCCAAACCACCTATCTGGTCTGTCCGTTTCCCGGATAGAGAGGATAGATGGCTCGATGGTGCTTGGGGGAGAGGCAATAGGCACACAGACCTTCGTAGTAGTGCCGGTCTGTCCTCTGACATCAGAGAGGCACACCCTAACTACATGGGTTCCACACCGGCTGATGGCCTCGGGCGAGAGCTCATCCGCTGATCTATGCAGAGGCAGAGCTGGATTAAATCTTCCATGGTGACGGGGAGCTTGCCGCATGGCAAGTTCATCCTTCATATGGGGAGCCAGCCCCTCGTAAAATGCGGTCCGGAGCACTGGATCTGCCCAGGTCGTCTGGAACGCCAAGATTCCCATCAGAATCCCTGTTCTCATTCACACACTATAACTGATAGGTACATGATAACTCACGATCCTGAAGAGTTGAGCTGTGATGACTCAATGACTGATCGTAGATTACCTCCATTCCTTGACTTATGTACCTTGTGACGTGCCTCATTTCTGGTCACTCTTGTGTATCACCTGACCCATGTGTGTGACAACAGAAGGGTTGAACTGTAGCAAAGTTTAAGACAAAAAGTTAATGCTGGCGATGATAGAAATATGTAGGAACACACAGTGCATTGCAGCTTGCTTGTGTTTGGGGCTGCAGATCAGTCAGAGCACCTATGCTGACACCTGACTATTACCAAAAGCACCTACAAAAAGCACATGAGCATCAGAACTGGACCATGGAGCAATGGAAGATGTTTGTTTAATCTGATTAAATACATTTAACATTATACTGATGTACAATAACTTCGGTGGTCTGGGCAATGTTCTGCTGCGAAACCTCATGGACTGGAATTCATGTGGATGTTATTTTGACGTGTAGCTCCCCCTTGTAGTACTAGCAAGGCGCTACCATCAGTTCAGCTATAAGACAGTGTACTATCTTCTTTTGTAATTATTTTCTTCTGTTAAATGTGTTCGATTCCCAAACATAAACGTATATATACACAGTAGCTCATCTTATGTTTCCCATACACCCATTGTTAAAGACCTAGGTGCTTTCAAATGCACTAATGCAATTTTAAAGATAAATTGGGTGTTTACTTTTATACAAATGTAGCAATCCAAACAGATTTGTAAAAACATTTCACCTTGAAATGAAAAATATTGCCTTTTAACTTGTCTTACTCACTAAATTGCTTAAATTGAACTATTTAAAAATGAAACCACAGATCAGAAAAAGTTTAACCTAAGATATTTAATGTTTTGTCTGGTCTTCATCATTTCATTTGTTAATATACATCCATTACAGTTGTTTAGGCTCGCACCACATTCTAAGAAAAAACTTGGGATGGTAAAGCATTTCCCTCTTTGTAATATTGCCATTTCTTCTTAATACCCTTAAAAGACATTTTGGCACTGAGGATAAAAAAGCATTTCAGGTGTTCAGGTGTGCAAACACATCTTAACTTGTGTAACAGTACGAGGTCGTCAATGCATTTTTCTTTAAAAAATTCTCCACACATTTTCTACTGAGGACAGGTCAGGACTGTGGGTGGGACAGTCCAGCACCTGCACCATCTCCTTCTGCACCCATGTCTTTGTAATGTGTGCAGAATTTGGTGTTGCATTCTCTTGTTGAAAAATTCATGGAAATCCCTGGAATAGATATTGTCTTGAAGACAGCATATTGCTCTAAAATCACATTGTCGCATTGTTTTCTGCATTAATGCTGCCATCACAGAAGTATAAATTACATTGGCGAGGGCACTGACACAACCCCATACCATGACAGACGCTTTGATCAAACTTTTGGATGTGCTGCTGATTTGGATGGTCCTTTTCATCTCTGGTCCAGAGCACAGAGTGTCGATTTCTTCCAAAAAACAATCTGGAATATTGATTTACACTGTGTGTACTGTGTTACCCAGATGCCTCTGAGCCCAGAGTCAGCATGTACATAGTTAACATCGGGCTTCTTTTTGCACAGTAAAGTGTTAAATGGCATTTGTCAATGTATTGTAGTGACTGACAAAAGTTTGGTTCCTGATGCAGTGCCAGCCGAGGGATCAGAGATCATAAATGCTCAGCCTAGGCTTGTGCTCTTGCACGTTACATATTCGTTGATTATGATATACTGTCGAGGGAGAAATATGAAACTCTCCACCAAACTTACAAAATAAATTCTAAACATTTCAATAATTTATTTGATTTGCTCTGCTGCCCATCTTTGCTCCACTCATCAAGCCTTTTGAGGTTACTGCTTTTGTACCAAATTATGATTGCAATCACCTGTCTATCATTTTTTTTGGAATGTGTTGCAGGACTGAAATGCAGGAATGGTTGCATATTAAATCAAAGAAAGCTGACCAGAAAAAAAAAATATCTTGACTTCAAACTGTCTACAATTAAATAAAAGTCAACATAAACTTAAGAATGACTTTGGGGTACTTGACCGTCGAATACTCACAAAAACACTACCAATAAAAAAGGCCGGGCCCTTAAAACCTCAGAAAAGAAAACAATAAATAAATAAAAATGTCTCAATCACGTGGGTTTGCAGGCCTTGTTTGTAGCTCATGTGTGCTGTAGTCAGAACTGTGCATGCTCCAGCACACCACTGAGCAGAGAGAAAATAAAGAGAGCGACTCATGGGGGTTCATGATGCAGCTCTCTCCTGACACCTGTGTCCATCTGAAGAACAGTCTGTCGAAGCTCAGGGAGGTGTCTCTCACCAATCCCCCCTATAACACTCGGTAGACAATTTCGAGTTTACGGTGTTAAGGAACAAGCCAAATTCACCAAATATTCCGTGAACAGTTGGTTTTCTCACTCCCGTTTTCTACTTGGCTAAACAATCTGGCGGAGTGCAGACTTGTTCATACAGTCTGTCAGATGTAACAATTTATAAAATTAATGTATTATGCACTAACATTATTACATCCCTCAGAACTCAATAAAAACACCTGGGTGACATATTCTTACTTTTAACTACTTGTCATGCTGAGTCTGTGGAAAGATGCACAAGCAAGAGACCAGATACGGAACAGAAAGGTGTATTTAATATGGTTTTTCTTTCTCCATCTTTGTACATCGGGCTGGCGCGCACATTCACACACATTTTAACTCAAATTAAGCTCCGAGTCCTGATCCCGGAGGACCTCCACTCTGGGGATCTCTCTACAGAAGTCAGCCCCCTTCTTCGTAAGGAGCCCTCCGCCTTCAGAGGTTTACTAACACCTGCTCCACACTTGGTGGAGTGTACTCACTGCACCGCAGCTTCCTCTGCAGCCCTGCCTGTAACACAAGGGAGAAGAGAGGCAAGAACACAAGCTTTCGTTAGTGGACAAGGCCCAACTTGAACCCTCACTGCCACTGAGGAACAAATCCGGAGATGTAGCACGTCCACCTGTGACTTCGCGAAGGGTCCTCTCCTTGGCACATGCAAGCTGAACGTTCAAACACCTTCCTGTCCATGCAAATATAACCCCCCAGAACCCGAGTAATGCTCGGGTGACCACGCAAAGATTACCTGGATCGGCTGGGATATGTATACGTACACACTCACGCCGACACCCAATCATACGACACCAACTTTTAACTCATTATTAACGCTAGACATTAAACAGGTGGACTTGTCGTTAGTTGCCTAGCAACCCCCGCTGATGAGCTATGAAGCTCCTCCTATACTCTAGGTTGCCAAGGCTACTGACGACAACACAATCAACATCTCACACACGCGTGCCCAGGGTGGGTGCCACCTAACATTCAGGTGACAGGTTCCTTCAGAGGCGTGACTGAGATGTACCCGATGTGATACTACTAGGTACCCGACGTGACACTACTAAGTGTTCTCTTCGCTTTCTTCTTTCTCATACCCCTTCCTGATAACTCTTTGACTTCCAGCTCACTTCTAATTGGTACATTAAATACAGAAAATGTACAATATAAGTCCCTTTTTTCTTTCTTCAAAGTATGATGAATTAATTTAATATTTGACAACCAAATGGGTTCTACACCGTATAAATAACAGTCCATGAACTTAACCACTGTATAATTTCGCCTTTTAATTCTGTTTATATTATTTATGATCTTGCTCTATTTTTGAACGTATCAACTCAAAGTTTGACCTCATTTCCCACAGAGCTGTAGACACTCACCTGAACATTGTTGTAGACACTCACCTGAACAAGTATTTCCCTAATGGCCTCTTTCAGCCAGATACAGCGTACTGCCACACAGCAAAAACTCTTCAGGAATACTTTAAGAAACTTAACAAAGAGTTAGAGGTGTTGACTTGGCTTCTGAATTCCACAGATCTCAAACTGATCGAGCATCGGTGGGATGTGCTGGACAAACTAGTCCAATCCATGAAGGTCCCACCTCTGCAACTGCAGCTGCAGCCTCTAACAGCAGCAATTTTTTTCTTTCTGATGAGCCATAATATTTTCATTCATGACAATTCATATTAATGGGAGCATTGATAGATTAGGACAGGCCTTTCCATTATCAACCCATATTGAATAGCTATACATTATTCATCATTCATCGATCATTTATTTATAATATACTTGCTCACATAAATGCAGATTAGGAACAATGGTGGACCAGCGATTTGGAAGGGGTGCTATTTCAAAATGCAGTGGCATTTTTAGCTTTCCGCATGCAAGCATTTGGCAGATAACATGATTAGTAATGCTACAGCACTTAACGCTGACTGATGCTATTAAAACAGCCCATGGATTTCTCATCTCCGCCATTACGGTCGTGTCCAGGTCAAGATGTTAATGAACTAATGTGAGTATCATTAGCACATTAGCATGGCTTTTACTCTGGCGGCTTAGGCAGAGCCTCAGCTGTCGAAGACAGTATTACCTCATTTAACCTATTGTGGACCTTAAGATGTGGTGCTTGATATGGCAAACAAACATCAGTGTACAGTGAAAGAAATGCAATATGTGGGTTCTTAGCATGTATGTTCATGGAAGGTCATGGTGCCTTTAATAACCATTCTGAATAAAGCCCTTTGATATTCTCAGGAAAGATGCTCTGGAAATGCAGCTTCTTATTAAAGTAAGATCTTATTTTTCTTCTTCTCTCTCTCTCTCTCTCTCTCTCTCTCTCTCTCTCTCTTTCCCCCTGCCAGAAATCGCCATTAGAATTCCCTGTGTCACTTGAAACTTATTTCTATTTGTGCAAGGCAGCGAATCAGTCAATTTCATCTCCATTTCCTCTTTTCTCCCCATGCATCTCAATGAGCATGACACAATATTAAAATATGGCAGATAGGTTATGAGAAAAAATAGGCCTGATGCCCATCTCTCCCATGGCTGGCTGGTATGATTACACACTGCTGTAGCTTATACCGCTTGTGCTGAGACATGCCATTGCTACAGTCTCACAAATATAGCCAGGTATAACTGTACACAAAACTCATAAAGCTGAAATATTCAGACAAATCTATGTGGCACACTGGAAATTCTTCAGATTTAAAGGGATAGTGTGGCAAAAAAAAAAAAAAAAAAAAAAAAGTTCAACAATGTCCCCTGCATCCTTAATGTAAACGTTAAGTAGAAACATGCATTTTTTTCAGTTTTGTGTTTCTTCAAGGCCAATGCAATCGTGACACAAACGTTATGTCCAATAATTAGCATCATACAAATTATATTGATGGCTTAGTCGTTAGTATGTTGCCCCTGTGATCAGAAGATAATGAGTTTGAATCCCAGGACTGCTAGTGGCACCTCTGAGGTACCCTTGATCAAGGCACCATCCGCACACACTGCTTCCTGGGTTCTGCATTTCTGGCTATGGTTAAAATACAGAGAACAATTTAGTACCGTTCACACTGTGTGCTGCAGTGCGTTTACATATGACAAATGGACACTTTATAATCACATATACATGTACTAGCATAGATGTACTTATGTGGTTTTCTACAACCTAACAACAATACATACAATAATATACATATATAAAATAATAACAACTAACAATATTTTTTTGTGCTTTTGTCCATTTTTATAGAACTATTTTTATAGAACTAGCAAGCATGTGATGATGTAGGAATGCATTTAGCACAAGGCTTATTGGTGTAGATTGGCAATATTTGTTGGCTACTTAAGTTTCACAGTGCTGTGTAGTACTGGAGCCCCTTAGGGAACAGTTCTCTCACCGTTCCTCTTCACGCTGTACACATCCAACTTCAACTACAACGCAAAGGACTGCATTCTGCAGAAGTTCTCAGATGACTCAGCGATAGTCAGATGCATCAGGCATGGGGATTCGGAACACGGGATGTCTGTGAACAGTTTTGTGGACTGGTGTGAGCTGAATCAGCTGCAGCTTAAAATGAACAAGACTAAAGAACTGGCGATGGACTTGAGAAGAGCACAGTTTCACTCCCGTGTCCATTAGGGGGTGGATGAGGAGATCATTCAGGACGACAAATGCCTTGGTGTACACTTGAAACAAAAGCTGGACTGGTCAAGGAACTCTCTGGCCACCCACAAGAGAGATCAAAATAGGCTGAACTTCCTACAAAGATTCCGATCTTTGAGAGTCTGCAACACCATGTTGCAGATGGTCTATAAGTCTCTAGTGGCAAAGCCATTTTCTATTTTGTGGTGTGCACTAGTGGCAGTGTGAAAGTGGCAGACACCAAGAGAATCAACCAGCTGGGGTCAGTTGTGGATGAGAAACTGGACAACATGGAAACCGTAGCTGAAAGAAGAGCATTGTCTGGACTTCAGTCCTATAAGGACAATGTTGATCATCCATTCCACAGTGTTGCGGTCAAATAATAAAGTTCTTTTAGCCACAGACTCACCGGCATAAAGTGCCGCACTGAACGCCACAGGAAATCCTTCCACCCCACGGCCATCAGACTCTACTACTCCTCCCTCAATCACACACCCACACAATAATCTGTGCACTGCTATTTAGTTGTGCAATGTCTTGTTGGATAAATATCATTGTCATTAGGTGTTTTGTCATCTCAAAAGTAGTTGCTGGGTTTAAATAGAAACATTTTTCTACTGAGTAAAATTTAAGGGCTCCTCTCTGCCAAAAAGGAAGCAAGGAGGTAAACTCTGAAAATAAAGTAAAACTCAAAAAATGTGAATAAACGCAATTTAATAATTTTGCCAAGTATGTATGATTGCCCTTCATTGCCTGCAGGCGGATTTCTCTGGTGCGCCACTGCAGAAGAGACCAAACATGTTTAGATGTCTGATCTGGAGTAAAACTCAACTGAATTTTTCATGGTGAACCTTTTGCAAATATGATCCCACCAGTGGGATTTGCTGCGACTGGTCTCTAGAGAGTACGG
The DNA here is from genome assembly GCA_037577275.1 of Bryconaethiops microstoma. Taxonomy (NCBI): domain Eukaryota; kingdom Metazoa; phylum Chordata; class Actinopteri; order Characiformes; family Alestidae; genus Bryconaethiops; species Bryconaethiops microstoma. The sequence goes on from JBBJLS010000018.1 coordinate 17,378,596, forward strand.
TCCCACTGGTGGGACTCAAACAGAGAGAGAACATTTAGTTTTGAACACTCTTTAGTTCTACAAAATCTGTCTGCTGATTTGTCTTCACACAACATGGAGCCTTAAACTGTAGCCAAAACATGGTGACACTCGCAGTACATGCATTTTAAACCTACCTTTTTCCAAACTGTCCATGCCTGCTCTGAGTGTGTTATAAAAGCATGTACAAAATACTCTAAAGGCTAAGTCTAAGTTGGCGACTCTCATGCTCTTGTTGCTTTCGGCTAACTTAGTTAAACTCTATCCTGTCTATCCGGCTACTCGGTGTGTATCTAAAACATACCACAGAGCATAAAACATAAACCACACATATTAGGCAAGCTCCTTTAAAACCAGACGTTTCTGACACGGCTGGCAAAGCAGAAGGTTTTCCCTGATGTCTTTCCATGAGTGTTACAAGAGAAATGCCTCATGCTTCGAAAATACACTTGGATTGCGAGTGCATAGTCCAGATGTGCTGCTCGCCATGCGGAGCCAAAAAGACAAATGAAAAGATTTAATTTACATAAACACAGATTAACACAGGCCGCAAGTATCACCATGTTTCGGCTACGTGCTTTATGTTTTTGGGAAGACGAGTCAGCTGATCGATTTAGTAGAATTAAAGCTGCTGTGACTGCATTCAGCACTCAGAAGTCACTGGTGTGACCGGCCACAGCAAATCGCACTGGTGAGACCGTACTTGCAAAAGTTGGTCAGTTTCAGTGCATTAATAAATCAAAGATAGTTCCTGAGTGGTGCAACTGTCCATGCTCAGGCACCGTCATTGGAATGCCATGACTTCCATGGCCATGAGTCCAGTAGAGCACAACTGGCTTTGCTCTCCCTTATTGAGTAGTAAAGTAAAGTAAAGTAAAGTAAAGTAAAGTGAAGTATCCCCTAATAGTCATTCGTGGACACACCACAGCACAGCACAGCACAGCACACAGTGTGACCAGTGCGATATTCTTTCTCTGCATTTAACCCGTTCACCAAGTAAAGCAGGGGGCTGCCACAAAAGAGGGCACCCAGTGAGAAGCAGAGTGTGGGCACAGTACCTTGCTCAAGGGTACCTCAGTGATGACACTAGCAGTCCTGGGATTCAATCCCTCAACCTTTTGGTTGCAGAGGCAACTCCCCATCCCCCAAGTGCCATCCCAGTGTTCTAGAAAGGAACAGTGTGTGGGTTCTATGCAAGGGTCAAGTGCGCAGCCTCTTAAGCCTGAAGAGCCTTCAGAAACAGACAGATCATGCATGAAAAGAAAAAAAAATCACATTTCATATACACACATATGCACAGGCTCACACACACACACACACACACAAGTGAATTAACAAATGCACCTAATATCCTCTCCTGAAAGGTCAAGTGTTGAAGGGAAATAGCTTTTCTTGAATGATCAGCAGACGTAATGAGACGAAATCACACATTCAGAGACGCGTTCGGCTGTTGATGCTCCACCGACTGCTTGCGTGTTCAGCAGGAAATGAACAGTGATTGCTCTCATGCACCTCACTCGACGATGCAAAAGGCCACGACTGCGGCGCAGGCCATGTTAAGCCGAGCCGAGAATAGCTATCCTTCACCGCAGCAACTCCCTGTTCTCCCCAAACAGCATCATTGTGAGTCATCAGCAGTGTGGATGAGGCAAGCAAGATCAAGCGATAAGTAATAACACAACAAGAGGCAGCGAGAGGGAGACAGAGGAGGGAAACAGTCGCTTATATAAGAGTGACATGGAGGATTTGTTCCAGAAGAATTCACCCAATCCAATCAACTGGGCTTTTCCGGATGAGTTCTCAAGCAAGGCCCTGTGTCTCGGAGGAGCAAACGCTCTAGTTAACCTGTCCGCCAGCATCCACGCGAGGGAAATGTAGTGCGTAGCGTTAGGTGTCATGACAATGGGTGTCCCTCTCTGCAAGCTGAAAACAAATCTAGCTCTACTGTCAGTTTTAACTAACCACCCAAAAAACACAGTAAAGGCACAATTCATCCTCTTATATATGTGCTCATACATAAATGTATATAATGGATTGAAACATATCATTGAAACAAAATTACATGTTCAAGAAAATACTCATGCAACACTTATTATTAAGTACTAACAAACATTTTTGCCATTTAATATTGTAATATACTTCTAGTGCAAATACACATTTTAGCATTTATGCACACATTATATGCACAGCTTATGCATATTAACAAAGAAAGTAAGCACACAAAATAAATTATTGTTTTGTGATCAATTTTGGCGAGTTCCTCTTGGTAAAATGTCTTCAGTTGCGCAAGATTACAAACATTTAGTCTGATGGAATCACAAGTTCATGATCCTTCATACATTTTCAATAGGACTGAAAAGGCCATATAAGCGCCTTCGCCTATTTTTTACAAACCAGTTTTAATTTATACTGACTGTGAGTTTGGGTCAATTATTTAATTAATTTACTGTATATATATATACACTGCTCACAAAAATTAAAGGAACACTTTAAAGAAACACATTAGATACATCAGATCTCAATA
>JBBJLS010000018.1:17407775-17420559 GCA_037577275.1 Bryconaethiops microstoma
TCTTATTTAATGAGGAAAAGTATAAAAACACTGCTGTAATCGACACTCTCCTCTCACAATGAGACCAGATGGATGGTGAAACACTACTAGAAGTTCCTCAAAGGTAATTATTGCCATTTTGTTTGAGTGAACTATTTTGAATTATTCAAGTTCTGTAAACACTGCATCATTTCTCTTATTTTGATGTTTTGTCATTTCCTTTCAAATTATGCTTTAAAGAACAATATTTCATTTGGAAATGAGGAGAAATATTGCCAGCAGTTCTTAAAAACTAAGGCAAAGATGTTCAGTTTCCACAGCTCTCTCTGTATATATAGTACATCATTGATTTTTGCTGTTTGGTTTGTCTGCTCATGAATCCACTTTGATGATTTGACATGATGATTAAGGACGACCATTCATTTATTTTCTTTCTGAAGATCATTAAATGAATGACCTCTACATCAAATACAAACAAGGACATCTTAAACAAAGCTTCTTTAAAAGTGCTCCTTTTCTCATCCTGTGATCCATCAAGTCCTTGAGCAGGAAACTGCAATGAAACCCAGTGCTTAAAACAACACACACGCACAGACACACACACACACACACACACACACACACACACACACACACACACACACACATGCCTGAGGAACAGACACATGCAGTTGCGTCACAGTGCTATAAGCCAGAAGCAAGGGAGGACATATAACATGACACTCTCAAAAATAAAGGTGCCAAAGAGGGTTCTTTGGAGCGATGTTATAAAGAACGTTGCATGAGATATGTGAGTGTGGAGAACCATCTTACAGACTGAATCACCTTTGCATGACATCGAGGTTTAAGATCAACTGAAGGAATAGTTTGGCAAGCAAACACATTTACACAATTTTCCTCTTACCCCTGATCATCCAAGACATGTTTGAAGTCCACATATTGCTTCTTCAGTTAGGTGCTGGAGATTCAGGACTGGTGCAGCAAACAAATACTAGAAGCCAATAATGACTATTTTTTTTCATGAAAATATATCGTCAGAACTTTTTTCAAACTGCTTAAACCACTTCTAAGCCTTCATTAAAGTGGTACAGACTTGTTGCAGTGGTTTGATGTGCACGTATGGCTTACAGTGACTATGAGCTATGAAAACAAAAATTAAGGAAATGTGATCTTTTGTGTTTATGATGGATTCCTCTGTATTTATGATGGTCATTGTCACAAGAAATGATTCTAGATCAGCACTCCCTACTCCTGAGGTGATGTCTAAAAAGGTTTTTAGTGCTAAACCAAAGAAATAAAAACATGTCAAACATGTCTTGGCTTATTAACTATGTCTGGAATAAGTGGAAAATGTACGATAGATTTTTTTTTGCTCGAAAAGGAAAGCCATCCGAAACCGAAGTATATCCAAACTGAGAAAGTATTACTGGTAGCCCAGATACTGTTAACCCAAAGCCCTATAACCAGACGCCATGCACAGGTAATGAGAGTCGGGGGAAAGAGAGAGTATGCAGCCCTCCGTTCCGTATGATCGTTTCTATTTCTCCTCTTGAAAGGTTTTATGATGAGCTCTTTACTCTGATAAGAGCACAAAGGTGTGCCCTTCCTTCGCTGTTTCATAAACCTACTGAATATTTTTTGACAGCAGACCTCCCCCTATGTGTCGTTTATGGAAGCTCCCAGGGGAGTTCGTATACCTTCAATTGACCATCCTGACATGTGGGCTTTTTCTTTTAAATCTTCTTCTTTTTTTTTTCCTCAAAAACATAAAAACCTCAATCCAACTCTCTTGGACAACACAGCAGTGGATGGAGAAACAGAAGGATAGAGAGTTTTGAACAGAAAGGGGAGAAGAAAAGTTACAGTGGGACACAGAGGGAGCTGAGTGCTTAGCGTGAGAGAGTGAGGGAATAAAATAAAAAAAAAAACAAAACAACGAGAATAAAACGGATGAAATAAAGAGAGGAAGTGCATCAGTCTGTGTACCTTGAGGCCAGAGTCATAGGGGAAAGGCCTACAATGGCATGCGTTAGTGTGAGCTAGGCTGGATGGTTGCATACTCGACAAGGTCCCCGCCAGTGTGCACTGAGCTCCGTGGGCTGGGAGAGGAAGCCAAAGCTGCAGTATCCAGTTCCGCATACTGGACATCACAGTCCTTGTGGCCAGAGTTCTGGAGATAAGAGAGGTGGAGAGGTGTGTGAGGAGTGGCGCTTGAAAAGAGAGAGAAAGAGAGATACACACTAGGCGGCCAGTTTTTTAGGTACACCATGCAGCCGTTCCCAAACCTGGTCAAGGAGGCCCTCTTTGGTTTGCACCTTTTAGTGTTTTCCTTCCTCCCAACACACCTAACCAAGTCACAAGATCTAAATGGCTTAAAGAGGGTAAGCAGGAACAACTCTAAAAACTGCAAGGGATCCTCCTGGGCCAGGTTTAGAAACAATGACCTAGACTAATTTTGTCTGGTACACTTACTTTATAGCTGGACTTTGTAGGGTTACAGTTCAACGCTATAAGTACAAATTTTCAGAAATGGTAACATAACAAGATTTGATTCCAAGTCTCTTTGGACGACTTCTTTTGGTCCATTTGTCACAAGCACAGCTAAGGGCAGAGTTATGAGGTTTGTGACAGAGACAAATTGCTGACTGTAGCCCACCACACTACTACCATGTCAGTCTCACTGCTGTGCTGGGAATGATCCGTCACACACGGTCAGCAGTGGTTCATTTCCATTGATGCATGGGGTAGGGGGTGTCTGCAGTAACCGATGGGCTACAGTCAGTAACTGTAAACCTACAAAATGCACCTATATAGTGTTTCTGATAAAATGGCCAAGGTAGGTGTACCTAGTCTGGCACAGACAGAAAAAATAAGAGAGAGAGGGAGACAGAGCGTCAAATGAAAAGGCCGCGCCAGACAATCACCACTGAGTCAGGGTACAGAACAGAACTTCTGAGGAACTTCACTTAGGTTTCCAGTCATGACCATCTCCATCTGCTTCATAAACACGTCCCACAGCAGACAGGGAAACCAACAGTGCAGTCTTAAACACATCGTAGGACGTTATTGCTCAAGAACTGCATTTTCCTGCTGGTATCAGTGCCAGCGTTTGCTCTTAACTCATTCAGTTACAGCAGCATATGAGGCATGACAGGAAACTCTAAGTAAAGTTGTATGCAGGAGTAAAAGATGGATGAACAGGCGCTCTAATGAGGCATGCTGATGAACATTAGTTAAGTTTTAATGTTTTCAAATGAGCACAGAAGACCTGGTAGGCACAATGATGCAGAAATGAATGAACCAAGGTATCTTCCGTTCAAGACAATGATCTTTGGTCATGTGATGCACATGTACGCCTAGAGCAAGGAGAGAGGAGACCAATGCCGGGGGTATGAAACATGTACTGCATACAGAAACAGGTAAAAATGTTGCTTTTTTCAGTTTACCCCAAGTGTGGTTTCGAATTTGGATGATAATTCTAGTCAGATGACCTAAAAGCTGTATCAACATCTCATGCAAAGGTTTGGACACCCCAAAACATTCCCCTCAGAGGATATGTACTTTGTTCTAGTTAGAAAAATCAACAAATGGAACTGGATACCTTAATACTTGCATACAACTTTAAATCACAAATTGTTTAAAAATGAATTGTTCAGTGAAGTAATGCACGTATAAGACAAAAACAGATGAAAATGTCCGCTACCAGAGAGTCACCCCCAACTCTATGACAGCAATACTGACCAAAGTGGTGAATTTGAACAATAAACAACATGATGGTCAGATTAAAAAAAAAGGTTAAATGTATCCAAACCATTAGCATGAGAATAACATTTTTTTTTAAACCAATTATAATTAAAATAAAAAAAACCTTAGTAAATAGTATCAACTATAATATAAACAACAATATTCAATATTAAAAATATATCAGATGATATAAATACCTATCGGAATTTTTATCCTTCTAAAATGTTTTACTGGTAACAAATTCTCATGTTAGTCGAGCCCTAGCACAAACCCTACAGACCAAAAACAGATGCCTCAGAATATACTACAATATTTTAATGATCGCTAAATTCTCTGGCCAGACCAGATTCAATTGCCTACTTAGTTTATACACCAAACGTGGGGTAGAGGGAAAACGGAGGGTTATTTCAAAGACCAAACAACATAAAAAACAACAAAATATCAAATAAATGTTCACATAATCAAAAGTTAAAAATCAATGTGACATACAGATAACTCTGGGCAAAGCTGGCATTAGGATAAAGAAAGGTAAAACACAACACTGTTTGAACATTTTTTTATGTCATTGAATTGTAAAAAAAAAAAAAAAAATTTGTTTTCAAATGATTCAAGAAATTGTTTCATCTGCAGATTGAATTAACATGACAAGTTTTCAGCTGTTGCCAAATCACTTCTGGAGAAAGTGGGCTTCCACAACCTCTCTGTAGCACTAAATGCTCAAACAGTGAACAAAAAGGCCACATATTTTAGATCATTGGAAGCCATGAGGATGTATATAGGTTATATCTAGTAACAGGTTGAAGACCATTTTTCACAGGTTAATCGGTACATTTCTACAGCAACTCAAATGACCTCAAGTGAGCTGACACAAGCCAAAGGAATACATTACAGTTCAAATGTGTGGGCTTATGAAAATCTGATGGGGAGCAGTGATACTTTAACATATTTGTCCATTATCCAGGTATCGTGAGTGAAAGCAAGCAATGTGAGAGATTCTATAGCAGTGGCGAACCAAAGGATTATCACACAGGAACTCACCAAAAGAATACGGCAAAACACACTAACACCCCTCCCCCGACTACCATTGCTCTCTGGTAAGCGTTCAAGCCTAGTAGCTGTTTTCAATGGAACTGGGTAATCCATTACGCTACATTCTGATGTCAAATTATGACAAGACTTAGAAAGCAAATTTAGCTACATACTGTTGATTTCTAACAGGCTTACTTGGTCTGCACATGTTTAAACCAGACCCTATAATATTGTATAACCTTTGGTATAAGAAATGTGTAAAATTTGGTAATCTGAGAATGTGTAAAATTATGATTTCCCCATCCACAGTGTTGAGGCATATTGTTCTACATTCGGACAATAGATATTTAGGAACTAACTGAACAAAGCTAATCCCTCGTATGTAGTGTCAAATCAAGTAGTCTGTTCACCAGATATGTTTTCTAATAAACAGCAATAAGGACATGATGAGCCATAGTCCAATATCTAATCTAATAGTTGCCTGACCACTGACATTGAGTAAAAATATACAAATTTTTGTGAGAACTAATCTAGCTATTTGGAATGATAACTGAAACTGAAACCGAACTGGTAAATGTAGCTACTCATAGCCAGAATCAACCAGAAACTGACCTCCAAGACAATAACCTGGACTACACTTGAGTTCAGCAAAATACCAAGCATAAATTTAGAGACTGCAGTGTGTGTGTGTGTGGTTTATGACAATATGGCTTTGTGACGATGTTCAATGGGGCACTGGTGGCCTGGTGGTTAGGGAGTTGCCCCACTGCTCCCTGGGCGCTGCCCTGGACGAACTGGGTTAAATGCAAAGGACAAATTTCACCATGTCACACTGTGTGCTGCACTGTGGTGTGTTCAGGCATGACAAATGATCACTTTCACATGTTCCAGACACAACTATTCAACTGGATGGGCTCTTCACATTCATCTTGACAGAACTGTTGCTCTGCCCGTTGCGATTCGTGGAAGGGACTACTGTGATTACATCGACACAGAATTATTTTGTGATTGTGAGATGTAGACCATTTTATATACCTTGAGAATTCACCACCGTGCACACAGTTGCGGTGTACGTTCCGCCCTGTCCTAATGCAAACAATGCACCGAGTGAACTTTACAGAGCTATCAGTGAGCGTTAAAACACACAACCAGACGTGTTGTTTATTATCGCCAGAGATTTCTACCATGCAAATCTCAAGGCAGCATTTCCTAAATCACATCAACATGCTCACTGTGCTGGACTTTTTTCACAAACAGTTTGGCATGTACCTGGCATGTACCGCCCCTCCACCGCCCTTCACATCTCCGTTCTGCTATTCACTGCATACAGACCGCTCATCAGAAGTGGCAAGCTCTCTCTGAAGCCGACAAAAATCTGATCCCCAGGAGCCACTTCTGTGTTTCACAAGTGTCTTAACCACACTGATAGGGCTGATGGGAGAAGAACTCACAAAAGGATGCCAGACTAGAAAACATACCTGGCTGAGTGCTCAGAAGATTTGAAGACCAGCTATCAGATGCTATCACAGCTATCAGATGTTATCTCCAATACCTCCACGAGCATCACTGCATGCTAAAAACCACCACCATCATCCCTGTGCCCAAGAAGTCTCCAGTGTCCTGTCTCAACAGCTACTGTCCTGTCACCCTCATGCCCATCATTATGAAGTGCTTCGAGAAACTCATCATGCGGTACATAAAGACCCAGCTGCCCTGTTCGCTTAACCCCCTGAAGTTTGTGTACCATCCCAAACATTCAACAGAAGATGCAATCATCACTACACCTCTCCCAGCCCTCAACCATCTAGACCAAAACAACACTCATTTAAGAATGTTTTTTAAAGACTTTGATTCGGCAGTGGCTAGTCTGGAATCACTCCTCAATATCTGACAGAAAAACTGAAACTCCTGAACACTGGATCCCTCTGCAACTGGATCCTGGATGTCTTGAATGGGAGACCTCAGTGAATCCTGGTTGGAAGCAACATCTCCAGCACCACCCCACTGAGGCCCTGGAACCCCCAAGGACTGTACGCTGGGTCCACTGCTGTTCACACTCATGACCCACAAATGTGAAATAAATCATGAATTGAATCATTAAGTTTGCTGATTAAACCCACACAATTGTGTGGAGACTGAGGAGAACACACCCTCCATCCTCACCACATTTTACAGAACTATAGAGAGCGCACTAGGCACTGGTATGGGAAATGTAGTGCCTCAAATGACCAGACCTTACAGCGAGTAGTGAGGAGAGCTAACTATCCTCTATCACAAACTTGTACATCACTCACTGCATTCGCAAAGCCACCAGCATTGTGCATGACCATCCTCACCAACACTTCACACTCTCTGCTCCCTCCTGCTTTCCAGCCAAAGATTCTGTAGAATACGGGCCTTCACTGCCAGGATGAGAAACAGATTCTTTCCCCAGGGTATAAGACTCCTGAACCAGAACTAAATCAGAACTCTACTTTGCCCAAACAAACACTCCATTGAACTGAAATGTTTCTCACTCGTACACACACATACACACACACACACAAACACACACACACACACACACACACACACACACACACACACACAAACTGTTAATCCCGTACACAAGAACCAAACACGAACCACCAACTGCCCAACCCCTCACTCCCACCCTGTGCAAACAAACTATTACTTTTCCAGGGAATTCAAGGGCATCAGTATCACCATTGTTGCTGGTAATTTTTACACAATAAGAGTTTGATGAGGGGGCAATACCCCCTCTAACTTTCTTATGTGAGTATGTTTATGTTTTGGAGAAGGACATGTCTTGTGCAGGTTTGTTACTACAGTGAACACCCGCCAGTCATCTTTTATTAGTGCTATGTTGATTTATAACTCTATGATGCTCTTTACATGTGAGGGATCACAAGGCACAGACAAATATAGTGTGGATATTTAAACAGATTCAGGTATGCCTTCCTGTTCCAATGGTAATGTAACAAATTTCGAGACTGATATTTCTGAAGATTAATCCTGAAGACTGTTTATCATTAGAGTGAACTTTTTATCAAAAGTGTTTTTTGAACCTTGAAGAATGTATGAAGAATTTGTGTGATGTAGCACCATTTTGAGTCATTTAAAAATATCACATCAACAGCTAGACAGATGAAAGCATAGCGTTTACACAGTGGGGTTAATTAATAAGTAGTGTTAATGTAGTGTTAACAACACTTCCAACAATAAAAAAAATTTAGACAATTTAGATGTACTGTATATAAACTACATATATTATTGAGCTGATATTTGCTCTTCCACATTGTGATTAAAATGAATGTGTCATATTTGATGCATCTTTTTCACTGGTCATTTTTATTATAGTATAGAAATGTCTGTATGTAAGAAAGCTTGTCTGGTTCAAACAGCATAGAACTGTATTGAGTTCGTTATGCTTTGCATCACTTTGCAGACACAAATATAAGAACTAGTTTATAAACATGAACTCCACAAATGGAGTCAAATGTAAGATTTGTCGTTTTTGCATTATTGGCTGAATTGTTCATAAGTTGTGTGTTGTAAGTCACGTAAGCATACCTCTTGCTTAAATGCCCCATTTTCCCCTACTTGTTTTTTTTACACCAATTTTCTCCCCATTTGTTGTCATTTCTAATTCTATTCACTAGCTATGGCTCCTCCAATCACACGATACTACCAATGCTGGAAGAGTGAAGGCCAGCATGCGCTTCCTTCAATCTGCATGAAGTGCCGATAATGCAACGTCACTGGATAGCTCATCATGATTGGGGGAGATTGCAAATTGCTGGTTCTGCCAGCTAAGCAAATAACCTAGTAGCAAGTATCACGCTAAATGATGGGAGTAGATGGAGGACCATCCTACCCACCCGGTAAGCAAGGCCAGTTATCTACTCTTGGACTGTATTGATGGGTCTAATATTGAAGTTGCAATCTTAAAGTCATAGGGCCAACACTACTTGGGTGCTGTCTCTAGCTGACGGCAAAAAGTCACAGGTGTCACAAAAGCGTCTTTCTCTCATGCTGTACAAAATGCATCACTGTGCAGATATAAACTGCCAAATCACCACTTGATCACTCACTTAGAGAGAGATCACTTGGAAGATTTTTACATGAAAGATTCAGTTTTGGTGACCAATGTTTGATTCAAGTATTTTCGAGTTGCACTACAGCTTTTTGACACAGCAAAGAAAAGGCAAACTGTAGCTGAGACCAATACTGTGGTGACGGTAATACATCAAGACCTCACTTCTTTCTCCTACAGGCAATCCTATGCATACACTTTTTGTGAGTCGGAAATGAACCTCTAGAGTGAGCGAACGTGCCTGTGGCTCTACACGGGGAAACGGAGAAATTCAGAGCAAAAAAGGACTCGGTGTTGTTTTCTTTATTTAAGCTCAGAAAGAAGCAGATCATTTTCGAATGTCATTTCTATGGTAAAAGATGCCTATGACACGGCATGCAGTCCCTGTGCCTGTCTCTGGAGATGCTTTTTAATGAGAAACAACAGTAGGACAGGACTGGTGACAGACGCCAGAAAGCAAGAATGTCATGTTAATCTATGCAGTCAAACCGCAGGACCTGCTGAAGGCTGTTTGGGGAGTGGAGGTCTTTTCAGGAATTTGGCACTGATTGCTCAACTCCAAGGTCTGAATTGCCATTTCTCAAGGATAAAAAAAAAAACACAAACACAGCTCGAACTCCTCAAAAAAAAAAAAACCTCTCTCATTCTGAAACGCCTCTGAAAGTTTTTGCCCTTTTCTACCAGAGAAGCAGATTCCGGTGAACACAATGCATGTGCTAGTCACACTAATTAGAGTCATGTCAGCTGTAGAGCGTGACTGTCTCCCTCTGGGAGTGTAAGCTTAGGCCCAGCAAAGCTCCTTCATTAGTCACCAGCTCTTTTCATTAGAAGCGCTGCTAAGCACTCAAACAAACTTGACGGCAGTCTAAATTCGGACATAATAGATCAGCATAATGCTGATGTATTCTCAGAAATTCTGTCAGTAATGTTGTCTTCACAAACACCATTACAGTTTAATCTCACAGCTTATTTCATAGGGCACAAAACTGTAAATTGTCTGGATAATAAACACCTTATCAGATTTTCTATTAAAAAAATTATGAAATCATTTTCATGCTGAGCCCAAAGCATGTGTTTAAAAAGTACACTATTTCATAGTCACTGAAGACTAAGTATAGTAGATAGGGGCGTCCAGTCCCGATAATGATGCAACACAAGAACAGAAACAGAAACGTAAGTGTTGTTAGGACAAAATACACAGAGCGCAAAGAGAGCAGGAGAGAAAGTGCAAGAAAAACACGAGCAACAAAACAACAGGACAAGACAACATTTAGTGCAGCTGATGTTCGTATGGATACAATATTCTGACGGATACTGTATTCTAGCATTGTTGTCATTAGGTGTGCAAAAATGCAGAATAGAAGTAGACAGCAATAAATAATAATAGTGCAAATAGTAGCAGCAGCAGGACAGGCAATGTGCAGTATCTAATAGTATTTACAAGTTATTTAAAACAGAACAGTTCAGTGTGTATTTGAATCATGTTAGGAGAGGAAGAAGTTCAGTTCTGGGATGTGTTTGTGTGTGTGTGTGTGTGGGGGGGGGGGTGGTTACAGTTTATGATTTAGTTTTGATTGAGGAGTGCCTCCTCTATAAGGTATTGAGAGAATACAGAGAATGCTCTTTATACTCCCTCTGCAGAACGTGGTGAGGATTTGAAGGGAGGATTGTCTCTCCTCAGTCTCCGCAGGAAGTAGAGACGCCGCTGGGCTATCTTGCTGATGGAGCTGGTGTTGAGGGTCCATGTGAGTTTCTCCATGAACTTGTCACTCTGGAAGATTTCAACTGAAGAGCCATTGCTATTCAGCTGAGAGTGATCACGTTGTGCCCTCTTGAAGTCAACAACAATTTCTGATGTTTTGTCCACATTCAGAAACAAGTTTTTGGCTCTACAGCAGTCCGCTGGCTATCGCCCCTCCTCTCTGTGTGCCGCCTCATCATTCCCACTGATCATGTATCTCATCATTGGCAAACTTGATGTAGTCTGAACTGTGCATTGCTGCACAGTCATGGGTCAGCAGCGTGAACAGCGGAGGGCTGAGCACACAGCATTGTTGGGCCCCTGTGCTCAGCGTGATGGAGATGTTGCTGCTGATTCTGACTGATTGAGGTGTCCCCGTCAGGAAGTCCAGGATGCAGTTGCAGAGGTAGGTATTCAGGCCCAGCAGTCTCAGCTTCAATGATGGTGCTGAATGCTGAACTGAAGTCTATGAACAGGATTCTCACGTAGGTTTCCTTTTTGTCCAGGTGGTTGAGGGCCAGGTGAAGGGTGGTGGTGACGGCACCATCTGTAGAACGGTTGGGACAATGCACGGATTTTACGATGAGCTTTTCAACGCACTCCATGATGACTGGTTTGAGTGCAACGTAATGATAGTCATTGAGACAAGACACTGAAGACTTCTTTGGCAGGGGTATAATGGTGGTTTTGAAGTTAGTCGGAATGTCAGTGGTCTTCAGTGAGATATTCAGTAAGATATCTGTGAGAACAACAGTTGGCCTGCACATCCTCTTCCTGGTCTGGCAGCCTTCCGTAGGTTGACTCATAGCAGAGTTTTGGGGGGCAGGGTGGTCTTCCTTGCTGCCATGTCATTTTGTGCTTCAAATCATGTGTAGAAGTGATTCAGCACATCTGGAAGAGAGGTTTCATCGACACAAGCAGGTGGAGATGTCTTGTAGGTAGTGATGGCCTGGATGACTGCCACATATGTCCCCAGTGTCCTTGATGTGACTATAGATTTTCTGAGCATGTGCTTTGCTGCTGTGATGGCCCAGGACAGGTTGGTCCTTGCTGTTCTCAGGAAAGCCTGACAGGTTCTCAGCAGCACCTGTACTCCGGCCAATGCCGTGTACTCCTCCAGGTTGGTAGAACCACTGTGGGTTGCAGCCTCCCTAAACATGTGCCCCTCAGTGTGGCCAGATTTTGTTTGCTTCAGAAAGGGCTTGACAGGTCTGATGAGCAGTCCGTACGCTGGGACCAACATGACAGACACAGTAGCAGAGGTGGAGACAGGGTACATACAAGCATGTTTATGTTTACAGTCCAACACGTTTTCCCCCTCATTGGAATGTCCACATATTTATGCAACTGACTTGAGATATAGTGACAACAAACAGTCCATCTGCATGTGAGTTATGGAGCTCACTGACAGTTCAGCCAGTGTGTTGTTTGCATTACCATTGGGTGAGATGCACACCACAACTATGAGCATGGTGGTGAATTCCTTCTGTAAATAAAATGGCCTGCATCTAATAGTCACAAACTCAAGGAGTGGTGAGCAGTAACTGGAGACCATCACATAATTCACACCAGTCAGTGTTGATGTAAACACATAGTCTGCCAACCCAAGTTTTTCCAGTCAGAATGAGACTCATTCACAGTGGAACATTAGGATGTTGCTAATATGGGTAGATATTTATGAAACACTGTTGTTGAACCATGTCTCCGTAAGAACAAAAACAGAGCAGATCCTTTAAGTTCTGTAAGTTACAATGTGGGGCCTAAATGGATCTGTAGCTTGCTACAGATGCTTGATTGGATTGAGATCAGAGAATTTAGAGGCCAAACATTATGTTCCCAAGCCATTTCCAAAGAGCTTTTGCAGTGTTGCAGGATACATTAACCTGCTGAAAGTTTTCACTGCCATCTGGGAATATGTTGCCATGAAGAGGTGTACTCAGTCTGCAACAATGTTTAGGTAGATAGTATATGTCAAAATAACGTTAACCACTGCATACTGGGAACACCCCACAAAACCTGCTCTGACCTGTTGTCAAGCCATTAAAATTTGGCCCTTGTCGAAATCATAATATTTGCCCATTTTTCCTATATAGTATATACATTACTGTGCAAAAGTCTTAGGCATCTGGGAAAATTATACTTAAAACCTGTTTACTACTGGACAGTAGTGTTAAGTTAGTGTTAAAACATTAATA
>JBBJLS010000018.1:17420659-17431354 GCA_037577275.1 Bryconaethiops microstoma
AATCCACACAATGACTGGAGACAATGAGCAGAAATCTGAAACCAAACCTGTGTTCTTCTAACCAGCTCACAAAATATAAACTGCTTTTTTAGAAAAAAAAGGAAATCTTGATACTTGTTTAGTGCTTTCTTGTTTGTTTGAGTTTATTCTAATGTTCACTCGTGTTTCTGCTGGCAGAAAGAAACCCACTGCTGATATAAACAGATTCAAACAATTTTCATAGGTGCCAAAGACTTTTGAACAGTACTGTATATGTACTGTATATAACAGAGGCACAGCTGGCTTCACTGGGGTTCAAATTCATTGTATCCTGATGATGATGTCAACAGTAAGACACTAACAATTTATTGTTATTATCATTGTCATGAATAATATGCCACTCTGCACTTTTCCAGGGAATTCATGAGTATTATCAGTACTTCTAAAAGACTGAACAGCAGCATGGGTCGTAAAATGGTTTATGTGCGTTAATTGCAGAACTATACTAGCACGGCCTGTGCCACACCCCCGGCCGTCATGGTCTCCAGAATACTGAGCCTGGGCTTCCTCCTCTCCTTCTATTAAATTTGGTTTCTCCCTTATCAGCATCACCTGTGTCTCATTAACTTGCAGCATCTACCAGGTCAACCCAGAGCTTACTGTCCATTCACCAACATGCCATCTAGCTGGTTTCTGTCTGTGTCTGTCTCCGTCTGCCTCTGCACTGTGATCCCGCCTGCTTTTAACACATCTGAACCACCCCTCTATCCTTTCTGCGCTGTCTGATTTGGACTTTGTGTTTGTCTCACAGACTTTTTTCAAGGAATATCATGGTTTTCCATTTGACTTTGTTTGCCATTTTCCACCTTCTGTAAATAAACTGTACCAGAACTGTAAGTTTGCTCTGCTCTGAAGTTATGGTCATAACACATAGTAATAATTAATCAACTGGATGTCAGCAGTTTATGCTGTTATCTTGCTGGTACATTCAAACATGATACCTGATTATAGTCAATAACAGTACTATGAGTGAGCTAATTCAAACCAATGTTACCTCATTGGTTTGAATTATCTCACATTAGAACCTCTGTCACTGTGGCATTATTATTATTATCATTATTACTGCATTTCTTATTACATGTGTCTGAATAATGTCCTCATAATAATGATTTCAAATACCATGATATTAATGATATTAAATCTTTTTCCCTATCCACTATTCTGTGGAATGTGTAACAAGGTGGCATTCAAGGGTGTGTTTGAGTGTACGGCAGTATCCCCTGCCGTAACTCCCTTTAGCGCAGACCACCACACATAAACCCACACAACAGATGGAGACACCAAATCGGGGACATGTTTAGTCTATGCTATGACATTCTCACTGCAAAAGCCACTCCATGTCCAACAAACGCTTGTTACCTTCTGGGTTTCCTTGTGCTTTTGGGACTGTTGTTTGCATGCATTACATCCTTGAATTAATAAGGTCATAATGGTTATTCAATTTAACCTGCAATGAGTGAGCTGCTGTTTCATTAAATATTTAGATCATTTTCTTGTGGAGACAGCAGGTCAGATGAAGCAGGCTTCTTCTGTAAAAATTTTAAGCATTTGACGAATTTGTAAACTCTATCACGGTGTCTTGTTTTTATTTGTTTTGGTCATGTCTGCACAGAGTGTTTACGTCACACATTATCAATTTTTGAATGGATATTTCTCTCTTGCTCAGGGCCAAGAACCATACCATGCGCCTGCAAAACATGTCTCACCCCTCAGAGAACAGGAAACATTTTAATGGGAAGATATATTGCAGCGCAGTTCATCTTTACAGGCCAGTGGGATAATTACTGGGGTAATTAAGCCTGGGATGCAGAGTAATTTGGGTAGAGGAGGAGGTGAGGGAGTGAAGGGGGGCCACAAATTAATTGGGGGGGGGCATTCTGTGGCCATGCTGGTGTGGAGAGTCCATTCAACAAGATGGAGGAATGTGAATGGTGTGGATATGCAGCACTTGTACATTAGGTCAAATGAGGTGCTTGGCCTGTTGTTAGAACTAGATACCTGATGATGTACTTTGATACTCTGGTCCTCTATAAAAGGAATATAGACCTTTTTATAAACAGGAGAAAATCAAAGCTGATTTATAGAGAATGCTGTCAAAGCGTTTGAGTCGTGTGCCCTCTGTCACCAAATGTATTTTTTTTGTCTTTGATTGCTATAGTGAATGTGTATTCCCAGACTGCACACCCCATGCATCCTTAGGCACCAAACTGACTGAATCAGGCTGTGAATGATGTACGCCAAGACAAAGTAAAATATGAATGGGCAAGACCTGGCACACCCTTTAAAGAACAGCTGAAGTTCAGTCTCCTGGACTAGTCTTCTATTCCCGACATACTTGTCATGTTCCAGAGGAGATGTCCTCTCTCCAGCACCCGGTCTCCAAGAACCCACCTACCCTTCACCCTTGGATTCAAAGTAAGAGCAAGCAGGAGCAGCGATGGAAAGATGGACAGTAGTGCTACTCACAGGTTTGTCGGTGAAGGCGGTGGACTCAGAGGGTGCCATGTCGTAGTAAGGGGGCTGTAGCGGAAGTTTCTGCATCTCATCTTCCTTGTCCAAATGAACCACCTGTTTGGAAAAAAAATAAAAAATCAGCTCGTCAGTCTGAGATGAAGGGATCCTTCAATGCCGAGAGAGTCTTCATCTAATTCATCTAATTTTTATCTAGCATGAATGGGAGAAAGCTCCTGCTCAGTCTAAAAATAGATTATGTTAAATCCATGTAGACTCATTATCATGACACATGTAGGAAAGGATGGGCATTTCAAAATAATAAAAAACTGGAACTAGAACACTAAGTGTGATGGAAACTCTCCATTCAGACTTCATTACTCTGCTTTTGTCAGCTGCACTGTATATAAGGTGTCTATTTGTCATATGTGAACACACCACAGCGCACAGCATAGACAACATGAAAATCTTCTCTGCATTTAACCCATTCACCAAGTGAAGCAGCGGGTAGCCAGGAACACGGGGAGCAGTGTGTGGGGATGGTACCTTACTCAAGGGTACCTCAGTGATGCCATTAGCAGTCCTGGGATTTGAACCCATGACTTTCTGATTGCAGAGCCTAATATTTCTGATCCTAATATTGTTGCTCTTATGTTTGTTTGTTTTCTCTCTCTCTCTCTCTCTCTCTCTCTCTCTCTCTCTCTCTCTCTCTCTCTCTCTCTCTCTCTCTCTCTCTCTCTCTTTCTTTTTGCTTTGTGGTTTGTATCGTGGTCCTAGAGGAATGTTGCTTTGTTTCACTGTGTACTGTGTATATGATTGAAATGACAATAAAATTACTTGAATTGATTTGACCACAAAAAGCCACAGTAGGTGAGTAGGTAACAAGCAGCATGAAATTCACACATAGTCAATCCTAACATAGCAATGCAAAGTTTTTAGGATCAACATACAAATGCTAATCATGTGCCACCTCAGCTACTAGTTACTAGCTTAGTCATAGCTTTATATCTTCTAACTGGCAGTCTGTGAGATTTTATTGCTAAATTCAGAAAATTATGCAGAACATTTGGATCCATTAAAACTTGGTTCCAAACAATGTAAAATGAGCTTAAACCTGACGTTGAAAAAAAACGTAAAACACTGGCTCTTCATTGCCCTCTGGTGGAGCAAAGAGTTCCAACATGTAAATATAAAAAAGATGATCATTGGGTTGTCAACCATCCTAATAAACAATTCAGTATTTTATTATGTGACAGTCTCATGCCTGTTTCAAACTACCAAGGCAGGAGAGGAAAGACAAAAATATATATATTTAGCTAAAATCCTTGATAGACCTTTATCTCAATCTTAGCCTTAACATACTGTTTGTGTCCTCCAGTGCAGAAATTTCAGGCTGTTGTATTTTATAAAACTAGTAGATTTCCAACCATTGGATTTGTTTTGCAGGTAGAAGTTTTATTCATTTTCCTGGCATGATGGTTATTTTGCTTATTATGTCAGCAGATCCTTTTCTCATTCATAAAAACACATTCATGAACTTCGGAGCCACTCGTTTGGTCAGTTAATGGGGTGTAAAGGAATTTACACACCTAAGCATCAAAACCTCAGAAACTAAAGCAAAGCCTAAGTCCATGCAGTCACCTTAGCTCAGCACTCTTCTGTACCTTTCCATTGTGTAATGGGCGCTACATATTCATTTTCACAAAATGCAGCAGAGAGTTCTGGCCTTGTTTGTGATCTTGCTGTCAGAGTGGTTCTTCACCGCTTAAATTGTTAAAGGCTAGCTTTTTTCCTGTGTGTAAAGTTAAATAAATGCCTGGAACTAATTCAGAATCTGTCCATCTTGAAGGCCTAAAAAAGAAAGGAGGTAGGGGAAAAGCATGAAAAAGTCAAGTTGAAATAAAAGAGAATACCAAGGTTCTGACCCCAAAGAAGAAAAAAGAACGTGAAGTTGCACAGTTTTTTGGTTTTTTTTTTTTTTTTGAACGCATTGTCTTATGTCATTATGTCACCGCAAACTCCTGCTTGTGGGATACACAGTCTGTAGGGGACAAAGGCTCTGGGTGCTTTAATGGTTTGATGTGACTGAAATGAAATGCTTAAATGTGGGATAATCCTCCAGCAAAGGCAGCCTTTGAGCGGAGATTTTCTACCATCGCTGTCTGGCTATGTCACATTTCAGAAGGATATCTATTCACTGTAAAGAGGACTTTAACTTTACAGACGGGCTTCCTGAGACAGTGGAAAGAATTCAATCTAAAGGGAGAATAAAAAGCTTCACCACCTCTTTGTTACGGCAGCCAGCTATTTTGTTTTCTGTTATCTCTTCACTCGCCCAATGCTGAAAGGCCTTCGGTTGGGAAAGGAACACCGTATGGGATATTGCTGGCACCTTCGTTTCCAGCTAGTGGAATAGTTCTCTGGAGACACTGTCAATCAAGCTTAAACCGCCCTTTCATCTGTGCATGTAGAAGCTTTGCCTGAATTCGCCAGTTATGGTATATTGATCTAGGTGAAGAATGACAGATCTGCATCAGTCTTGGCCCACAATCTGCCAATGTATGGCAATGTGAAAAATGTTTGACTAACAATTATCTCATATCCACAGAGTAAAGTGGGCAGCCAAAGCTTCTAACAGATTTATATGCAAGGCCTTGCATGGCTCAACCGTGTAATTGGCCAGGTTCTCAATAATGTGGAAAAGATGCTATTTGTTGATACAGAGCTTGACTAGCAGGGTAAATTAAAGAAATAACCTCCCTTTGCATGGCATTGCGCTGGTCCTGGAGTACCCTCAGCCCTGCAGGATTCATTTGTGTTTTTGGGTCCTGCATATACTGTATCTTTGTCCAACCAGTGGCACGCTGAATCACAGCAGCCTATCTGGCATCCAACATGCAAAACTGTAGTTGTAGTCAATTTTCACACCATATTTCTACAGACCTGCAGATTGTGGCACATGCTCCTCTCGATTGCGCTCTTGTCCTATAAATTATTGCACTGTCCTGTCGTGCCCACACATACACGATCTTGGGTTTTCTGATTTTGTTCTTTTTTCTGTGCTGTTCTATTTTTTGTTCTTTGTGTTCCACCATGGTCCAGAGGAACATGTTTCATTTCACTGTCCTATGTATATGGCTGAGATAACAATAATCACCTACTTGACTTGACTTGACTTAATGTATATGGCAGGTAAGGTGGCAAGAGCTAGGAACCACTGTATTATTGACAGTATGAAAGTATGGCAAAGAAAACATGCATTGCCCTAGGTGGGCAGTCATCCTGTGATTAAATTTATCTGTCACATCTGGTCCACCTCAGTCATGCCCCCAACTGAGCCCTTCCCCTGAGTATTAGGTGAACACGGCCCTGGGCGTGTTTCATCAGTTGTTGTGTGTGGGGTCGTCGGGAGCCTAGTCAACCCAGGTGAGACATATGTGCGCGGTTAGCTCATTAGCAGGGTTGAAAGGAACCTGACAACATGTCCACCTGTCTAATGTTTAGGTTTAAGTGATTCTTATTTCTAGGTTGATTGTCTGCGTTGTGTGATTGCTTGTCTGGGTCTGTGTTTTATTTTAAAGCCCAGCCGATCTGGAGGGTTCTTTGCGTGGTCACCAAGCTCCTAAATCCAGCTTGATTCGGGTTTGTGTGCTCTTTGTGAGCTGTGTGTGTGTGTGTGTGTGTGTGTGTGTGTGTGTAATAACTTAATGCTTGTGTTCTCAAGAAGGGATTGGGTTCGTGTGCACAAAGAAGACTTTCTCTGGGCATCCAACATGCTCTCCAAGTGTCAGTGGAGGGCTTTCACCTATAAGCCCAGCAACGTGTGGCTGGACCGTTTTGTTTACATCTGCTGCTGGGTGTCTGACTGTGTGCCTTCCTTCTGTGTCTCTCCCCTTCTGTGTACTACAGGCGTGAGCGGTGGAGCGTCCACCATGTTTGAGTAACTCCATCTGGATGGAGCAGTCGTACTGGCCCCTGATGAAAGAGGGCTTGCTAAAGTTTCAGGAAAGTTGGCTCTACAGCCGCACCCCCTTCCCTCTGCTAAATCCTGAGCTCCGCTTGGAGAGAAGGTCCTCTGAGAACTAGCATACTTCAAGTGTTTGTTGTAGCTTGCTTTTTGTTTGGAGCTCTCTGAGTTCAACTTAATCTTTGTTCATTAAAAACCTTATTCTTATCTATATTGTTCCTGCAAGTGTGTCTGCTCTGAAACAGCTGAAGAAGAAAAGAAGCGATAATGTTACTTCTGAAGATGTTGGCTAGTAATGCACACCTGTCAAACACTGTAGTGTTTTCCAGATTCATTCAATAAAAAAATCAGTATAAAGTAGAGCTAATATACTGATTGTGCCCCAGCAACCTTTGTGGGGCCCGTCTACGCAGTTGCCCTATGCTCATCCGCAACAAATATTTATAATATGTGGTGAAAGCTCTGAGAGAATCAGACATGCATGCAGTCTTCACTAGCATGCTCTGTGCTTTGCAAAAATCAGTGGTTCCTCTCTGGTTCAGAGGAATATGGTGATGTGGGAGGAGGCAGGAAAGAAACAGAAAAGCAAACACAAAGACAAGAAGGAATATAGTTTCTCAGCCTCTTCACCTGCCAGAGATGGAGATTGTCCTTTCATTTTGGAGAGAGAATTGAAATGGTGGAGATGCCCACAGAGTCTAAATGCAAGATGCCTCTGATCTTCCAGATCCTGCAAGATTTTCAGATTGGGTCAGGGAGAGGCTATCACAGCCTGAGTGTTTATCTCCATGCTTCAAAGTGGCCCAAGCCCTGCTTGCATCTGAATGGAAGGTACACTCAGAAGCACCACGAGAGATGGGTCAAAAAGGCTGCTTTCAGTGCCTGTGAAGAAATTTCAAACAAGCTCACTCAATGTATGCTCCTAAACACACAATGAGAGTTCAGCATTAAGCAGGCTGACCTTCAGTGGACATAATCGATGCAGGGAAGTTGATTTTGCTTCCCTTCATCCAAAACTAACATTACCCACAAAAGACTACGGACCTCATCATAAGTACTTAGCCGAAGAAAAATGCAAATGTGCAGAAGGTGCTCTGTGAATACTAATGCTGGCATTGTACAGCACTTTTGAGAGCAAGGCCATCAATGCACAACCACTGTGGTTATCGTGGCTAATCCCAAATCTTATTACAAATCTGCCCTCTGTGCTTTCAGTGCTCCAGATGGGTCTTCTCCCTATGTGTCATTGATCTGGCTGACATTGATCTGACAGGTTTTTCTGAAGTCCTCTTAGACTATGTTTAGGTCCTCCTTCGGGACCAGTTTGTCTTCAATACCCCAAAGGTCAAGTCAACGCTATGAACTCTGTCAAATTTTGTAGTGTGGCAGGACAAATTCTCCTGCTGAAGGTGACCACTGCCATCAGAGAATACACATGCCATGAAGAGACGGTAGGTGGTACAGGTCAAAATCCCAGAACCTCACACTACCTCCACTGATTTTCCTTCTTTCAATTGTACATCCTGGTCCCATCTCTTACTCAGGTAAATGACGTACATGCACCAAAACATCCACATGATGTAAAGGAAAATGTGATTCAACAGACCAGCCCACCTCCTTCCATTGTTCTATGGTTCTGTTCTTAAACTATGCAGCCCTAAACATGGTAAGCTGTGCATTGTGTGTTCTGACACCTTTCTATCATAGACATCATTAACATTTTCAGCAGTTTGTGCTACAGTAGCCTTCACTCCCCACACATCAAGAAACTCACCTTAAGTATCCACAACCCTGTCACTGGTTATCCTTTTATGGACAACTTTTGTTAGATACAAACTACTACATACCAGGAAAAACCTACAAGACATGTTATATGCTCTGACCCACGATTTGGACCTTGTCAAAGTCACTTAGATCGTTATGTTTGTCTATTTTTCTTGCTTCCAACACAGCAACTTCAAGACCTGACTGTTTACTTGCTGCTTAATGTATCCCGTCTTAAGACAGCAGTCATTGTAACTAGATGTATTCAGGTATGTGTTAAGCTTAAACATGAATAAATGAATAAACAAAATGTCCTTTTGAGCCGTACTTCTACTTTTAAGAATCCCATTAGTCTGCTAAGTAGCCGATGTTTGTACAAAAAAAAGAAAAAAAGAAAAAAAAAAGAAAATGACTAAAAACAATACCTCAAAGAGTAGATCAATTAAAGAGTTAAAAACAACTCCAAGCTGGGTCAAAGGAACCTTATATATTAAGCAATGTTACGACCGTCTGTTGCATCACTTTAATCCAGAATGTGCTCTGTTGCTCAGAGCTGGATTATGGAAATGACCCAAATGGAGTTGTTTTTACCCTAGCATTTGTCTGAGTGCACCTATTACTGCCTGATTTTGTGCTAAATCACAACCACCACCCAGTCTCCTTAAAGCTTTCTTTTTATCATTAGGCCATCGGGTCATCAAGCCATCAAACAGAATCAAATCAGCAACGAGAACTTTAACTTTTCCAAGACAGAATTTTCACCTGGCAGTAGCTTATTGGAAATACGGGTTGAAAGTGTAGGTTCACTACTGAGACTCTGGGGAAATTTGATGAGAGGATACTTTCCAATTTACTCCCCAATTCAGTAATGATCTGTGAAGTCCAGCCCAATACCTATAATAACCACAATCACACAATCATATATTCACTTAAAATAAAGTGCATTTCTAGTGGTGCATTACTTATGTTTTAAAAAAAAACTTTATAAAGAGCTGCTGGTGTTTTCAAATTCTACAAAATAGTACGAACCCTGAACATTTCTTTGCTTGACAGAAGTACAAACCAGCTAATATAGAATGTATAATATTACATAATTAACATATCACATAATGAAATAATTAAATGTAATTTCATTCGAATTCTATTAAAAAAGTACAGGATATATAAGTGGTAGGAGTACAGTATTAAGACAAAGCATTTCCGTGTCCTGTATCTGTTTCTTTTCTGGCATGGCCCATGTGAAAAAGTTTAAAGGTCAGTGTGTGTGTGTGTGTGTGTGTTTGTGTGGCAGTGACCCGCATGTGACGGCGTGGGTGGAAGAGAAGAAGCTGCCCTACCTGGATGTCATCAGATGTCAGGCCTCCTTTCATGTCACTGGTCTTCTTCTTGGGTGGTGGGGGGGCCGGCTTGTGGGCAGGCGGGAGGTCCGTCCTGTTGGACGAGGAGAGAAGGAGAACAGAGTGACACCCAGCACTCAGAGAGAGCTTTCATACTCCTCTGTTCTCTCCGAGCCGTGTTTTGATGGACGTTTCTCTGCACGGCTTTATTCTAGTCTGAGCCGTTTCAACCTGGCCCTATCAATGTTTCTCACTGGCCGTTTGAGAGGGAATAATGAGAACAAACAGCAAAGACGACGCGCTAGAAATGACAGTATTTACAGTTGCTGCATTACGTCCTATGAATAATGAACAGGTTTAAATGCATCAGAGGACAAGGGTCAGAGGGTCAGGCTGCTGCAGCAGACACAATAGACATAACTGGGATATAAAAACCCTTCTACCTATCCCTACACCTGCCAAAGACATTTTATTTACCTGGCATCTCTGAAATCTAACAAAAAGTTAGAACTGACCTCCTCTGGCTTAGTGCAATAAGTGCAATAACTTCAAACTTCCACTGTGTTCATACATTTCACTCAACTGTGTTGCTTATATATTCATGCCCAGCATTTCTGTACATAACATTGTGTATCTTCGTTATCATGTAACGTTTTCTAAATGGGTGTAGAATCGTTTCATTATGTGCAATATCTTACGTGCAATAGTCCTCATGTGCAATATCACTACTTTTTTTAATATGACTTTTTATTACTATAATACTACTGGATTCTCTTTTAAGGGCAATAACTTACTCCAAACTACCAACTGTGTTAGTACATACAGTATTTATACGCAAATTTCGAGAGAAATTTATCCAGTCAGAACTGCTGGCAGTGGTAGCATTTAATGTCTCTATAAACTTCCGTACAGAAAGGCATTACATGTACTTAAAACCTGTTTACTATTGGACAGTAGTGTTAAAACATTAATATTACAATGAATACAATGAACGTTATTACAGTAAAGAGTGGTTTTATGTGTGGCAAAGTGTTCTCCTACCATTTCCAGACCTCTTTCATCATGGAAGTCCAATATTCATTTTAGCTACAATCAAATACCTGGTTTGTCTGGTTTTACTGCATTAGATTAAATTCG
>JBBJLS010000018.1:17439353-17454079 GCA_037577275.1 Bryconaethiops microstoma
GTGTGTGTGTGTGTGTGTGTGTGTGTGTGTGTGTGTGTGTGTGTGTGTGTGTGTGTGTGTGCCTGTGTGTGTGTGTGCTCTGCCCTCTCTTCATGACCCACTCACATGCACACATGAGGAGCATACACACGCAGTCAGAAAGAAGACTGTTGATTCAGTCGAGCCAGAGTGTCTTTATTTGTGTTGCATTTAAAAGCTCCAGGCGAACATCTCTAATGTGGAGCACTTGCAGCATCTGAGCCTTTTTTTCACAGCACCTCTATCATTTTTTTATTTAATTCTTTTATTTCAACTCTATTTTTATGGTCACGTTGCATGGCTCCCTAGCATGAGGGGGAGAGAGAGAGAGACAGAGAGAGAGAGAGAGAGAGAGGGAGGGAGAAAAGCTGTCAGTATTTGTTGACAACACACAAGATGACGAGGGAAAGCATCAAGCTGCTGCGCCCTCCTTCTCTCAAAATTACAAATAGAAAATTTACACGGCCCTAAAAATCTCACAAAGATAGTAGTTTTAGTTGCAGTAGTAGTGGATCTACACAGATACTACTATCACACGATTTATTTTCCAGTAATTACTATAGCATTCACCATCCACATCATTTATAAACATCTAGCTTGTATTTCCACTCACTGGCCACTGGCCACACCCACCCTTTAGTTCCAACCAATGGCCACTTACCTACTTTCACTTCTAATCACTGGCCACTTTATTAGAAACACCAACCTCTAGAAACACCAACAACTACCATGATCTTCTAATTACAGGCCACTTAATCAGAAACACCTACTTTTCATTTCAAACCACTGTCTACTTTTTAATAAATCGTTTTTCTACTTCCACTCACTGCGCATGTGATTAGAAACACCTACCCTTTCTTTTTCTTCTGTTACTTTCACTCACTGGCCACTTCATTAGAAATGCTCACCTTGTCTTTCAGCTCTACCTGCCCGAGACATTTTAGCACACTTTACAATTATATATGAAACGTGAATCAAATCATGTGGCTAATTTTGTTCAGCAATTATCAGCCCAATATTTTACTGATACCATCCATTCATAACGGTCTTTCCTTTCGTTTTTTTTCATGCATTTCCCAGTGTATTATGTATCTCTTAGTGCTTTATGTAGAAGACCAAGACCTAGCTCATTTACATCACGTCTTTTCAATCTACTAGTAAACCACAATTGTATACAAAACAGAAACTGTGCATGTATGCAGAAAGTGCCATATTTCAGAGAGTTCCCTGTAGAGGATGTAGACTTTCACTTCAGAAAGTCAACAAAACATACCATCGGACCAAGGCTGCCCAATTTTTGCATGCGACTATAAGCAGTCATACATTACCTTGCAGCTGCCTAAACTGTTAACAAGTTAACAAAATACAGCTTAATAAGACCATGTTAATATCCTCTCTGCTCGTTAAGACTATGGTCCATTGTTTTGAATGACCCAAAGCCATGAAGATCATGCCACACCCAGGTCCCCAAGTCTAAAACCTTATCCAAAATAAAGTTTACATGTAATGTATGCCTCTGTGTGAGCCCGTGTTTGTTTTCAGCATGAACCTTCTTTAGATGGTGAGATACGGAAGAAATCATCAGCCACTGACATTTCATTATCTCTATTCAAAGGAAAGTAATAATAAAAGGCGACTAAATAATGCAACAATTTTCCTCCTATTTCGTTTTTGATTTTCTCTGAGCAGAAAAGTCCCACAGCACCTTTGATCTCCTCTTATATTTGATCTCCGTTCTCTCCCTCCTCTGGGGAAAATTGATGCAATTATTGATCCAATTAGAATTATAAGGTATCAGACTTTACCTCTTTTCCCATATTGAGTATCATGCAGTCTTATAAAATAACACTCTAATTCAGAGGTATAGGAGTCATGAATCACTGAGCTGAACAATTGATTTGGCCATTGAAATCCATTAGGAGTGACTCTAAGAAAAGTGTAAAAAATAACACCCATCAAGCATCTAATGTGTGGTGTGTGAAAATTTCTGCCTTCGTTGCCCCCTGGGAATCAAGAGGCAACTGCAGCGGAACTAAAAAGAACTAAATTAAAGCTTGCGCATTAGGGAAAAAGGCCTAGGAATTAAACCCATATACTGTAATCATAGTTTGTTCGCCCATTTACGAGGGTCACGTGGCATGGTGGGTGGGGGGGATGGCTGCTGGAGCCAAACCCAGCAGTGACAGGGGACCTATAAATATCTGATTAATTTGAATACGTAATCAGGCGATACCAATACGAAACTGATAAACATCAACCCACCCATAACAGTTTTCCTTTGTTTTTCCTTTCTTTTCAAATGTGTTTTTAGTCATGACTCATGGGCTTCCAACAAACTGCAACATGAAATCGTTAATGACTCAACACTCCATCGACTCAAAACTGCAATGTCATCAACCCAGTCAGCAACGAATATCTGCATCAAAGTAACACAGCTTGTCTTGGTCATTGGAAACAAAGCGGTGCCAATTGACAGCTTTAATTACTAACACATGCCTGGTCCTGTTTGGATATCTCTGCAGGGGGAAACTAATGGCTCACAGCACTGTTCAACACCACTCCCACTCTCGTTCTTTGTACTTGCCCTTGTTTAAGAAGCAGCTGACAGCATGTGCCATTCATTTCTATGTTCAGGCTTCTTCCGAGCTGAGCAAGTGATGGAACATTCATACTCACTCTTTGATTATGAAGGTTAATTTGCCAGTTATTTAGCAACACTTTGCCAGGTATACCTACCATCCCTTTAGGGGTTCAATGATAAATTTGCTAAATCATTTAAATGACTTGCTGTAGCACATCTATTGCTGCACATTGACTGCCCTCTGTCCTCTCCAACAACAAAAAAAACACCTTAGGACCACCGCTGACCAGAAATGAGGATTCAAGCATTCAAACTTTTATTGTCATATGTACACAGTACAATGAAATTCTTACTTGAATGTCATCTTAGCAGACTAGACAAATACAAACAGTGCAACATTAATAACTACAAAAATTCTAAACATAAATTCTATCTATTCTAACGTACTATTAATAAAGTGACTAGAAAGTATAAAGTGCAAGTGGAAAGGTAGTGTTGACAGTTATAAACAG
Source organism: Bryconaethiops microstoma (assembly GCA_037577275.1). Classification (NCBI taxonomy): domain Eukaryota; kingdom Metazoa; phylum Chordata; class Actinopteri; order Characiformes; family Alestidae; genus Bryconaethiops; species Bryconaethiops microstoma. Next base: position 17,442,465 of record JBBJLS010000018.1, read on the forward strand.
TTATAAGCAGCTGTATTTATGTATAAGTACTATTGCACATGTGTGTGTTAAATATAGAATATCGATATAGATATATCTCTATTCCAGGCAGGGAATAATTCTCAGCACACTGGTATGTTAGAGTGTATCAGAAACTGACGCCTCCTGAAAGGATAGAGTAGTGGTCACCAGTTGTGGTCCTGGGACTGAGTTTAAATTTCATAAAATGTAGATAGTCATGCACAAAATTTGCTTTATGTTCCGAATATTTATGTGGCATGATTTGCATTCTCTTCTAAAATGCCTTATTCTTCATATGACCGATGCTGTTACACGTCAGTCAGATTAGTCAGAAGATCACCCTGGCTGGTTGATGACCTGTTTATAGTTGGAAATCCCAAACCTAACTTGCACTGGAGCAGATAAGCATGCAGCATAGTGTGCATAATTACATGTGAAAAGCATAAGCCATCCTGAGACTTAAAATTCATGGTTACATCAATTTAAGGGTAAAAGAACAAACTGTGCAGGAAAGAACAGTTGGTAATCACTAGATGATGTCTATCACAAATTGTGCATTGAAAAAGATGTCAGTAGACCTACAAGGCGCACCAACAAATGAGGGATTTCATAATAGTCTGTAACACTGCAGCAACTGATACACTCAAATCAGTGTAACACACCACTACTATGTCACTGTCACTGCTGTACCAAGAATTGTTCACCTGACAAATAATGAAGTGGTCAGTGGTCCTTTTCCATCAATGAATGGGGTAAAGAGAGGTTGATAAACTGAAGAGCAACAGATGACCTATAGTCAGTACTTGCCAAGCCATAACACGCTTCAATAGTGTAGGTATACCCGATCAAATGACCAATGACTCTAGACTCTAGGTTCAACACAAATATGAAACTTGTGAATAGGATGATCTTTATTTCTGCAAGGGACAGGAGGTTTGGCAGGAGGCCTTTGTATCCTATGCATGTCCACTCACTGTAAAGGTTTAACGTCTCCCTCTGGATGGATTCAGATTGATAGACATGTCTGAGTGGCTTTAAGCCACAGCAGGCTCTGGACTGCTCTCAAGAGTTCATCTTTTTATAAGGTTGCATGGCCCCTTGCCGAGACATCCACCTTGAAGACCTGGAGTCCTCCTCGCTCGACTGCCCACAAAAGGCTCAGGGCAGCTTAAGGGAAGAGATTTGACGGGGATAGAGAGAAAAAACATTACTAATCCTTGCTCTGAAAGGAGTAATCTATGAGAAGAGCTTTAGGAAGAAGTGAAGACAGTGTTAGGAGAAAAAAAAAAAAGATTGAAAAGAAAAGAAAATTACTTTTTGGTCAGCTTTGACAAAAAAAGCGAGGTTATCCTTGGAAAGATGAGCGCTAAAGGCTACTGGGGAGGAGTGAATGTTTAAATAAGATGTATTTTTTCTTGAAAAACACAGGCACGGTGCGAATCTGACAGAGCTTTCAGCCTTCCCGTGTTTCCGCATTATCGCTGTGAAAAACTGGAGAAAAAGGCCTAGTCGGAGGCGGGAGGCGGGGGGGGAGCGAGCTTTTGACTGTGGGCATCAAACCGGCCAGAGCAATGATCTACGCGGCCTCTATCGATTCGGAGCTGATCACAATCTTACTTGGCAATTTAAATGCTAATGATACTTTTAATTGCGGGATAGGAGGGGAAGCTAGATCTGATGTAGTGGAGAGAATTATCTATGGGCTTTTGTCTCACTACCATCCGCTCAGACAAAAGCCTGGGATAGGTCCCTCTCCGAGCCAAAGCTTTGGTATTGACCCACGAGAAAGTGAGGACAAGGAGATTAATCCGTAACGATCGGTCCCAATTACACATGAAAACATGCATCCAGAGGGGCGTTGCTAATAACAGCCGAGCAAGGCTGAGATCCGCTCTGATTAGTCGAACGCTCTGACTGGGGTGATCTGAGGGAGTGAATCAGATAGGAGGTAAATCTGAGGGTGAACAAACTCCTAACAGATAATAACAGTATTCACTTGCATTTGCATTGGCAATGTGCTGTAACGGATCCTGTTCGTTTTCTGTGGGAAAGGTCACAAGATGCATGGTGGCGTTGGTTGAATTTGGATAATCTAGATGGGTAAATCAATGCTAAAGTGTTAATACTTTCTATCCTGATATTTCTCTGTGAGATTGGCTATTTTTACAAAACTGAATGTATATTTGATGCTGAACTGCTCAGTCAAAGGTTGTAGCAAATAACTGTATCAGACAGGATCAGTATACATTCACAGGTACCGCTAGGATGATGATTCTGCTGCAATGACGGATCATATAAAGTCATTTCACTCCAGTAAGTAGTCTGGTCTTCGGCCACTTTCAGTTTTCAGTGGTATTCAGGATTGGCTAGCCCAGGCAAGCACCTTCACCTTTTTCAGTAGTCAGTCATTTTGGCTAAGGGTTTGTCGTCTTGTTGATACGTCCATCTTCCTCTAATATTTCCTCGTGCATCACCCCATTCATGTTACCTACAATGACATGCCCCAGAATCAGCCACCATGATGTTCCCACCTTCATACTTCACTGTGGGTACAGTGTTCTTGGAATTACATACACAACATTTCTTTCTCCAAACATCATAAGCTGTATTCCTGAAAAGAGTTCTTTTGTTGTTTTCTGCGATCAGTCTACATTGTTCCCGAACTAGTTTGATTGATCTAAATCTTTGCTTACAGCTTTCAGCCATGCACCTATGTGGTTCTTTTTTAGCAGGGCAGTTTGCTTTCAGGCTTCATCCAATGCGAGCCATACACAGGTACAGAATAAACCAGCAGCTCAGGGACAATTAGTTGTGGTTCCATGAACTTTCCAGTTGCATATTATTGAGCCAATTGACCCGGCAAGGATGTTTAAAAGCACTTTGCTATGGCTTTTTCCACTCAAGCTCTGTTTAATAGGTTGTTCCAGAGAACTTTAGGAAGCTCTTTTGCCAGCATATCTTTTCAGTATTCATATGTAGATTCGTTTGCAGTATTCATATGCTAATTTAGATTTTTAACCTTAAAAATAATTGTATTTAAATGGTCCTAATGAATACAATGATATCCAAAAACCCCAGCTGACCTTAGTGGGGCAGGGCTGATCTATATATGCCCCAGTTTCATTCCACCTGCTACTACCTCTACCTACACACTTTGCCACTGGCTCACCATATTGAGCAATTAAAAATCAGGAACAGGAGGTGGTCTACAGAACCCTGCAACGATGAGTGGGCATCGACACAGACAACACTTCATGTTGCCGTAAATGTAAGTAATTCATGTGAATGCAACATCTTTAGCAGGATGGAGGAAGCAGTGTAGGACAATAGTTCCACCTTTAATAATAGTAAATTATTTTTGGCGATGTGCATCAACTTTGAGGCATTTTCATCACAGAGCCCTTCATGTTTTGTTTTCATGATGAAAACAAAACTCAAAACATGAAATGTTTGACTTATCCCCAACAGCTGATCCTCTATACTGACCTAAGAGTACAGAGGAAAAGGTTCAGGAGAAGCCAGATATGTTTTCCCAATTAGAAGTTAGGCGGTGTTTGGATTATCACTCAGTAGAAACCAATATATGGGATGTTTGTTTTGCTCATCTAATGTTGGTCTTTTCATATTTCTATAATAAACAACAATAAAAATGCGAAGGCTTATTTTTCATTGAACAAAAGGGCTCACAAGGGGTTATTAGAATGATGTTATGGAAGAACCATTTTACAAAGAACTGTTGCTGTTACTGGGATCTGGGAGTGTGAATAAAACTTTATGGGTATAAAGAACATTTACATAATGTAAACAATAGGAATAATTTGGTTAAAAAAAAAAAAGTCGGAAGAGTCTTCAGCAGCAGCTTCAGTTGAAGTTTGTGTGAGGAGTTTGGTTGGAAGGTGGGCACTGGGCTGGAGGGCAGGAGTCTCTAGCTAGCTCAGGTAGGAGCAACAGTTTTTCTGGAGTCTGTGTGAGTACTAACAGCTTTGGCTAAGGGTGGCATGAAATTAAAATTATACTATTTTCCACTTACCCCAGATGTAGTCACCCTGCCAAGACATGTTTGGTGTCCAAACTTTGCTTCTTTAGTGTGGAGCCCATGTTGTTCCCATAAAAAAATATTGTTTCCATAAAAACACATCACCAAGACATGATTTAAACCACGTCCAGATCTTTGTTTCAGTAATGATTACATACTCTGCCCTGAACCACTTCCACCTTAACGAAGAGCTGGATGTGGTCTGAGCGAGTTTTGGTGATGCATTTGAACAGAAATCATTTTGAATATTTGGGTTACTATTGATGCCTGTAATTGACTGTACCTGGGATATGTGGAGAATTAAGTAACTTAGATTTACCCCGGAAATCCTCCTTAAATAGGTCTTTGAAGAACCTTGATATTCTGTGGAGGTTCTTTAAACTTTAGATTGTTTCTTCACACTCACATCTCATTTACAAAAATAATTATGTTAAGAACTATCCATTAAAGGTTCTTTATAGGGATTGAAAATTATGTCTCCTAGGGAACCTTTTCGGGCAGCCTTACTTTTAAGAGTGCATTTTTATACTGTTGGCTCTAAAATTCAAAAGCAGACCTTGACGTTATTTCTCTGGTGTTGGCTCAGTCTAAATCAAGTCTGACCTCAAACTAGAAATATTCAAAACAAACAAAACATTAAATCTAGTGCTAATTATATCCCACAGCTGTGACTGACAAACTGGCCACTGACTGATTAAAACTACATATTCAGAGCTACATATATGGCATGCTTATAACACCTACAAACCTGTTTTCCATCAGTCTGCTTTGACCCTGCATGGTTCACTGTATTCAGCTCACATAGAAAACTTTGCGACTAACATTTCTGATGAACATCTCAGCAAAACAAAAGTGTGACCAATGGATTGAAATGAAATTGCATTCATTTATTATGGGTTTAGTGAGCTGTGACTGTCACAAACCCATGAAAACTCCCCCAGTTGAAATAAAGATTTTGATTGGCTTTGCCACTGAAATCGACTGTGTGTGTCAAAAACTAGTGGGTCATTGTCCCAGTACTTTAAGAACATTGGCTCTCATGTGGAAAATATTAAAGTACCCATATCCTATACTTTATTTTTAATGTAATGTATTTTTACATATGTTTTTTTTTTCCTCTGAGCTAATGTTATTACAATTGTATGGTTTTATTTATCATCAGTTGTAAATCAGTTGCATCTGACAATTGTCAACTTTTTCCTTTAGAAACAATCTTTGCCTATAAAACATATGTAATAAGGGCTGTCCTGATTGGCTGCCCTGTATTGTGCCTCATTCTTAAAACAAGCTGACCTATAACACTTCCTTTCAATGGAACTAATGTGGGCTCTTGCAGACTAAGGACTCATATATGTAAACAAATGAGTGTTGTGACATCACAAAAACATGGAGTTTTTGTGAGCAAATGTTTATAAAACATTATGTATAAAAAAAATGCAGTAAACACTTGCGAAGTCGCGGTTCAGAGCTTGGCTTCAGTCATTCGCAGATTTTTCTTAGAACCGAACTGATAATTGTTTCGCAGAAACACTTGCGGAAGCTGCAAATATTCTCCACAGTTTTTCTGCTTGTTTCATGGCAATATATAATTTTTCATGTATTTTAGTGCTAAATTATTAAGAAAAACATAAATTACTAATTTTGTAAAAGAAATATTAATGTAAATTCAGCTACATTTCCATAAAGAAAGCGCGTCTTGGGATATTGAAGTACCCCTGTACTCATTTATAAAAATGAGCATTTTTGTTTTTTCACTTGTTTTTCACTCTTGGAATGTAAGCCTTGTGAATGCTGGGGGTTTACTGTAAATATATTTAATTTTTAAACAAAGGGCCCTTTATTTTAATGATACTTATAGTGTTGATGTTTATTTTTAAATCATCATTCCAATTGGATTAAGCTGATGCACTTGAAACACACACATGCCAGTAACGGAAAGATGAGAGCGTGTTCACTAGTGTAAATTTCGGCTAAAACTCTTCCTTCTCCAGTTTGTGGTGCAGTACAGACGCTACCGCGGCCCTCGCAAACACAACTGGCCCGCGTTGCTGAAAATCCAAACAGCGATAAACAAACTGTGCATTGTGCTGTGAAAGCGGCCACCAGAATTCAACAAATCACATTATGCAAGCATAAGTATAACTGTCATTCACCCCCGCATTGCTGGCTCAGCCTACAATAGAGTGTCTATCAATTATTTCAAGTGTGCTCTAGATCACAAAAGCAGAGCAGCTCGGCTGCTGAGAGCCAATTTATTTCCCGCCAACAAATTTTGCGTCTCCTCAAGGTAATCCAGTGCACTCGCCATCCATACCGCCGTCATGGGAAACAAGGGGACGTATAAACAACCCTGCCATATTTCTGTCTCTGTTACACGCCTCGCCACTGATACCTAGTGGTAAAATATGACTGCGACAGAGCAGTATCACTCCAACACACCCCACCATAAGTCAAATTGTGTGTGTGTGTGTGTGTGTGTGTGTGTGTGTGTGCCGTGCTATATTCTCTCTGGAAACAAACACTGTCATTAACACCATTACACCATTCAGACTGATGTAGCCCATCGATTATTTACACATCCGTCTGTCAATATGAGCACATTAATTCACAGTGGAGTCACAGACAATGTCTCATTGTTCTGTTTCCTTCCTTTTTTTGCATGTTTTCTTTCAGAGGGAATCCATAACTGTCCCAGCAAGAAGGGAATTGATTGGCTCGTTGAACTCTGCACTGTTTTTGGACGAAGCTCATATACGTTCCGATCTGTGACTGACTGGTGTGCCAATGAGGCCTAAGAGAGGAGCCGTGTATGACGAGAATCGATTGCTCGAGACACAAATCATGCTTTGATCATCTACAGGTGTAGGCAGCATTGGCTCAGTGCGCACACAGCCATGCTGCTCCATGTTCTAGCCCAATTAGTGGCTAAACGTGATTTAGACCAATCTCATGATGAAGAAAACATTATTTTTTCCCATTCAAACATTATTTTTTTCCCTTCCCATTTTTGTTTACGTACTGTGTTTTGCATGGATACACTGTAATGCCTTGGCGAAATTTGAACACTGACTAGATTTAAGATGTTTTTTTTTTTCTTGACACCTTTTAAAAAAGGCTTTCGGCTATAAAACAGTATTATTTTTTAAAAGTACATACGTTATTCAAAAAAACAACAGAAATAGTCTGGATTATCACTCTGCAAAAACAACTGGAATTGGTCTGCACTCAAAAGCAAGCAATGCACCAGCCAGCAAGACAAACCATTTGTTGGATGAGAGAAGAAAACTTTCCACACTGGCATGAATTTAGTGGTTAAGCCAATACCTCAAGATTTACTCATGTGAAGCTCTAATCACAACGTGGAGTCTGGCCCCAGTCCTCATGTTCGCCAGTTAAAAACAACCTACGGATCATATATGGTACATAAACTGTACATGGCAATGTGTACAATATGACACTGCATCACAGTCACGATTTTATAGAAAAAGAACAACTACACACACAAAAACAAGAGCTGTCACTGGACAACCACCACCAACAAAACCCAGATAAACACTCCAAACCATAACATGCAAACACTTACATGCTTGCGAGACAACACAGAGAGAGGAACTGAACGGACAGAGGAAAAATAATAATAGCATGTTGAGCGGAGTAGATCTGTTGTCTGCGTATAATGTTGTTTTTATCAGAATTTGAAGCCTTTTTTAGCCTTAAAGGCATAACGAATTATGACTATTCCTTCTAATAAGCATTATCATCAAAAGTGTGCCTTCCGGAGCCGGAGGTGGACTTCAATGCGCTAAGCTTCAGAGAACAGTGAATGAAAGCGGAATCAAATGTTCCTTCTCATAATTGGCTTCATTTGAACCGAAACACAACAGTTCCTTGGAAATATCACTATATAAGGTTGTTTAAAAAAGTCTTATGATAATTATAAAACAAAAATGATTTTTTTTTTTTTCCCCTGAGGAGAATAAAAGGTATTATCAGACTCAAGCTCTGTGTGCGAAAACGGTTTCCACTCACTAACAGTGTTCTCTCTCAGACCTTTCGCTGTCAAGTACGTGTCGCCATGTCGTATGTGCTCAAATGCTGCATTCGGGGAGCGTCTCAAAGCGGAGTTTGAGAGCATCATGCCACAGTGAGGCTCGGCGAGGGGTTTGGGTTGGAGGGGGAGGGGGTGAGCTGTTACTTTCCTGTTGGGGGACTCGGGCTTCGTTGGGGCCTCAGCCACAGGGGCTTGAGTCTGATTCACACAGCTATCGGCCACAGCGATGCTGCGGGCAAGGGGAAGAACACACAGCAGTTAACTTTGCAGAGAGAGAAAGAGAAAGAGAGAGAAAAAGAAAGGCAGAGAAAAAGTTCATAACTGCAGGCCATCAGAGTTCTGAAAGCACACAAATGTCTATACCCTGGTTAACCAAGAACGTTCCAGTGAACTACATCACCTTACGCTGTACATACCTCTCACATTACACTCTGGACTTTCAACACTTTACCTTCTGTTTACTGTTTACTGCCACTACAGACACTCTCATGTCCTGTCACTCGACATGATAAGCCATAATCTACCTTTACCCAACGTGAACCTGCCGCTAACTGTCTCCTGTGCAATGAAATAGGTACGGTGCAATATTGTTCATTATATACGGTTTAGATCCTCTTCACACTGTAATCTTGGACAGTATATATGTATGGTGCAATTTTGTCCATTCTGGAAGGTTTACATACACTTCCCACTTTTATGTTACACAGCTGTATTGTCTACTTAGTATATTGCCTCAGATTTACATTCGCACGACTGTCTCATTGCTATATTGTCTATTTATTGTATAGTTTCTGTCTTCCCCTGCACTTTGCTCAGTGCTGCAACTGCCTCTTGTGCAATAATCATCCCAATGGTGTAATACTAATAACTCTGGAAGGTTTACAAAGCATCCACACTATTCTGTTACATGCACTGCTGTTACAATTGTTGTGTTTATTAATTGTGTTGTCTGCAGTCTCTGTTGTTACTTGCACTCTGTTGAATGATGAATGTTGCTATATGTTGCTCTGTGATTTGTGGAGAAACATCTTGTCGCTCAATGTACGTGTTCATGGCTGCTGTTGACAATAAAGTAACCTCGAACCTTTATACGCTGAGTGACCTAGTTGTCTACTTTCAGTTGTCAATTTATTTACTTTGTGGAATAACAGTTACTGACCTATTGCTGTGCACCTTATCAGCCCCGCTCTGTCCCACCCATTAATGAAAAGGAACCACCACTGACCAGATATTATACTGGGTGGTGGGCCATTATTTTCTCTATTTTCACAGCAGTTATGTCAGCATGATAGTAGATTGTATCGTGCTCCATTACTGAATCAGGCAGATCAGTAGCGCCAATCATTATATTACACATTATTAAGATACAATGAAGACATAAGCTGCATTTATGGGTCTACGGTGCAAGAGGAAACAATCAAACGAAACCTGGCACAGCATGGATGTTACACACCAAGCAGGAATATCTATAACTAACGTACCTGTTATTGGACTTTAGACTACTAGTTAGTTGTGGATTATTTCATGAGTGTCACTGCTATCGTAAGAGTCCTGTTCTTATCTTTGATGTAAGTTTACCTGCTTTAATTAAACACTCATCAGTTCATTAAACACTAGAGAGTGGCTGGAGAGAAAGAGAGAGAGAGAGAGAAAGAAAGAGAGAGACAGAAAGAGAGAGAGACAGACAGATAGAGAGAGAGAATGCATATTAAAATGTCTCATTGATTTATAAAACAGTAAGAGAAGGAGTGAATTAGAGACGTGTGTGTGTGTGTGTGTGTGTGTGTGTGTGTGTGTGTGTGTGTGTGTGTCTCATTGGCTAAATGCAAAAGCAATGGAGAGAGAGTTCATGTGTATAAAACTGTCTGACTGTTTAAGTCAGCAAGAGAAAGAGCGTAAAGAGTGAGAGAGCAAGAATGAGAGAGAGGAAACTAGTGTGTAAATGTGTCTCATTTGCGTTTTAAAGCATTTCTCGGAGCTGGAACGCGTCTGTTTTATTCGCCTCCTCAGACCTGTGGTTAGATTACTCACCAAAACAAACCTTTTAAAAGAGAAAAGGGCAACTCAGGTCTCCAGTAGAGCACAGATCTGTTTTTCAGTGCACCGTGGCCTTCTGAACGCTGGTGCAGATTTAAGCTATGAGTCAAGGCACAGCTGAACCGGCACAAAAACAATGAGCGAGCTCCTCATATGGCGATTTACATGCTGGACGGAACGCAGGCTCTCATTACTACAGGGTGCTACATTCTGCCTTCATGTGGGTAAAGAATATCATTGGAGGTTAAATGAATACGATTCAAGCAGGAGTATTTTTTCTTCATAAGACATTTACAGCCAACAGCAAGCTGTTCGTTAAGGATGAAAAAAAAAACCTCAAATTAATGAGGGAAGGCAGAGAAAGAAAGAGAAAAGAAAGCTGGAAATCAAGACGGAAAACAACAAATGAAGAGAACATGTGTGGGACTATTTCATGAGCCTTGTGAATGTTGCAGATTTTATGGGCGACCAGAGGGAGTCCAGCAAGGCAGGGTGAAAGAAATCCAGTGTCCTTGGCAACCTGCGGATATAATTCAGTCGGATTTGGCCAAGCAAGTCCGAGTGTAGTGGCAGCTAGTGCCGCCGACCACCTCAGGCACTGAAGTGTTTTTTGTTTTTTTTAAGGAAACTACTGACGTCTGGCTCTGCTGCTGCGCATTAATGGAAATATTAAGCCTTTGCATCTTAAATCAATCAGCACGGTTTTGGAAGGAGTCCCTCGAATAAGCGTCCTAATTTGATCGTTGAGCTAATTAAGGCTGCTCCTGTGCCAGATTTCATGCGCCCTCACACTGGTTGCCTTGGTAATATTCCCACGGAGGCAGCAAGCCAGCCCTCTTACACTAGAGTTCTCGGCCCCCCCCCAGGAGTACTGGCAATGACCAATGAGCGCGGGGAGGGTTGATGGGACAGATCATAGTGCAGTTTATGCCTGATAAAGCAAGGTTTATGAGACAGGAATTTGAAGGAGTCTATTTATGCTCCGCCTACAAATTCGTTCTCTCATAAAGACTGTCGAAAGGTTGGACAAGCTTTAAAGAATGCTGCCAGTGAAACAGTGCACAGCTTTTGAGTTGTTTAGGCTTCAGGGTGGGATATTTTAGGCAGCCCTGACCTATTTTGATGCCACTGCGTTAGCAATCACAATACTGCTTTTCTCAACTGTTTACTGTTGTTTCATTATTATTATTATTATTATTATTATTATTATTATTATTATTATTATAGATGGAATTTGGCACTTCTTCTCCTCATAAAGTTTTTAAAATATTGCCATGGGTCCAAAGTCAAACTGTCCGTTAATATCAGGTGCTATAGCTGAATGGCTACATGTTCAGCTGCCCTTAACCATAAATGGCATGGTAAGAGACACCGAGTTCACAAACACTTGGTTTAGGTGTCTCGCAACCCAATAATCACACTTCGCATTTTCTCACAGAAATACTTCATATATATATACAAATGAATGAATATATATATATATATATACAA
>JBBJLS010000018.1:17490470-17501760 GCA_037577275.1 Bryconaethiops microstoma
ACGTGCTGGAGGAGTTCAGTGTGGAAGAACTTGACTGGTCCACACAGAGTCCTGACCTCAACCCCATCCAGCACCTTGAATGATGAACTGGAACGGAGATTGTGATCCAGACCTTCTCATCCAACATCAGTGCCTGACCTCATAAGTGCGCTACAGAAAGATTAAGTGTGTATATTTTGAAAAACACTCCCATTAATGACATGGTCATGAACTGTTTAGCTTTAGCATGAGTTTGTTGAAGCTGAGCATGACACTGAAGGCTTTAGATGGTCTACTGGTCTTTCAAATATGTCACATATTCCACAAAGATTGAGGATGATTCAGAGATGAGGTAAATGGACCTGGAATTAAAGTCCAGTAAACTGAACTTGACTTGGAGTTTCAGGCAGTGGAACTCAATTGAATAAAATTCTGTCTAATTCAGTTTGTTTCTGTTTCTCAGTGTTAAGATTTTATTCCAGACCACATATCGGATCAGTCTAAGATCATGCACAAAAGCAAGCCAAAAGTCTTTCCAGTCTCTCTATGGCCCTCAACACAGGCCCATGTTGCCCTTCAGAATACTCCTAGGTTATGAACTTTCATCTTGCATGGAATTCTATAAAATGGTGTTTTACTCAATTTAGGAAAATGTTATGAAGGGCATTGTGCAGATCATATTACATGAGAAATGAACATGCATAACATGGAAAAAGTACTTCATTTATGAATTCTGTGAAATGTATTTGAATTCAGTTCTGTTCCCTGACATTCCAATTCAATTCCAATTCTATTTCTATTCGGTCTTGCCTTCATGCAATTCTAATTCCAGCACCAATTGGGAATCGTAATTTTCCATGCATTCTCAAAATAGTGGGCCCAAGTTTGTGAGAGAATTTCTTTTTGATTTTACTTATAATGTTTCTTAGTTTACAATATTCTAATACTTTCTGGTGTTTATTTTCAGGTTTAAATCATTTAAATGGTGACTTAGGACGTTTGCTTATATTGGTTATATTTACAAAATGTTACAAAAAAATATATAATATTAAAAAACTGCTATGGCTCAGAAAAATAAAAGTTCCCCGAGGCTTTTCAACCAGCACCTGCCATATCAGCCCCAAACACATCAATGGATAAGCTCTTGAATAAAAAACACATAAATAAACAAATAGTTATTTGAATGTGAGTGCTTCCATTGCGTAAGTCCCAGTAAGGCCTCGTCCACACGGGCGTCTGAATCCGGTGTTTTTCTGGCGTTCGTGGCGCCAGGTGAGCGCCGGTCGTTTTTCTGCTCCTTGGAGCAAATCACAGCGTCCACAAGAGCGTTCAGCACCGGCTCTCAGCCGGCTTTGCGTTCGGGTGGCGTCAAAAAAACGTTGCATGCAACGTTTTCTTGGCGTCGATTTGTGCCGAAATCCTGACAAATGCAAAGAAAATGCCGCTATTGCGTTTTCATAGCATTCGGTTGACGTCCTGGAGGACCGAATATGTCCCATGATTCGGGTGTTATGGGAACCACGACAATTAAATGTTAAACGGCGTGTAATGTGCTCTGGTACCAGTCGCAACAGACAATCAACAGTAGAAACTGACATTACTGACATGCCAGTGTAGTTAAAGAACTTCTGCAGAAATCTTGTCTTCAAAAAACACAAATAACGTCCCTTTGACCCGACGCTGTGCAGTAAGAGAGCGGACCCAATATCGGCGACGTATCAGGAGGATTTTTAAAACAATAATGTTGATTGTAAGCTTTAACAAAGAATAAAACTTTGTTTTCAACGTAGAACTACAATGTTTTCGATGTAGAACTGCAAATCAAGATGACCAACGTGTAAACAATCTGGAGAGAATAATTACTGCCCCCACAGGTGAATACACGAAACTACACATTGGGCTGCAGGCTGGCGTTAACCAGCGTCAGACGAACGCCAGTGTAGCGCCTCACTGAAGTCAATCAAGCGCAGATACAAAATGCAACAAAAACGCCTATGGCGTTCAGAACGCGTTCGTTTATTCAAGATTCAAACGTCCGTGTGGACGAAGTCTAAATGAGAGACTAAATGGAAGATAAGGTAGTGACACAATTAAAATCTTCTGACATCAGGCAAATAGCTATAAATGCAGACAGCTACCCATGGGCCTACATAATCTGTCTTCACAGAGATCATCGAGGAACTCATGGCTGCTGCAGTTGAATAGTGCACACAAAACAGCATGTTCCCTCAATACGTGATGACACTAATATCTACTGTGTATCCGTATAATGAGCTTAGCTAGCTCCAACAACTCACTTTCCAGGTGATAGCATCACTATAATTCACAGCACCAGTGAAATGCAAATCCATTCTGATATGAGGCAGAATTTCAGTTCAGTAAGTTCCACTGAGGTGGCGGAATGCAAATGGCCGCCTTCACGTATCTCCAATGCCTGTGTTGCCAACTTCGCTTTGCTGAGTCAAATGATTTTGCAAATAGTGCTGAAAGCGAATTTTTGAGGCACTGGATTAAAAAAAATAGTCTGACTGGATCATTGTTTCGTATGGCTTTTTAAAACTTAAAACGCATTTAATAAACCTTATGTATCACGTAAAATATTACTATAATATTACTATAATACTTGAACCTTAAATACAAAAAATCAGAATAAATGAAAATGAACCATATATGGTTCCCAGGCCTTGAAAAGAGGATCTAGACTGCACATTTAGGTTAGAATTTGGAGTGAGATTAAATTTTGCATATGTTCAGAACTCATTTCATGCTGTCCAGAAGATGCTGCTGGATCCCTCCAGTGTTCAAACCAAAGTTACACCCTTGCTTTGAGGAACGTGATACTAAATATGAGGGAAGTGCATGGCTTGCTATGGTCAGTCACATGTTTTTTGGGTCAATTTCCGCTCAGTTCCACAGGGAAAAATTGCACCCGCTCCATTCATGCGCGGCAAGGAGTTACAACAAGGGTGGCCTCGGAGCGAAGACGAAAACGTGTCGGGACATGCAGAGTGTACTTTGAGCTAGCACAGAAATTGGGCAGAATTGTCTCTGGTCTATGAGGACTTGTATTATCAGTGCTAGCATGTCAGCACATGTGTCAGCAGTAATCTACTGCCAGGATTTTGCAAACTGCACAACAGGCCCAACCACCCTGAGCATGTGTTTGTTGTGTAAACGAATGCACAGACGTTGCCAAAAAAAATCTCTCAACAACAAGGGCGTGATCTTACAACAGCATTTCATCATCATCTATCCCCAAATCTTGACAAATGTTGTAGGTATTTCCATTTAATCTGTTAAGATAACACAAATCCAGCAAGTCAGGAGTGAGATGAGAGAGAGAGATAAAGAGAGACAGAAAGAGAGAGAGACAGAGAGACACAGTGAAAACAGACCGCAAGCCGGAAACACCAAAGTAACCAGATCCAAAGACGGCAACCCGACTTTTCACCCCTGCCCCTGTTGTTTATCGTGCCTTTGTGTTAAAAGGACGGCTGAACATTCCTTTCTCAAGAGCTACATTGTTCTGTGTTACTTGTGGATCAGGCTAACACAATCCAGGCTCCGGATACTCATTCAGTAACGGACACTAAGTCTTGCAAAAAGACGTCTATGTAAATACAAACGAGGTCTGCTCTGGGCTTTGAAGGTAATAGAGCTGCAGTGTCAACACCAGCCCATCATCTTCCCTTTGTTGTCATGGATGACGGGTAAAAACATGGGCCTGACGGCTACATCAGTTCTCAAAAACCATCACTTCCCCTTTAAAACTCTCAGTGAGTTCACTTAGCCCTGAGCCAGGGAGCTGTATTTGCATTTGCTATGCGGTGCACGCCTCCTCTTTGGCATACTCCATTTAGAGGTTGACTCTTCGGCTTGTATTTGAGTGACATGTTCTGGAAAATTGCAATTCTGGGTGAGGCTGTGATTGGAGCATGTCAAACTCAATGGAATCTTCATCCACAAAGTAGAAATATGCTTTAACTGGCCACAGGACCATGACTTTAGGGGTATGCCCTCATTTATTACTGCCTGAATCGCTGTACGCCTTTTTAATAAAGGTGTCGCACGGCGTGTCGCAAGATGTCATACAGATGGAACACACATAATTATGCTCTATTAAAAGGCACCCATGTTCAAACACAGTTGGAATTATAAATGTTGAGATATAATAATCAGCACTGTAGAAGAATTTGCATAATAACTAAGGCAGTTTTCCCCAACCTTCTTTCTAGAGATCTCCGCTACTGCAGAGTTTGGTTCCCAAACCTGTGTCTCTGACATGCTTAACGCCTCTGGCTTACAGTAAAGCATCAGATCCTCTCAATTACATCTGAAGAAGTTAAATAGCTGGAGAAGGTGTGTCAGACTATGACTGAAACCAGACTCTGAGAAAGGTTGATCTCCAGGACTGGGGTTGTTGACCACTGAATCAAGGTGTTCTCATTTGACTATGGAATATAGACCAACAGTATTTAATTGCAAAACTAGCTACACTTTGGGAAGACACAGTGTACACAAAAATGACATTGGAGTCTTGTGAAGTCAAACATGTCCCACCAGTGGTTTTTTAATGAAAGATGTCAGTGATTGACCAGCAGGACGGCAATGGAGATTCCCAACATTGCGCTTTTTTGGGTTTCCCTTCAGTTCAAGTGGTGGGGCAAACCACACATGTTGGAATATGAAACTACCACACTGCTTTGACCACACCACTAGAATTGCCCAGTACACATAACCCAGACTTGATCATTGAGTATTTTTTATCAGTTGGACCACACAGGTGCCATTTTTGGATACAGAATACAGTTACTGACTGTATTCTCCCTTTTGCTGATACATACAGGACATACAGGTTCACGTTATTTTATGAAACCCATCCACGCATTTAATGTAAAGTGCTTTAAAATGTATGGAGCAGAACTTTAACATAGCCTGGATGGCCTCACACTTTCTGCTGGCGGGCCGCCTGAGAAACTAACTATGTGGGACTGGTTTGTTTATGTTTTGCAGCCATCAGCTTCTGAGGGCCTTCAGGTGGCTTGTAACTTAATCAATAGGGCTGGAGTCGTTGACTCTGCAGGTGACGAGGAGAGGTTAGGGACCGTCAGCATTAATATAACACCCTTCAGACAGAAGCAAGTGTAAAGCTACTAGAAAAAAAAATACTTGTTTGACGACCAACACCTGCAGTTAACAGTCAGGGGATATTTTGATGTATGAAATGCTATCATTCTCCCTGTTTGCTTGCAACATGGGTGCAATGCAGTGGTAGAAAAAGATGACTGAAAAGACACTGCAGGGATTCTGAGCCTTTCCACCTTTAAAAACAATCAGGATACAGGTCCAAATCTTGTTCCAGGGGTAATTTTCTGGTTAATATACATTACAGTCACAAGGCCATGTCCAACATGCCATAACATCGTTTCCTTCCTTTCTTTTACAGAGCTTGGAAAGGTAACAGAACCGAACCTGTAGGAAAAAAAAGGCAGTTGAGACAGAACGGAAGGTTTCAGAAGTCTGCAATAAAATGCTTTGGACATGTCTCGGCTTGGCCAGACGCTAAACGCAAAAAAAAAAAAAAAAAAGTGCATAAAAAGGCACTTTTCGAGCTGGATTTGTTTTTCATGGGGATGATTGGTGATGTAGTTTGACTGGCAAATTTGTATGGGAACTAGTGCCAGTGTAAATTATAACAGACTAAAACACCATGCGCTCGTTTCACACGGCTGCAATCTTGAATTCCAACGCAAGGCTGAAGGGGGACAATTCCTCAAGTAACTAAAAAAACATGACTGGCTCGACTGCTCATTTTGTGCCGCTGTTCTACAATTTTACAGGAGATGAAACAGAAATGTGCTGAAGAGGGATATAAAATACCAAATACCTTCCAGTGTTGATGAAAGCCTACAGCAACTGGATCAGGCCCTGCAGTACTGAGTGTTGGCAGAGTTTAGATTGACTGATGAGCATCAACTAGGTGACAATTCGTAGCAATGAATGCAAATGTGTATTCGGACAAATTCTGACGCTGGAGTATCTGCAACAGTTAATGATGGATATTCAGTGAACCACAGAGACAACACAGACAAAAATGAGTAAGGCCCATACACTGGCTTTCCTTTAAAGTGTCCATGGCATAAAAATTTAGAAGCACACAAAGGAATACATTTGAAATTGTGCCTTATCGATCAAAAACAGCCACAAGAAACTGGTCATTTGTTGTGGTGAATGAGTAACAGAGGCTGCCTGAAATGTTCTAGTAAGCTCCACTAATGATCAGGCACTCATGAGAACTCATCTTCTTGTATACAAGTACACAAACACAAATGACAGTGATGCACGGGTTAGGTTTTAATGACTTACACCCACCCAATCTGTCATGATAGTCGGACCCACAAAAAATGTATTAATCAACAAACATAATTTTCTAATCATTGCAAACATTTTAGTCACTTTTTGAACCACCATGCCCGCATGGGTAAAATTTGCTTATTACTCGAATAGAACCAGCAGGTGTCACAGCCTGCCTTGTGTTGCCCCTTGTAGTCTCGCCCTGCCCTTTCCCCACACCATGTGGCTTTTGTTGTATCTCAGCTCCACCCTTCTTCTGTCCCGCCCGTCAATGTAGTCACTTGTGATGGTTATTACTCCTCCTTACCCAGGTCTCTCTCCATTCCTATGTCAGAATAAATACTCCCGTATCTTTGTTCCTTTTGTCAAGCCACCGTAACCCTAATGCGGTGTGTGTTGTCTGATTTCCATGTTATTTTGAAATGTTTCTCAGTGTCTAAGAATCGGTCCTCAACCCAAAGTTATGTTACAGATGGACAGACCAACATTGGATGCAGCAAACCCAGGAAGCCTGGAATTTATTACTACTAAGATTGGTGACCGGGTCAAGCTGGAGGGGAGTGTTTCCCCCAGGGTGCCCCCAGCTCTTCCACGAGGTTAGCGGGGACGAGTGCGTCAGCCAGCTGGTAGTCGCGGCCACTTCCGAAGAAATGGTGCCTGGCTCTCTCCCAATGCATGGGGGCTCAGATCAAGGCAGCCTTGGGGTGAGCACACAGTAGCAGGGCTGCCCCATGGCTGAAGCCTTGGGACTTGCAGGTTGGGCTTCTGCAATGTTTAGTGTAACATACAGGGGCTGCTGTGAGGTTTTATGGCTCTCAGACCACGCTCTCAGACCTCTCAGCCTGGTCTGAGAGCCAGAAATCCCCACAGCAGCCCCTCCATGTTAGACTCCATGTTCCTTTGCAACCTGGAATTCTGGAGGATGACGCTGGGTGGATTTGCCGCCTTACTTTGCCAGTGCGTGCCCTGATCATCGATAAATCGGCCTCCGAGCTCCCTGTCCCTGATCAGGGCTGCTGTGCTGAGTCCAGCGCTGTTGTTCTTTCTTGCCTTATGACCCCTATCTCCTGGCCTCTATAGGGCAGTTTCTGTCGCAGTCTGCCTCGTGTTGCCCCTTTTGGTCATGCCATATGGCTTTTGTTTTGTCTCATTGTCCAGCTCCACCCTTGCCCTGTCCCAGTGATCAGTGTAGTCACCTGTGTGTTTATTACCCCTCCTCAGTTTACGTTTAGAAATAAATCATCATTTGCATGCGTGTCTGGCCAAAGTCCTTCTGTACAAATGCGTAACGCCTTCTAATTTTTCTATGATGGTTAACCAGACATGAATTGGGAAAAAATTATGTATTTTTTATTCCAACAGCCTCAGCTACTAAATATGTTAAGAGCAGAGGGGCGTGTGGTAATTCTGCTGAACTGAAGTTGCAAAAACATCATGTATTTGTGTACATGATTCAAAAAAATATCTCTATGAGACTAACCAAACTGCTTGTTTGCAGCGAGTGCTGGCGATGTGAAAGGTTTTTCCAGGCTTGGCTGACATTAACCCTCGCTCAGTTTCTGCAGTTTGTGCTTGTGTTGCACTATGAATTATATTGTATAGGACAACTTGCAAATCTGCATGTCTTGAAGCATTCAGGTTCTTGTGTGAAGTATCTGACCTAACTTATATGAGCAAGAAATCTGAGCTTTTAATTGTTGGTCTGTATACTTTCAAATACCTGAAAATTATTGTCAGCTATCAAAGTTCTACCACCTCAGAAGATTAACTGAGTAATGAAATATTCATGTGCATCCCTAATACTACATGTAAAGAAATAGAGCTACTGTATTCTCAAACTGAATTCTGTCTTTTACTCACCTCAGCCTTTTACTTCAGATTTCCAATTGGATGGGGATTAGACTAATTATAGGTCATTTGTTCTAGAATGATTACTTATCAGTCATGTAAAACCTAAGGATGTTTTAGATTAATGCTGCATAAAATGACCAATCCAATCAGCAAATCACTAAAATGACAGTACTCCTCAGGTAAAACTGATCCAGCCTGATAAGTTCTAAAGAAGCTCCATAGCTGCAGCTTTCATTTTCCAGAGATGAGTAGAACGCAGTCGATGCTTGAAAGCTCCACTGATGCTAACAGTTATTTTGAGCAGAGCTCATTGTTTTGAATTTAATATAGAATTTAATTTTACTGAGGGATAGCAGTAATCCATCCTCCCAGAGGCATTGAAGAATTCTTATTACTCATGGCCAAGACGAGGAGACTTAGTGGAGCGCCTCCAACAAGTGTCCCTACTGTACACAATCTCCTCCTGCAGCCACACACTGAATGCGATATGGACCCGGAAGCCCATAGTGGAGTGGCCGAGTGCACTTTGGCTGCTCCCTCACTTGTTGGTGTTTTGCCAAAATCTAGTTTCTTCCGTTCTGACTTTCATACCTATGTATGAGATTATAGCTCAAAGCCAAGATAGGATAAGTCACAAAAATGAGTAGCTCTTATTTGTTGTTGAAGTTCCTGAAAGGGATGGTTCTTATTTCACTGGTCTCAGGGGGTCTTCAGGGTAAAAATAGTAACATTGCTGAGAAACCTACACTCTTCAATGTAAAGGTTTCTGAATGGTTCTTGGCCAGCATGTATGAATGTATTGGTGTAGAAGCTTTGAATGATGTGGATGTTCTTTACATTTCAAACCCTTAAATTCCAAGGCTTGCTGCATACAAAAGTGTGTTATGCAAAGTGGTTATAGAAGTGTTATAAACATTTGGGCCTTCCAGCAGATCCTGAGAAAATCCATTTTAATTTAGAACATTATAGGAAAATGTTTAGAATAATGGTTAATGAAGCATCTGAAAGTGGCTCTTCTGTGGTAGGAGTGGTCCATTTTGGTGTCCTCCACTGGTTTGGTAACTTTCCCACATTGGTGAATTAAAACAGCACATCAAGTGGTTCCACACTTCTACAATATTGATGACTGATCTACGGTACTTTCATATGGTTACGTTTAGCTAATAAAAGAAAAAGCAAGAAGCAAGACATGGGTCTAAGAAGATAACCACATGTCCCAGTCTATAAACACTATCCCAGTCCATCAGAGCCGTTTAAACTCTTGTCTAAAGTCTTTGGGTTGGATTTCAAATTTGACAGTAGCGGTCATTTGACAGTCAGTCTCGAAGTCATTATACAGATCAGGTTTGTGCATCAATGTCATACTCACGCAGACATCTAATGTGCTTGATGTTGATAATATGAACTGACCAGCAGTTTCGTCTGCATTTCATGCACCTGGATTGTAACTAAAAGTGCTGCGGAAGGAAAAGTTATTAATGTTTAAATAGCTTTTGTGTGCAGACGAATTCACTGATCAGTGCTGGATGATACCCCCCGCCCCACTAAAACCCTCTTTGAACCCAGTATTGTATTTTCGCCAGGAGAATCACTTGTACGTATCATAAACCTAACCTTGAATCCGTGCTGCTCGAATGTGCTGTTAGAGTTTTGCATGTCTGCGTGGGCATTTGGTCTCTTGGTCTTGAGGTCACAGTGCGGTTAACCAGGCGGTGTCCACCAGACCCGCACTTTAACTCCATTAATCAGAAGATCTGTGAATTGAAGCCACATCGGTGTGTTTTTGCCCTTTTCTTATTCAGCTCATTTGCTTTTTTTAAAGTGAATGCTTGCTTCTTTTGCTTTATTTGTTTCTCAAGATTCGATATAAAGGCATAATGACCCCCCCCCCCCCCCCCATACCGGCACAAAAGAACAAACACACATACACACACACACTTGTAGCCTCGTGGGAGAAATGCACACATCCTAAGCCTTCCCAGAGTGCTTGGGCAGACCAGAGGAGCCAGTGGTTCCTCTAAGGAAATGAGTTTAATTGGTGAATCTCAATACCCAGCTGGGCATATGTGTGCGTGTGTGTGTGTGTGTGTGTGTGTGTGTGAGCATGGTGTACTATTCTTTGCTCTTTAATGGGAGGGCACACACCCTCTGATTGTGTTGAGCACAGTAGCTCATTTTCATTTCCAAGATGTCAACCAATTAATCAGAGGGACTTGATTCATTTGTTTGCTCATTTGCAGAATCAAAGGCTGCCAGTAAATAAAGATTCAAGCAAGGGGTGGCGGTCTGAAGATAGCGCTAATAATGTCAATGGATACAACAAACACAGCCCTTGTTAACTTCCTGCTTTGAAAAAGGCCGTATGAAAGAGGCGAGACGGATAAGCGAGTGAAAGCAGTTCACAAAATGTGAACAAACCCCTTTGATGCACGCATTATATTTGGTGTTTTGGATCTACAGCTGAACAGTCCATTAAATGAAAAATACATTGATTGTTTTGGTGTTTTGGATCATGATCGGGGCGCATAACTAGATCCAGTTTTCTTGACACATGCCCTCAGTCTTAAGGCCCGACCTTTTCGGGCCTTACTATTACTGCGAAATTTGAAACTCAGCCCGAACAGAGACGGCAGACATGGTTTTACAGAGCTTTGCTTTGTCACACTTGAGATGATCGACTGAAAATGCCATGCAGTAAGCTGGTGAATTTAACGAAGGATGTGACCTTTCTACCAACACATCACACCCCTCATCATCCACGGTTTGAGGTATACACACTCCTCAAACTCCAGAGCTATTTTAAATGCAGCGAGAGAGAGAGAGAGAGAGAGAGAGAGAGAGAGAGAGAGGAGAGAAGAGAGAGAGGAAGAGAGAGAGAGAGAGAAAGAAGAGAGAAGAGAGAGAGAGCGCGAGTGAGAGAGAGAGAGAGGAAAGAGAGAGGAGAGAGGAAAGAGAGAGAGACAGAGAAAGAAGAGAGAAGAGAGAGAGAGCGCGAGTGAGAGAGAGGAGAGGAGAGAAGAGAGAAGAGAGATAAAGAGACAGAGAGAGAGAGTAAAGAGAGAGAGAGAGAGAGAGAGAGAGGAAAGAGAGAGAGAGGAGAGAAGAG
>JBBJLS010000018.1:17505576-17518749 GCA_037577275.1 Bryconaethiops microstoma
ATTACTGATCACCTGAATCTCATCTTATTTAATGAGGAAAAGTATAAAAACACTGCTGTAATCGACACTCTCCTCTCGCAATGAGACCAACACTACTAGAAGTTCGTCAATATTTTTAGTTGGAAATTAGGAGAAATATTGTCAGCAGTTCTTAAAAACTAAGGCAAAGCTGTTCGGTTCAATACTTGCACATATAAAAGAAAAAAACCTGACAAAACTGGACATTTTTGCAGTGCTCTATAGATTGAATCTGCATATCTGTGATGTGCATTGTGTGTTTTTACTGTAATGTATATTTTGTATTTTGCTGTGATGCTGCTGCAGACTGCAATTTCTCCCAGGGTTCAATGAAAAGCTATCCATCTATGAAAAAACTTCATTCAGTTTGTAATTGTGGGCGCTTACTGCATGTGGGAAAAAAATACATGTTGCTTAAGCTTCTTTTCAAAATAAAACGGACTAGGATAGTGTTGGCCTAATATTATGTGATTCACATAATATGAAATGATGAAATCACTAGAGGTTGCACGCTTTTGCCACCTCAGGTAATACTTGATAAAAACCTCCTGTCTTAGGGGGAATATACATGCACTTATTCATCTACTAAGCCTTTGAAATAAAAACGTTCCTGATTGCATGATGACCAAAGCGAGCCCTTCTTCTTGACAGCAAAACCACAGCAGCTAATCGAGTAAACCATTAGCATTAAGAGAACCATTAACAAGAGGAGACGGTAGTTGTTTATGTGATAAATGGCTGCTGTCATATTCTGTTTTAAAGCCTAACACACTTCAAAAGGCTGTGTAATCTCAACGCATAGGCTTTTTCCAGACCTGATGTAAAAAACCTGACCAAAGAAAATCAATGCAAAACTAAACGCCCAGTCGGCGAAGTGACCGAAGTGAGTGCAACACAAATCTGCCGTAGCTTAAAATAAAAAAGAAAAAGGATGGAGATATGCCTGTCAGTTACGCTGAAAATGCTTGACTGACATGTTGTTTCATTAAGAGTCTTCAGTGAATAGAATGAATTGTGCAGAAGAAGAGAAAAAAAACATGTGGAGTGGTCACACTGAAGTTGCTGCTCTCATGGTACATGCAGTTTTCATTTAATTTGCTTGTCCAGGCTCGCGCTGTTTTCTTGCTTTCAGCGGTTTTCTTTCTTTCAGTTCATAAATGATCAAGGCACTCTTGTGGCTTCTTCATATCTTCGCCTCTTGCTTGTCATCGGCATTTCTTTCCCAGTTTGTTTACACTAAATATCAGAGAAAGGGGAGATTTGTTGCTGGGATATTTTGTGAACAACCTGCACCCCAGCGCTCAGACGAGGGCCTTTTTTAAGATTTAATTGTGTTAGAACAAAGCGCCACATGCACTGTGCAGCCTATGCCTTTGGGGAGGAACAAAGTAACAATGGCAAGTTTTCTCTCTCTACAGTTACAAAGTTTTACCCCCAACATCTACTTTAGAAGAAATCCCTAACCTGTAATTCAGCTCAATGGCTGCAACCCCATGGATCCACTGCATGGGTGTACAGGTGACCTTGCCATGATACACCCTTAATTCTTTGTTAGCTTTGTTTTTCTGAATGCTTGGGAGCCCTGTGCCACTCAGAAGGGGAATTCCAGCAATATTTCAACATTTCTAAATAGTTTAATTGCTGAGACGTCATCCTGGGTAGCTGGATGAAGGTCAAGATGTCTACAAAGCCAATCTACTAATAAAAGTGATTGTGGATGAGTCCCCTCTGTAATATATGGGGAGAGAGACAGGATGATAATGTATGTCAGAGAGAGTCTGTGACAGGAAAGGAGGACATTGGACACAATGGACAAAAAGTGAAAAAAGTGAGGAAACGATGCGTAAACAAAACAGTACAGTTACAAAAAAAGTATTGTGTCACTGTTTGTTGAGGTTTCATTTTCATATGTAATGATGATGGTAAAACATACATTTTCTTTGGGGACTATTTTGCCTTATAGTGCCCTGCAGGTAAGTTTCCACCATGAATGGATTTAAAACCTTTTAGGTCATGTATGTATGTATGTATGTATGTATGTATGTATGTATGTATGTATCTATTAAATGCTTTGTTGACTTTGTGAGGTTTTCTGGAATGAAGCGTTTCAGATTAAACCGCTCAAAATTATATTGTGGACATTTTAATTATTTAATGTGGTGGTGGTCTAGTGGTAGGGTACTTGCCTCTGGACCAAGAGGTCGTGGGTTCGAATCCTACCTTCAGCACCACCACTGGGTTCCTGAGCAAGACCCTGAACCCCAAGTTGCTCCAGGGACACTGTGAGACTGTCCCCTGTAGTTAGGGAATGGAAGTTGCTTTGGATAAAAGCATCTGGTAAATGTAATGAGGGACACATATTCATGTCACTGCTAGACTGAACAAAGTCCACAGCCCAGCCAAGACCAGAGGATCCAACCAAGACCAGAAACTGACCACTGATTTGAGATTTGTTAACACAAGCTGTGTGTGGAAACATGGCGACAGCCTACAAGGTATGTGGGTCTCACTTTAAGTTATGTGTCCCTAATAACTACTGTACATTAACAATGTATACAACAACATTGCAGCTAATGGAGATGTACTCCCTCTTACAGATTTCAGTAGCTTATGTAAGCTTATGAGAAAATTTAAAGTGGGCACAGTGTGCGTTTCTCACAGTTTAAAATTTTCATGTAAATAATGAATCAAATCAAGCAGAAATCTATAAAGGCATTGAAACACCTTGAGCTGTTTTTTTCTCTCTCTTTCTTTTGGCCACTGGTCCAGTCCACTGTAAAGATTTCCTGCCTTCCACCATTTTTTCAAAATTTCAGCTCGATTCAATCATTAAACTTTCAAAGAAAGTCCTTTGTTTCATTGCTGACAGAGGTGGTGATAGGAATGAGGCACCTGAAGAAGTTTAACACCTATAAAAACTCTTTTCACATAATGTTATCACATGAAATGGGTACGGACTTGCTGCCTGATGCCTGATACATTATTTTATGACAGTTTTATGCTACGATTGTGGACCAAAATGTATTATTTTCTATCCATTCATAGCAGATAAGTACATTTAAGTTGTTATAAGACAAACGTATATCGTAAGATATACTTCCACCAGTGTTACTGCAACCATTATTGAACACTCAGAAGCTTCACTGGTCATATTAGATTGCAAATAAAACAGCTGTCTTGGTTTTATAGACATCACAAGCCCTGGTTCCTATCACCACCACTGTAAAGAAACCGGAGCTGACATTTACCGCAATGACCCGTTTCACATCCAGCTACTTGGACTGAGTTTGTTTATGTGTAAACTATTGTATTATGCTAAAATTTACTGAATGTGGGAATCTGAGGCTGAAGCTACTGCGAGTGCTATACTCTAAAGGAAAGTGATCACTGTAGTACCTGTTACTCTCATTAGTGTCAGAAGGGATATGCTGGTTCAAGATATACTGTGCAATAGATATTTTCTTGGATTTCAGAAGAGCTTGAGGAAGAGGAATAATAATGGACCTTGGTAAAGGCATTTTGCTTAGTGTTTTGTGCCCTGAACCCCTCAAGTAAACACGGAGGAGTCGTAGCTGCTTGAAACAGTAAACAATCTGGAGCTTTATTGCTCCTCTCATGGCAGACGTGACCTCCGTGTTATCTGCTCCTATTCAAAACTGGGAGGAAATGGAGCACATTCACAGGCAGGTTTGCACACTGTGAACAAGCAGAAATGAAATTCATAAGCAAAGTAACAAACCGCATTCAGCTGAATTCTCAAAGGAACAGCACCTCGACTGCATCGCCTGCAAATGAAGCAAACAGAGAAATGCAACAGTTCGCTATGTCTTAGCTGATAGCTAAATCGGGGTACGAGTTGATACAAAGCGTCAATTCATGTTGAAAGTAAAGCGGGGGGTGGCCGAGCGGGTAGGATACCTGCCTCTGGACCAAGAGGTCATGGGTTCAAATCCTACCTTCAGCACCCCACCATTGGGTTCCTGAGCAAGACCCTTAATCCCAAGTTGCTCCAGGGAGACTGCCCCCTGTAGTTGGGGAATGGAAGTCGCTTTGGATAAAAGTGTCTGCTAAATGTAAATGCATTGACCACTGGGTTTATGCAATTAGTATATGATGACAGAGTTGATGTTTTTGGATGCTGGACTACTCTCAACCTAGCAGCGACTCTGATGTGTCTGACAAACTCATATCAGTGTGACTCCACCAGGTCATTGTTGTGTCCCCCAAATATTATCTACTCAACTCAAGGTCCTAAAACTAATTGGAATGGGGTAGAGGCTGGTCAACCTGGGGGTTCTACAGATGATACATTTTTAAAGAAGAGACACGTTGCTTTTAACGCTTAAAGGATGCAGCGAGCTATTTAGCAGATAAACATGAGATGGTGGTCGAGTGGGTAGGCTACTTGCCTCTGGACCAAGAGGTCATGGGTTCAAATTCTACCTTCAGCACCACCACTGGGTCCCTGAGCAAAACCCTTGAAACCAAGTTGCTCTAGGGAAACTGTCCCCTGTAGTTAGTGAATGGAAGCCACTTTGGAGAAAAAGTGTCTCCTAAATAGCTTAAATGTATTTTCATACAATGAATCTCTGGGCTTTTCCTCTATGTTTTCCTCTCAGAATGAGGGACTACAGAGAGATATACTCAGTTTTAATTGACGTATGGTGCTCTTTCAATGCATTAAGCAGATAGATTGCCATTCTTTCAGTTTTGAAAGGCTGGAGGAGTGTTCTCCAGTCGCGGTGAGTGCTGCGCCATTGACAGCAATGAAAAGAAGCGTGTTTGAGAGTGTTTAAGAAGGCGTCAAGAGTCTCGCCCCGGAAAAAAAAAAGCTACACAACAGATCTGGGCTAAAGATTTGTAATCTTACACAAGGACAGTGGACCTACACTTTGAGCGGAACTAAGGGGCCTGCAAATGAAACATTAAACATTAAAAAAATTCACTATGTATGCCAACCAATCACAATTCACGGCCATCTAGCCATTATCTGCAACGTTCTACAACTGCACCATGTCTCTTGAGCGAAAAGGTCGGTGATAGCCCTCTAGCAAGCTAGTTAAATTTACAAAACGGAAAAGGTGGGAAAGAGGGGTAATAATAATAAGAAGAATATAATATTTTAGAGTTTTGTGTGTTGGCCCGGCAAGCAGAAGGTTGTGGGTTCAAATCCCAATTGCTAGTGTCATCACTGAGGTATCCTTGAGCAAGGTACCGTCCCTACACTGCCCCCCGGGAGACCCTCGTTGGTCACAGCCCCCTGCCTTACTTGGTCAATGCCTTTACTTTTTTATTTACTTGCATAACAGAACGGTTATTTGAGGTCCCTCACTGAAAATTACTTTCGGAATAACAGCCGTCTTAGGTGTCAATCAGCAGATGCAGTGGCACCACATTGTTATGGTTCCATATCACAACATCACGCAGAAGGCGGCGCCAGCTGGCGTTCCCACAGCGTCCTGCTATAATGTTCATAAACTCAGTCCCACACTGTGAAGTTCTCATGCTCTGGAACACCCTGCTGAGTGAAATAACAGTATGGTCATGTCTGTGAGGGATGAGGCCTGATTCCGTATCGTTTAGGCTTATCACGGCTGAATGTGCCTTCAAAGGCTGGGGCCGGTACAAAGAGGCCTTTGAGCAGACGGACAGAGACAGCTGCTGCGGAGGAACCCTGGCTGGAGCGCAATGAGCCCTATGGTGGAGTCCTACTAAACGCAAGCCTGATCTGAGAGCAGTCTCCCCGGCCCTATTTCGACCCATATCAAGCTGTTTCAGTAGTGGAGGGGTTGACCTGATGTAGAATTGATTTCCAGACGTGTTGGAAAAAAGAACTGGCCTCGTTAAGAAAATGTGACTCTACCCATTGTAGCACCTAATTACATGATGTCAACAGAGAACTTGGCCATTCCCACACTTTTCCATGCCAATTCAGCTAATGACCAGAATATTATTCACATAAGGGAAGGGATGCTCTGGATTTCCTTGATCATGGTATTGTTTAACCCTTTAAAAGACACTCTTCGGGATTCCAGACACATTTCAGACATTGATTAGAGGGGAATGACAATAAAGATTTATTTTGTTCTGCTGAATCTTGCATTTGAAAGGGACCAAACAACACACAATCAGCGCAGTGCTCTACGTCTCGGCGGCTGTCCAGGAGGGAAACAGTGCCCATGCTCTGGACTCCGAGGGGAACTTGTTTTCTATAACAAACTTGATAAAACGTGAATGCCTTGCAGAGGCAAGTAGCTTTGGTTTTATATTTGATTTCATTACATCAATGTTTAAGTTGAGATTGACAGAAATATTTGAACTGTAACTGTGTAACAGTGTTAAATGGAAAAATTGTTAAAAAGCTCCTTATTAGTTTGCAAACCAAATGTTATTGCAGTTTTGTTCATATAGCAGTACTTTAAAAATAAAAGCGCACACTACACTACTTCCTTTGAATGAATTATTGAATTTTGCATATAACATTGCGATTAATGCTGACTGCTCAGCATTAATTATATATATAACTTACAATGTCAGCACAATCATTCTGTAAGCAGTTACAGTTGATATGGTTTAGACGACGATGGGGCAAAACTCTGGTTTGATGATTATTTAATTCATTTGGAATACAATATAATAGGTTTTAGGAATACAAACGAGATTGTTTAAATGTGTGTTTTCATGGAAATCTAGGCGAGATAACCCTGCTATACATAAAAAAGCGTGTTTATTTTTGGTAAACAGACGTGTAGGTGAGCGATCTGTGCCTGTTAGTAAGACTGAGGCTGTGGTTTTGGTCCATGTGACTGTGGTTCTGTTCGAGGCAGACACATGTTGAGGCAAACACAGTGAAAGCAGTCATTAGTGCCTTGACATTTAAGGCTTAAAGGTGCATGGGGGGGGCTGGAAAGCCCCTGAAAACAGTGCATGGGCATTATTTAAATCATACTATGTTGCCAAAACAGTCTTTTCTCTCTATCCAGTCTTTCTCATGCAGATCAGGTAATTGGCCTTTTGTTTCCACAGACCACCACTGTTGTTAACATACAAGCAGATGGACGTGTTCTAGCATTTCTTCTGTACTGGGCAGGTGAAGCCCGTACAAGCAGCCGTGCCGGAGGCAGGAGAGCGGCTTTGGAGACAGCGTTCGGCAAAAGAGCAACAAACAGGAACTTCCGATGATTGTATTTTCTTCATTTCATTTATTATGACCACTTCAGACATAAAAATCCTATCTGATCCACCTTTAACCTCACCAGTCGCTTAACTAATGCCATCAGAAATTTAACATGGCGATATGTTCGTGCATACTGCAAATAAACAATAAAACAAAAAGCAAAAACTTGACAAAAAAACAAAAAACAAAAAACAAACAAAAAAAACTTTTGAAAGCTGCTGAGGTCTAAACACGAGAAGCCAAGACGCTCAGTCGGAAAGTCAGAAAACCGGGACAAAATAACATTGACCACTGAAATCATTTAATGTTTTTTTTTTCTTAAGCAAATACAGGTTACTTCACTGGGTCAACACATTGTGAACAATTTTTTTTTTTCTTTTTTCGATAATCAACCTCAGCAAACATACATTCACACGGTTGCGTGTAGACTAGATCATTCTTTTGTGTTTTTGTTGCAGTTATGTACAAAGTCCCGATATGCGTTGGTGCCTTCGCCCTATGTGGGACCCGTCCGGCATATCAAAACTCATCTAAGTCGAGGATAAAGTAGAATTATGGCGATAAGCTATACAACATCCAGCCGGTTCGAAGTCACTCCTCGGATTGCAGTCGAAGCTGACCTCAAATGTGTGTGGGAGGGTGTCCCTGCTTCAGTTCACCGTATGGAAACCCAGCTATAGTTGCAATGTTACATACAGTATTTACAATGGAATGTCAAGCTTTGAAGTGGGCAGTTAGAAAGACGTTGGAATGGAGGGGCGAGATTCGTTACAGAATGGGAAATAAGAGTGATATTCCCCTTTTTAAACCACACTAACGTTAAAAAAAAGGTAGTATACACACGTCTCCGTGTACATACTGGCCGCCATAAAATGCCTTGTCGCCGTCTTGTTCATCAGAGCAATTACCGCAAAGAACACTAGACGCGGGACGTGAATGCAGCTTGATTAAACTCATTTTGTGTCCCCCCGTCTGACATTTAAAGCCCATTATAAACCACTCGGCGCTTGAGGAACTTGTGCTTAACTGGGAAAACGGAAAAAAAAATGAAGACATAATTAATATGAAGCCCTGTAGGTAGCCGGGTCAGCACCGTGCGAATGACAGAGAGGGAGAAACAACTTAATTGTTAATTAACGGGATCGGAACAAAAGCGTGTGATTTAACGGAAGGAAAAGCAGGCCTCCCTAATCTCTTGCCGGGATTATCCCATAGCCTTTCCAGGCCTAGTGTGAAAACAAAGTCCTGAAGGTCAGCCATTGCTTGGGAGCGGAGGGGAGGGGGGGTCTGGGATGTGGATCCATTTCAAAGAGAGGCGTATGAAATCATCAGGGTCGGGAAAATTCGCACCGCAGTTGAACTGCAAGGCAGAAACAATAGGATTCTACACTGGCCCGCGTGTGTAAACATAGATCTATACACGTTCATCTTGCAACTTCAACCTGGAGAAAGTTGAACGCACTCTTAAAAATCAAGGGTTCTTCGATAAATGCTTTGTTGAAGAACCAGCTTTGTCGATGAGATGAGCGAGCGCGAGCGTGAGGGATCTTTGTAAACCTCCAGAGCCTCGAGTTTTAAGAGTTTGAGTGTGTTTAGCATTTGTAAAATTCTATTATACACAGTATGGAGGAGACAAACGTTTTCAGAGCAAACATTCTGTACAGTTTTTAAATCTTTCTTTAAAAAAATAAAGGGAAGAAAGACAGAAAAAAAAGAAAGAAAAATACCTTACATACATCATAGGCACTGCCATTTTGTGGAGTCTGGAGTCGCGCAACTATTGATCTGGATTGTTCTTAGAGAAGAAAAACAAAGCAGGTAATCGTGACATTTCTTTTCTCTCCTGCCCTAACGGTGAAGGTGTTAACAGGTACCCTT
This sequence comes from Bryconaethiops microstoma, assembly GCA_037577275.1. NCBI lineage: Eukaryota > Metazoa > Chordata > Actinopteri > Characiformes > Alestidae > Bryconaethiops > Bryconaethiops microstoma. Next base: position 17,514,650 of record JBBJLS010000018.1, read on the forward strand.
TTTCCTGTCAGGAGACGTTAAGCAGGAATCATTTGTGGCTCTGGTATCTTTCGAGAACCCAAGGATCGTCTATGAGGTTCAGAAGGGGTTGAGAATTTCACCAACAGGCAGTGATAAAATCGAACGTATTTTATAGGGGTGTTTGAAGAGCAATGAACATGTTGTTAGAAATGTTACTGTCGGTGGAAATAAAACTGCGTTAGCGATGTGGGCCCACTGCCCCCCAGTTCACCAACAGCAAATCCCAGTGCCCCATCATGCTGGCAAGCCCTCCTCGGTGAAGAGCCAACACAACAGAATTACAGAAAAGACAGAAAATAGCTCTGGCTAGATGCAAAATAGGATTTTAGAAAAATAGCGCACGCTTATACTTATGCAAAAGAAATGTAAATAACAAAAAAAACAAAAAACATAATAAACAGTACATACATCAAAATAAGGCTCACACATATGTAACTTTTCAGCCAGCCAGGTATGTCAACTGATGTCCATTTGCTTCCTGACACTCTGGCTTATTTTTTTCTTGCTTTTCATAATTTTTTGTTTTTTCACCAACAACAACGGTTATCCCTGCTTATGTGCAAGACAGCCGAAAATAACACAGTCAACCACAGTAACTGGTAGCGGAGAGCGCAGTTCATGTAATCCGGTGGTCCACGGCCTCGTGGCTTCATACCCATCTGTGTTGGTGGCAGTGTTTTTTTGGGCAGGAGGGGTGGATCTTTGCATTGTTTGGATGCTAAATAAAAAAAAAAAAGATGAAAATACCATGGCAGACGAGGATGGGGAGTTTTTAACCCTTCAGTTTCATTGCAGATAAGCATGTTTTGATGTCACTGACATGATTTGATCTTTCTCAAGGCTTTAATTTCAATAGAACACTCCAATATGTCCATTTGTAGCATCTGTACAGGTTGTCAAGTGTTTATGCATGTGACAAAATATTACCACATTGAGCCATACTGTTAATATTTACAACGTCAAACGTGTTCCCTTCTCTAGACCATCGATTACCTCACAAACGATCACACCGTCCCCCTAAAGGACTTGGACAAACAAGCCTAGTCTCCACGAAGAGACATTTTCACACAGGTTTGTATCTTTCGAGTGTCAGAGTTGTAGGAGTGGGCTTTGTTATGGCAAACACTGGACATGAGCGATGTTCGAAGGAATGAACTGCCCTTTCCCACCTGTATCAGTGCTAGGAGGGGTCTGGAGGAGCTTAATAGGCAGGAGAGGCCGGCTCTGTACATCTGTCCTTACCTTTTCCGCCTGAGTTCGGTGTGCATATGGCCAAAACTGGAGCCACGTTTCTCAGTTTTCAGTGCCGTCTCAAACAACCCAAGGACACAGGCTACTGGAATCAATGCTTTCACAGGCATGCTTCAGAGATTAGTCAGGGACGGGTGTGCTTTTTTTTCTTCCCTTAACCACTCCGCTTTAGTCCAGAAAGGTTCATTCCACAGCAGGCTAAGACGCTGCCTCTTTAAGACTCCGCCCACTCGTGTTGACCCTGGTCCCTGGCTCCATGCCCTATTGGCTGGAGGAGAAGGATGTGGGCTGCACTACAAAGATCAAACCTCTAAGACGAAACGGCTGTCTAATTTCACTCTGAAACAACTGACCACTTTTCTCAAAACTATCCATTTATATAAGAGGATTTCTAATGTGTTTACCTCCACAGTTTTGGATAACCGACACCCCATTAAAAAAGCAAGATATTACTAAAAAGCAAAAAAAAAAAAGCAATCATAAAAGTAAAAACAACGGTAATGAGATCAAAACAAATAAAAAAAAAAAAGTATCATACATCCAGTGTAGGACTTTCACAAGATGAGAAATACCCCATCCTAAAACAGTTACAAAGTCTTTTTTACACATTTAATACATTTATAATAGCTCCAAATAAAATGAGACCAAAAAAAATAAAAAAATAATAATAATAATACACCATAAAATTTTCAAGCAACCAGCCTATACGGCTTTAAGAGTCGATGGCGATTGGCATCAGGCAATGATCACGCCTCTTTTTCGCTGATGTAGCAAGCTATCCTAGGAGCATGTGGGCATCTCATGATGTTGAGGTGGTTCCTCAAAGCGCTATTTTTTCTCTAATGTTGGACTGGATGGGTCCTGATGGGGCGGAGGATTGTTGGGTAGAGGGAGTGAGGGGGATGGAGCGGACGGACAAATGGATGGGAGAGAGGGAGGGGCTTTCTAGTGATGCAGGCGTGTTGTGAAGAGGTGTGGTCAGAAGCAAGAAGGAGCATAAGATTCGTTGATTCTTTTCTCTTTTTTTGATGATGCTGCCGTTATCGCGCATGCGCCGCTACACGTACCACTCTTTCTTTGAAATGACAGAGCCGTCGGTCTGGGACACCATGTCGTCAGCAATTTCAGCCTCGGGCTCGTACTGGAAGGCGAGAGTCCGTTCGTCGTAGTCGCGGCTCTCGCCTTCGTCCACCGTGAAGTAGGGCCGCTTCAGGTCCTCAGAGTTGCCGTCGAAGTCTCGCTCGCCAGCCTCGTAGCCACCGGGCCCGCTGCCGATCTGTGCCGGCTTCTTCTCGTCGTCGGAGTCGTCCGGGTACTGCAGGCTCTTCGGCGCAGGCGGATGGGCCGGCAGGCCGCCAGCTTTGCTGTAGCCGTTGCCGAAAACGTGCTTCTTGGTGCTGTAGTCGCCCTTGAAGGTGCGCTGGCGGCGCCGCAGGAAGATGAAGAGCAGTGTGCCGGCACCTGCTAGCAGGACCACGCCCCCCACAGCACCCCCGATAGCGGCACCCGAGCTGTGCTGCTCCTGCGGGATCTCGCGGCCATCGGGAGACGGGTGGATAGGGAATTCTGGGTAGGAAAAGACATATGGAAGGGGAGAGTGTGTCAGTGCACTGGTGGGAAAGGAGGTGCATAAGTGCAGGTGCTCTTTTTTTTTGGATGAGGGAAGGGAACATGGGGAGACGGAGGAAACAGGGGAGAAAAAAGGAATAAGGTGCACCCACCCACCCTCACCAAGCAAACGGCACCCCTGGCACGCCCAAACCCCACCCACATTACTTCAAATCATAGTCATGCGACCTAGACCCATGAAATGTCTTTCAAACTCAATCCGTTACCCCAAGTCACATGCAACCCTGAGAATTCCTCAATTTAACCAAAAGGATAAAGGACCTAAATCCATGAAGCGTTGTTCACATAGGAAAAACATCCACCCACATACACTCAAACCTTACCTATTTAACCCAGACCCTTAAGAAGTACATTTAACAACAACAACAACATCAAAAAAACAAACCCCAACCCCATCACTTCAAACTCCACCCATTTTCTCTCAAACCCCACCCATGCCACTGAGACCACACCCATGCGACCCAAACCCATGAGAAGCCCTTCACATAGCAAAGCAGACTCTGAGCCACATGCACATTCCAGATGAGACAGAAAAAGATAGAAGAAAGCATCAAAAATGAGCAGAGCAAGCAAATTTTTAACATTTCCCAGCACCAGCAAGCTCAAATATACAATCAAACCTGCCACCACCTTTAAAAAGTGCCCCATTAACCAAACCAAAGCAGCACATTTTATTCAAAATACATGAATTAACACAGCAGCGATGGACAACACACCACTCAGCACCAATAAGCGCCATCTTCTTACTTATTCAACTGTGCGTACAGCATTAGAGTTACATTTAACCATCCAAACCATGAACTACATCTGAGGGACTGATTGTGAAGAGCAGTGGAGCAGATTAAACAGAAATGTTCTCTTTTCTCTTGATTCGTAACCGCGTTCGAAAGCAGACCCTGACATTTCTGACAACCCATAAAAACATGAGCATTTTGTCATGAACTAATGATCTGCTTTGTGCTGCCAATGTAAAAAGGAACATGAATCATATGATGCCACAAATTTATCATTAATTTAAGCTCTGTTCTGCGAATGACATCACTTTTATTCTATTGTAAATGAAAGACAAACATTTATGCCATGCATTTATGAGGTAACCTTTCAAAATACTTTGTTGAAATTGTAAACACACACACACACACACACACACACACACACACACACACACACACACACACACACACACACACACACAAAAA
>JBBJLS010000018.1:17555142-17568234 GCA_037577275.1 Bryconaethiops microstoma
TGCTGTCTGTCTTTTTTTTCTCTTTTTTTCTCTCTCTCTCTCTCTCTCTCTCTCTCTCTCTCTCTCTCTCACCCCCGCAACTAGACGATGTATGACATTCACCTTTGCCCCCCTCGTATGTAAGCAACGATCCTCATTCGCTTCATAGACAACTAAATTTAATGCTGAAAGCAAGACATAGTAGCTGTATTGATTTCCACTGCAACCAATTATTTATTAATGAAATGGAGGCACAGAGCCTGTGTCTTAATGTATGTGTATGCGTGCGTGTGCGTGTGTGTGTGTGTGCGTGTGAGAATGTGTGTGTGCACGCATGAATGCATTACACTTGCATCCCAGCCGAAGAGGGCACAGCTAGGTGAAGAGCCTTCCTCTGTTCTAGCGTGCGGCGATCAATACACCTCAGGCGTGGTAAACTTCTGAACCAAGCACATTACAAATAAGCCCCAAGACCGGTCAAGGGCGCGTAGGACTTTCAGCACATCCGAATCATGAATAAAATAGCGCCGAAAATAACCTCCGTTTATAGCGTAAGAGGAGTGAAATCAGCCAAACAACTGCGAGAGTTCAGCCTCCGCTTTACTGTCAACTCGGCTCAAGTTTATACAGTGCAATTAAAGGTATTCTGGAAAGAAAGATACGTGCGTACTAGTCAAAGCACATTCAGCTCTAAACACTGATCCGAACCAAATACTCATATGACAACGATTCACTATAATCTGATACTTTACACATAGTGTTTACAGACTTGAAATATTATAATTTCATTTAAAGGGCCTTAATAACAAATAAGGGACTTATTTTAAACCAGAAAGGATTACATTCGATATTCAAAGATTTTTGATCACCAACATGTCATTATTCGACATAAATGACACACGATAACGAATTATATTCATTTATTTTCGATTATCTAGATTCGATGACCACTTTTGATTTAATAAGTGCTTGGAGTGTTACATTCATTCAAACTTAATTTCTGAAGCTCTCCGTCCTTTAATTATTCTTAATTATTCACACCTACCGAATCCTTTATTTATGCACCGAGTCACTAATAACCGCTGTGCGGTGAATAAATTCATCTTCGAGTGAACTGACGTAGAACCGTCAGCTAGCTAGCCGGCTAAACGGCTCCCGATTTAGTATCATTAGTATCTAGTACTTATGACCTGATTCCCTGTAAACCTGCTATTTAAGACAGTAAACATGTCTGACTGTCCTAAAATTTCGGTGTTTTAGTTACATTTGTCTTTAGAAGCAATAAACCTAAGCCGAATCTCAAACAGCTCTGCAGTAAACTCTGGCTTCTACACCCAAATGTGAAATGGAGTATGGAATTGGACTCATGGCTGAATCCCAAATGCCATATCGTGCACAGTCTGGGGTGCAGGAGCCAGCATTTTAATTCCTACATGTTAGGAGCAAGAAGCCGTGTAAAACAAATCCCACCTGTAAAACAGATATTGCTGTTGCAGTGGTGTGTGATATTTTTGTATTAAACAATAATGCTATTTTTTTTGGCTCATCATTACATGACATAATTTATCATTATATGAATCTGATTCTGATTCAGAAATTTCAAAAGAAATGACCACAATATACAATAACGGACGACCGAAGGTTTTTGTCCCCCATCAGAAGTCAAAGTTGCAAGCGGGCGTAGTGGCTTGGCAGCATGATAAAAAGTTCATTATTCACTGACTAATAAAATAAATATTTCATTGTATTGTAGTGACCATTGCATACACATACACACCCACACATGCATTAACCTCATACATTATTGGGGGGAGGGGCTTAGTTTGTTGTTTTTAAATTTTTTTTTAATATATTTATTTTTTAGGGGTCTACTGGGCTGAAGCAATATGAGAGGGCTTCCAGTGTCCCTCAACTCTTCATTTGTTTTCCTCAAACCTTGGAATTTTTGTAAGCCACTTATTAACTAAAGAGCGTAAAGCATCATTAAGCGTTCCCCGCCATTCACCATCAAGACATGCCGAGAGGAAACAGCTGGTCTGACACGTTACAAAATCGTTGACGTTGTATGTTTCTGCTGCTTTATTAAAGCAGTAAGGCACCTGAAGCCGTGCGTTACAGTGATTTTATCACGGGTAAGGTGGGTTTGCTCCACTTATCACTGTAATGTGGTTAATTGCTTTATTAGAATACGGTTTTACTATTTTTTTTCCAGCTTCCTAGCTTTACTACTTGCATAATACTTCTTCGGTCGCACAGGACAAGCACGACAGAATCATTCCGAACATTTATCTTTTAGTTTTATATCATTAAAAAGAGTCGTGGGTAAAAGAGCCTTACCGTAGACGGTGAGGTTGACCGTGTTCTCCCTGTTCCCCGCCGGGAAGGTGGTGTACTCGCAGATGTAGGCGGCCTCGTCAGAGAGGCGCAGGTTGGTGAAGACGATGGTGGTGTCCTCCAGCGACGGCGTCCTCTGGCGCACGGCAGGGTGCTTGAAGCTCACGCGGTCCTTAAACGGAAGCAGCACGGACACGCCCAGTGCCGGGTTGGCGATGGCCACGTTCTGCTTGGTGCCGTTGAAGAACTTCTGCCAGGTCACCTGCGAGATTTTCACCGGAGGCTTGCTGTTGATGAAGACGCAGCGGAGCTCCACCGTGGAGCCCACGAAGCCAGACTTCACTAAGTCCATCTGTACAGACTGCCCATTGCCCACTGCACAGAGAACGAGAGAGAAAAATGTGATTGAGGGATCAATTATGTCATTATGCAGAAGAAAGGTACATGTCATGGAGAAAAGAAACATCAGGACAATTCAGATACACATTCTTCACATATAAATGCCACCTTTGTGCAGTTTTTGCCAGTGTGTGAGTGTGTAAAAATAAGAAACAACTCCATATGTGTTGTGAGTGCAGTAGTGTGTGAGTGTGTGAGTGTGTGTGTGTGTGTGTGTGTGTTTGTAGAGCAGCTTTTCTATGTGCTGTATTCCAGCAGCTTCACTCCAGATTCAGTTTCTGATGCGAGTCACACTCTTAACATTATTATTTTAATTCTTGCAGCTGTAAAAGTGTTGTGTAGTTTAACATTTCCAAGGTATAACACATTATTCATATGTATTACTTTTTCTCCAAACATTGTTTTGTTTGGAATTTTCAATCAAGCGTTGGTCAATAGTGTATAAAACAACAGCGACGTGCACATTTTACACAGACACGCTCAGAAAAAAAATGATCTCTTGTTTATTTCCATGGCTGTGCTCTTGCCTGTTTTCTAGCATTACACGACTTTGATTTGTGGCGTTAAAAACTTCCTCCCTCTCTGTAGGAGCTAACGGAGATTGTTAACAGCCTGGGCGGCGGTGGCTACGGGGCTCAATCTGGGGGTTTTTAAGCAGAGGCAGTCATAACAAGGTTGTTGCAGCGAGATGCATGCTTGATGAGGAAGCCTTGGAGGTAGCCCACCCACTCACCCACCTCTACCCAGAACCCCCCCTCCAAGAGCAGCAGCACAACACCCCAACCCCCCCCAATCCAGGCCTTGCCAACCTTAATTAGTTTTCACTTGCAAACAGCCCTGTGGCAGCCTGGAGCACCTATTAAACGAAACCGAGCAGCTTTCTGTGTAAGCATGCCCGTCATGAGAGCACTCACGTGACACTACATTCAAACATTCAAAAGCAGGCAGTTAGTGAATGGCGTGGGCTCAGGGCTGCCTCGCACTGCCTGGGGGAGATCGGGGGCTTCAGGCCTTAAATCAAGACCTCTAATTGCTGTTTTGGTGTACACTGGATTAAAACTGCATTATTACTTAAATTATTTACTCGAAATACATTTATTTTTGATTTACATTCCGTACCAACACATCCAAGCCTGACTTACAGCACCGTCACTATTGGTTATATCAGTAACGGAGAAATCTAGTGATTCTTTTCATGAATAATCAAGTAATCATTCAGGCACAATTAATAACAGTAAATATTTCGTTTTACTTCATAAGCCGTTGAACCACAGTGCGGGTCAAAAGTGATTTGAGCGCTAATAGCTCTCCCTTGTGACTGAAAATGGCTTCATAATGACCCGCATTCTTAGTCAAATTACAAAGAAATGAAAAATCAGCTTCATCGAGATTGCAGATTTGAACCATGTAACATTTTCTTCTGTTATAATCGAGACAGCCCCACTGATTCATTCCCATTTACTGCCACGTCGATGACGAAAACAAGGTAAGCGACGATAAACACATACACACAAAATACCCAATAATGGTCGATTAAAAAAAATCGCAGTAAAACATAAACACTAATGTTGCCTTTTGTGATTCTGTTAGAGTATCTCCACTTGCTCCAATGGGCTTGGGGTAAGAAAAAAAATAATTAAATGAAATATAAGAAGCATTTCAAGGCCTAATGGCCACGGGGGACCTAGAAGAGTTAGAGACGAACAAGGGGACGGCTCCCCAACCTTGAGATAAATCAACAGGCGCAGCCTCTTTACAGATAGCCCTGAATGAAAAGACGGCCAACACTCAGACACGCATTGTCCCTCCTCCCACAGAGCACTTTTGGCCTTTTGTCTGATCAATGGCCTTCACTCTTTGCCGCCCCTCAATGTGTCAACACGAGCCTCACTCCCTCCCTCTCTCTGTCTCTTTCTTTCACTCACTGTCTTCCTCAGCCCTCCCACTTTCTTACCTCCCTTCCTTTTATTCTGATCTCTCCTCCTCCCTTCCTGCCTCTCCCCAGTCTTCATTGTTTCCATCACCTCTCTCACTCCCTCCTGAGATGTGGTCTCTTTAAGTCTTACTTTTTCAAGGTACGATTTTGCAAAGACACCAACCCCTTACATCCCAGGATTAATGATCACTTATGATACAGGAACCGCTGCGAATAAGTCAGTAACTACTACAGAACTACTATTAGATGAGTGAGTGAAGAGGTCTGTCTCACAAAGCAGGATTTCCTTATATAACCCTGGCTTTTCCGTCTCGCTGGCAGTGGAACGCTTTTTTACCGGGACGCATCACTAAGGCAACCCGCGCTGCACACCTAACGTGCCTTGGGGGAAGGTGAAATTTGGGATTACGGATCAAAAATAGGCCTTGGACCAATCGCAGCCAAGCTTTTGACCAATCAGGGGCCAGCGACACTCCAGTTCTTTTCTAGTCTGGCCTTGTTTTTTCATTGGCTGTTAAATTCTACGCATGAAATCATCACACTACTATTGGAATGCCACAGCAACCGCTTTGCTACTTTTGGGCTGAAACGTGCCACCCCCAAACACCCTCCCCCCCGCCTGCCCCTCCAAACCCAAAATCATGCCATGAATTATGTGTGTTGGCTCATTCATCGACATTTTATTGCAGCTGTAAGTAAAACAGACAGACACATCTCAGCACAATATTTGTTATTGGGCTCATTTGAGGTTCTTCATAATATAAATACTACAAACACACACAGACACACACAAACACACACATACACACACACATACAGTCTGTGCAGAACAGTAGCCCCTGTGGTGTGTGGTTCATGTGTGTGTGTGTGTGTGTGTGTGTGTGGTTTGTGTGCCTGTTGCTCGTGTGTGTGTGTGTGTGTGTGTGTGTGTGTGTCAGTGGACAGATGTGTCTCCAGCGGGCTTCTGGCTCCTGTTTGTCTTTAACAGATCTGGGCTATCTTAAGAGGCCAGGACAGATTTATCTCCCCTTGACTGCACAGTGCCTTCAGGTGCTGTCCGACTGGACTGGCTTCCTGCACAGACACATCCCAAACCACACACACACACACACACACACACACACACACACACACACACACACACACCTCTTTCTCCCTAAGAACTAAAGAGGTCATTATCTTATTCACAGAGGCCCTGTGTCAGAGGAAGTAACTTGTGAACTAATTCATGCCACACAAAAAAGCCAGACATGCTCAAAAATGCTATTTATAAAAGCACACATATCAGGGCACAACCTCGTCTAACTGTAATGTTAACCACAGTGGGGAAACGGACTCGATACCAGTTTTTCTTTTTCAGTGCTGATACTGAAGCCGTGACTATTGGCCACTACGGATCTGTAGTGGCCAATAGACCTATAAGTTGCATTCGTTTTCATTATAGCTCTTACAACATTTCCAGTTCAGTATATTGAATCACGGACATCTCTTATGTTAATTTAGTCAAATTTACTTTTCATCCGTTTCTATTAGTCAATTCATCATGAAATATTCATCATGAAATATTTACCAGGCAAAAAGAGTGCCTGTCTGTAGAGGTAAAGACTGTGTCAGTATTCATTTGGGTGGGAACCACACTGTGATTGTTTACTTTTACCCCCGAAATTAAAAAAAAAGAAAACGGAATAACTGGTTACGAAACTGGTCTTCAGGGGAATCAAATCATATCGTTTTCAAAGGCGACCGCCGAAAGAATCAGAATCAGAAAACTTCCCGGAGGAAATTGGTTTCGTAATGACTGCAAAACACACAGAGACAAGAACAACATCAAATATAAGGTCTAAACAAAATCTAAATATAAAAACTGTAGGAAAAAGAAACTCAAGATGAAAATACGCTATGCTATATATACGGAAATGGTGGGTATAAATACTACAGATAAGTGAAACCTACCAACACAAACGGTAGGTTGGGGTAAGTTACTGCACTTAGTAAAGAATCCAGTAGTAAAATTACGTAATAAAAACGTAATATTGACATAAGCAGGGAAATCGCCGATTTCATGGACTGTCTGCCAGATTGAACTGAACTGAATTTTTGGTGCTCGAAAATGAAAATGAACCCGATCTCCTGGCTGGCAGGGGTGAAACTCGGCCTTCATTCAGGCGGCAGAAACTGGCGGGAGGAGCAGCGCCACTCATTTGTGTGTCCAGGAATTTATTATTTTTTTTGGAAAGGCCAAATGAAAAAAGCCTTGCAAAAGAAGGACTGAAGGGCTCCTCCAAACGCACGGTCCCGGCCTTGAGCGGAGAGGACTACGCGAGATATTTCTCTTTCATTCTCACTCTCTTTCTTTCCCTGCCGAGTTTCTGGTCCCCCGTTCGGCGCGAAGCTGGGATTGATGTTCCGTCCCTCATTTCAACTCCGCTAGCTGCACGCTAACACCAGGAGAGGCAGGCGAGGGAAGTGTCGACCTTTCTGGACGAAGCGAGGCCAGCACATCATCTCTCATTTCCTTCGGCCGCCACGGAAGAGATATTTTCGACCCGAGCCCAGACTGCCACCAGCAGCTGCGGGCGCGGAGTGACGGGCTGATTGGCTAATTGAGTTTGACAGTGTGGGAGCCGGAGAGCCCACCTTAGGGAACACCTGTGTCCTTGTCTAACTCGGCCTGGCCCGCTATTTCAGACCGATACGCCTTTCGTTAGCCACCGTGACAGAACTGGATGCGTGAGAGACATCTGGTGAAGAGGCGACAAAGCTTGCAATATTCTCGAAAATCATCCGTGTCGGATCGGGGGGGATTGGCGTAAAATGTCCGATGCCGCTCAAAAGTTTGGAAACATCTTTAATATAAGAGTATTATTCAATAACACCAGGTTAGGCTGAAACATTAGACAGTAGTTATTCAGTAGTTCACATGTTTTGGGAACGTTAAGCAGGGAAACGACATTGTCAGTTTAAAGCGGTTTCTTTTGAAAGAGGCATTCCAGTTTAAAACTAGCTTTCCAAAGACCAAGTGTGTTAAAAAAAAACGCTTCATTTGCCACGGCCTGACAGAAATTTTGTCTTCATCCACACAAAACCCAGCATGCATTGTTCAAATATGTCGAGACGACAGGGAATCCCACAACAGTGATAAGCGAATCCTGAACGCTTGCAATGGCAGTAACGTGAACCAGCAATCACAGGTGGTACATTCTGCTTCGTAGTGAAAACATTAGCTATCCGGCTTCCTCAGTGGAAAAAAGCCCATTCTTAAACATCAACCCGAAACCGTTTTCTTTTTTCCCTCCCACCTTCAGCAGACATCATCAGAAGGGTTTTACCTAGTCGTATAATCAGACTTCTGTGGCGCCACTGTAGGCAGACAGCAGTGGGTATTAGTAAAGGTTAAACCTTCACAGGCCAGATTACTCCTTTGAGTTCCCCAAAAATAGGATCACCAATTCTCATTCAAGATAAGATAAACCTTCGAGAAGGTCCTGGCTGGCAACGTTTTTATAACTTTATTCTCGTTCTCAAAATTATGACTCTAGACTCATGCAATGTCCCATGAGTGAGACACTGAGACGACAACAGAAGAGGGAGAGGAAGGAGGAGGTATGCCCCCCCCCCCACACACACACACACACACACTCTTACCCCTGCCCCTTGCCTTCAGTCCCCATGTACACGGCAACAAATCAACAGTGGCCCCCACATGCAGTGGACCAGTGGAGGTGTAATTACTAATCTGGAGACCCCCAATCTAAGACCCCTCCATGGGCCCCCAGCACTCCACGTCTGGAGAAGCCCAGGAAGACTGTAATTAAAGTGTTCACACTGGAGCTGTGGGGAAACGGGGAGGAGATACGAGATACTAGTGGTATGGAAATATTCCTAAGGACAAGAGGAAAGGATAGATGATCAAGATTTAAAGGCGAGGGGTTCTCTCATCTTTCGCATATAATGGAGTTATAATAACGGTAATATAAGTTTATACATAAGATTAATCAGAGGAACAGAGACCATACAGAAAGAAGACTTAGTAAAGCCCCTTCTGCCCTCAGAATCAGACAATTCTGGTGAAACTTCAAACTTCTAGAGACACTTCATTAACACTTATGCTTCTTTTGCTTGGGTGCACAGCTTCACATTTGCTGTGGAAGTTTTATTCCAGTTTACTTCAGCTGTGCAACTAATGTAACATTTTTTACCATGAACAGCTGGTAGCATGACCAGAAAAAGGCCTCACAGAAACACTCCGATTCTCACGCATGAAGGACCTTTCTCAATTAAATTCATACAAAATATGCTAGATCCATTAGATCCATTTTGGATAGGACTACCAGGCTGGCCTGAACATGAGTTTCTGCATGAGAACATGAGTTTCTCTCTCTCTCTATGTATATATATCTATATATCAGAATCAGAATTAAAATCTGAAAACTTTACTGGTCTCGGAGGAAATGGCTTTTGTAATGCCTGCCACAACACACAGAGACACAGAGACAGTAACAATATAATACAAAGTCTAAATTAAATTCAAATAAAAATCTGTAGATGCTGCATTACTTTCATTATTAACCATCATTTTTAAGTATGTGTGTTCATTTATTTCGACTCCTTAATCGAAATTTTCAGTCTATAATGCATACTTTTAAGCATTTATACATCTCGTTTTCTACGACGGATGTCTAAAGATGTAAAGAGACAGATGCTGCAATGTCAAGTCAGATAAGGAGACAGATGAGTCCGGACTGAAAAACACTGTTAAAGCAATGGAGCTTTTGTGATGAGTTTAATGAATAAAAGTCACTGTCATGATTGCTTACTGTTAAAGTTCAGTTGTGTCACAACTAACCTAAATCTCATTGAGGACTGACAACGCTGCGATTTCTTTATCTATTTTATACTGAATGCATACAGATTTTCTTTCTTCCTCTCCCAGCTTCACAGGGCTCAACCAGTGACTGGGGCCACGCTCGGCTTCTTCACTTTATTTTCTTCGTTTGAATGCTGAAGGCGTCAGCGCTTGTTCAGACGGACTGCAGCATCAATCTGTCTAGGATTTCAGCTCCAGCCTATATTCGCCTCCTTCCCATTTAATTACCACCAAATTCCAGTATAAAAGGTTGAGTGTGAGAAGAGCTTATGCGACCAGTGTTAAAAGTCTGGGAGTTCATGTAAAGGCTGGCCATCAGGAAGCTAATTACAAATCAAGATTGAAGATCAAGGGGGATGGAAGACCATGCATTGAAATCTCAGCGCAGCTGACCTATAATCTTTCGCCTCTAGGCCTGCTTCTCCAAGTACTCTCCTCCTGACCCTTGGACGCCTACTCGGGTCTGCGCACATCCCTCAGCAGGCCGTTCTTCCATGGTGGCCTTTGCTTCCAGGGCTCTACAAGGACCGTTTACTGGCCCATGCGGGCCCTGGGCGAAGCCAGTGCTCCCTAAAGAAGCTTCGCTCAGGCCCTCCACCAGATGGAATAATCTAGGATGGCGTCAGGGTAAGCGCAGAATCACAAGTATCTTGTCGGAGGCATTATCTGCGATCTCTCCTCTCTGTGTAATTACCACATAGGCAGTTAATGACAGATTCATTTCACCCGTGAAGCTTGTGTTTGTTTCCCCAGCGCTGCCCTGGGCGAAGCCAACAAACCTTGAAAATGTCGAGCGCCAGGCTTTTAAATACCCACAGTCCTCGGCATCTGCTGCAGGGAGGGTCGCTTAGCACGGCAAGTGGTGCGAAGTTACACAAGCCTCCTCAAACTGACTTTTCAAACTAATTTTTTTTGGGTAAGGCCCTAAGTTCTTAGCGAAGATAAATATGGCCATTTTGCAACTCGACGGACCAAAAGAAAACCGTCTCCATTCAGCCACCTTAGCCGGTGCCTGGGGGCCTCAGAAAACAATCTCCTCCTCGCCAAGGCCATTTTCATCCATGCAAAACAGTCAATGCACTGTAAAAAGCCTTGCTCAAGCCGCTCGTAACAGTCTTTGTGAACTTAGGAGAGGCTCATCATTCTGAATCAAGACGCCAGAAGAAACGATTCAAACTGAAACAATAGTTTCCTTCAGCACACGCACACCAGTCGCATTGATGAAAACCATTAATTCCCTAACAAAAGCAACAGCCAGCAGTAAACACAATTAATTTAGCCCAGAATATGCCCATAGTGGCTTATTAGCGGCATTAGTAAGGCACGTATGAAGAGTCTGTTGTTGTGCAATCGCGGAATTCACTGCGATAAAGGCTTAGAGAGAGATCGAGATAGAGATTGAGATAACAGAGAGAGAGAGAGAGAGAGAGAGAGAGAGAGAACTGAGGCACCCTGTGCTGGATAACAGCTGCTTTACTACACGTTCAGGTCACTTTGAGGCCCATTCAAACACATACGTGAAGCACGTGGAGATGACTGCAGCTGGCACACCCTGGACACCTCGTTCTGTTGCTCATTCTGTCTCACATGCATGCACACACACACACACACACTCCAAACAGAGCTACTATTCTCTGGGAGATGCAGGCGAAGTGGTATCTCGGGGGGGGGGGTGAATGAGGTACAACAGAGGGCTTTGCTTCAGGGCCCCAGCGAAAGCAGTGGCGCTCTGCCCACCTCATTAGAGAACCGCAGCACGGCCTGTTTGGAGACTCCAGAAAATACCAAACGCCTGTGCACGAGTAATCTAATCGCGTTAGCAGTCCTTCGGAGAGGAGGGGAGAGAAAGAAGAGCTTTTTTTCTCCTCAGCTGTAGAGCTAGAATATGTTTACGTTACTGAGCGAACTGAGTCGCCGCCAAACAGCCGATCCACCGCATGCTGTGGACGGAGTCCGTTCAGGAGGAGTATCGTGTCACCGCGCTGGATCAAATTAGCAGGAGAAATGGAGGCAGAAAAAGACGCCGAGGCACAAGACGCGAATGCAATCGATAGAGAGACAGTAATGAGGACGGTGGCCGCCCACGCCGAAGTTCTCTCCAGCGAGCATGTCCATTTATGACCAAACTTGGTTGCTGTGATGTCAAGCTACTCGGCCCACTCTCTGCCATACACAGCCTTTACAAGCTAAATACATAGTAAAGGCTGTCTTTCAGTGGTTCACAAGACTGTAAATCGTCAAAAGGAAACATAGACATGTTTGACTATTAAATTTTCCTTCCAGGACATCAATGCTTGGCCCCAAACCACAACACTGTACTATTTCACGTGGCAACTTGACAGAGCTGTACGACCAGAATCAGTGTCAGAACCGGCGAACTTTATCGATCCCAGAGGAAACCGCTTATGTTACGCCTGTACAGACGCACAGAGACAAGCACAATATGAAGTATAAAGAAAAAACTCAATATGAAATGCTCAAATGCTGGGAATAAATACTACGGATAAGTAACTCCCAGTTACGTGATGTATTAGTAACACGAATGGTGGAAAAGATAAAGGAAAGACTAACTTCTCGCAGCCTGATACTAAGTTCTGCGATTAGAACGGGACAGAAACATTCACGATCCTTGGATGAGTTTTAAGAAGCGCAGGTCAGTAAAAACAGCCTTAGAACCTGTTTGCTTTAGAATAAACAAATTTAATATTGTGTGTTTCACCATCATTCAAGCTCATATATCACGCCTAAAAAACAGACGAGAGCATTCAGGTGCAAGTCAACACACCACAGACTCATAACTGATAAAATCCTGACCGAAAACAGCCCGAGCAGCCGAAACCTTCTCCCTCTCTCTCTCCCTCCGCAAATATTTACATTCAGCCACGCAGCAGATGGCCGGCACCGCTGCTTCCCTCAACTGCCCTCTCGCTACGCATTTCCCAGCAGCCTCCCATCCCTCCACCTTGCATTTCTCAGCACTCCAGGAAGACCATCATCCGCCATCTGGTCCGGCCCGCGCTCGTGAAACACGCGGCCTATCTGACGAGGTTACAAGCGGCGAGCTCCCGGCCGCGCGTCTCACCCTCTACTCGCACGGCGCAACTGCTCTGATGAATAAATAGTATAGCGCTCGCATCCAGGGCGCAGGGTTATCAGTCTCACTCGCAATAGGAACACATGCTAGCGACCTGAGAGGAGGGCGCGGGAACGCACAGCCATATGCTGACTCCCTCTCTGGAGGAGCACGGAAGTGACCCTACACGCTCCGGAGCCCGAGCACACGGGCCCACGCAGCTCCCTGCACGCGATTAGGAGGCGTTTTGAAAATGTCAAGAGGGGATGCATCAGAGTGCTCTCTCTCTCTCTCACCTTCTTTACTATCTCTCTCTCTCACTCTCTCTCTCTCTCACCTTCTTTACTATCTCTCTCTCTCTCTCTCTCACCTTCTTTACTATCTCTCTCTCTCACTCTCTCTCTCTCTCACCTTCTTTACTATCTCTCTCTCTCTCTCTCTCACCTTCTTTACTATCTCTCTCTCTCACTCTCTCTCTCTCTCACCTTCTTTACTATCTCTCTC
>JBBJLS010000018.1:17591006-17601697 GCA_037577275.1 Bryconaethiops microstoma
TATACACACACACACACACACACACACACACACACACACACACACACACACACATACATTTTGCATTGCAGTTTTGGCCTGTTGCCAACAACCGTGAAAAAAAGCTCCATATGTTAAAATATTGCATTAATTAGCACTCAAATGCAAATAAGGCTACAGGGCTTTGACCCATGTCCCTTTAAGAGTTCAAGGTGTAAGGTAGAGTGGAGCTGGGCCAGTGTTGGTCTAACTCTAATTGATTTAAACCTGACCTGCAGTGAATATAATGAAATTCAAGGTTGTCCTGAGCCAGCAGCTCTGGCCTAAATTCACATCAGATGTGCAGAACATATCTGTTCCAGTTGTGGCCTGTTGAGCAAAAATAAGCCGGGCCAAATCCCTTTGCCAGATCTTGGGACAGGTTGAGGCCCGATCGCGGCCAGAAAAGTTTTGCTCTCAGGATAGCCGTCCAAAAATCAGAATAACAGTGTCGACTGCATGTTGTAACAATGCGAAGAACGGTGATTTCACAATGCTTTAAAACATTTTGTAAAGATTCATAAACAGATCGAATTGTTGTGACATTCTGGAAATTTGGAGCCGAGCTGTGCAGGACTCGGGTCCTCCGGGACTTGTGGTCCAAGAAGTGAACGCCGCCGCTTTACAGCTTGTAGTGAAATAAGAAAGGACAAAACTGTGAGTTTCACATGGGCACAGCAACAAAACAACCGATCTACTTCTGGTTCCCATACTGTGGCTCTGTTCTGTCTCTCTGGCCTGAATCCCTCCCCCCCCCCCCCCCACACCCACCCATACCCAGTTCGATATGCGACGCGACAAAACTCAACAAGCCAGGAAAAAAGCATTCGAAATGTCAACCTGCGTCCCAGCAGAGGCGACTCATAATGCCGAGGTACAAGCAGGGGTTTGCTCCATGGTGTGAATGTCTGAAACACTAACAAGAGCACTTTGAGCCTCACACTGGAAGCCAAGCCTGGGAGAATGAGCTACAAACAAATGCGACGCAGCGGTCAACAACAGTACTTACCTGGCCCCCCCCTGTTTCCACCTATACGTATAAATAGATTGTTGTGAACCCACACGATGAGAAAATTGCAACTAACAACACGGTGCGCTTAGTAACTATTTACTCTCCTTTGCTTGGCCCACCATGTTCTGTTGATGGTTCCAAAAAAATGGCAGAAGCAGGTGGTTTGGTAATTACAGAGTGTTAAAATGTTGACTAATCCCACGTTTGTCTCTTTTGCGCTTTACGGGGAAAGCCCTTTGCTCCTCCACCTCCACGGGCCTGGGACCGAGCCCGGCTCCGAGGCACACCTGGACCTGGAGCTGGAGCCTCCAGACCCCAGACCCTGAACTGGAGCCAGCAGGATGGAAACGTGGAGAGGAGGAAGACGAAGGGGGTGATAGCCTGAGAGAGTCACAACATCTCCATCAAAACAGCCCAGTAGTTCCTAAACGGAAACATTTAGCTCCGTCCCCTGAGTGAGAGCAGCTAGTGTTGTTGAAGCACAATCAACTAAACTTCTTAGAACATTAACCCCTTTAAGCCTGTATTAGTATTAGACGTCCCGTATTCTTAAAATATAACACCACAACTGTGGTGAGACAAAGGTTGGCCTGCCAGAAAAAAAGGACAAACCACAGAAACCTGATGTCTGTGTTCCTTGTTCTATTCCTAAAGTGACCAAATTGATTATTATACTTTCTAAATGATTTTCAGTCATGCTGTGCATGTCACAAGAGTGTTTAAGTATTCTGAACATAAAATATCATACGATAAACAGCAACGGTCTTAGAATTTCAAAGGAAAAAAGTCTCTGAGGAGCTCAAAGTTGAAATACTTTTGATACGTTTGGCAAAAACATCAATAGCTTCAAGGAGCCACAAGGAGAGACTGTGTTAGGAGCTACTACTAATGACACACTAGGTGGTAATAACTACAATAAAAACACTTCAATTGAAAATGTATCATTTTCTACTAAATTATATTATACCATTTTAGCCACTTTCATGCTGACTGCTGACACAGTCAGCAGTGTGACAACTTTACAGATGCTCTGTATTAAAAAAGTCCATTTTAATTTTGAACTACATAACATTTGTACCCTTTTTCGCCACCGCAATGGTAGAATGACCCAGAACGTGACAGCAGTCTGCCTGCATGGAGGTGGGTAGTAATGTGGTAGTGATCGGCCAGAACATTAAAATCAGTGACAACTGAAGTGAGTAACATTGACTACATTGTTACGATGGCATCTGTCATTGGGTGGCATATATTAGTCAGTAAGTGAAGAATCAGTTGTCAAAGTTGATGTGCTGGAAACAGGAAAAATGGGCAAGCGTACGGATCTGAGTCACTATGACCAGGTCCAACCCGGGAGAGTCAGGGTATCTCTAAATTGGCAGGTCATGTAGAGTGTTCTTGGTAGAAAGTGGTTATTACTCACCAAAAGTGGTCCAAAGAAGGACAACTGATGAACAGGCGACAGGGTCGTGGGAGCAACACAACAACAGAAGTCATACTGAGCCCTGGGCAACCTGCTTTAACAGCAATATTAAGCTTAAAAGCTTTAGTTGCTTCCACACGCCTGATTCCACTCAGCTAACAGCAGTTACCATGTTCAGCAAGTGCCTGAAGGGAAGGGAACCTGTCAGTGTGCGTCAGACTTAGGCCCTCCAGCACATTGTAGAACATTATAAAATTTACTGAATGGCATTTTAGAGGCTTCAAATATTTGAATTTGTTGATTATTCGTTGTCAAAAATCACCCTGAAAAAAAGATTTTATAATTGACATTTTATAATTTAACACAACATTTATATTGCCACTACTGCAGTTAAATGTATAGCCAGCAGGGGGCAAGGCTGTATTAATAGTCAGCTGAGGCTCAGCTGCAGCCGTGCCATATGTTGCCATAAAAGCCACAATCATCGCGTGTAAATATGGCCTTTATGAGTCATATAGATGCTAAAAGTGGAATGAAGGAGAATGATCAGTTTATTAAAGTGCTTCATTTTTAATTAAGAAGTGAAGGCGAAGCACTAACATGGAAGTGAGGGCTGAAAAAATGAACCATGAAGCATCTCTGCTCTTTTAGATTCAATGACCGCTATACATTTAGCTTCCGAATTCTATATACAGACTCGATATACACCAATGTAACACACAAAGTGAATATTCAAATGATTAGAGCCAGTCCTGTGAAGAGCTTCAGTTTTTAATTAAATGATATTTTTCGTAATAAAAACTGTGGATGATTTATGGATAATTGGTGAGTAATTGTCAGCTCCTCATTGTAATTACAGTAGAAGAATAGCTGGAGGACAGTTCAAACTACGAGGCCTAGGCTGAGAAAGGTTGTTTTTTTTTTTTTTTGCGTGTGGAGAGGATTGGGATTTTTGAGACAAGCGTAGCTCCGGACAAGCCAGAAGTCTCGCTGCTGTAGTGTGAGAAAAACGCCATAGCACAGGAAATCTCACTTTACTGTCCTCCAGAGCTTCGCTTTGCTCCAGAAAGCACTGACAGCCCAATCAACAGGTTTCAAAACCGTCTTCCCTGCCTTTGCTGACAGCTGTTCTTGCAGACACAAACCCAGACACACACACAGGCCTTGCAAAACCAGCCCACGCCACCATTAAGTCACCTTAGCACCAGCTAAACCGCTTTCCCCAGTTTAACGTTCCCGCCCGGGGTTCCAACGGACGCCGCCTGCAGCCTTTTGCCAAAATTTCCCTGTCACTCCTTCACTCTCTCTCTTCCACTCTTTCTTTCTCTCTCTCAGTCTGTCTATACAGCTGGGTAAAACAGGGATGGCCTCTTTCCCACAGAGGTTCTCCCATAGTAGCTCTCCCTGTAATTTCTATGTGTCGCTAAGACCGCAACATTACCAATATGAGAGGCCTTTAACCTCTAGAGAACCAACAGTAGTTTTAAATGTCTCTCTCTCTCTCTCTCTCTCTCTCTCTCTCTCTTTCTCTCTCTCTCTCTCTCTCTCCCGCTGTCTGTTATTTATGTCTATATACATCAACAGCAAACTAGTACTGTACTTTACAGTTCATGCTCTACTCTGTACTCTGTCACGTTCAATTTGCAAAATATCATTGTTGTCATAAGAAAACTTTGCTTTCCCAAAACAGCGTGGAGGATGAAACCTTCTTAACATCTCCTGGCTGGAAAGACATGGAGATGTTTGCTTTCAAAATTAATTTTGGTCCAAAAAATAAATTTGTTTCCTTTTTTTTTTTTTTTTGGGAAAATTTCACACAATGCAAAAAAGCAGATGGCACTTTACACGACCAGACAACAAATGGAGTGACAGCGTTTCCTCCGACAGCATTAACATGCAGCTACAGTGCTGTTGAAGTGCTATCAAAACATTTGTTTGAAATTCGAGAACATGGACGGCGATGGCGTCGCACAACAGTGAGTCACTGTTTTACCATTTTAATATGTAAATCATATGACAACCGGGAATGATGTAATGTCTTTCTGCATGTAAGGTCTGTTTCACACATCATACCTCTGTGAAGTGGTGCAGCATTGTGATTACCAGACATTTACACACTCAGTGTTAGCGCTGCAGAAAGGTACTTGCAGGCATGTTCTGTATCCATACATTTCCATAAATTCAAGTTCAACCCTGTTATTTTGGCTCATAAGAAAAGAATATCCACTTTTTTTCTGGCTTGAACACTGAACATAGTGTGCCAGTTAGTTACAGGTACAGTCAATTATATCTGGTTATTTACACATTTAAACTGAAGAAAGGTTGTCGATAATAAAGGCTATAATAATAATAATTATTATTTTACATATAATAAATGATTGCGGTTCTTGTGATTTGAAAATTGAACCTACTCAAACAGCAATTTCACTACAAGAACGACTCAATTTTCAGCCCTATTGTTTACCCTCAGCAGTTTTATGACTTTTGATTGGCTTATCATCGACAATGTTTAACTAGTGTTCCTTTTGACAGCCACATTAATATAAAGATTTTCATTGACTTCATTACGCTGATCGCCATGTACAGCAAGCAGGAAAAACAGACTCGATGCCTGGCCTCTACGAACCCACAAACCCGTTAACGTGAGCACCGAGATGAAAAATGACGCTTTTCTCCAGACACCATGCAGAGTTAGTATGTGTGAACCAGGCCTAAATGTAAATGCTATCATTGCTGCCTACCTCTGCACCACTACATGGCAAGAGAAAAATGAGTGCCAGGTGTAAGGCGGTATTAACATTCGCATCAAGGACACCCATGCTGTGAGGACCTGGGTGAAGGATGCGATGACTTGTGCCTGTACGTGTTAGTGTGTGAACTTAGAGGAAGTGCACACACATTTTGGCACCAGTTTACAGATAAAAGAAGGCTACAGCAAAGGGGAAAAATGAAAAGAAAGCACATGTCCTTCTCCACATCCAACTCCTTTATGTCTCGTACGCTTTTTCTGCCCTCTGCTGCATCACATACAGATGGTCGTGTTGTAACTGCTGGCTCGAGGCCTGTTAAAGCCAAATTTACCTGCCTCTGTTTCCCATGCAAGCTCATTAGAAACCAGAAGGAACAGCTCTCATGCACTCGCATGAATCATAACCCTCAGCCACACCAGGACGATTACAGGACACGATGTGCACAATAGCCCTATTCATTCTGCACTCCTCGAAGGATGAGTGTGCCGGGTTCCGGTTTAAGCCGTGGCCGGAGGAGGATTTCAGTGGAGCTAAGGAGGCAAGAAGCGACATGTCCTTCCTGTCGTGGCATGAATGCAAACACATCCTGAAGACAGATGAGTAGACCAAACTGGAGAAACCGGAGAAAGCACATGCAGTGAGGTCATATGATAAGGGCCTATTGTTATTATTTATTTAAACTCCCCAACAAGACTAAACAAGGGCTGTGAGGGCGAGAGAGGTGGACAGCTGCTGTCCTTTGAGAGATAACTCATGAGAATTCGGATTTGTCTGATAAAACTCAAGGTAACCATATTGGCAGGGGTTGACATAATTTTTTTGCTGTAGTACTCTAATCAGTACCTACACGAACCAATTGGTACGCACCAAAATGTACATTTTTCTCTGTGCCTCGGCCGTGGTTCCTGTGGGGGAGGGGGGGGTTGTTTGGGAGCTAATATTACCTGCTAACTGCCTCGTAGGTCTGTGTCTCGGGCCGCAAAGTCGAGGGGCGGGGCAGGGCGGGGCGGGGCGGGGCACGCAGTATGAAGTTACTTAAATTAGGTACGCATTTGCGCTGTGATACTGAAAACTGCCACGCATTCGCGTACCACATAAGCCAATTTGTACTTGCGTACCACTTATTTTAATCCCTGCATATTGGTACTATTTTACCTTGTTTGTAATCTATGTGCCTCATTCCACTGTTCCTATGTGTTTTCAAAAAGGCCCGACCACCACGACAGGCCAAGAGTGTCAACCAATACTGCCGTATCGCAGTCAGGTGCCTTCAGTGTCTCACATTCTGGGAAACACCAGCCCTACTCTATTATTTATATGACTTTATATGTTTTCTGTCCTTTATCTGAGTTTAAGAAATGTGACATATTTAGAACTCACACTCATACTGACGAACGATCCCACAGAGTGCTGTTTAAAAGTAGTTCAGTTTGTTTAATTCAGAGTGTTTTAAATTACATCAGTTGCAAAGTTTCATTGGCCTGGCCCTTGTTGTCAAGCAGTCTCTGTTTAACTGCCTTGTCATTGTTTAGGACAAATGTTTGAATTGGTTTTATGCTGTCTTTCCAGCCCACCAAGCAAATTCCTAACAAACTGGTGGCTAACGTGGCAGCCGAGTGTAGAGATGATACTATAAAAAATTCTCTGCTTCAGTGACATTTTAGGTTTTTTTCCATTTCATCTACTCCTTTTGTGTATCTCTGTGTGTTTAACTCATCTACCGAGTGCGTCGAGAATCCCTTTATGCCTCCATTTGACCTCAACTCTTATGACAATTTGCAAATGAGTTCTAATGACATTAAAGATGTTACAAATGACACAACAGGGGGCCTTAATGGGATCTAGTGTAGGCTATTATCGTTCATTTGAACCTATGTGTGAAAGAAAATATCACCTATTTCTCCTCTTTCTCTCACATACCGAAAAAATAAAAGAACAATGAGTGGGTTCTGTGCCCAGATCCATCAGGACGAGTTTGGCCAATGCATTGTGAAGCCATGCGAAAATGCAAATGACCCATTTCTGTATTATCTGCCACTTCACAAATCAGGTAAAAATGACCAAATTTGATGTGTTCTGAACAGTAATGGAGGAATAGAAGACTAGATAAATAAAAGCATAAAGAAAATGGCTTGATATACGGCCAGTCTTCAGTTATATAAAAGGAATATCATTTTTTTCCCAAAACCCATTAGCTTCAATGGCTTGCATTGTTAATTTCGCTGGAGTTCGCTCACCCCCATTACTTCAATCTAACGCCTTCTTTCATACACTGTATAAATGCAAACAACACAACATCTTTTCTGTGACAACTTTGAGGATAAAGGAGCTCATTTCCACCACACTGGCAATTGGCTGCTTAATTCAGCATGAAGAAGTGGAGCCATGTCCAACGTATCCTCGCATTTGATTGGTAAACTGAGCGATATATTCAATGGAATCACGCAGGGAACGCAAGTGATCAATAATTGACCTTGAATGACTATATATTTTATTACACAACTTAATAAAACAGCATTCCAACAGCCCTCTCTCCATGGTATTGTTACTTACGTATAACATTTTTATGGGAAATTCCATCATGTCTTCCGAGTTTTGATAATGGTAAATCAGCGATACATCAGTAAAGAAAACCAGCTTTCTTTGGGCACTATTGTTGTTTTACAACACCCAGAATGTAACACTCTGCTAGGAAAGGAACTGTAAAAATATGTTTCAGGCCAAATCCTTCATAAACATTGTCTTAGGCATCGCTCTGCATATTCATGACCATTTCATGCTGTAACTTTCGGTGAGCGAGTTTTTAGAGACATTAAACTCTGCCTCATCACTACTGTGAGCAAGTCGGACTGCTTAAGTTTCTCTAGAATGGAGCATTTCACATCAAACTACTAGCACTACTATGACTGCTACTAATAATGCGTGTAATAATGAAGGAAAATCAAATATGAAAATTCAATAGAACTCCACTTTAAAGTAAGAAATTGACAATAATATTTGTAATATTAATGATGGTCAAATGAAGCAGCATTCAAAGTACTAATAACTGTTTAAAGTGCTCAGTTTACTTTGCTGTAAAGCTTTAAAAATGAGTGATTTTCTGCACATACTGTCATCAGCAGAAGTCAAAGTGTTCTGTTGTTATCTGAGTGACGTCACACAAAAGTACACATCCGCTACACAGAACAGACTTGGAAATGTCATCGCTCAGCACATTTTACGCTACAAAACAGCAAAGGAGAATCAGTTGATGGCGAGTGATTAGACCCCCATGTCTAATCTAAACTCCATCAAGCAGTTTTCAAACGCTTAGGAGCCACAGAGGCACGTATCCCTTCAATCACAGAATGTGTACCGATGTGTTCAGAGGACGAGATTTACGCAAGTGTCCCCAAAGGCGTGTACATGAAAGCAGATAGAAAGGCTTTCCCATGGATTCTCATTATTGTAAATAGGCTGGCACGGCTAGTGTGGGTCAAAGCTGGCACCTCCTCTCCACTCAGGTCACTGAGAACCTTTTCAGTGGTGGAAAATCACTCTCTCGGTGTCAGAAAAAAACACGCAAGCATGAACAGGATCTCTATGCCGTCGACACAAATTAGGGTTTAATTACCACAGAGCTGCCCATTCACTATTGTTTGCCCCGTAGATCTGGGCCATCTGTAGCACCTCTGGTGGGTTTATCGTTCTGGCCTAAACAGTCCCACTTCCCATGACTGCCCTTTCTTTCCCTGCCGACGCCCTCCGAGTTATTCCCTATTGTCTGCACCCCTTCATTCCCGTGGCACAGAATCCTTCGGCCCCTGTGTTTAGACCTAGTCCGTGGCCTCTTTCGCACGCCGAGCCTTTTCATGACGCTTCAGTGGGCCGACACCCATGCCTCTCTTAATTACACCCAGCCAGGATTTCCCAGCACTCCCTGCACCCAATCAGCAGGGACTGGGAGAGGGTGTTGTTCTGCTGATTAAACGACCTTGGATCCTGGTAGGCAGCTTTCACCTCAGGCTGCTCGCAGCAAGACATAAACATTGTAGTAAAGTTATTAATCCGCCTGTTTAAAACTATATTTACTGGGGTTAAATCCACCCTAAGGTCATGGAGGGCAAGATTTTATTTGGCTAGCCCATCGTGGATGATCTATTCCACACTTAAACTTACATTCAACTAAATATCTATCAAATTCATCTTCTTTTTAAACAGTCTTAGTCCATCTACTGACCCAAAACATGAACCTAACCCTCACCCTAGTCCTGAGAGTTAACTAATCCTAACCCAAATGTCTGCACCACAGAGACTCAATTTTCAGTGGTCAATATTGCTACGGCATTCATTGCTATGGGAATTTAAGTTTTTTGAGCATTTCATAGGTGTCGTTGGTACAGAACACCTTACACTGAACGTTCTTAACAGAGTCAGTATTATTAGTCCTGATTCATTCAGTGTTTACAGCACTTTGAATGGAGAACCACAGGTTCTTTTCATTCGTCTGTCTACGGGAAAACACTGCATAACACGAACGTTTCTTGATGTTTTTGCCATATGCCCCAGCTCTAGTTTCACCTTCTTAAGTAGCATCTCTAACTTAATTACACAACCATATATATTTAAAGCATAAACTTAAGTAACGAATGACATTTTCACATTGACGTGACCAAAAGAAATAATCCCACCAATAAACTCTTCTCTGCTACTCCTAACCTCTACCCTTCCACGCGAATTCTGGTATCGACCTTAAAGTTTAAATAGGACCTGCCCTGTGAATAGAGTTTCTCTGTTTTTCCTCTCACTTGAGCCGAGAGTGATGTAATGTGTACGCCGCAGGGAAACTTGGAGGGTTGAAAAAGATCTTTAAATGCTTCACCAATGCCTGAAAGCCTGCGACCGGCTAACCGCGTAGGATGATGTTGAAATGATTGCACAATTAAAAGTGCAGCCTTTGAGACAGTAGGTGTAGGAGTCAAAGCAGGACAGGAACCAGGTGGGGGACAGAGGGTGGAGGCAGATGAGATGAGAGTTAGGCTGCAGAGCCAATTATTTCCACCTGTCCTGTCTAGCAGCACCCACATAATCCTATACACCCCGACTGATCACGGAGAGGAGGATCACACTGAGAGAGAGAGAGAGAGAGACTTCTCTCACTTGTCCTCTGTTTTTCCACCTCTAACACGTATCTCCTTCTCCCCTCTCTCTTCATTACACAACATCACATAGTGGTGGCCAGCTTTACCCTGCCACACTTTTAAATGTCCTAAACACAACAAGGCAGGATTACGAACTGCTTGTTTGGAGAGTGGAGTGTAACGTTGCCACGGGGATTAGGTGCAGAAGCAAGCGAGGCCGCCTCTTGTGCCTTCCGTGACTTTCTGATGAAACTGAATTATGATGAACCCAATTACGATGTTTTTTGGGGGTTTATTTTGGTGTCCAATGCAGCAAACAAAGAGAAACAAGGGGGGGGGGGGGGCATGCGACGCCAACAAACAGCCACTGC
>JBBJLS010000018.1:17603328-17616422 GCA_037577275.1 Bryconaethiops microstoma
GAGAGAGAGAGAGAGAGAGAGAGAGGGAGAGAGAGAGAGAAAGACAAACACGGAGAGAGAGAGAGAGAGAGAGAGAGAGAGAGGGAGAAAGACCAACACTGAGAGAGAGATGAAGAGAGATATCCAATGACATGACAGCTCCCTATAGTAACCAACCGGTTGTGTTTATCTTTTACTGCCTATTGTCCGTGTCTTCTTCAGGCCCAAGGTGGAGGGCTGCTGAGTGACAGCCGGTCTCGCTCCGGCACTTACTCCGCCTGGCTCTCTGGAGAAATGCAGGGACTGCAAACTAGAGTCCAGTCTCCCAGGAGTGAGGCTCACCCACACGTTATGATAGTGCAACTTTCCCATGGCACTTTCTCATTGTCCTCCAGTTCAACTCCATTCAAAAGCCCAGCAGCAGTCCTTTATAGTGCTAAAGCAACTCAAATGGATATATGGAGCAGTAAAACGTCATTAGGTTGAATGCAGAACGGATCTGGGTGCACTGAAATTAAAAGGTTAAAAGGTATTTCTGATGGAAATGAGAAGACAATGCCCTGATGAGAAAGCCCAGCGGAACACAAAGATTCCCAAACATGCATTAGCATGAAGTCCCAACCCTAACAGGCATGAGTGAAAAGTGCACTATGTAGGCATTACTATATCTACTTCTACAGTCACCACACTCCTCATCTCCACTCGTAGTTTTTTTTTTTGCTGACAAGTCAGCAAAGCCTTATCTACATTACTAAAGTTTCACTTCAAAGCCTGCAGGAGTCAAAAGATCGGCCAGCACTAAGTCATTATGCAGGACCAAAGGATGGAAGGCCAAGTCCTGCACAAAAAAAAAAAAAAACACTTCACATTTAAACTTTAAGGATTTCAGCAGAGGATTACAGGCTGTAATTTTCATTCTCCTCATGGATCTCAAACTAGAAAAGGAGACCGGACATCAAAGATGCATTCTTCTATGTAAATTCCATTACTTCTCCTCTTTTCCTTCTTGGCTCAGGCAGCAAATCTGGCTAGGCTTACAAAGCTCAGGCTTTGTTAATGTCTGTGTTCTCTAATTTGATTTTAACATAGAAATGCCACAGCTTGGCTTAAAGTAAAGAGAATGGTTTAAGAAGTGTATGTTTGAGACCTAATACTCAAGCAATGCCCGCATTGCATAAGACTAATGGTTGTGGAAAACACACGAAACCTTAGGGACAGAAACGTGAGTTTTAAAGGACTGAAATAAACAAAACGCGTGCATTAAATCTGCATTGTTTCACAGAATCCGAGAGGGCCGATTTTCCACTTAGAATAATAAACCAGAAGACGAATATAAATAGCAGAATGGCAATGTTCTTCTGGATCTTAAAACCAAAGTCACACCCTATAATAAAACCCCATTTCCCCCCCTCTTTCTCTCTTTTCTTCTCTTTTTCTTTGTCCAAACTGGTATAAAGACATAGAAACCAGACACAGACTGGCCTTGATGGCATACACTCTAATATCCCTTTAATACACAGAGCCAAGGAGAACAAAGAAAGACAAATTCACCATCTGACCTTTACCAGACATTAACTAATGAGTACGGTCTGCGACGCAACGTACTGCACACTCTGTTAAAGAGCAAATATTTATAACACTGACACCACTTCTGTACTTAAAGGGCTGAGGATAACTTTCTTGCCAGAATTTCCTGAGAATTAGCAATTCCCTCTCAAATCCACTCAAGCTCATGTCATCAACTGCACTGTAATCGCATCATGATTAGAAAACACGATGCATCAGTACTGACTGAGCTGCCGTCTGAAACAAAATGTCTGCCCGCACAGTGTAGATGGAGCTGGGTGGTTTCAGCCAGGCGCCTAGCGGGGCTGTCAGGGCCTCCGAGGCTGCCCACCCTGCGTGTCACACTCGCTTAGCATCTGCGCCTCCCCTGTCGAAGGAAATACTTCTCTCCCGGTGCGGCTGCGCCTCTCGCCAAGGACAGCCAACCGTACACAGACCCACCAGAAGATAGATGATGTTATACTAGCAAGATTGCATTAGTGAGCAAAGCAGGGCACTTCTAGACAAGCCGTGATGGATAGGACTCTAAAAGAGTGGCACCCTCTCAGCACCTGATAAAGACGGCGAGAGAGGGGCAGAGATAACGTTCAAACATGCGGGCAGGGCCACAGGAGACACGCCTACCAAGGCTCCTAACGCTCGGGGTAATTACTACTTAACGTGTAATTAGTCCTGTAGCATGTATGCAAATACATGGAATAATTACGCAGCGGTGAGAATTATGGTAATAGGCGTGCATATGCAACTTTAATATAATCATCTGGCTCAACATGAATCCGAATCATTTACATGCATTACAACTCCATAATTCCCCAAAATAACAGTTGCCTGCTGCTTCGGAGCTGCTTCGCTGGGGAAGCAGGGGTGAGTCACTCCCTGGCACGACGGAAAAAGACATCTCAGCCCCATGGGTGACAGAGGAAATGCCATCACCCTGCACCCCATACGGCGCCTTCTTGCATGGAATGGTGCCCGCAGCTCATGCGGCACATCATCCACAGCACCGTCCCGACCATCCCCATCCTCAAACGAGCCCACAGACATGATGCAGGGACCCCGAGCAGCCGTCAGAATCAGCCCACGAGCAGGGGCAGATTACAGAAATAGATGAAAACGTAGTGGAGTATGACTGCTGTCGGATTAGAGGCATAATGAGAATCATTTGTTGGGTGCTGCCGTTATGGATGCGCTACGTAGAACGCACACGTGTTTTCATTACGGCTTAATACGAAACTGCCAGAATTCACTCAGCATGCCACCCAAGCACTTCATCCCACATGCCAAATACCCGTCTTTAGTGTCTAATTCAACGCCACCGAAAACAGAACACGAAACGCTTATGGTGCATTCCACCAGGAATGGGGTCCCACCTCAAGAATGCCTGGTCTACGGAAAATAAGTGGAGAAAAGCAGATTTTTGCTATGACCTTGGCAAAAAATACACCATCTCACATCTTATCGCACCAGAGCAGCCGAAGCTAGAACGTTTTGCTCCTTGATGCAGAAAGCCACGACCCAGAGGGGAACATGGTATCTGCAGAGATACGGACACGTTTTAATCTGCGCACTCGCCGACGTGACTGACGCACAGGGAGCTTTCAGAATCGGCAAGAGTTATATTCCAGAACACGGTCAACAGGTGCACGACTTTTATCTCACGGTGCTTCCCGTGTTACCTTGAGGTTTACACTTAAAACGGCGACTGATTTAGTTTTAAAATCATTTTCATGCTGAAAGAGCTGATACTAAGTTTGACAATTTGCTATTGGAGAAATTTTAAAGAGGACGATCACTTCAGAAACAGCCTTTGAGCTGACGGCTATCCCAGATACGGCTTGTGTTTTTGCAAAGCTAGATTGCAGCCATACCATGTGTAATATGTCATGGTGAGAGAGCCGATAAACTTCGAGCAGTAAACTTCAAATTCGTTTTAAAATCTACTCATACGGATGTATCGGAAATAGACTACACTTAACATTACTAAGTGATTAAACAGGTCATTAGCACTTGACCTTCTCTGGTGTTAGGTTTAATTAGCGTGGTTGCGTCAGCAATCAAACACTATTATTCTTAAGTTTTAGTCTTATTATTCTTTTTCTAACCAAATAAGGCACCGCTTCTCCTCCGAGCTCATGCAGAATTTTGGAACCGTTCCAACGTCAGATCGTCCATCAAAATCGCGCGTGAACGTGGCTATGCGTTCAGCCATCTTTAACCATAAATGCTGTGGTAAGAGACAGCAAGTTAGTGCTCCTTCGGTACTTTGGGGGTAAAACGGTGGGCACTGGATTGTGGGTTCAAATCCACGGTGTGAGGTGGACTTTCTGAAATTTTTTTTGCCCATAAAACCAAACACACTTCCCATTTTCTCACAGAAATGCATCTAGTATAATACAGTAATAGCAAAATGCTGAATGACCCTCTGCGAAATTGAGCAGTGCTTGCTCAGTGCTCGAGTGATGGTTTCCAAATTTTGGATGTGACGCAGCAGTCATGCAATGCATCAGGTGTGCAGTGACCTTAAGTCTCGCTCACAAACATGTAGGGCACCTTTCATCTTCATCTCCCTCTCTTGTCCTCAGCAGTTATCCGTTGTGAAACACTGGCTGAGTCATCGAGCGTATCCGGCAAGGGTTGCACAAAGAAGGTGCAACGAACAAATGTGTCAAATTGCACCACCACCAAATGCCAAGTGGATATAGCCACACCTGATGGTGCCAGAACAGGCACTTTAGCAAGCGGGGTGGAGAAGGCACCTTTTGTCTTGCAAATATTACTTCCAGTCATCTTCCAACTGGTACAGGTTAGTTTATTTTGCAAAAAAAACAAGCCAGAAAGACTTGAGAATGAAGGGTGAGAACGGGAAGATCCCACAGATTGAGAAAAAGGAACTTCCTAAAAAAGGGAGAGAGGAGGGCACTGGATCGAGTCATTTATGCTAGCCAGTCTAAACACAGGGGAAGTGGCTCGAAGCTCATTACCTTTTTGCTTACTTAAGTTGAATGTGTTGAGCCTTTTTGCTTACTTAAGTTGAATGTGTTTTCATCAGCAGCGCCATTTGCTGTTTCTCTTCATCTTTCTCTCTTCCTGTCCTTCCTGATACTCTCTCTCTCTTCCCACTTTCTCTTCCTCTCAACCCCCCCTGTAAATGTTATAGCACTGCAATCATGCCAGCGAATGAAAAAAAAAAAAAAAAAAGAGGGGACATGGGCACTGGAGTATAGTAATGAATTCTGACAGCTTCTTCCCAGGGATGAAAATATTAAATCTTTCCTTTTTTGGTGCAAGGGAGGAGGGGTGTCTCCCACTCCCCACCTCCACCAACCCCCCCATCTTCATCTCCCTCTTCACTGATAGCTCATAAAGAAGAAGGAAGGTCTGTGTCTAGGATATTCCTTGCCAGAGAAATCAATCAGTTTGGTTGCGGCTGCAGAGCCAAGTCCCTGAATGTTTGTGTGGTGAAGGAGAGGAGGATGGGTCTTTGGGAGAGAGAGAGAGAGAGAGAGAGAGAGAGAGAGAGAGAGAGAGAGAGAGAGAGGGAGAGGAGATGCTCAGTGAGCGTGCCTTCTGCACTTACTCGTGCGCATAACGGGGTCAACACGTGACCCCCTCCGGCAGCGAGAGTGCACGCAGCACATCCCTCGTGTGGCGCTCAGGGCCCAAGCACTCAGCAGCATTGGAACAGACCCTTCACGCTGACTCGCTGCAATGAGGCTGCACGAGCCGAGCACAGTACATAGCCAATGCGGCGGAATATACACCCCCATCCACGCGGCTCCGGAGCATCGCAGAGGATGACCTCTCGAAGGAGAAATCAGGCACGAACGCATAGTAAAAAGAACCACACAAGCTAGTCGAGTACGAGGGTTGGATTTCGCACAAGGGGTGAACTAATGCCCTCTGCGTTTTTAACCATACTCCTGAAACGCAGGGCACTTGCATCCCAATATCCATTAAAACCCTCCTTCTGCCGAACTCCATGATTGCCAGGACAACAGCTCGGCCTCTGTGTGATCGTCAGCCTGAACTTTCTTTCAAGAGCTTTTTCTTCTCTCCCTTCCTGAGGCTGCAGCAGCCCTTCACCTGATTCCGCTTTAATCATTGCCTCTGTATCGGAGGGCCTTGAATCAAATGCATGTAATCAACACCCAGTAGTCTCTGTCCGGATGATCTACAGCCAGTCGTCTCCTGCTGCAACGTTTCGCAGTAAAAATGGCTCATAAATCTGCTATACACATCAGATGCTGGAGAGAAAACAGCCACGGCAGATGCAGAATAAATTCGTCTGCTGGGTGAACAAGTAAGGAATCCCCCAGTGGTCAAGTGGTGGTCCTGAACTTGGGAAAGGCCAGGAGAATGCAGAGTGGGTTTTGAAGATTTGCTGAAAAGGTCAAATAGAGCAGACGAAACCCCAGGGGTTAGGGACACCCTACGACATATTAGACCCTTGCAAAAATGTTCCTAAGCATTAAGGAGTCTTCAAGGGAATGGGGACAAAGCCATTGCTCCTTTTGGGTTAAGAGAATCCAAAGCACACCTCAAATTAAATGAAGACGGATTGTGTCATCAAAATGAGACACGGTGAGTAAGAAAAAGCCTCTGGGATTTCTTACGACATTTCCCCAATCAAGACAAAGCAAATTAAGTGGATTGAGAGGGAGCAAACGAGAAAAAAAAGCCATTTTCACAGCCTACTCTAATCCTCCTGTTTCCTATTTCCTTGGAAAAGGGAAGAGAGAGAGAGTTTCATATCCACTGTGGGCAGATCTCCACTGATGTCATTATCTCAATTTGAGAGCACAAAAAAAAATAAAATGAGCACGTCCACAATTGCATTTAACGCGCAGCAGTGCCACAAACCAGGCTTGAAATGCCTTTAATTCGAACACAAAGCGATGTTCAACGCCGCTTTATCTGCATCGCCATCCTGTTTGTGTGGGATTTTTTTTCCCCCGATTCAAACAAATTCCTCACCTGTCAGATTAGCAAAGATGTGAATGGCGAGCCTCACACCATAGCTCAGAAATAAACAGTGCAGTGGTGGAGGGGATAGGGCTATTTTCTGCTCCCTCCCCAGAGACTGGATGAGCAAAGCATTGTTCTACCTCTCAGACAGACAGCTAACTGGAGAGAAAGAGAAGGAGCGAGAGAAAGAAAGAGATAGGAGAATAGAAAGGATACAGAGGCAGCAAAGAAGTAGCAAGCCAGACATGTGACTGAACACAGAATAAGCCAGTAACGGACAGTAAACTCTTCTTCTACCCCACTGTGGGGTAATAACTTAAACACAGAAAACCCCTCTTTTTTAAAGCCGCAGGGATGATTCAGCTTCCTCTGCTAATTTATAAAAACGGCCTCTTTGCAGCCGAGGGATCTGGTCCCTGACAGCTTACAAAACAAGCTCCAGTACTGAAAATCCAGATGCGAGTCAATGTGTGTCGTGCTTTTATGGCGGCCGATCAGTCGAACTGGATAACGTTCCTTGAGTGGAACCCAGCAATGGATGTAAATCCAACAGGGCTTCTCTGTCATGCACTCCAGATGTCCTGAGGGTCGTACTGAACTTCCTATGGACGTCCGTCCTGTGTGCAGCTTTTCCTTCCCATTCTCAACACCTTTTGTGCCCCTTCTATTGGTTCGAGTTTCCTGCTCATAACTTACAGTTTAAAAAAAAAACGTACGGCCGGAAACAGAAGCTATTCAGGAGAACAATGCTGTCCGTCTATAACGGGCTGCACCTGCAGCATCCACAGATTCCCCACCATTCATCAACAGATACCACCAAAAACAGTGGCTCATAAATAAATACAACACACTGCCATAAATTCCAGCGTGGCTGTGTGTCCCGGCTTGAGCGCTGAGACCTGATGAATCTATGTGGTAAGTACAGGCAGTCAGGGACAGTGCAGGGGGTGCAGCAATTGATGGATTTTCCGGCCTGGATGCGTGAAAAGCAGTTATGGATGTCAGGCCTCCCCTGACGCCTATTCACTGAAGATCAATTTCCCATCCAGCAGCCCCCAGTCTGCCCTCACCTATCAGCATCAATCCTGTCCAGGCAAATACAGCGAGTGGCCTAATGCATCTCCATCTAACTCCCGCAGGAGCTTACAAAACTCAGTGCAAGAAATGTGAGGGTGTATCTAGATCTCGAGAAGTGCATAAACAAACAGAGCAAGCAGATTCAGTAGAGGAAATAAGCATTTTCTCTCAATAGGAGGATTATCCTCAGGCTAGAACACTATGTCTACTCATTTTGAGACAATGACTGATGCCCTAGATCAACTTCAGCTGTAAAGAACATTCATAAGTGACTCAGATCATCTTGTTGAAACTTCTAACATGAGTAAGTTACCCACTCTCCTCCCACCACCCTAACACTCTCCCCCCTGCCACACACACACACACACACACACACACACACACACACACACACACACACAAACAGCCATCATGCATGCGCACACACGTTTAGCCAAGCTCACAAACACTTATCAAATCAAAATCACAGAAACACAGAGTCAGTGAGTAAACTCTGGGGGTGGGCTGGGGGGGGGGGTGTAATTGCAACAACATTTCAACATGGCCTCCACACAAATTGCAATCAGGAGTTTAGGCACTGACTGTTCACTCTTGCTAGTTTATCTCCAAACTCATTAAGCATGGCAAGATAGTGCCAAACAGCATCCAGAAAGGTATTTTACAGGAGTGTTTGAGGAACACACACATATCTCCATGACATCCATCTCTGGGATACGTGGACACTCGTGGATGGATCGACTATTAATAAAGGCCTGCGGTCACACCTGCCTGGAGAGAGTCCGCTCACTTCCTGTAATCTAGTTCAGACGCCAGCCTGATTAATCCCAGAGAGAGGGAACCTTAATCTCCAATCCTTCCCGTAATACACTGGAACCCCCCCTCACCCCATCACCACAGCCACAAAGCAGAAACACAAGAGTAGAAACATCTGCAAAGGGTCATTTAAAACACGCAAGACTCAACAGCCAGCCCACGCCAGTTTTGACAGCTACACACGTGTTAAGGGCCAGACTCCGACCTTGCAGAGATCAGGACGCGACCCAATTTACGAAGACATCCTCGTTTGCGCTGCCGCCTCACCCGTGGAGAGGGATCAAACGCCAGTGTACTCCCTGCAGGAAAAGAATTGACAGTGCTGCCTTGTTTCCTCTGACAGGCGCCTGTACGTACCTGCTCCGTTAGAGAGAGCGATGGGCTGTCTGGTGCCAAGCCATCTTTGCCTGATAGAACCGGCATGAAATGCAGGGAGTTTTGACAGGCACAGGAGGGGGCCAGAGCCAAGTCAGAACTGCCATTTATATATATATATATACACACGCTACATTAGACAGCACGGAGTGGCAGGGACTCGATGTTCTTCATCAGCGTTAGATTAAAAGCCACTTATTGACACGCAGGAGAAAGAAAAAGCAAGGCAAGATCAGCACAAAGCAGAAGGACGGGGCAAATCGTGGACCCTGCCACACACGGATTCTACTAGATTTTGTGATCATGCACACTAATGCTGCATGATCGGTACAAATGCTGCACGATCTGTTCTAAAGGAAAGCATTTCCACTTCCGACATTCTGTGAGATTATACGGCTGAAAGATGACAAGTCATCAATTGTCCAAACGCACCCACGTATGCATAGATAGAATAATCAGACCTGGCGAGGAAACAGATTGCAAACCTGTTACAAGGGAAAATAAATGTACGAAAAAGCACATGAGTCAGAGCAGAGGGCCCAGAATAGCTGAACACTGATTACAGCCCGCAAAGCTGCTGCACTCCGAGCACAAGGCGCTTGCCTCTGCTTCACAAATCCGTCCGAGGTACACCGTTAATTGGGGGTGTTGTGTAACACCTCCCTGCACTACAGTGAGGCGCTGGGAGGAGAAATAAGGTGCTCCAAAAGTAACGCAAAGGTGCCAAGGGTCTTTGGCTGTCAGGCCCTGTTTCGCCCACACCTCTTAGGTCCAACTTTCTGACCTCATTTTGGTGACACAGAGACGGTGTAGGCTTCTATCTGCATGGTTTTGAAAGGAATGAAATCAGCACCAAATAGTTCCAACTGCTTTCGCTATGCTGCTATTTAAGCTGTTAAGTGTTTCGCTCCCTGCTCACAGCCTCATGAAATTGAATACATTTTGTCCTCCCCTGCACAAAAATAATGACTGTGTATTAGTGACAGCTGAGCTGAATGCACACAAAAGCCGGATGTGATAAGCTTAATGTGAGCTTGACACCTTGGTTTTGCCTTTCTTGAAGCTAGCTTCCACGGATCAGATGGTGGGGACACTTTGGAGACCAGCCAGGAGCTCAGGGTGGGCTCGAACCTCGCTCTATCATGCTGAACTCGTGCAGTGGGGGACGTAGGTGACATTGAGAAACATATAGCGCTCGTATCAATCTCACTAATCAGCAGCGATACACGGGAGCTCGCCCTGACCCACCACCATCTCATGGCGAAAGGTGCAAACGCCGGACGATCAATATTCAATTACACATTGCACCGAACAAAGAGATGATTCATACAGTGAAGACAGTAAGGTGTTCAGACCAGGAAATTAGTAAAATTAGTAAAAAAAGTTGGATTTTACCTTCCAGCACCCTTTTTTCAGATGAAAAGGAGCCTTTAGAGATGGGTTTTTCATTTCAATAGGTATTTAACCTTTTGCACATGTAGCTATTTCCAACAAGGCACACACAGAGAAATAAAATCTCCGCTACCCAGCGCATGTGGATAATGCTGATTGTAATCAAAGTGAATCAGCGTGTATAGATGAGGTCTACCCTTGCCACGTCTTATCACTTATGCTTTGGTTCTCACACCATTTAGTCCATTACACAAAGGGAGCAGCCGGAAAAAAGGAGCGGGGAAAAAAATCCAACACTGCGAGGCAAAAGCCTGCTAATTAATGTAATTTCAATAAGGGAGCACAGGTTCTTTTCAAATTGACAAGATAAGATGGTGATTAGTTTGGTGTCACATTTAGCAGCTGTTCAAATTACACCACAACCACAAGCAGCAGCTTTATAGGAAGGAGAATTTACCAAACAGATCATTAATAAAGCAAGATCATTTAGCACCCACTACGCTCACCAAAGGGTTTTAAATATTTATGTAATAGACGTATTTAGATACACATTTAGCTGAAAGTTGTTTCATTAGCAAAGTGAAGTTATTTAGCATCCACTACGCTCGTCACTTAGCTGACATTTATCAACACCGCCGAACCAACAGAGGTTTTATTGGCAAAGCAAGGGTATTTAGCATCCACGCTGCTAAAGACAAGTGCTGCGATGCACAGTAAAGTTACTTAGCATACAAAGCAAGGGCATTTAGCACCAACTGTTCTCAAAATAAGTATTTAGGTACACGTTTAACTAACAGCAGTTTCATTAAGGAAGCGAGGTACGCAATGTTCTTAAACGTGCTTAACCCTGCCTTTATTTACGCCTGAAAATACACCAAAGTGGCCGTAAATTTGTGAACCCGAACCCTTAATTTTACCTTAAAATTGGACCTAAGGCATGAGTGTGAAACCCCTTTACCTTAAATTTAACACGTTAATTCAGGAGTTTCTGTTATTTGAGAAAATTTACCCCTTAATCAGCCTTAATCTGTGCAATTTTTCCCTTCCTTTTTTTCTTTAATTTCCTGTAGGGGAAAATTAAGGTCAAAATTAAGTGGTAAAATTAAGGCGTTGGGTATCGTCGTGATAGCTAAATAAAGCACAATTGGGAAAAAAAAAAACGAAGCTAAGGTTATTTATTTGAATGTAGTTCTTGCCCGCGCCTGCACGCTTGTATCAGCAGGCAGTTTGCATGCAGGCCTGGGATTAACCGGTCGTCCCCAGGAGGGCGTGGCCTCGCCGACGCCCATTGAGAGGCCCGTCCCGTGGCACAGTTCTACTGGCCCTCTGACTGCCGCCTCCTCTCCACACGCCTGACCCCTCCACCCCTGCTGGTCAGCGCGCCACAAATCCTAAAAGCCTCCCAGCATCTCCATGGCGACAGGCCCCA
Organism: Bryconaethiops microstoma; assembly: GCA_037577275.1. NCBI lineage: Eukaryota > Metazoa > Chordata > Actinopteri > Characiformes > Alestidae > Bryconaethiops > Bryconaethiops microstoma. Next base: position 17,614,925 of record JBBJLS010000018.1, read on the forward strand.
GCTGAACAGATGGCCTTGGTGTGCTGAGCATCAATTAAAGAGGGAGAGAGTGTGGAGAGAGAGAGAGAGAGAGAGAGAGAGAGAGAGAGAGAGAGAGAGAGAGGGAGGGTGGGGAGAAAGTGGGTCAGGATCAGGGGGAGTGGAGAGGGGAACGTGAGCACAGGGCCACCACCTACACAGACACACAGATATTTACTCTCTCTCACACACACAGACACGCCTCGCTGCTCTTATAACTAACTCGCGATGCTCCGCCCCCCTCCGAACCCACCTCCTCTCTGTCAAGCTCAGGGCTTGAGAGCTCGTTGTCCCCTTAGAAAATAACTAAATAAATGAACGAATGATTGCCGACAGGAGGAGCCACAAACCAAACAGCACGATATCCGTCAATAAAACCCCCCAGACCTCCTAGTGCCACGCCACGTGAAGCCCAGAGGCCCAGGTCAGTGGGATCGCTTCCACGGGAGAGGTGTTCTGCTACAGATGGTATTTCCTTTTTTTTTTCAGCCCACCCCCTGCTTAATTCACAGAACCCGCCCTCAATCATGCGGGCCAAATCCACTCACTGTGTGCACTGCTATTACTCCCGCCCCGGCCTCCAGCAGATTACTGCCACATTATTGAACAGCCTTTTGCCACTTGTTCCACTGAACCCCAGATCCACAGCACGGCAGCCGTGCCGAGAACAGAAACGGGGTAATAACGCTTTGTGCATGGCGTCAAATAAGGCTGGGAAAAGGGCCTAATCAATCAATCAATAAATAATAATAAAAAAAGATTACTCGGAATGTACGGTAGGGAGATTACTCAATCAAAGTGGATCAATTAAAAAATTCAATCCTCAATTTAAAAAAATTATCTTTTTAATGAACGCTTCGATCTCATCTGCATTAGCCACTCTGCCATATAATGGTTTCCCAGGAGTATTTTTAATGGCTTATTTTAAATGTATTATCTTCTCCCATAAACACTATTCTGGCTATAAAGGCTGTACATGATTTTCACATTGTCCTATTTTTCTCTAAATGCTCAGTTATCTAAAAAAAAAACAACAAAAAATAACAGAAGATTCATTGATTAATAACATAATCGGCCGTCTTGATTTTAAAGAGCTTTACTCAAGCACAGCTACTATTGCCTATTAATACTATTCCCCTTTGGACCTGTTTTTAATGACCGTACTTGTGCTCTAAAACCATTACTTACTGCAGAACAGCTTTGGAAGAGTATTCAGAAACATCTGGCAGCCGTTGTTTGTTTCTGGACACTAGTTTAATGGAGACCATTCAGTGGGTTTAAGGGCCTGGGAGCCTACAGAGCACATGTGCAATGAAACAAGAAAAAAAGGGAGGCGGTGCCAAAGAAAAGGAGAAAAGAGAGCGGGGGGGGGGGGGGTTGGGAGAAAAACCCCCCCACGAACCGGAAAAAAGTGAAGGAACTTTTTTCTTTTCACAACTCTTTTCCTCCAGCCTGTGGTCCCAAGGTGCTCTTAAGTGGA
>JBBJLS010000018.1:17617771-17620271 GCA_037577275.1 Bryconaethiops microstoma
AGAGAGAGAGAGAGAGAGAGAGAGAGAGAGAGAGAGAGAGAGAGAGAGAGAGAGAGAGAGAGAGAGAGCGAGAGAGAATTAACCACTAGGATCTTGGAGTTCAGTTTGGAGCGCATGCTAGCTGCACCAAAAAGCGAGCCAGAACTCTTCCAGACTTACGACTGGAAAAAAAAAAACTCTGCCTGTTATTTAACCAAACTTCTGCGAGCCGAGCAGGAGTGTAGGAGTGCGAGGTCAAGGTTACGCCGGCGTAGCGTGGCGCTCCACTCTTTCGAGTTAAGCGCACACCGGTGTGGGATTATTTATCTGTGTGAGTAAGCGCCCCTCCTTCTCACTGTCCAGATATAACTCTTGGCACACGAGAGATTTGGCTCTTCCCACTAATGATCCCCCATCAATTTTTCCTCAACAGTGTTTAAGCTCCTTCTAGCTCCCTCGCTGGTTAATGCCACAGCCAAGCCAACCCAGCACCACGCCAGACGCTAACCTCCCATGTAACGCGGCTGGCACGCAGCCACCGGCTGGAGGGGCTGAGGGGGTCCGCTAGCCTATTAATAAGTCATATTTTTCTCTCCAGCAAAATTCTGCCAGTGGATTCCCTGTTTGTATGTATGGACAGGGGCTCCGCGGGCTACGACAGTCTCGACATACAACGTCTCGAGTTCACGGCGCTCACTCCCAAAACTTTCAAACGTTGAGATGTGAGTGTTTCGGCTCACGCCGTTATCGTCGTACTTACGTGGGCGAACTAGTTTGGTTGCGCGTGGCGAAAGAATACGCAGTGACGCGGCATTAAGAGTGAGGGAGTCGCCGTCCCCCAGTACAGCACAGTGTAGAAATACAGTATATTTATGTCCTTTTCCTTTTTCTGTGGCTTAGTTGTGTTTTTTTACGTTCTAGATTAGGATTTTGACTGTGTTAGGCTCGGTAAGTGACTCCGGCTAAGGTGTTTTTCAACTTACACCAAAATTCGATCATCGCTGTCGTAGGAACCGTGTCGTAACTTGGGGACTCCTTGTGAATACTTACTTACTCACTTACTCACTCACTTAATGTAGTGTTGGACAACACATGCGGTAAACTTGACCGTACTGGAACTGCTGGGTTTTTTTTTTTGTATTGACAGATTTATTTATTTATTTATTTTTTGTACCGACAGGTTCGCTTTAGTGTCATTTTAAGAAAAGAAAAGTGAACAAAACAGTCCTTTCAGAATCAGCTGTTTCCAGTTTGTTAGAAACATAACTCTGTCAACATTGCCTACACTCTTAAAATTCAAGGTGCCAAAAAGGGTTCTTCAGACCACAGGAAGAACACCTCCAAAAATATTTCAACAGATGATTCTTTTAAGAACTATTTTGTTCAGTGATATGAGTGTGAAAAACTATTTAAAAGTTGAAGGAACTTCTAGAAAGACCCCTACATCAGGAACAGAATGTTCACATAATGTGATGTGCATCTCTTTTTCAAACATGGAACCAAAAGTGGTTCTTCTATGGACTGCCCAGTAAGTCGCTCATAAGAAAGATACTCAAATTTTAATACTTATTTCAGTAGCAAAATGTAATGTGATCAGTTTTTTTAAACTCAAGAATTACTTTCTTTTGCTTGTCGCTTTGGGCCTTATTACAGTTTGGTTGTCCAATAAAAGTTCCATAATCCAATATGTTTCTGAAACTGTGATTGAATCATTGGCTTTGTTTTGGGATTTTTGAAAATAAGGCTGACTCAGAAGATCCTTGGGAAGTAGAGGGAAGTAATCTACATAAGAATAGGTAGCGGGGCAGGGGAAGAGAGAGAGAGAGAGAGAGAGAGAGAGAGAGAGAGAGAGAGAGATGAGAGAGATAGAGAGACAGTCAGTCTCCAAAAGTCAGTCCTACGTAATACAACTAAAGAGCTATAGGCCTGATATTAGCCCTGTGTTCCACACACACACACACACACACACACACACACACACACACACACACACACACACACACACACACACACACACACACACTTTTCATGAGCATGTGGATTAAGAGTCTCTAAATAAGCAGAAGTAAAGCAAACAGTTCACGAACTGAGGCCGTGATCTCTCAATTACTTTCATGACCCGGATCCTCTGAGCCTCAAAGCCATCTCCCTCGTTCCCTCTGCAACTGAAATGTAGATCACATGACCTGACAGATCGCATTGCGAACCTTTTGCATGGTGGCGTGAACGGTTGCCGTAGACAAAGCAGCAGCTATTAGTGACAGAAAAGAGCCGGAGAGTAATGTGACCTCCTAACGACGAGTCTTTTCTCTTTTCTCGGTGAAAATATCAGCTCTCGGTTGTGATTTTAGCCCGGTTTTCTCCACAGGTTAGTCCTGTCCAGTTCCATCCGTTAGACAGGACCCCCCCCCTCATACAGAGCCACCAGGCTGGGAGGCTGAGGTCCGGAAGGATGGGATGGCACGGTGATGTACTGATCTTGCATGTCTTCAGTCTCTCCTCCGAACCATCTTGGCGCTCA
>JBBJLS010000018.1:17625271-17640141 GCA_037577275.1 Bryconaethiops microstoma
TTTATATTATATCGTTCTTGTCTCTGCGTCTGTCTGCAGTCATTACATAAGCAATTTCCTCCGGGATCAATAAAGATTTCTGATTCTGATTCTGATTCTGATTCTAGCACCGAATGTAAAATCTTATGTAGTGGAACCAATGAACCGGGTAAAACTTTTGGAGCCTTTTTAGATTTGAATGTTTTGTTTCGTCCGGTTATAAAATAACCCGCCGTCTCTCTTTGTTGTTATCGTAGCGCCACAGTGAGACACCGCAGCCTTCAGACGCTAATCGTTCACAGGTACCATCATCACAACACTGCCTGTTAACCATATCGTCACACCAGCAGATAAAAATGTACTGACTCAGGTTTGTCTACTGTGGGTGCTTTCAAGGGCATGAAGGTCCAGCTTCTCACAGGAAAATGTTGAAAAAATCCAGTTCACGGGTTTACACGGTTCTCTACTATTTTTAGCGCAATGCTCTTGGAAATAGGAACTAATTGCTGGTAAAACAAGTGGAAAGGCAGGGAGGAATTTCAGAGGATCATTTTATTTCTGAGCCACAAATCGCCTGACTGGCCGTCTGTCGCTCTGGCGCTGGCACTGGGTATACCGTGGTAATACCGTGGTCACACAATTAACAAAGCAGGGGGATAAAAACCTTGTCATAGTTCGTGGATGCCATCGCACAGATATAAACAAGTACGCTTTACTACTCCGCTACTTCACTTTAGCTAGATAGCTAGATGTCTGGTCAATCAATCAATCAATCAATCAATCAACAAAATAAATAAAATATACACTGACACACACAGCTGGTCTCTCCACCCTTCTTCACACACAACGAACTTATTTATTTATTTATGTATTTTATCTCTGCACGTAAGTGGCATTTTTCAGAAGCCCTTATCCAGATCCACAGATAAGTCACACAGTCCTGGGAAACCAGACACTTCTCTATGTTTCAGCAACACTCAGTATTTGCACAAAACAGAGCTCTAGCCTGTTTCTGCCCAGCCTAGTCGGAGACACAGCCGTCGCGTCTCACATCGCTGTGAGTCTCCAACTCTCTTAAAAAATAAAAAAAAACGAACGTCAGCTGGTCGCTCCGTCGCTCTTGGGCACAGACTCAAGGGATCCGAGTTCAGTTTTGGGCGCAGCCGTAATAAATGTCTTCTGTAGCACTAGGCTACTTACTTACATTTTTTAAATCCTACATGTTCACTTCATTTTTAAAATGAGGAAAAATGATGATAAAACCAGCAGCCTCTGTCTGGGACAGTTTTAAATCATGTATTTTTGTACCGATAGTTCATTCATGGTTACGTACGGGGGGGACGGGGGGGGGGTAGCATCTTCTAAAGTCAGATTTCGTAGTGGGTCTGAAGAACAGAGCGAACGGGGCTGCATGGCCTTGACATGCAACGAAAACATCGAGGCTACATTTCGCTCAAACGTTAGCCATGCAGCTGCCTGGGACTACGATGCACTGGCCTAGATTAGTCACTCGCTAGCTACGGGCGGTCAGGCGCCCCATAATGTCGGTTCTCGTGAAGGCGACGTGTTTAAGCGAACGCTTTGCCGTGGAGGGGATGGAGAGGGAACAGAGGGATGGGAGAGGACAGAGGGATGGGAGAGGACAGAGGGATGGGAGAGGACAGAGGGATGGGAGAGGACAGAGCAAACAAGAAACAGAGACTGTGAGTGAAACAAATGGGGAGAGAGAGCAACAGAGAGAGTGGGAGAACGAGAGCATGCGCGGATGCGAGAGTCCGAGAGCGAGAGAGGGTGAGAGAGAGTGAAAGTGAGAGAGAGAGAGAGAGAGAGAGAGAGAGAGAGAGAGAGACGGAGAGAATGAACGCCGAGTACGGAGGGATTATTTGCGAAAGCCGGAGAGGATTCCATTTAAATGATGAATCCTAATGAGCGATGTCCATCTGACGACACAGCGGAGAGACAAAGAGGTGGAAAAAAAAAGGAACACCCTGCTATCACTACTATAGCCGAGGCCTCGTGTCAGAGAGTGGAGCGAAGGGTGTGGGGGCTTATGGGTCTAATCTCAAGATCGAGGCGAAAATCGGTAAATCAGATTAATACCAAATCAGAACAGCACAAGCAAGATTGGATCCCCTTCATTGATTTCCTTTGGCTTTAGTCGGCTGATTTGGCCAGTGTGACTCGAAACAGAACAGGATTTCAAGGGTCTGAAGCAGAAAATTGCAGCTGCAGTTTGCAGATAAAAACATACACACCATTCCTGAGCCTCATGCTGACTTCATAGGGAGAGAAAAGGAAAGAGAGAGAGATAGAAACAGAGAGAGAGAGAGATGGAGGAATGTGTGTGTGTGTATGGGGGCGCTTCAAAGGAGACATAGTATGTGGGTGGGTGTAGCTATGTTGCTTTCCCTAAGCGCTACACACACACACACACACACACACACACACACACACACACACAATATGTGGTTTGTAAAACCACATCACAGTGTTGAATTTTGTGATCCTGTCGTAGCTAAAGACAATATTTTAGAAAATGAGCCTTTCGTAAAAAGCAGTATTTTCATTGTGTGCTGTGAACAAATTGTACAGTGTCAGACGTTCTGACTAATGAAGGGATTCACATGACAGATATAATGAAGGCAAATAATTCTGCTTAAGACAACCAAGAACAATCTGTGGTACATTAAGTAAAGTACTGTACATAGTAATCACACAATGTAGAAATTTAACCTCGATATGGTATACTGTCCATACTGTCCAGCCCTAAGAAACGCAAAGTCAGGATGTAAAACATCCGTATATTGTCTCAAACCCTTGTGAGGACCAGTAAAATGTCCCCATTTCTATATATTGTCCCATATTCCTATTATTATTCCTTCCAAAGAGATAAATACAGGTACACCCACACAGACACACACACACTCTGTTCTAAGACATTCCAAAGCACTACCGCCTCCACAACAGGACAGTAATGAGAGGAGACTATCTTAGAAACACCTTCATCACCCTTAGGGCAACTGCGTTCTTCTGAAATCCCTAATTTGAGGATCATTACGCACTCCACTGGCGTGGCCCCACGCAAAGCTCCGCTCAAAACCGGCGGCCACGGAGCAAGAGCGAGGGTTCGTTTAGGGCTCAGTCGCTCCTTACTGCCGCCTGTGCACTCGCAGTGCAGGGGAGAACGCTCCACGCCGTCCCACTTTCTCCATTATTTACGTGTGGAGCTCATCAATATGTTTTATTCATGCAGGAGCGGCTGCACCAGCCCTGCGCAGTGACAGGAGGTCTAAGTGCACTCTTCGGGCTCAACCCCCAAAACCCCTGCCGCTGGCATCAGTCGCGGAAAAGGAAAAATGGCCCTTTAGAGTTTACGCCGATAAACCAACTTAAAATTTTAACTAGGTCTATACCGGGGACGGTCGCTTTTTGTTTTTTTTTTTCCCGCAAAAGAACGTCTGGGCAATTACGAAACCACATGAAAAGCGAACAGGAATTAATTGAGCTCGCACTGACATGTCGGCACTGTTAAAATGCTTTTATAGAGTCTGCTGGAAAAAAGGCAACCGCCAAGGTCAAGAAAACAGCAACAGTTTTTAGCAGTGTGCCCAAGCTGCTAGCCTAATCCACCAGGAGAAAGCAGCGTGCTAAATCGGGCATTGGTTCCCCTCTTGCCACGTGGAGCTGCTTGTCCATCCGTGTCCTTAGTGAAACCTCACCAAGGGGAGCCAGATCAAACGGTCATTCACATTCCACGTCCAACCATCCAGCCCCAGTGTGTGCATTACCCTTCTTTATTGTTTTTTTCTGCACTGAAACACCTCCCCCACCCAGGCCGCCATTTGTCACTGTCTCTCTAGGACAGAAAAGCAGAAAAATAGGCCGAGAAAAATAACGAAGAAGAGCCTCCTGGCAGAGCGTCACCTCCTGAGGTTAAGAAAACACACAGTGAGTTCTGGCTGACGAGCAGAGCAGCTTTTTCACTCTCGCTGGCTCTGGATGACCCTCAGCAAACACACCTGTTCCCCATCACTGACACTTCATGCTCTTCCCTCTTTAAGTGACCATTTGCTTTCAGAACGACAAGACGTGTTTCTGGCCCACCTTTAAGTACGAGATCCGCCAAAATACTCGGAGAAATCTCGAACGGCTTCATCCGCAACGTACGCAAATAAAGGCGACAAAAAAGATTCTTGGGAGCCTTTACCGTAGAAGAACAACTTCTGGCTCCCTAAAGAGTCTTTCAATATATAGTCCTTCAAAGGAATGAAGGGTGAAGATGTTTCAACCTTCTTCTACTCCAGTGTTCTACACCAATTGAAGTTTCACTAGAACCATACGCCAAGCAAAGCACCATTCTGACAACTATACTCCTGAGTAAGTCATGAAAGAACGGCTTCAGCACCCAAACTAAGCACTATATGTCTAACTAGGAGCCATTCGGGATCCAGTTGCAGACACTCAGCAATCTGTAAGTCATGGACATTGGCAGAGGAGCTCTTCACACAGCCAAGGCAGGGTCGCGAGAATGGTGGAACCCCAATCAAAGGAAAGTGCTTATATCTGGAGCCGACAGCTTAGTCGATGTTAATATCGCGCTCCGGACTGAGTGGGTGACTAATTGCAACTCATTCACAGCCTGCAGTTTACAGGCACCTCCACGGCTCGTTGTTTACACTCCAAGCAAGCAAACAGGCGGCTAAACCAAGCGGAAGGTGTCTGAACGCGAGATTCATTTGTTAAGTTCGCGCGCTGCCAAGTTATTACTTGGATTACATTTTTGAGCTAGACAAATTCCCATTTGGAATAATTGCATTTTCGTGGTTGATGCTCATCCATCATTGAGAGTGTTCATTCTCCTCCAAATGTTTAATCCAACTAAGATGAGGATTTGGGGCCTGGAAATCTCCTTAACGTGCCGGTGAGGCTAATTTCTGCTCCGGGAGGGCTGGATCAAAAAGAAGAGCCTCCGGTGGTGCGCAGACAATTAAAGAGGTATGTGGAGCATGGTGAGTGCGGAGACAGAGCGAACACCCCGTTCCGTTCGGAAGAGTGGAGGACAGAGAAAGACTGACTTGAAATGTCGACGGTCTCATTTACAGCCACATCACCCTCCCTGATTTGATGGAAAACAGCAAACCGCTAATGCGTGAATCAGGCGTCGTCTATCAACGTGCGTCTATAATCCAGCACTGGAAAAAACACACGGTGGACGTCTTGTACAGACGGAACAGGGTAACAGAAGGAGAAAAGCACCGCGTTCACACCGCAAATGATTCCGATCTGTTTTCAGGTGCCAAGCAGTTCACAAACATCACTTGTGACCCATTCATCCGTGTTCAGTCGAGTAATGTTACAGTTTCCACAATGAGCGACGACGTGTAGTCAAAATTTTGGGGGCTTTGTAAAAGTTGGGCCAAGAGTGAGCCTACCAGCAAACAATGCATCCACTGTTATCGAAATAGCGCCTAAACATTAACAGTAGAAAGTTCAAAACTCAAATAATATATTATAATTCATGCAGCAAAAAATTGCATGAAAAAGAAAAAAGACACAAAGAAAAGAAAAGGCAAAGCTTAACTGACACACACGACAGTGACTTAAAAGTGGGTCGCTTGTCCAATACCACCCGATGCCCCACAGACTAGACTGGGTGGGTCCGGTTTGGGTCATTTGATTAAGGTTCGTTTTTCTGATGTGTCAGCTCGCCTTGCTGGATCTCTGTTGGTTAATAAAAACGTGATCCAGATGGCTGCTCAGCACTGTAACAGCATCTGGTTGTAATAGCTGGACTGTACGCTCCAGAGGCCGAGCTCACTTCTTCCTAAACTCTCATTGCAGTTTGTTGGGATGTGGAAATAAACGTGGAAACAAACACAGTTATAAAAGAGTTACTGCCGACCCACAGCACACCTTCAAGTAGGACGACTGGCTGGTTCTGAACCAGTCTGTAAACCTCCCACAAAACACAGTAAAATCGCATACGACGGTATTTCAGTGTCATTGTTAAGCACTCAATCAACACATGCAAGGGATGAAGATATGACTATACGGTTAACTGCAAGTGGCAAAAAAACAAACAAAAAAACGGGATTGATAAGAAAACCTTGGATGAAATCTGACCTTTAGGACTCGTTTTCCACACCGTTCATCATAAATACATAAATAAATAAAAAACATATGGATGTTGTTGGGATTCATATGAGAGAGAGAGAGAGAAATAGAAGTATATTTATGAAAAAGCGGTCATATATAACAAATCAAATCTGGGCTGCCTGTGTGAACTCAGCCTTGCTTTCACAGAGCTGTTTGTGATCTCAACTATTCTTGACCTTGAGTTCATCACGTCGAGGTGGGAAGCGTATTGAGTGTTCTGCCTCTGGTTTAGCGCAGTTGAGTTGATGTGAAGCACCGCCATGGACTGCCCGTGTTAATAGCTTTCCACACTGTTAATTTCAAAAATGGCTGGGCCAGACCTCACAGATCATTTGAGCTTGATGAAGAAAGCCACACTCCTCTGCCATCAATCCAGCACTGGGCTGGTGTCAAACTCACAACTCACTCAAGCCTATAAATCTCATCTAAGATGTCTGATCCATGTGTTAAATGCTGCTTTGAAAAAGAAACAACACTGCAAGTACCATGTCGCCAATGAAAGGTAATAAACAGTTCAATGTTGGCACATTTGCTAATATGATGCATTCGCCGGTTCCCAGTCTGTAAAAAAATTCAGCTGAATGTGTTTCACCATTCCCATCACATCTATACAGCAACAGCCGTATACACTAACCTGAATGTAAGACCTGTAAGTGGTGCCTGATTTTTATCAGTATCGAAGACAATAATGTTATTATTGTTATTAAGTGTAATTTGTATTTTATCTGGTTGTGTTGTATAGCTTTTAATCTACTGTTTTGCTGCTGTTACCTTATTGTTGTACTGTCTTATTTGATCTTTTCTTGTACATAGCAACTATGTTGGCATTGTAAAATAAATCCAAACCTAACCAATAGCATGAGTCGGTTATAAACGTCTTATAACATAAGCAAACCTTATAAAAATTAAGATGTGATTAAACAAAACCCAAAACCACTGCCGCAATTCTGAAATTGCAATTCTGAAAAAGAATTTTCAGCCCCTGAAAACGTTAATGCGGGAAAACGTCCGTATCGGTTGGGCCTTTACTGGATGGAGCCCATCGTTTTCATGTATCCCTCTTAGAATTTTACAAAAATGGATTTTATGCATCTTTGGTCAGCAGCGTTAGGCTGCAGCTCGATGCTGTAGATGAGTAGGTGTGAAATCAACTGACGGTAGGTCCACTGAGTCTTCCTGAGATGAAACACTACAAAGGGGTCTTTCACAAACATGCCTAAAATCCCACTAGCGATACAAAACAACAGCGAAAAACACTGAACTGATAAACAGTATAATGCAGCTGACTGCACAAACTATCAGACGGAAGAAAAAAAAAAAAAAACGTGCTGGGCGAACCGATCCGTTTATCGATCCAAAGTGCAAAAGGTCAGTAGTAAACGAGCCCTCTACAAATGGCATCAACTTTACTTTTTTTAATGTACCTCCAACTCACACTCAGCCGGGAGCATTAAAAGCGTTAGTTACAAAACACGTCTCTGTGAATGATATCTGCAGAATTAATGCTTTTCATTCACAGTCCCAAGGGACCTCTGCCCTTCACAGCTCATGGCTCTCTCTCTTCTATTAAACTTCATCTGGCTCAAAATCTGAAAAAAAAAAAAAAAAAACTCAGGCCCTTCCTGAAATGAGTCAGGTACCATAAGGGAAAACATTCAAAAGTGAGCAACGCTGAGGTCAATCAACAGAGGAAATGAGCAGCACTGTACTAAATATGCTGTGGCATACTGGATACAAATGGGCCTTTTAACCTTTATACACTCCGTTTCCTGTGCTCTCTCAAATTACAATTAGAGCTCGTTTGAAAAACGAGATACAGGTTGAGTTACAGTTGCAGTCTTAAAGGTATATTAGACAAAACTGACCTACTGGAGGCCACTCGTTAAGGAAAAACTGATGTCACTGGAAGCCATAATCTAAATATATTTATTGAAAGGTACTACGGCGCTTTTGGCTGGCTCCGTTCGTCCAAATATGCCAGTACATGCGCGCACACAAACATACTTGTATGCGGTCGGCCTGACTACGATTACGAGGGTCGCAACAGGTCGTATATCACTTAGCGCTTCAAAGGAGGCTGACTTTAATAGGGCCGGCCTTTTGACCCCGAGGTGAAGAGCCGAATTCCTGCGTTTGCACGTAAAGGAGAGTAAACACGGTGCCATAAACCAGCCAGGTTTTCCCTGCCGCCCTCAACCGTGCCCAGGACATGACATTTTCCGGAACTGCAGCTAGCCGCATTCGCACATTGGCTGTCTTTCCCGTCAAGACACTCCGGGGTATCCGATGCCGCTCATCGCGGCAACTTAAGGAGTGTTGCCAAAACTCACAAATTAAAAATGCCACTCAAACATAGCTTTCGTCGTAGATGGGATAATCAAAGAGCCGCGGACGTTCCGTTCCCTCTCCCCGACTGAACGGCTTCAAAGGACATCAAAACGTGATTGCCTTGGCTGGCAAACTAATCCTGGTCTCCAGCATGAGCCAAAGGATCATCTCCACACAAATCAGACAAGACTTTCTGATCAAAGGAAGAGCCCTCAACGTTGGCTCACATGCCTCGCCAAAGGCAAGGCCTTGCCGGTCAATTAGCAGCTCCGTCCATCCTGCAGTATAATATGCAGGTTAAAAACGCTAACAAAGCTTTCAAAGGCAACACGGTTATTAGGGATAATGAGCAGCATCATTACTTCCTTACAGAAACAGGGCGTCCAAAGATCCTCTTTCTTGTAATCAAGTTGGCGTAAATGCAAACAGAAGCAAAAGATTTGAACTTCTGTGTTGGAAAACAGTCCCGGGGGATAAAAGGCTCTGACTGTTGGTAGATCCCACACTGACATTAAGTGCTTGCGAGCTACTTGCTAAGTCATTAATGAAAAAAAAAAAAAAAAAAAGGAAAATCAAGCCAAAAAAAGTTAATTCCGACATCTTTCCCGCGGCATTTATTTCATCAAGGCCTCCCAAGTTCTCCGAAATTTCCTGTGCTTCCGAAGGCTTCTCCGAATCCGTCAGTCCTTTCATGTCTAGTATTATAAACAGCCAAAGTGGTCCGTGCCGTAATGTGTGGCCCGAACCCGTTTCTTTTACGGCACCACCGTTCGGGCGTCCCGCCATAGCGCCTTCACGGGATTAACTTGACCAGTTCCAACACACACGCAGGGATAAACCTTGCCGGGGTGTTTCACCTTGAAACGTTCCCACTTCAGCGGAGTGATGCACGCCGTAAAATTTAATAGGGGAAAATGTCTAAGAAGAGAGGAAAAGGGCGAGCTTTATTTCTGTCAGGGACAAAAGTGAGCAGTGAGACAGAAACCTGGAAAAGTGGGATTGATTTCCTCTGCTGATTCCTCTGTGTTCCCCCAAACACAGGAGGTAACAAGAATCCCTCCACATGCCGTCTGTGCGGCCTCTCGTAGGGACGGCTGCAAGTCGTGCGATCGACACCGAACGGCACAGTTCAATCCGTTACTGCCCGCTTCATCTATTATGATTTGTCTGTCGAAGGATACAGCGCCAGGAATTTTCTTCAGAGTGGGTCCATTTATTTCTGCCTTCACACTTCAGAACAACAAGAGGAATATCAAAGGGCACATAAATGCACACACATCGTATTTTCCTCCTCACAGGCCCACAACCTGCAATTTTCTTGTGTTTTATTTTTCTCCCCAGGCTCCACTTGTTACATTTATTTGGTGTTATACCAAAAAAATAAAGGAAGAAAGTATTCCTACCTGACCATCCTCCAACCTCTCTTTATCCCTTAGAATTAAACAGGCCGTTTTTGTTACTGTGCCTTTAGAACTGATGTATGTAAATTGAGTTCTGTGCTGACTTTTGCAAAAGCACCCCTTACAATTTCATCATGAAACCTCCACCTAGGAGGTTAAACTGGTGCAAACACTCACCCAAACAGGAGCATGTGTGTACGTGTATTGTTTTTTTTCCACGACTGTGTGGTTCGGGAACAAAATGGTATGGTTTCCATACTACGTCAGATTCATTTATTTTTTTTAAATGATATGGGCCCTTTAAGAACAAAAGCAAATGGGCTGCTGACGGACAGCTGGAGTCTCAGAGGTTCCCTCGACGTAGGGGAACATCTCTCAAACGGACACTAATGACTTCATAAAGTATGAGCTTATCGATCCATCTGGCCCAGTCTCAACCCGTTTCAGACATTATCGATAGATAAGCACGTCCGGGGGAATCCCTGCCCCTAATTATAGCCCGCTACGTGTAAACTCTGCTATTAAATGGTTCGACTTTACGCAAGGCCGGGTCATAAACCAGCTCGTGCAGAATGGGCCACATCCGTCCGTCTCGGTGCACCAGTAACGGGAAGAGACTCCAGCGCTGTGTCCACACTGATCGTTGCAGTGAGTGACTGCTAGTAAAACAAGAAGCAGCATGTTCACATAATTCATCAGGTTGCTTCAATCTCCAGCTTTGAAATAATGCTTACTCTGCTCAACAGCCACGCTGGGCATCGGGATGTCTTTTAAAAATTTAAAACAAGCACTGTATTATCAGTCGTGGCATGCATATGTGCATACGGGCTCTTAACCCCCCCCCCCGCCTTATTTTGAGCAATTCCTGTGCTTCACGAAGAGAAGAAAAGACCAGATGCCGTCAAAGACTGCTTCTCCAGCTACTAATTGCAAGAGACATTTTTAACAAACATAAGCCAGACAAAGAGGGATGAATTCAATATGTGCCGCGTATATCGCCCGGACTGCAGACTATCCTCGGTGTACTGGGTTTGACAATGGGGAGCGACAATAGTCTGTGTACTCTGAGATCAGCCTGCAAGGATCTCAGGGATGTGGTCCTTTGTGCACACTCGTGGCCTCACCCAGCTCTGCCTTTGAGGGGATTTGCATTTCTATGGCTTGCAATCACAAGCCATAGCTTGCAAACAAATTGCCCATAATTTCAACGTCTTAGAGTAAGAAGAGTGTTGTTCTGTGCAGAAACAAAGGTGCTGAGAAACAATGCTGGAAAAGCCCATGACACTCCTAGTTCCCGTCCGAAGCTTTCAGTGGATCTTTGATAACCTTTCTGGGTAAAGGAGATACAAACGTGAAGAACATTTTTTTTTTTTTTAAAGAAAATAACGTCCAGCATAACGTAAAGACTCAAAGCCAAAAGAAAGCTGAACCTTGTATCCACGCCAATAAACATTCAGGAACCAAGGGGTTTTTTTGGTGTGTGTGTGTGTGTGTGTGTGTGTGTGTGTGTGTGTGTGTTTTTTTCTTTCCATGCGATAGAGCATTTCCAAAAACACACGTCCAAACACACAGTAGACCTGCATTCATACTGGGAGAGGAAAAATGGGCTGAACCTTCAAAGAGTTTGAGTTTGCATTCATGTTTGTTTGCACCAAGCGAAGAAATCAAGCGACCAAGGTCAAAAGAGGCGGGTAGAAAAATCAATGGTCGAAGAAAAAATGAGCAGAGTCTAGCCCGTGAAAGGAGACGCGCTCGCCGTCACGTAGACGGTCTCCCGTTTGACCCCGTACAGCTGTCTAGGCTGGCCAGGCTCATTAGACTGAGCCGCTGGGGGGCAGGTCCGCTCGAGCCCAGGGAGCGAGGCTTCACATCGCTCTGTTTGTTTACAACATTAGAGGTCGGCGGGGTGGTATTGATTGGGAAATGTACTTTCAAACAACAGTTTATTAAAAGACACCCAACAGTGGGCCCAAGGGGGGGCGGGAGGGGGTGCTGTTAAAGTCTCTGAGGAAACTGGTGGTGGTGGTGCTCCAAAGGCAGGTGCATCTCGAATTCTACGCCTGAGTCATGTGTTTATTTCTCTTGCTGATTTATCAGTTTCTCAAGAAGCTTGGTCTGCAGAAACACACAGCAGAGGCGAGCCTGACTGCTCCTCACACTCCCATTAAAAAAGCCCCTTTTTGGAACAGCCACTGCAAACATCTTTGCTGCAACACTTTCGTCTTTCCGCACACAATCTTTCGGTCTGGTGGGCAATTAAGTATGTGAATGCAATTCATATCTGACATTTTAACCAGAGCCGAAGAGTTGAATCACCAAGACATGGAGGAGCCAAACAGCATCTTCTCCAAAATGACCTCTCTGAGGAAATGTGTATATTCTTTCTACTCTTGCTCTTCACGAGGATTCTTCACCACATCATGGGTGATGACCATCTCTCTGGACGGCCAAGACCAAGGTTTAGTCTAGCGCCACATCACTGTCGCCACCTGCCGGCAGTGCGCGGTACTGCGGCCCACCACCGCGCTCTCCTATTCATTTCAATGAATTTTAATTTCTCGTAATATTTCGCCTGAAGTCCTGCTCCCCGGCGCGCCGAAGAGTTCGACTCGTAAGGGACAGCAAATGTGGCGAAGTGGAGAAAGGCATGCATGTGTAACAGTTTATCATACTGTTTATACGGCTGAAGGCATAATAATAATAACAGTAGTAGTAGTAATAATAATAATAATAATAATAGTAATAATAATAATAATACTCACTGGACACGTTCATAACGAGCAGCAGGAGTATCCAACAACTCGCCAGCATCGCCATTCTTGCGCACGAAAATATCCGATCCGAGATATCTGGACAACCTCCTGGACAATCTCCTGGTCGACCAATTCACATACAAACTTCAGCACGATCTGCGCTCCCCGAGTCCAAAATCCAAGCCCCCCAAAACAATCAAGAGTGGTCTCAGTAACGGGCAGGTAGCAGATGTAGCACTTTCGTTGCTTTCCCAGTAAAAGGTAGTAGTTGAGTTTTTGTTTTTTTCTTTTTTTCTTTCTGGACAGCCAGGTAGAGGAGGACCTTAACTCACTCCGTCTCGATCAGACTTGAAGCCCCCCGCACGGTGGCGTAGAGGTGGGCGGACGGCTGCAGGGTCCAGAGGAGAAAGGAGTCTGGAGTTCTTTCAGGTGGAGAGATCCAGGCTTGCAGGAGCGAGCGATGAAGCCAGGCGCTGCATCCAGAACGCAGGCAGGCAGCTCTTCTGCCCCTCCTCCAAGTGGAAGTGGCGGGAGGAGCTCGATGCTTAAACTCCCTCCCCACACCACCAGCTCAAAAAAAAAAATCCCCCTACCACACACACACACACACACACACACACACACACACTGAGAGTTCTCCTTGATGACCAGCAGAGCTCCACCAACTCCTGAGTCCCAGCGCTCAGATGTGTTCTCTACTTGAGCCCCCCCGGTCTGTGTTTTGTCAGGGGGCTGTGGGGGGTTTTGCACGAAAAACACCCAAAAGGTTTTTCACCATCTATGGTGAAGATACAGACGGTTCGGAGAATGGAAACAACTCCAATGAGAGGAAGAGAGAGAGAGAGAGAGAGAGAGAGAGAGAGAGAGAGAGAGAGAAAGAAAGAAAGAGAGAGCGAGAGAGATGACGTGAGATAAAGGAGGAGCTTGGGCTTGTCATGCAAAGCTGGTAGGAGTAGATAGACTGATCCGCTGTGGCGCTCCAGCTGGCCGAGGTGAGCTTAAAGCTACAGTGGACTAATGGACCTGAAGGAAGTTCAGAACTTTCTTCAGCCAGAGCTTCCAGACGTCAGTACTAGTGGTCCAGCTCAGAAACATGTAGACCAATCTTGATAAGGTTCAGTAGCTCTCCAGCTTGTCATTGAAAACCTACATTTAGTCCAGTATAGGCTCACATAAAGTAAAGTAAAGTAAAGTAAATTGGCCCTTATAGGCACGTGAGAACACACCACAGCACAGCGCACAGTGTGAACAGCAGTGTGTGGGGACCTCAGTTGTGCCACTGCAAGTCCTGGGATTCAAACCTACAACCTTCCAATAACAGGGGGCGACTCCACCAGGCCAGTTGGCGATTTAGTATTAGTATTATAGTATTATTACAAATTTTTTACAGTTTTTGCGGATATCACAGTTGATATCGAACTGACTTTTTTTTTTTTAGGGGCCCGTCATGAAACAGCTTCTTTTTATAGGTTATCAGTGGCTTATTAAACTATAAATAAAAAACATATAACACTCAAAGCACATATGAAATATTACTATTTCGAACGATAGCAAAAAACAGAACAGATCGACGGATAGGTAACCCTGTCACTACTGTTCGATTTTTGGACCACACCGTTTTGAAAATTAGTTACAAACACTAAACATTTACTAGAAAAAAAAAATGAAAAAAGTGCAAAATCCTTTTTTTTCAGCAGTAACCTTCAAATCTAACCCGAGGATGAAGTTGCAGAACTGTTGTATAAAGACGAATTAAAGTGTGTTAAACTTCTCCTAGAATGAGAATAAGCATCATTAGAGGTAAGAGAGTCCCTGCATAAATAACCATGATTGCATTTTTTCTTTTTATTATTATGTAGACCTTGTCTTAACAATCATACAGCGGAGCCCCGTGCTGTTTGTGATGATTTGGAGTCTGAAGCAAGTTATTTGTAGCTTGATCGTGAAAAAATTCAGACAAATTTTAAACGGTATACCAGAACCATGTGTAAAGTAAACTAACTATTAGTTGTTATATCAGTCATGTCATAGTTTTTTTTAGGTTTTTAGGGCGGATATGTAAGTATAATTCCATCGATTGTTCAAAACTGTCACATAACACAGGTCAACAGGTCAACAGGTCATCAGAGATCAGTTTCTGTGGGTTTTGTAGTGTTTTTCATGCTGATTTCAAATCCGTGTTTAGTTTTTCCCGCATGTACAGTTTTTGTGATGAAGCTGGTTATATATTGCATGATAGTGGTATAATTATCAT
>JBBJLS010000018.1:17737810-17760762 GCA_037577275.1 Bryconaethiops microstoma
CTATCTATCTATCTATCTATCTATCTATCCATCCATCCATCCATCCATCCATCCATCCATCCATCCATCCATCCATCTATCTATCTACTTATTTATTTTAAGTTATGGGATCATAGACTTACCATCTCTTTTTTTAGAGTGTCTTCCGTGTGCCTCGAGTACTCTGTCGTTTTCTCTTCCCCATCAGGTACGGCTTATACTGCAAAGCTGCATTTGTCCACCACGTCTATCCCTGCTGTGTATTGTAATGGAGCTTTATGGCTTGTTTCCCAGCTTTGAGTTACAGCCTCGTCCGGGCTTTACGGTTCCCGATTATGAGAGATGTCCTGTGTGTTTGCTACTACCAGGTATGCTTTTTTTCATTATTATAAAACTGCGTTTTTGCACAGCGCCTATAGATAATATATATATTTTGTACCTGTAGCGTTTGTGATCGCATGACCAGGTACCCAGGAGTGGTGTGCTGAAGTTAGGATTCAAACCCATGACCTCTTGGTCCAGAGGCAAGTATCCCACCCACCAGGCCACCATCACCAGCAACCTAGATACAGCACAACCTAGGTGTTTTAATGCTACCTCGATACAGCATAGAGTGGCTTTATAATGAAACCCTACAAAATATGAAGAAATGTTCTTGGTTTAAACATGGCCTTACACTTGAATGCTATAATTATAGCCGATTGCTATAATTATGCTAATATATCTTACAATTTAGCCACTTTGAGGTACCCCTTGATCATTTGTTCTAATAATCCACACAGTAGTCATGTAGAGAGCCCTGGCCCATTCAAATAACCTGGATGTGGTATAAATAGTGCTCAGGGGTAGCATCTGACAGCCTTAAAGCCCAATTCTCTGGTGAGCAGGGAGCTTTAGGACACCCAGGGGAGGCTAATGCTGTACACTTGCCCTGTCAACACCCGCCTCCTCCTGCTGACACCCATTAGGCTGGTGTTAATGAGAAAGCAGGGACTCTGGGACTGTCTTGACCCTGTCACCACCCTTGACAATAGCACACAGCCTGGCTACCCAGCAAGCCCATGCTGCACTTCCTCCTCTTCACTTTGAGGGCTCATTGCTTAACATGTTGCACATGGGCTGCTAAGGAAACAGGGCATTAGGAGGCTGATCTAACAGACATCCAGTTTAACGGGCCTGTCTGGTAGAATTACAGTAAAGGAACACTTCGCTGCTTTTCGTATGCCACATCAGTATCATACCATGTATTAAAAAAAGAAGAAGAAAAAAAAAACCCATTGACGTAGATACGAGAAAGCGTTTAAGCAAACTTTTCTAATAAAAGGTTTTTCAGCTTTGGACCTTGGAGCAAAGAAGTAGTTCTAGTTGCTTTTGCTTTCCATAAGGGTTTTCTTTTTTTGCATTTATGCTCAGTCAGGTCTCCTACAGGGCAGTATGTAAACTTCATGAGGACTGGGCTTGTGAATCAAGTCAGATTATAAAAATACCTAATACGTCTATCAAGTATTGGTTTCGGGTCATGAATTCATATTTTTGTAGTTCACAAAAAGTGTGGCAACTTGCCTTTTTAACAGAAGATAAAACATAAGTAGTGTAAAATCTCTGCATTTCAGTGCTCATTCTGTAAATTGTTTCTCCTCAATGATATAAGTGCGCATAATTAGCTGTCAAGTGCATTACTGAGAAAGGCCATCCACACTAGCAGGAGCTCAGAAACGCATGTGAGGTCACAAATCTCAAAACAGAAAGCATAATACTTTAAAGGCTTGGTGTTGTTTAATATGCAATTTTTAATTTTATCTGATTATTCTAATAAAAACAGTAGGCTGAAGATAGCAAAGAGGGCAAAGTAGGGGGTGACTAAGCTTTTTTGACTGACTTTGTTTCCAGCTAGGTTTATATTACCTGTCAGAATACAACTAACATAATTACTGCAATTTAACACAACCATGTTTGAGAAGATGGCTTGGTTAGTGAGAAGGTGAGAAGACAATGAGATATTTTTTATTGGAAAACAAGTACCTGAATGAATACATTTTATAGCTTTATTTAATATGGTCAAAAATGTCTTTCACATAACTGCTGCACCCACTGGCTTCTATTTCACATGAGTTTCGAGTTAAAAGAGCTTTGCTAAATACAAGAAAACAGACTGGTAACCGTTATTGGTGATTATTGGTAGCAGACTGTGTGCTACCAATGTGGAAGGTGGATATTAGACTAAAAATCCTCACTCGTTTTGTCTCTCTAGTGAACATCAAAGTAGCCAGTCAGACATCCGAAACGAAGGAGTTTATCTCTGGCGTTTGTGCTTTTTCAGGCCTAGGTATTCAGTAAGCAGTTCTAAGCAGCTTCTCAGGGAGATTAGAGTGGCTGTTTCTGTTTGACTCCTCGGTCTCTGGAAGGGAGGAGCGCGGAGGAGAGTTTGCTGCATGCTGTAATCACCTGGGAAATCAGAGAGAATCTCGGTGTAAGGGATTAGTGTATTTAAGAGAAGCCGTCTCTGAAGCGTCAAGTGCAAATACTCTTCATTCTCCTCTGCCTTTTATGGTCCACAGCATCTTCTCATGAGAGAATAGCAGCTTTGCATGGTCATATTCTGAGGGGCGAGCCGAGCCGAGCTCATACAATAGTTTAATAAACATTTGTCCAGCCAAAAAGAAATATTTTATTTATGGCTTCAGTGTCTCCCAGCAAGCTTAAAGGAACCTGTTCCTGGGGAAGTGCAGTTACAGAAATAGGCAAAACAGCACCACACACAGATACACACACACTCTCACTCCGAATGTGGTTCAACATGAGGCCATGACTCTGGCCACTCTGAAGTCACTGCCACTGGATAGTTGACAGTTCTCCATGTCTAGAGTGTCGAGCAGGCAGAAAGATAATTTAAGGTGTGTAAGATTTGTTCAAATCACTGTGCAGAAGCACTGGAGTGTGTGGCACTGTTGCTAGGCTGTGGGAAGAGGGGAAGCAATATGACCTCTTGTATATGCATTTATTCCCTCCATTGCACAGAGCTGGGGTGAAAACTCAGATCAAGTAAACACTGAAATGATTTATAAGGCCATCGCTCCAGTGCTCGGGATTGCCCTGCAGTAGGAGTCTGCCATTCACTTTCACAAAGAAAGTAAATCATCAGCAGGACTGTATAAGAGTACAAATCAACAAGCTGCCTCTGAAGACGTGAAACTAATGCCTGATTAGGTCTCATTATTTATTGTATGGGCAGATTGAGGGTGTTTGAAATTGAAATTGATTTTTTTCTTTTTTTTCCTGAAATGTGAAGAGCGATAATTAATTGGTTCATGAGACCCATGAATGTCAACAATTTTGACAGGGGGGAATGGTGGTTAATCATTTAATATCAGATATGGGTTTGAATTAACTCTAAATTACTATTTGATTGACTAATGTTGTTGTCCATGCACTGGCCACATTATTAGGCACACTATCCTGCATCTACACTCACTGTCCAATTTTTTTTCAGATCCACAAACTGGATTTAGAGTTGCACTTTGTAGCTCTCTAGTAACAGATAGTGGTCAATAATTTGTTAGTCTCCATTTATCCCATTCACCAGTGGTCAGGGCCCTCACAGGACCAGGTATTGTTTGGGTAGTTGACCACTCTCAGCACAGCCACAACATAGTCATTTTGGTAGCTCATCAACTGCTTAGTCGACTGACTTACTGACTAGTGTCCACCAAAACTGGTCCAAGGAAGGACAAGCTGCAACAGGATCCTGAGCACACATGGCTTACTGAAGCTACCCATCTAGTCTGATCTTGCAGAAAAGCTACTGTAGCACAAACAGCTGCAAAAGTTAAGGGTAGCTATGAAAGAAAGTGGTCCCGACATGCAGTGTTTTGCAGTTTGTTGTGTATGGAGCTCCCTAGCTGCAGACTAGTCAGAGCCCCTATTCTGATGCCTGTCCTTCTTTAAAGGTGTTTACAATGGTGTCACAAATCCAATCACCAACACAGCCACGCCTCCCCACCGTGCCTCCGCAGTCGTCCAATCGATCATGGTCCTCGGAATTCTAGCCACACCCCTCAGCCACCTGTACCCAATCTTCGGGTTCACTATTTATACCCGGACGATGCACCTAATTGTCATTTGTTCATGGACCCACTTCTTGTGTTTTCAGATTACTTATTGCCTTGTTTTATTTGTGGACTACCTGATCTCGACCCTGCCTCGTTCTCGACCTCCCTTCGGATTATCCCTCGGATCTGACTTTGTTTTCTGTTATGAAATTTGCCCTTTCCTGTACTGCGAACTTTGCATGCTGCCATTTTGTGTATTTGGGCTGCCATTTCGTCTACTTGACTTTCTGTGTACCAACCTTGTCTGTTCCTACCTGACTATTCTTCGTCTTTACGGATTGGACTTTGTTTATGTTATTGTGGTTCCCCTTCAGTCTGGTTCCCTTCATCTGTAATGAAACCTTACGTTGCTTTTTCAACCACCATCTGTGACTGTGTACATCTCCAGCATCCTGACAAATGGGCCTGTGTGCATCGGAATTGGATCATGGAGCAGTGGAAGATGGTTGTCTTGTCACATTTTCTTTTCCATCATGCTGTGGCCTGGTATGTGTGCACTGCTTTTCCTACTTTTAACTTTGCGGAAGAGATTGCACCAAGATGCACTATGGGAAGACGTCTAGTTACTTTGGCATGGACTACCTACCTAAACATTGTTACAAACCAAGCACGCCCCTTCAGGGCAACAGTATTCTCTAATGGCAGTGACCTCCTTCAGCAGGATAATGTGATCTGCCACACAGCAAAACCTGTTAAGGAATGGTTTGACAAACATTACAAAGGTTTACTGTGTACTAAATGTATATGGCTGGGATAACAAATAAAGCTCTACTTGACTTGTCTTTGCCTCAGTTCGATCGAGTGTCTGTGGGATGTGCTGGACAAACTTATCCAATCCATGGAGTTCCCACCTTGCTATTTAAAGGACTGAAAGGATCTGCTGCTAACATCCTGGTGCCAGACAGTGCAGCACACCTTCAGAGGTCTTGTATGAAGTTCATGTCTTGATGATGCTGTTTTGTTGGGACACACCCCATATAAGGCATGTGGTTTTAGTGTTCTGGCTAATTGCAGAGCAAATTTCCAAACTCATTCAGTACAAAAGCATTTTTTGTTTTACCCATTGGAAAGCAATTCTTACAGGAAAAAAATAATTTCATTGAAATTTTACAGTTACTTGTAATTTTTCAATGTCTGTTTCTAAAGTGGAACTCCTGCACATTTTAGTTTGGGCAAATTTGTTAAAAAAAGTTTAATATTTATATCCTATTACATGACACAGCATAGAGCCATCTTTGTTTATGATCTACCGCCTGGGAGACCTGGGTAAGTAAGTAGCACCGGCGACTGTTTGGGTGGACTGAGTGAGTTTTGGAAATTCTCCTAATCTCGTACTGTGTATTATGCAAGGACTGAGTGAGTTTTGGTCGGTTACACTATTGCACATAAAGAGGTGATGTAAAAATATGCCGATAGTAGTGTTATCTAAAAAAAAAAAAAGGTGAGATTTTGAAATTTGCTCTTCAATTATGACCATCCATTTGCAATGTAAAATTTACCCAAAAGCAGTATATATGGGCTAATCATCACGATGCTTAAAGTTGGTGTGTTTGAGTGACAGATGGTAGAATGCACCATGTACTCGAGGGTTCTCTCTTGGGTCCTCTCATTCTATTGGCTTACTGTGACCTGCTTAAAGAAGGACTGTATCTGCAGATTGAAAAAGCACATGGTGAATTAAAGAGAGGACACATAATTAACTCTCCAGCTGTTAAAAATAAAAAAATAAAAAAGATAAAGCACAGTGCTATGCTAAGAGGCTGAAGAGAAGATATGGTTTCAGAGTTGATAGTTTAAGAACATAGAGATCTCTCATAAGATGAATTAATGCTTAATTTATTATATATACTTTGTTAATGCAGTTTATTTATTTAAAATTTAATTATCAAGTGAATTTCAGTGGATATGAGCCTTATTGAGCTGATTATTATTCCTCTGTGTACAATAAACCTGACAGTTCAGAGAGAGAGAGCTTCAAATGCCTCTTTTTGAAATCGGTGCCTTTTAGTTTATGATTTTTGATTAATTTACAGATCCATGCTCTGCACACAAATGCTTTTTTTTTTTTTGTATATACCCGACGTGTGGAGTGCAGTCACATGACTTGGACTTGAGTCTTTAATTTGATTACTTCTGCAGATAATCATTTTTCTGTCCTGTTTGAAATAAAAGCAGAGTTTTGCAAGTTGTTAAGCTGAAGTATCTCCTTGTTTTATCATTATGAATCCTGTGTGTTAAAACCGATTATGCTTGGTGACGTTTGAGCTAACAGGCTCGTATAGAGTGGGTTATGGAAATGAACACTATGGGAGGGGTTTCGGGGAGAGAAAAAGTGGAGAGGACGAAACAAATGATTTTGAAACGGGGTGGGGGGGGGGTTGGGTGCCCAGGGGTTTTGATCGTTGAATGCGTTTTGGAGAGACTGATGTGTTTTGACTGCTATAACGTGTCTCAGACCACCTCCTGAAGTGATTTTAGCAATTGAATTTGTGCTTCTTGGTTGGGTTTACAGAATTCCAAGAGGAAGAAACATGAAGAATCATCTGGCTGCAGATGGGAACTGCATCATATATTTGATCTAGACCCCTACAAGCAGCTTTCATCAAAAAAGTCATTCAAAATTTCTCTACTGAAATCTTTTGAGTAAAGTTTGTTTTAGCAAAAGTTGCAACATTTAGTATTGAGACAGACTAATGCCATTAACCGCACATCATATAAAGTGTAGTATATGTAATAAGTATGTTTACATTTAAAACATTTTAGAAACTGACGTATATTTTTTTTGGCCTAATGTTAGGTAATGGTGAGATCAAGCGAATTTTGGCACGGTGAGAATATTTCTCATGATCATTTCCAATCTGCCTAGTTTCAATCAGCTACAGAACTGTTGTTTTACAACGTTGTGTACCAACTCTAAACTATCCACTATCTACTGATCCAATGTGAATTACAATGTGTATTTAGTTTCAAGTTTCTTTATATAGCACATTATCATACACAAAAGGTCATTCAATGCGCTTTGCAGGAGTAGAATATAAAATGAAGTAAAATATAATAAAATAGAATAAGATAATGGAAGAAATTGAAAGTGCAATAGAAGTGCAAATATTTAAAAGAAAGCAGAGGAGAATAGTGCAGTTAGTGCAATAGGTTTATTACGGTTTCTTCTTTGGCTGGAATGGATTTATAAAACGAATCCGGCCCGTCAACAATGAAAGAGTGCATTTCTGGGCAGAGCAAGAAAAGGTTAGTCTATTTATTTGTGTTGTCATCACATCTAACTTGTTTGTATGGAATACGCCTACCTATTCCTCTACTACGGCAAATATAGAACCCCTGCAGCAGAATGTCTCTCGCTGCTATGGACATTATGTCGATTGCATACTGCTGCCGTAGTGGGGAAAAGTTATACACAAAGTGAGCCATCCCACCCTCAACCGTGCTTAATAATGCTACTTTTATTTGAGATCAGTATCTCGCACAGTGTGCTCAGAGCATAGTTTGATTCAATTGAAAATCTTTGTGCCCACGCTGCAAGAAAGGAGAGGCTATAAAATGTCAAAATGCTATAAAACCCAAATAATCGATTGTGTAAATGTGTAATTAGACTTCTGTTGACTTGCAGCAGCCCGGTGGTATTTTCAGGAGTGAACAGATTGGAGTAGCGATGCAGATCATGCAAAGCCTTTTCTTTTGGGATCCAATGCAACACTTTCAGTATCTGTGCTGGCACAATGTCTTGAATTTTTGTGCTTGCTGTTATAGTGGAAATCATGGGTAAAATCTTGATTGGTTTTAGGGCCATTACAATTGATGTCATATGGAAATTTTGAAATGTTTACATTTATATTTGTTTGTTTGTTTGTTTATTGCTTTTGCACAGGTCGCATTTTTAGTGAAAGGTTTAATGCCAATTGACCATTTGAAAGGAAAATATTAACTCAGTCTTAAATCTCAACCAACCACCTCTTTAAGCATTTCTTCATAAAAGTGGAGGAAGAACCTCTTCGGAACAAACCTGTTATTTCAGACACATGCTATTTTCATCATATGGATGGTTTTGCTTTGATTTCATGTTTTTTTATTTAAAAAGGCGGAAGATTACAATCTCACCAGAATGGAAAATATGTTGCTTTAATGGGCACTTTATTGAAAGATTCTGCTGGTTTGACTTATGTAAATATGCTGCTCAAAATCTTTTTTTTTTTCCTCTTGGTTCATCTACATTCAGTTCTTAAACTGTACTACAGTACACTGAAGCCAGTTTGAGCCAGTTTGAGTAATAAAATGCTGTGAACAAGTAAACCCAGATAATTTAGGTGATCATTGGGAGGCAGCTTACTTTAAAATGATGGGAAACCAAGAAATAAATGCTTAGATCCTAAAGGAATTGTATTTATTAATTGCTCTGTTAGTTTGTCTCTGTTTTTGCTGATGACTTACTGATGATTGTCTTTGATGGTTTATTTATCTGCATTTTGTCATCATTCTTTTAACCCTTTAACTTAGATTTGATTTCTCCTGCAGTGGAACCTCGATCAAAATGCAGAGAGTAAGACATTTTAACACAAACAGTGCCACTACACCTCAGTTTCTTTGCAGCGTCTGCGCTATAATAAAACTACTTCTCAACAAGCTGGCATTTTCTTTCGTCCTGGAAGTATATTGTAGCATCTTGGACATTTTTATTTGTTTATATTTGGCAATAAACATGTCATTTTTGCTCATTAGAATGCAGTCTAAGGTTTTATTGAAAATAATGTAACTGCTAAGGCTAGAGTTACATCATCAAGACCATTTGTGTGTGTGAGATTGTAAGGAACTCAGGACTTTTGAGAAAAGGTCAAAAGTAATGCTTGTGTCTCTAGTTTACTTCCCCTCAGGTTCTGTTAAAAGCTTCATCACATCGTAGTTATTTCGATGTGTACAATAATGAAACATAGTTTCATGAACTTGTTTCTTTTTGAAGGAAAAATAGGTGGAATGAAGAGCTGTTTCAAAACAGAAGCAACCAGCACTGGTGAGCTCAGTCAGATTCTCAGTCTCTGAAAACTCTTGTGTGTTAAAAGAAGTGTTAAGAAGTGCTGAGTACTTGACAGCCATAGCAACAGTAACTAAGGAGGGCAGAACTTGTCAGAATTTTCCAAATGATCAATGGTCAGTCGTCCAGAATTCATTCAATTACATTAATGTCTGTTAAATTAAGAGCATTTCTTTCCTTTCCCTTCTCCTGAAAAGTCTGAGGTTTTCGTTTGATGGAACAACACGTTTACCCTCATAAGCCATCATGATAGAAATGTCTACAGTGGGCACTCAAGTGTCTGAACAGGACCATGGATTAATGGAAGAAGATTGGCTGGTCCTAGAAGTACCATTTTCTTTTACAACAAGTGGATGGACAGAGTAGTGTGTGTCGTGTCCCACTAAGTCAAAAGAGGTAATTTTTGCAAGTTGTTGTGTTTGTTTGGGGATTTCTACTATTACGGCATTTGGCAGACACCCTTATCCAGAGCAACTTACAATCATTAGTTACAAGAACAGTACCCCTGGAGACACTGAGGGTTAAGTGTCTTGCTCGCTTAACCTGCAACTTTTATGGTCATCGGGTTCACAGGCAAGTGTTTTACCCACTAGGCCACTACCACCGCCATTTCTACTCTGACCAGGCAGGGTCTGGAACGTACTTTGTCACCGCGCCGCATTTTGTGTGAGAGATTGATTCGCTGGCTTCAGGGCAGGGTTGTTGGGCTGTTTCAGATGGCCATGACCTTTGCTCATGGTCGACGATGTGCTGGGAGAAGGACATTGGCCAGGAAGATCTATGCGGACTTACATTTTTGCTCCCGTTTTCTGGGCGGTTTGGGTGACAGATGTGGTGACTTGCCATTGTCCACTGGAAGTGCAGCACAGCAGTCATTGGCCCGTTGTTTTGTTTTCCCCTTCTCTGGGTCTGATGCCAGGGATCCGGCAAGGAGGTCCAGCAAGATGAAGGCGATGCAGTGAGGAAGGCAGTGGAGGAGAGACGCAGCTCAGACTCACAACACACTCAATTCCAACAAAGGAAGGTGGGTGGTCTGGCTGGGTGACGCAGAATTGCCTTTGGGGTCGAGCTGGGTACAGAAGTCTTAGCATGTTGGTTGTGTTCCCTTTTAGTTCACTGCCATGAAGAAGCTGTGTGCCGGCCAGACCAGAGGCAGGGATTTTAAACAGACATGGGACGACGTTGAGCAGCTCTGTGGTCCTCAGGAGTTCCAGTTTCCACCCAGATGTGGAGGCACAGTGCAGGCCTCGGCCTGAGGGACTGCAAACTGAAGACTGGTGTAGTAAATGTGCTGGTTTTTTTTCCATTTTTTTACACGTGGAAGCGTATAGTTGTAGTAAAGCAATGGCTGGGTGGATTATTTTATTTATTTATTTGTTTTGATTTGGTCTTGGCCAGTGGTGACAGGGGTGGCCAAGATGGGGATTATTTTTCTGTTTAATTTGTGTCAGGTTTATTTTGTGCCTCTCTCTCTCTCTCTCTCTCTCTCTCTCTCTCTCTCTCTCTCTCTCTCTCTCTCTCTCTCTCCCTTTCTCTCCTTAAGGATGGGGGTGTTGCAGTGCTGTGAACTAATGATTCACTCGTACACAGATTGCAGTAATTGTTGCGTGTGTAAAACTGCTGTGCCTGCAGTGATCCTAAAACTGTAAATGTCTCACCTGCAGTGTATCCAGAGTGCTTGGGTAGAATGAATCCTAGGGTTCAGGCACATAAGGAAAGTACTGTTTTGTACAAAACCCTACAAAATAAACGTGTGAATGTTTAAACACTCACGTGTGTCTGTGCTCGTGTCCGGTGCTCCTGGGGGATCCAGATCTGGGGTTGGTGGGACAGAAAATCAATCTTAACTGGCCAGGAAAGGGTGGCTTACCTGTGTCCAATAGATGTGGATTACTTATCTGGCAAAGAGATGGCACGGGGATGCACTGAGGGAAGAAGAGTCATATGGACATGTGCCACCTACCTAAATATGTTTGAACAGCCTTTCATGGTAACAGTTTTCTGCAATGGCCTCTTTCAGCTGGATAATCCACCCTGCCATACTGCACAAATTGTTTGAGGAACATGACAAAGAGTTCTTGGTGTTGCTATGGCTTTTCAATTTTAAAGATTTCACTCTGATTGATCATCTGTGTGATGTGGTGGAACAAGAAGTCTGATCCATGGCAGTGCCACAGGTAGGCTCTCCAGCTTACAGGATCTTCTGCTAACATCCTGGTGCCAGAGAAAACAGTGCCTCATCAGAAGTACCACAGAGTCCAAGTCTCAGCTGGTCCGAGCTGATCTGATGGCATGTGGAGGAGCAACAGCACATTATGGAGGTGATCATAAAAGTTTTATTGATCATGTATTTAAGGAATTGTACGACTTTTGAGTTTCAGTAGTCTACTAAAAATAGTCTACTACATGTCATTATCATTTCAGAAGGACATTCAGTACCGTAGTACCACAGTGAGACAGAACCGTGTGCATAATAAAGGTCAAGGTCATTAACCCTCCTATTAGGTTTGGAGTCAATTTGACCCCATTCAACATTAAGTGTCTCTAAATAAAGTGGCCCCTTATAGTCACATGGAAACACACCACAGCACACAGTGCGAACAGTGTGAAATTCTTTCTCTTAATGTAACCCATTCACCAAGTTAAGCTGGGGGCAGCCACCAAAAAGGGGTGTCCGGGGGGACAGTATGGGGACAGTACCTCACTCAAGGGAACCTCAATAATGACAATAGCAGTACTGGAATTCGAACCCACAACCTTCTGGTTGCAGGGGCAACTCCCTAACCACTAGGCCACCAGCTGCTCCAAAAATAAATAAACATATATTTTTTTTGCTTAACATTAAATTACTTTTTCTTAATTTAACAGGTACAATTGGGTAAACACAAATTGACATCATGATGTATTTTGTATGCATCAGTGTTTCTTAACCGCTGGCTGTTTTAAATATTTAAAACATATAGGAAATCTCAACATTCACACACATTTGTTTTGGTAATTTGCAATTTTATGATCTTCAAAAAACTGCCGTCTGCTTTACAACCATAACTGAACATGATTACACCTGGAGGAGTGAGAGAACCACTTCTAGATAACATGACATGAGGGACAGGAAAACAAATTTCCCATTGGAACTCTGATATTTCCTGCCATGGGTGTTTTATTACATGTATGTTTTATTTAAATAACTATTTAGATAGTTGGTAAAGAATCATAAAGTAACTGAAATTTTTTAAAAAGTTTAAAAAAATCACCAATTTTCTGGAGGTCTAAATCACTGGGGTTAAACTGACCCCAAGCATGAAGGACGTTAGTAAATTTTAGTAAGTGTTGAGACAAGAGTTAAAGTCTTGTGCTTAAACTCTGCCATTGAGCAAAGACAACACTTCCTTTTTTTCATTTCATAGGCAAATGATTGTGCTGGTGGGTGAGAAATGGGCTCTATTATTGTGGGTCAGAGGAGGCAAGAAAAAAGATGTTTATTTTTAAAAAATTCCTCAAACTCAGGGAGCTTATCCATTTCCAGAATATGGTGTCAGTGGAACTATATATACCTCCAGCGCCTGGCGAGGCTGAATGATCCCACGGCTGAGTAAATAACAAAATTCACTGCGCATTCACCAACGTGAGCGCTAGGCAGTGGCTGGGGTGGCATGTGTTGGGTGATTTAGGATTCTCTGCATTGCCACTTCAATCAGTAACAGAGTAATTCCTGGGATTTCATAATTACACACCCGGCCTATAAAACTGGCAGAGAGAAGAAATACATTTCCTATTACCATCATTCCCATTCTCATGCAGAACCATTCTTGCAGAATTTATGCCTGATAAGAAAAATTTATTGCCTGCAAAAGGTCAAGGAACATTTTGAATATAGCCAGACTAAGCAAGGAAAAAAGCTTTTTATTTAGGAGATGCACTGAGCTGTGGAAATGAAGCCCTCTAAACTGCTAACAAGTGGTGCAACTCCAAAGTCTGTAGTACAACTGCGCTCATACATGTTTTTGCACCTTGTTTAGAATTCCTGTCCTGACTTTTCCTCTGGCTTCCTCTGAATCAGACAGCTGTGCGGCCATCATGCCAATATGTGGATTAGACTAGACTCTTAGCAGAGCAGCTCTTCGACAAAATGCTATGACATGCCAATAATTGTGGAGTGGACCATAACCTGATCTCCACAATTAGCCTCTTCAGATTTCAACAGAGAGCTTGGGGCTGGAGAGCAAAGTTGAGGGGTGTCATTTGGAGTCCTCCTGCATTAAATGGATCCTCACATGAAAGCCTTTGTTAGGGTTATACTGGCTCAGTACCAGTGGCAGCATATGTAGTGGCATATGAATTGCCACAATTGCTTTTGAGTGTTATTCTGGGACTGTTCAGCATCGCATTAAAATTCGTCATGTAGTGAAGCTACACTGGTACAGCAGGTGAGATTCCCAACTTCTATAACCCTGGATCATAATGAGGACCGCAGTATCTACAGCTTTTTTTGTTTTGACTTCAGCTGACTTCATTACAAAGTTCTTAAACAAAAAAAGTTTCAGGACAAAACAAAAAAGGAAACCTAATAAACACAGATGCTGTGGTCTAAAGGTGTAAACAATGTATTTGTGACCATCTTGGGAATCTGTCACATAGAACATCTGAGATAGATGATAATAGTAATATCAGATCAAATGGTCTTCTGAACTATTGCAAGACTATGAATGAGATTTTTGCATATACTGACTGGCATCTGTAATCCCACCAACTGCCCAAATAAACTGCTGTAACATAGCTTTTTCAGTCACTAAAATGATCCCATGCTTCTACACAACCATTCAGTTTACCAGACCTAAACACAGGTTTATATTCTCTAAAATAATTTCACATTTTTATACAATCGCCCTGGCCAACCAAACCTAAGGACAGTTTGATTAGTGTCTCATAGTTCTCTACCAACTGTCCTGCTAACTAGACATAACAACTGCTGTATTAGTCTTTCAAATAATACATTATTTCTTTCCCAACTGTTCTACTAACCAGATTTAAATGCATTACTTTCTAAAATAATCTCATCATACTGACACCTGTCCTGCTAAGAAGATAGAAGCCTTATTTATCTTCAAAACTGTTCCATACTTGTATACTAACTGTCCTCATAACCAGACATAACTTAGTTTAATTATTCACCACAGTTCTTTATTAATTATATTGCTGACAAGACCTAAGCATCTTTATACATCTCTGAAATAATATTAGAACGCCAAACCAACTGTCCTGCTAACTAGAATTTCCTTACATGGAACTTTCATAGTCAAGAAGGGCCACTGCTTTATTTGGCTCTGGGGCCATGCATGCCTCAACAAACAAGAAAAAATATTTACGTGCAAGTCAAACCAAGCCCAGAGTTTAAATACAAAAACAGTTACAGATACAAAGGTCGGTGTTGCATATTTGATACAGGTGACGATTACAGGTTTCAACCTTCACCACACATCACTTGGAACAGAAGTTTCCAATCAAGCTTACAGGGACCCCCAGTCAGCCTAAATTTTTGTCCTATTCCAGTTTACAATAGACTTTTGCCAGGTAATCAACGTGCTGTGGCTCCTGATTACCTGGCTCAGGTGTTCAGGAGGCTGAGATGGATCGAAAATGTTCACTGACCAGCTTGGAAATCTCTCACACGGAACATCTGAGATGGACGCTAATTAATAGTCTCATCTTTTTCATGTTGCCATTTTACAGGACTTATATGGCTGTTGCCGGTGCCGTCTGGATCATACGGACTGGTATCTGTTACTCAGTGAGTAAGAGGGTGTTGGTTTAGCCTTGTTAATTCACGCGAGTCAATATTTTGCGTGCAAGCAGAGGCACGAATAAGCATGTGACAGTTAATGAAAAATAACCGCGAAATGTGTACAGCGGCAGTTCTGTATAAATATTTGCGCATCTGAGCGACTCAGGCTTGATGGAACTGGTGATGCATCGGAGTAATCTCCTCGGTGCGATAATTTCGTAAGCAATACAACACCTCTGTGATTGCAGGGAAAGTGCTGCTTGAAGTTTGCTTCGGCAAAAAATATTCGCAAGCAGGGGAAAGGAACCTTGCCTGTGTATTACTCCCACCATTTAGCATTGAAGTATTTGCCTTTTTTTTGTGAACCAAGGATTTAGCTCAATAACTCAGCATCTTGAACAGAAAGAGGGGTAAACCCAAGACAAGTGAGGATGTCTCAATAGTGCTGTGCAATTCCCCAAAGCATAAATGCTGCCAGCAGCCTTCACCGAACTGCTGATTCCGCTATGGCCGGGACATCCGCTGGCAAACGCCTGACAAGGCAGAGCCTGAGCAAATAAATGGCACCTGACACGCTGTTTAAAGACTTTTAAAAACTAACTGTTGTCTGACAAGGGAGGCGCCAGCCCCCACTCTCTCCGACAGTCCATTTAATCAAGCCCCAATCCCTCAGAGATATAATAAATGGTCCTGCCAAGTTTCATAAATGGAGGATCAATTGTAATTGATTTCATAGTCTGATACATTTATTAAAGTGACACCCATTTATACATTTGCTTACTTGTTTTTCGTAATCAGTTCCAGTTGTAGTGCTCCAGAGACGGCGGCTCGTTGCTGACTAACCGCGCCGCAGCTTAGCCGAAACAGTCCTGGAATTTCATTACAATAAAATAATTGTGGAGAACTGACAAGACGGCGTTGACGTGCGCGGCACTGGCAGTTCATTTTTCATGTCGGCCCGGCGTGAACACGCGCCGGCATAATTTGCTAACTGCATGATGTGTGTTATTGTGTGTTGAACAGACAGTTAAGAAATGGAATTTCTTTTAAGAGTAGAATAAATTAGTTCCGGCTTGTCAGTGTGTGTCACACACATCGATCCCCCTCACAGATGAGGCCTGTCACTCACGGATGGCGGGGGAGACCTGCGGTGATTATTCCATCTTAGCAGCGGTGTCCTCAGCCTGTCCTCTTAAAACGTGGTGGGGGTGTAGCCCCCCGCACAGCAGGAGGAAGGGAGGAAGAGAAACTCACAGCAAAACGCCTGGAAACTATTCAGTTTTCTCTGAGTTTTGGACTTGGCTAGACAGGGCTGGGTACCGTAGAAGGGGTTTGGACTCATATGGACCATGATCATATGAAAATATCACATTTTAAACATGATCTAGGCATAAAAGATTCTGTGTAAATGCACAGTAATAACATAAAGAGCATCAATACACTTTTTTAGTACATTTCCTCCATTTGTACACAGTCTGTCTCACTGTGGATTGGTGCAGTCTGAACTTTTTAGAGATGGTTTTGCAACCTTTTCCAGCCTGATGAGCATCAACAACCCTTTTTTCTGAGGTCCTCAGTTATCTCCTTTGTTCATGCCATTGTCATCCCATTGAATGAAAGCACCTGACTCTAATTTCACCTTCAAATTACCTGCTAATCCTAGAGGTTCACATACTTTTGTCACTGGCAGATATGTAATACTGGATCATTTCCCTAAATAAATAATTGACTAAGTGAAATATTATTGCCTCATTTATTTAACTGGGTTTTCTTTATCTACTTTGAGGACTTGTGTGAAAATCCGATTATGTATTTTTTATGCAGAAATGTAGACAGTTTTAAAGGGTTCACAAACTTTCAAGCACCATTGTATTCCTCTCATTTTAGCAAGACTATACTGTTAATAATCTGATTACAATTCACATTCAAATCAAGGCCTCACAAGGCACGTCTGCCTACCAAACAGTCAGAATTTTGCTTATATAATTAAAATGTACTGAATATACCACAATGAATGTGTTAGCAAGGCAGCCTCTGATGATTCTGGGGGGAAAAAAATCGCTACCTACACAGGCTATGTTCACATTACAAGCTCATTGCTTAGTTCTGATTCAAATATTAAACTCTACACCCAAATAGTACACTGTCTGTCCATCTGTGAACATTGTCTGAATCCCAAGTGGCTCTTTGTGAGACATAGAATTCCAGAAGCCCGTGTTTTCATCACCTATGAAGTGCAGCATGTAGGTGGTAGAGAGCCTTTTGAAAATTCAGCCCATTTACTATAAGTGGTAGCAAAAGCCATCGCAAAGACCTCGTTCTAAACAGCCCTCATAATTACAGCAAGGCAAATACTGGTGCATTTGTAGTTGAAAAATGTGAATTCCAATTTGTGCATTCCCATTTAGGTCACATGACTAGAATTTGGAGCACACTGATTTCAGAACCACATGTGAAAGTGGCTCAAATCAGATATGGGTGTCCACATAGCTCTGAAAAGATCAGATCTTAATGGTTAAAATAACTGAAATTGTGTTACTTCAACCAAAATTCTGAAATTCCTTATTAGAAACGCTCAGATAACGTCGCATAGCATCTCAAAATCCTTAAAATGGGACACAGTAAGAGCAAGCAACTTCCTAATACCAGTGGAAATGTTTTATATGAAAATGAATAGTGATAATGACCTGATAACTCACTCTTTGTGCCTGTTTAGTGCCAAACATGACTGAACTGTTATTAAAATAAAAGTGCACTCACAGTGCTTTGTATGACAAGTAATATTAAATTCTTAGTTCTTTACAGTTCTGTATAGTACCAAAAAAGGTTCTATGTGCTACCGCGTGGGTTTCCTCCGGGAGCTCCGGTTTCCTCCCACCACCAAAATCATGCATGTATTGGGGAGAGGTCAATTGAACACAATAAGACTGCCCCAATGTGTGACGGTGAGCATGAATGGTTGTCTGTCTCCGTATGTGGCCCTGCGACGTGCCGCCGACTGTCCAGGGTGTACCCCGCATTCGCCCATATCAGCTGGGATAGGTTCCAGCCCCCAACCCCTGCCATCCCCCACCGACCCCGAGTGTGGGACAAAGGGATAGAACATGGATGGAAATGGATAGACTTAGTGCTATGCAATATAGAAGCATAGACGGTTTTTTAAGGAACCACATCAAACA
The DNA here is from genome assembly GCA_037577275.1 of Bryconaethiops microstoma. Classification (NCBI taxonomy): domain Eukaryota; kingdom Metazoa; phylum Chordata; class Actinopteri; order Characiformes; family Alestidae; genus Bryconaethiops; species Bryconaethiops microstoma. The sequence goes on from JBBJLS010000018.1 coordinate 17,755,901, forward strand.
AAGGACCACTTAAATATTGAAACATTATTTGAGCTGTCATGACTCTCTATAACTTTTGAGAGTTTATCACAAAAAATTATTTGAGATCATTTGCTCACTAAAAATCTATACTTTGTGGTAAAGGTTCAATGCCAATGAAAGCTGTCTTTGAGAATCGTATGTCCATGCTGTTAGTAACCTTTATTTTCATAATATAGGTTAAAAATACTCCATATAGAAATACAGTGGAACTTCTTAGTACTTCCAGCATCTATCTGTAAAGGAACAGTCAATAAAATATTCAGTTAAACCTTTTTTGTCATGTACTACTGTCACGTCCCCAGTCGGCGGCTGCTAGAGGCTGCCATTGGACTGAAACTATGGGGACTCTTATTATGACACAAGGTTTGGTCTCATCCCTGGTCAGCATTAGGAATAAGGGTTCTCAGCTGGCCAGGGATCAATGAATAATTATGTTCTGGTGTTTGAGTTTATTCACCTGTATAAATAGTTTCTGTCTAAAGTCTAGGTTTGTCTGTCTTCCCTCACTTCACCTAAGAGTTGTGTTCGTTCAGATTCTGCCCTTCTGTTATTGAGCTTTGGCCCTTGTGCCTTTTTTGTAAAGAACATCTCAGTATGGACATCTGCATCTGCGCCTCCTTTCTGGATGGGCACGGCCCGGATGTGCCAACTACCAAGCAGCGTAGATTTGATACAAAATAGCTCAGAACAACAAAAGGCGTAATTTTCATCTGTCTAGATCTCAAACACTTAAAATCAGTCTATATTTCATTTTTTTTTTACACAGCACTTTTCTTTTTTGAGATCCCAAAATAAAATACTAAAGCCCCAATTACAGAGATGCAAGCAACAGGAAAACAATCCAGGTACTGAACAGCACAAGAGAATAAGACAAATATGGGGTCTGGAGCTGCATGTGAATGAATGGAACTGAGGAAAAATAGATTAGGTTTTTTTAGAGTATGAATAAATATACAATCACAGGAAATCTCTCTGACAGGTGCAAATTCACAAAGTTTTACTATTATACATGAAAACACATATGCAGCTCTGAAAAAAAATAAGATACCGCTGCAATTTATTTTGAAATCAGCATCTCTATGAGTATGACAGCCATTCCATGCCAGTGTCTGTCAAATTCCTACACAAGCACCTTATTTTGCTTTATGAGGTACTGATTACTGATCACCTGAATCACATCTTATTTAATGAGGAAAAGTATAAAAACACTGCTGTAATCGACACTCTCCTCTCGCAATGAGACCAGTTGGATGGTGAAACACTACTAGAAGTTTATCAAAGGTAATTATTGCCATTTTGTTTAAGAGTGAACAAGAGATTTGTTTTCTATGAATTATTCAAATTCTGTAAGCACTGCATCATTTGTCTTATTTGGATGATTTCCTTTAAAATTATGCTTTAAATAACAATATTTTTATATGGAAAATAGGAAAAATATTGTTAAAAACTAAGGAAAGGCTGTTCAGTTCACCTATACTTGCACCTATAAAAGATAAAACCTGAGATATTAAACATCTTGCAGTGGTCTCTTATTTTTTCCAGAGTGTAAATTTACTCATACTTTAAAGAAATATAATATGGGACGTGCAGGGACCAATGGCTTGTAAACGGACACTTTAGCATTCATGTTATCATGTCTGCCTGGTTGGTGATACTCATGAAAAGCCACGTTAAGGTTGACACCAGTCGCCATGGTAGAGCAACACTTACTGAAGTGCCAGTGGCACAAATGTGGACATCTAATGCATAGTCATGTCTCCCTGGATTGTTAAAGCTCTTCAAGACTTAAACCTTCATTTTAAGGTCTGCTTCTCAATGGTTAGTAAACTTGTATACCTTAAAATAGGCTTGAAATGAAAGTTTAAATCCTCAGGCCTCAGGCCAGAAAACCTATAGCTGTCACTTGAGAATCAGGATTAGGTTTTCAAACACTGTACATTTGTGGTCTTATCTCGAGAATAATCTGACAAGGTGTGAATTCAATACTTATAAAAATTCATTAAATAACATACTTAATGCACTGACATTTCATCACCCCAGATACCCAGTGAACATGAACAGTAAGCTGTATCTGCAAACAGTGGGAGCCCACAGAATTGACCAGATTTTCTAGATCATACATACAATGTAGAAATGCTTTGTAGTTCATTTGACTGCTTATGCACACACATGACAGAAGCAAAAGCCAATTGATAAACACCCATCCAATCAATGCTGAGTGTCAGCAGTAGCATGCATCAGCATTCATGCATAATTCCAGCTGGTTTGAATATATGAATATAGTGTCACATGGTTTACCACTCAATGTATTCCAGTGCAACATTCGGCCGCAATAATGGTCAGTCTTTATAGCCCCAAGCGCCGCTTGTGACCCCCAGCCTTAACAGATTTCTTGTGTGTCAAGATTGCTAGGGACTATTGAAAGACATTGGAAAAGCTGGTCATCATGTGAATGGAAAGAACTGTTTAAAATTATACCCGTGGAAAGAAAGCACCTTTAAAATCAACTCCCTCTTCAAAGCCTATGTAATTAATGAACAACTCATCATTGTAAGATTAATAGGGGCAAGCCTTCAGTGCGTTCTTGTGATTAATTGCTCCTGTGATGAGGTCACTCCACCCAATCTTTGGCGGCTGTAATAAACAACTGTATTTACAAATTGAGTATCAATGCGAGGAGAGAGATGTAAAGAGGTACAGAGAGATAGAGAGAGAGGTAGCAAGTCACTATGCCTTCAGAAATCTATTAGTGTGTTGATTTGGTGATAATGCTGCGAATGATCTGCTGTGATAACCTCCAATTCAGGCTCTTCTTATCAGCGTCTGTTGCTATAATTCTGGTGGGGCAGCAGGTGCTAATGCATGTAAATCTGACAGGGCTGAGATGCTAAAAGATTTGAAAATCTGCTTTACTTCACGGCAGCATGAACTGCCCGAGATAAAGCACGTGTAATCTAAAGCAATCCAAGAATTGTAAACGCTCAGGTAATCTAAGCTGCTGCCGATAATGCTTGAAGTTTAGGTTCTGATTAAAGCAGATATAGTCAACAGGCTGTAGGATTAGCATATAAACTAGCTGTAGCTCTACAGAACGAGAAGATGATGAGCTTCAAGGCAGAGTCACTCCTAAATTGTCTTATAAACGTAGTCTTGATGTGTTCTGAATCTCAAAGATCAAGGTCACCCATTACCATAAGAATTCCTCAAAACATTTCAGGTCTTTGTGCCTCTTTGGAAACGGGATTTGCCCATCAATTATTGCCTTTTTGTCCATTTATGTGATTTGGAGGACAAAGCAAATGGCTTTTGCTTGTAAAATGCTTGCACTTGAGACCCTGCTGTGGTACATGGGATTTTTTTCCCCTTATCTTTGGGCACCCTCACTTGGTGCATATGCATAATTGCACCCAGTGAGGCAAAACAACTGACTTTAATGCATGGGTGGTTGCTGATCGGGGTGTGTGTGTGTGTGTGTGTGTGTGTCACATATTGGTTTGATCTTTCTCCAGTGTTTCTAAGGTGAGGGGGAAAGAAACAACAGATGTTTCTGATCACTGGACAGAAAGAAAGGATTCTAATGTGGGGCATATCTATGCATACATTTGTGCATACAATTATATCTGCACACATCCATGCATACATTTATGCATACATTTATATCTATACATACATCTATGCATACATATTTTCCTTTTGAATGAACCTTCAGATCACTCCTTGTGGAAAAAAATATATGACAGAGGTGGTCATGTATGAAACTGCCCGTAAAGATGCAGCTGTGCACCGTCATCTCTGGGTTGGGATGGTGTTTAAGTAAAAGAGGCCATGCATCTACTTTGTATTACAAACATCTTCCCATTGACAAAAGGTATTACTACCAGACCCATGCCTATGAATACCTCCACATCTGCCATTTGTAAGATCCTGCAGAGCATGGCGGCAAAGATTGACACGTACGGGCGTAAACTGGGGCTCTTTCGTGCTCCTAGCCGATTAGAGAGCCTTCTCTCACTCCGAGGAACTTTACATTTTCCAAACGAGTTCTCCCGCCTGCACAAATGATCTAGCTGCATGACATCAAGTGTTAAATAAGCTCCAGGCCCCAAGTTATTCATTCTACTTTGCGACTTCAATGTACTGGCTGTTCCAGCATGAAAATCTTATTTTCTACCCAGAGCAGGTGAAAAAGGATAGCTTCTTTTTGTACGTTTAACTTTCTAACACAGCTTCGAAGACAGTTGCAGTTCTTTTTTCCACAGAATCTTGATAGGGTTCTTCAAGCTATATACAATATATATAATAGGAGATAGGTTCCCACAGGAAACTATCTCCTATTAAATTTTCACTACATGGGAACCACATCTGTTGACAGTTCATTCAAATGAAAATGCAAAATTCCTGAAGAAATTTTGAGATTGGCCTGCCGCCAACCTGGAAACTACTTAGATTGGCCTACCTGGAAACTACTTAGCAACCACATTGTATCCGATAGCAACCATCTATAAAAACCTTAGCAACCACATTTTATCTGATAGCAAGCATGTAACCTTAGCAACCACAAAAAAACTTTGTGTTCCCAGTTTCACTTTTGACCGGGAACATGACAGATGTTATTTTGTGCCACTTTTTACGAAAATTCAAATGGCTTAAAAACATTGTCCTTGGAAAACATTGAAATGAGGTTCTCTGTGATAAACAGTACAAAATGTTTCATTTTGGTATGTATTACAGTCAAAATAATCCAATTTTTTTTTTCTTAAAAAAATGAGTTGTATGTCCTTAAGTGAATGAGGTCTACAAGCCATGAATAGCAAATGGAAGTTAGTGGAAAGTTCCAACAC
>JBBJLS010000018.1:17790980-17801530 GCA_037577275.1 Bryconaethiops microstoma
GTGTGTGTGTGTGTGTGCGTGTGTGTGTGTGTGTGTGTGTGTGTGTGTGTGTGTGTGTGTGTGTGTGTGCGTGTGTGCGTGCTCTGTTATGGACCTGAGAGATAAGGACCTGTTTTCTGATAAGGGAACTGAGCAGACTCCTAGGAGATGGCTCATGTGGTTCACCTTGGCTCACTGATAGAAACATGGTTTATTTAGCTTCCTATTTATTTTGACTCCATATTTCTCTGCCTTTCTTAAGATTCAGCACATTCCTGGCAGATCGCGTGGTAATCTCTTACGTTTGAAAGGATCATTGCTCTACCATGTCTGAAAAAAACACAGAACGAGGTGTAGCCTTGTGCTATTCTCTGCATAGACGCCATGTGACCAAATCTAATGTCTCTGTAATGAATGCTGACACAATTCAAATATACAGCCTATTTATATGCATGATACTCTGTGTGTGTGTTTATTTGTGTGTGTGTGTGTGTGTGTGTGTGTGTGTGTATATGCATAAGTGTTTACGTTTAAGCATGTGTACACACTCTTCAAGCCTCAAAGAATCAAAAACTCAATTATACTCCAGCAATTACAATCAGGCCCTCAACACGGGCATGAAATCAAAGTAGGCATGTAATTTCCTAACATGGGGCCAATTGAAATGACAACTTACCAGAGATTCCTTGCTGCACTGATACCAAGGCTGACTATAATATCAATTCAGACAGACAGAAAAGCCAGGCTTCTATGCACGTGTTAGATGTAAGGCCTAAGTGTCGTCTAGTTCTAATAGTCTGACGGGGTTTCAGACTTTAATCTTGAATCTCAGGTGAAAAAGTCGAATTAGGCGTTTGAGGCGGGAGATGGAGTGCACTCTTTGTGCTGAAGAATACATTTGAGCCACATAATTGCTTTCGCTCTGAGTGAAACCACTGTGAGAAATCATTATTTTTCTGATCTATAGGCAGCAAAGAATAAAACGTTACATGTATTTACAGTGCCATGAAAAAGTATTCAACATCCTTAAAAATCAGCACATTTCTTTGGTATACAAACAACATATCGGGGTTTTTATTGAAAAATAATGCACTCAAAGCACAAAATCAAAATGCAATTGTCAGAAGCCTGTTCACACTGCTTCCTAGTAGAGCCACTTTTTGATGCAGTTACAGCTTTGAGTCCGTTGGAGTGGATTCCTGCCAGCAGCTTTTCACACTGGGGGGGGATCTTCACCCATTCTTCTTGACAACCGTTCAGTGTGATTGAGTGACACTTGTGGTCCATAATTTTCAAAGAGTGCCACTGATTCTTGATTGAACTTGAACTTTGACTTGGCCATTGTAGAACATTCATCCTTCTGTTGTTCAGCCACTTCCAGTGTTGTTTTGACGCTGTGTTTGGCGTCACTGTTCTGCTGAGATATTTAATACAGGGGGTCCTTGGGTTACAACAGTCTTGACATACGATGTTTCGAGTTTACGACGCTCACTCCCACTCCTACTCGGCTCAGCCTCGTACTTACGGACTACGTGGGCGAACTAGTTTGGTTGCGCTTGGCGGAAGAATGCGCAGTAATGTGGCATATGACCGAGGGAGTTTTTCTTTTCCTTTATTAAGTCCGAGTTGTGTTTTAGTGACTAGGTGAGTTTCGACTTAGACTGAAATTCAGATTATATCACTGTCGAAGGAACGGATCTGTGTCGTAACTCAAGGACCCCTTGTATTTAATATTTCAGCGAGTTATCTTGGAATGTCTCCTTGTATCTTGCTCTCCATTCATCCCTTGATTTTAACAAGATTAATCCCAGCTGAGTAAAAGCACCCCAACAACATGATGCAACCAAACCATATTCCACTGTTTGTGTGGCTTGCACCATACATAGCATTTCGAACTATTTTTGTATGTGAGCACAAAACCTTATTCTACACATTAGCTGGTTACTCCACCGCAGATGCATTTTGATGGATTGTTCTTCTCTCCCATACAAGCTAGCTGATGGATATGTTGACTGATGCTCCTTCCCTCCAGCAGCACTGAGCTCCGCAGCCCCTTCAAGGTTGTTGACCTCTCTTCTTGGATTTGTGAGGAATGTCTTTGTCTAGGCAGAGCCGAGGTGGTGCGATGCAGTTTCCATTTCTTCACGAGAGATCCAGCAGATCTCAGTGGGATACTGAAACACCTGGATATTATTTTGCAGACTTTTCGTATCTTGCATGCCTTTAACTTCATCTCTACTTTTCCTAGGACGCTCTTCTAAGAACATTAATTTTCACAGTTTTGTTAAACCTCAAGCTTCTACAGCGCAGTGGTTGAACGCTTATGCGAACAACATTTTTCACTCCAGTAATTTTTCTCTCAGAATACTTTCTTACATAACCAACATCACTTTAAATAACTTCATTTGAGGATCAGTTTTATTAAATATAATATGACACACCACAAAATATTAAAGTGATTTGAAATGAAAGACCATGACAATGAGTAAGTCCACTCTAAATGGCTCTAAAGAAACAAAATGAAAGTTTTGAAATGGGCCAGCCAAAGTCCTGACTTAAACCCCATTGAGATGCTGCGGCAGGACCTAAAATGGGCAGGTCATGCTTGCAACCCCTCCGGTGTGGTTGAATTAAAGCAATTTTGCAAAGAAGAGTGGGCCAGTACTCATCCACAGTGATGCGAAAGACTGATTTCCAGTGATAAGAAGTGCCTGGTTGTTGCTAAAGGTGGCACAACCAGTTATTAAGCTTAAGGACGATTACTTTTTCATTCAGGTCTTAAAGGTTTTGTAAAGCCTTTTCCCTTCAGTTAATGAATTGAACATCATGTTCTTGTCTGATATCACATTTTGTATGAGGATATGGAACAATTTAGTGTGATATATATGTAAAAATACAGGAAATCAGGCTTTACTACATGCTTTACAGATTCACACAGACATACAGAGGGAGGCAGTGCACAGTCTGATGTGCAGTAATAAATAATAAATACTGTTTTTTTATGCGTGATAAACAGGTTGAATTAGTGCTTTTGGTGGTCTTGTATTACCATCGCATTAAATTCTACAAATTTTGGCTGATATCTGACATATATGTTTTAAGATTGGCTTCGAATGTCGTCTACTGAAAGCAATTTTTTCCATCAGTGTTTGTTTGTTAGTTGTTTTGCTTACTGAGAAAACAATTAAAACCTAAATCATTTTAATATCTCTTTAATAGCATCGTTTTTAAGCAACTCATACTGAGAGCTAGTCAGTGTAAAGAAGGTTAATTTCAACACACTGTTACTCCCCAGAGTATCCCTGTAAGTCAAGACACTGCATTTTCAAAGTAGAATCTGGAAGTGTATAAACATACTCTATACGACATGAATGAAAATTTAGTTTGTACTAAATATCTATTATATGTCACTGAATTTTGAATCCTAAACCTAATCCTAAATTTAATGAAAGTCAAAGTTTAAATCTAATTCTAATCCTAAATCAAAACTTAATACTGTTGATAATCCCCTGAGTCTATTGATGAAAGGTTTTGTAGGGTCCACCTGTAAGGAGCAATTAAAAGTGTTATCAATTTTAAAACTTTTTAGTCAAATGTACATTGTTCCATTTATTATATATATATATAGCTGAAGTGGCAGTTTTTAAAATGTGAAACCGGCCCTTTTACAGTCTAAAAGAACTGCAATACACAAGTACAACCAGTAGTAGGCATTTATATTCCAAATTTCAAAGGACAAATATCAGGAAAATATGACTACAGTGCACTGAAAACTGTCCACCTCATCAACACATGGAATGCAAATAAATAACGGATTATCTCATATTATCAACTATCAAAAAAAAAAAAAAGTCATGACAAAAAGTCCTCAGGAAAAATGGCCAGGCATGGCTGTGTAATTCATTAAACAGAGATTGATGCATTACAGTGCTTACTCATTTTTCTCCATTGTCCTCATTAAGTCAATGTTGATACCGGTAAAAGGTCTTTGAATGAGATTTCGATTCATATTTAAACTGAAATCTCTGCATTCATAGTGTTTTGGCCCAAAGCAATTTCGTCTCTGTGAGGGAAGGTGGGTTAGGAGCCTTTTCCAGAGCCCAGTAGCCAGTGGCATAACCGCTGGTGATGCAGGAGGGCCAGCCGCACTGGGGCCTGGGGCCCCTCCTGGATACCACCAGCATCTTTATTGGTCTCTTTGCATCACTACCCATACACCTATGACCCATGAAATGTCAACCATTAGCCTTTAATCATATGCTTGGTTGCAACAGTAATAGTAAGTTACAACCAAATACTTTTTAGTTTTGTTATTTTATGAATAAAACTTTGAAATAGTCTTTTTATTTAATGATTGGAACTTTTTTTCTTGGCTCTAGAGCCCACTAAACCCTAGTTACTCCACTGACTATTATCTTACATTAAAGTCCCATCTTAACACAGACATGACAAGTAAACAAGATAATTATTTTGCCTTTTTTAATTTTTCATTGAAAGTGTTTTTCCACCGAGATTGGGGGTCCATTAATTTTCTTGCCCTGAGGCCCATAAGATCCTAGTTAACAACTGACAGTAGCCATGAGATTGTCCCAAATGCTCTCTTAAGTCATAATGAAGTTTTCGGACTGCTGAGCTCCCATCACCCATTGCATCTTGTTTGCTGTGTTGTGTCTGGTCTGGATGGAATGGGGTGGAATTTGGCAGCAGGAGCACTGGGGTCACTGGAAGAACAGACAGAGATTGAGGCAGGCATGTGTTCTGTTTGTGTGTGAACTCCAGGATGGTCTGAATGTTTGCACAGGCTTTTATACACAGCTCTCAAAAAGGGCTTAATTTGAACCCGTGAGAGGATTTCCCCATTTGACCCATTTTACGGTTATTTTTTTTCCTGTCCCATGTTTGTGAGGTATGTATCATCAGAAACCTCATAATAGTGAATTGGTTATAAAAGTCTTGAGCCACCCTGCATTTCTTTATATTTTGCATTGAATTGTCATATTGGCAAACTATCTTATCTTTGACATGTTACGTAGATTTAATTAAAGAAATAAGAACAAATGTTTTACTGTGATAGACTGCCTAAAGATACAAGGAGCCTAGATAAAGGAGTTCCAAACACGTAGCATTCAGCACCACCAGTATACTGATCACCGCCTGATCATCTGGAATCCTCTGCTCCTGTTTCTTCACTGGTTCGGGACTTCAGTTAGATGCTCTTTGTTCTGCTTGAATGATTCATACGTAGGTCACTGTGTGTCTTAACCAACAAAATACAGGTAACCTGTCAGGTACAGGGACTGGATTGAAAATGAGAAAACTTTGAAAGTCTTTCAAGAAGGAAGCCTGGAAAACTATTCCTCAAGACAACATTAAAAAATAAAAGAAACAAATATGAAGAAATGAGGGGTGGCTCAAGAGCTTTAGATAGTACTGTACTTAAGACTTCAAAACACATTTTAAGAAACTGGCATTTTCAAATGGAACACTTGGGCAATATTTCAAAATAAAACTAATGTAACTAAGTAACAATCTAAAAATCACCATTTTAGTCTCAAATTGCATATTTAAATGATCTCTTTCCTCAAATCCCACAGGCTTATTAAGCAATCTCAAACAGACTTACAGTCTGATTGTTACTATCTATAAAATGTGTAAAATTTTCATAAAGCTCAAATGAGTAGTTACAGCATGTACACCATCTGCCTAAAATAGTGATGGTCCCACTGGTTGTCTATCCATCAGTTTGGCCCTAGTCATAGTCAGATCCTTACAATTCTCCAGTGGTTTTAGTGCAATGGCTGCTTGATGTAAAGTGGTGAATTACTGAAAGATATAGATATATGAAAATGTATTGTAAAAAATGCCAGACATTTTACTGTGAATTACAAAGTCATTTTAACAATAAAACACTATTTTCTTAACTTAGTATGTTATGTTTTTCTATGAATTCTGGGAGTTGATATTCATATTCATTAGAGTGAAAAAAAAATCCCAGAATCACCTGCAATATCTACAGAAGACAATGATGCAACAAAAATGTAAAATAAAGTACAATTTAAACACATTTGTAACAATATCGAGAAGTGTGATACCAACCATGAAGTATATCACTATGACTCTGAAAAAGGTCAGTGACTGTTTAGAGTCAGATCAGTGATGCTGGGCTATAAGGGGGTTTCAGGTACCAGATGTAAGTGCACCAGTTACACCAGGATAGTTCAGACTAGTGACTAAATGTGATGTTTAGTCCTGTGAAGGCTACTAAACTGACAGTTACTCTCAATAAGTAAACCTAGTTTAGCTGTAAAATATGTCTTCTATGTAGATATACAGTAATAAACCAAATATTTAGTGTTTACCATCTTTATGATTTTAATAATATTGAACTATAGTAAAAATTACTGTAAAATGTATCATGTTTCGCTGTTAACTTATCCACCAGTAATTTGCAGAAACCACGTAAGCAAGTCCATGCTAATTGGTGGGGTATATTTTAGCTACATTTTAGCCTTATAGCTCCAGCACAAAACTGAAGAAGCAAACGTCAGACTCTAAACATGTCTTGACTGACTGATGACGTTTGGGAAACGGGGAAAACCGTAGACGAAACTATCGCTTTAACGTTAACATCACACACCACTGCCTTTCCCCCCCTGCTACTCCACTTCTGCAGCCTATTCTCAAGATGAAATTGACAAAAGCTGCTGGACCTGTCCCAGCCTCCCCTGTCACATTACAGCATCGCACCAACCACCAAGTCGCACCATTCACAAACATTTTTAAACAATCACTCGCCCGTTCATGATCCCCAGGTGCTTCAAATGTTCTATTATTGTTCCAGTTCTAAAACAGAACAACACAGTCTGCTTCGATGGCTGCTGAGATGTTGCCTTCAAATAAGTGCTGACGAAAAAAAACACTGAACACCTGATCTCCTCCTTTAAGTGTGTTACTTAGCATCAAATTGACTCCATATGCTTTGTGTCAGTTTGTGTACAAGGTAAACAGACCAGCACTGACGCTGTAATGAAGCTTTACTTTGTGGTGTAGAATCTCTAGCAGCAAGAACCCTCAGGCGCAGGCTTCAGTTCTACCATTCCTGACTACCAGACACAAAACAAAGGTTGATTGTTTCATCTTTAAATACATCTACAATTTTCAGACAAACAGCAGACATGATGTAGTGCCGGGCCATGTCCTCTCAAGCTGCACTCTCTTTTCTGAATGTGACTCACTTGTACAGTCATGAACTGTGATCTCAAATAGCTCTCTCATAATTTCTGTCTTATTTGGGGTCAGATTAACCCTAAGCTTAGACTGAATCAGATTTTAGAGATCCCAGACCAGGCTCCATCTATGTTTGGAAAATTGGTCCTGGTGTTTTTGGATGGTTTTAGTGCCTGAATTTGCAAATAAAATATTGTTGGTAGTCTGTCTATTGTCGCCTGCTGCGAAAAGTGTATTTGATGTTTGAAGTGAAAAAATATATGTATATTGTTTATGTTCAACCAACTTACTTGGCTGTGCATTGTTTTGAAAGTATTTATTTCCCCAACTTGATTACCCCCTGACTGCAGTAACAACCTTCCCCCACACAAGTGGCCAGTTTCCTGGACAAGGATTAAGGCTGGTCTCAAAAAAGGTGACAATGCCTGTAGAGCATTAGGTTTAACAGGAAGTGATGCTGATTAGTTCTAGATCACAAACACCTTTCCAACTTAGTGAAAGATTTCCATTGTTCCAAAGCCCAGTGGTTGAGGACTTTATAACCTTTTAGCGTACTGATGCTTGGCTATGGGCACGGTTGGGTGTTCCAAAACATCTTATTCTACAAGATCTCTCTCTCTCTCTCTCTCACACACTTTCTCTCTCTCTCTGTCTATCTGTGTGTCGTTCTGTCTGTCTTGCCCTATTTCAAAGGAAAGTTTGTAGGTGACACCTTCCATATGCTAATTGACAGTGACAAGACAAATGACAAAAGAAATGCGGGACATCTCACACCTCAGCATGCTAAAAATGTCCTGGTGCTCAGAACAAACTCTGCAACGACAAAGATCGTAGACAGTGTTCATGTATCAAGCAAACCAACAATCCAGAGCCACTGTTCTCCGAGGTCCCTACACAGCCTGCTGAACTCATACTACGAGACGAAAGTGAAGGACTGTGTTTACACGGACATCACTGGTGTGTACCGCGCTGATCCCCGCCCCCACATCAGCTACTCAAAAATCTGGCTGCCAGGGACCGTCTCTGTTTTTTCAGGACTGCTTCGAGAACTCTGCTGCACTACCAACCTGAAGAAGTACACACCATTGGTGACTGGCTACATCATCAAGTGCATGGATGACGTTACTGCCTCCAAGACATCACCACACGTTCCAACCAGAAGTCATGAATGACTGCAGAGGTACACATGCTACTGAGAACCCGCAACTCTGCCTTCGGTTCAGGAGATGAAGCTGCCCTGACAACAGCAAGGGCCAACCTCTCCCGGGCCATCAGAAAATGTATAGCCACAACCAGGAACCCGATGGCACACGGCACAAGTGTCACATGTATTCATTTTTTGCCCTCTGTCCTACTCACTATTGTCTAGTCTTGTGGTGCTTTTGTTTTTGTTCTTTGTGTTGCACCGTGGTCCTAGAGGAACGTTGTTTCATTTCACTGTGTGCTTTGGATATGGTTGAAATGTCGGGGCATCCAGGCCATCACCAGCTACAGCACATCTCCAGAGTGGAGATCATCCAGAGCACCAAGTTCCTTAGTGTTCACATCACAGAGAACCTCATGTGTACCCTCAACACCAGATCCACAGCCCAGCAGCGTCTTTACTTTACTTTACTTTACTTTACTTAACTTCCTGCAGAGACTGAGGAGAGCACACTTCACCCACCACTCAAAAATTCTACAGAGGGACTTTAGAGAGCATTCTCTGTAGTGGCATCCTGGTGGGGTACAGGAATCAAAAGACCCTACAGAGGATAGTAAGGACTGCTGAGAAGATCAACTGTCTATCTCCCTTCTGTTGCAGATATTTACACCACATGCTGTATCCGCAAAGACACCAACATTCTAGGTGACCCCACTCATCCCTCCCACACCCTCTTTTCCCTCCTTCCGTCTAGCAGAAGGTTTTGCAGCATCCGGGCCTTCACTACCAGAATGGAGAACAATTTCGTACCCCAGGCCATCAGACTCTTAAACTGAAGCTGAATAACAAATTGTGCATCACACACAAACACACACTAAACTGAACTGCTTCCTTTCTCTCAAACACACTGCATACACACAAAGAACGAAGAAAACAAAGAAAACTTACTCTAAAAAATGCCACAATTATTTATTGCCGTCGACCTCAAACTTGACATTTCTTTGCATTTTTTGCACAGTTTGCATTTTTAACAACTCTGTTACTAGGACGAATACAGTATGTCATAATAATGTATTCATTCAAACTGGTACTGTTATCGCTCCCATCAGATGCATGGTATGTTTTCTTTTCCTGTAAATTACTGTATTGTTGCTTGTGCGTTTTTATTCATATTTTGCCCTCTGTCCTACTCACTATTGTGTAGTCTTGTGGTGCTTTTGTTTGTCTTTTTTGTGTTGCACCATGGTCCTAGAGGAACGTTGTTTCGTTTCACTGTGTGCTTTGTATATGGTTAAATTGACAATTAACATCTACTTGACATGACTTGATTTGATTTAACTTGACTACTCTATCTTTCTTTCCTTACAACAAAGGTGGGGAGCCAGAGTCCATCTGAAGTGACGATCAGTTAAACCAGCTAATAACTTGATGAGTTGAAGCAGATGCGTTTTATGAACAAATTGTGCAGGAATAGGAATTCCACCACTGACCTACAGCATTTTCTTAATTGCATTATGGTTTACTTTGTACTGAGTAGCATGTTGTAGACCTTAAATCTGACAGTCATCTGTTAAAATATCTTAATCCGTGCATCTTTTGTGCATTTCTGTCTGTGCAATAAGGTTCTTGAAAGGGGGCTTTGGAGTGATGCCATTGGAGAATCATATGTAAACCTTCAACTCTATACTGAAACCAAGAATCATTTACGAATTTTTACTGTAAAAAGTGAGGTAAATTCTGCCATAGGTTAATAAGATTCACATTATATAGAAGCACAATAATAGGAAAGTAAGACGTGTGAATTACCATGAGTATGATAAGCACGCACACACACACTAACACAAAAGAACAGAACAATGTATGGCTTTGAAAACTCCTGCCTGTGAAGCCTTTTTGTATTCTACTGAATTTGTCTACCAACAGAGCACAAAGAGATGTGCTGATTACATTGTTTACCCCCTCTTAGTCAAATCAAAAAATCAAAGTTTTTTTTTTTTGTTGATTTGTTCCCTATGGTTACATTTGGCTGTTATTGACAGAGTGTAATGACAATCATTTTGTATTATACAGGAGCATTACAATTTACATGCATGCTATTCTTTATTGTCTTTGAATTGCCAGGGGAAAATCTCGGTCTGGCTCAGCACACACACACACACACACACACACACACACACACACACACACACATTATATGTAT
>JBBJLS010000018.1:17828609-17838924 GCA_037577275.1 Bryconaethiops microstoma
TATTTAATGAGGAAAAGTATAAAAACACTGCTGTAATCGACACTCTCCTCTCACAATGAGACCAGTTGGATGGTGAAGCACTACTAGAAGTTAATCAAAGGTAATTATTGCCATTTTGTTTCAGAGAGATTTGTTTTCTTTGAGTTATTCAGATTCTGTAAACGCTGCATCATTTCTCTTATTTTGATATGTTTACCTTTAAAATGATGCTTTAAAGAACAGTATTTTTATTTGGAAATGAGGAGAAATATTGTCTGGACCGAAACATTCCTTAGGAGTCCTTAAATTTATAATAGATGGGCGGAGCTAACCTGCTAAAAGGTGACTAGGTGGATATATGTAAATGCATTGATTTTCATGACACGGTACAAAATTAAAAAAATATTTAAAAAATGACTGTTTTTGCAGCTATATTTGAATGTGCAGACTGCATGGAATGGGGAATCAGTGGTTATGTACTATACCAACCTTTCAAAAAACAAGGAAAAAATGGGAGAAAAGTGTGATTGTGTGGTTGCTATGAAACCAGTGTTTGGAGACACATGAACAATGGTTTAATGGCCACAAAGGGTTAAGAAATTATCCTCACAACATGGATTCAAACCTGCACTCTTCTTATTATCTTCATTTAGTGACCAACACTCTACTACTGGACCACCATGGGGGCATTGACTTATTATCTCTTACCAAGCCATTTGTGGGTAAGGTCGGCTGAATGTGTAGCAACATTCACAGGCTGATTATTTTAAATTATACCACAACAAATAGATACACGCATCTTTTTTATTATTGACCTGAGCTTTAGTGTCTTGAAGTCTGTTTATGATTCTGTTTTGCTCCACATCTGTTTCTCTGCATGTTGTTCCTGTCTGGCCGCCTTAGCCATGATGTGACAGACTCTCTCTCCAATACATATTTTGAAGGCGACTTGACTGCCGGCTCTCTCTCCCCATACATTACAGAGCTGACTTGACCACAAAAATTGATTTTTTTTAAAATTATTAATACTTCAAACGGTAACAAATGTGAGCGCATGCACACTTCACCAAATATCACATTGTAATTTTGCCAAAATTCAATTTGAGCTCTGACAAGAAGCTGCACCCAAAAACGTGTTGAATGAAAATAATAACAATAAAACTTAAGTAGAACAATAATGTGATCGCGTCTGCAATCACACTAATTAGGCTGTCATTGATGTGGAGACAAAATTAGTCATGGCAGCTTTTGCCATGTTTAAAGGAAGGTGATGTCAATGTTGTGTTTCAGGTTTCGAGGAAAGTGTTGCTGGTGAGCTTAGTATGTCTTCCCTGATAATTTATTGATTAGGGTTACTTTATTGATTAGCTTCCAATTTAGTGTTTTCCCTGCTCCCAACACCAATGATCTTATCAGCTAATTAACAAGCATTTCCCGATTTGCAGTGGTGCGTTTGGGCAAGAAGACATTGAAATGTGTGGTTGGATGGCTCCAGGGCCATGGTTTAGATCTTAGAGTGCACAGCGGCAGCAAAGGCACAGAACCGGCAGGGCAGAAGTGTTCCCTTCAGTGTTTGGAGTAGGTTTTTGGGGTTTTTTTTATCCCTTTTGATTGATTTTGGTTGTTTGGTTGAATAATTTGAAGAAACACACAACCATAAGGCCATCTGTGCCCTAAAATTTTCTCATTAGGTTGAATGAGATTTGTCAGCGTTCTTCAAAGCTTGTCTGAAATTGCAATAGTTGTTACAAAATACAGTATTTGTGGGCAGAGCATGCGCAGGTTAGCTATAGCTCAGTCTGACGTAAAAGGCTCACTATAGTAGGTGACCGTGAGTTATGTGTTGATGCTGTGTGCTTAATGAAAAATCTCTTGAGCTTTGGCCTTGCTGTGGAGATCTATTTGGTGTCAGGAGGTGTAGTGCAGTAGAGCAAATGAGCAAGCGGGATTCCATCCATTAAGACCATGAGGAGGATGGTGCCTCATTGTTTAGGATTACTGTCCAGGATTGGGGATCAATAATAGTTTGGTACCACAGAAAAAAGACCCCCCAGCTTACAGCCCTTCAAGCACTGCCACTGCCCTTGAGCCCTAAACACGCATTATCTAAGAAAATGAAGTCCCTTCTCTTTCCATAAATAAGAAATGTGTCTGTGGAGTGGTGAATACAATCAGTGAGGGTCAGCAAGGAGGAGGGGAGCGTGAGCAGAGAGCGAGGGAGCAGAGGTCACAGCTATGACACACGTTTAATACCAGCCCTGCTTCATATAGCATCCTTGACCAAGGAATTCAGAGCTTGTCATTGTGGTAAAAGTAAAGATGATGAAAGATACTGAAACTGATAAGACGTTTAAGCAGAAGTTTGTCTGCTTTTACAGATAACAGTATGTCATATAGTTTTAGAAACCACATATAGCAAGTCTATATGACAAAACTGTAACTAATGACTGAGACTGTCCCTGCAACTAATGACTGTGAGACTGTCCCTGCAACTAGTGACTGTAAGACTGTCCCTGTAACTAATGACTGTAACTAGTGACTGTAAGACCGTCACTGTAACTAATGATTATAAGACTGTCTCTGTAACTAATGACTGTGAGACTGTCTCTGTAACTAGTTACTGTGAGACTGTTCCTGTAACTAGTGACTGTAAGACTGTCTCTGCAACTAATGACTGTAAGACCGTCACTGTAACTAACGACTTTAAGACCGTCACTGTAACTAATAACTGTAAGACCGTCACTGTAACTAATGACTGTAAGACTGTCCCTCTAATTAGTGAATGTAATACTGTCCCTGTAACTAATGACTGTAAGTGGCTCAGGATAAGAGTGTCAGCCAAATAGTAATGGCAAAAGTTGGATTTGTGGCGGAATCATCACTATAAGGTCCCAACTGTAACTGTAAAAGCTGTCAAAGCAGCTTGCAGTCTTGACCTCTCGATCGTTTGCTGGGATTTCAATGGAAAATAATTAGCCTCTGGATGAGTAGGGTGACCCTCCCTCATCCCCACTGTAATGCTAGCCAACAAGAGTCTAGGTGACTAAATTCCTCTCCTCAAGTGTGATGAGCTGCAAAATTACGTATGCTAGCCTTCTCCCATTCTGCTTTGTAGTAGAGAGTGATAGGTGGAATTGCCCTACGACCAAATGCCCTTGGCTAAACGAGGGGATAGGTAAAAAGGGGAACTGCCTACATTCTAATATTCCAAACATATTTGCTCTTTTTTCCTCACTTTATTTTTTTTATTGACATTCCAATATATTTCTCCCACTCTTCCTCTCAGGAAGCCATTGATGGATGCTCCCATGTAAATAAGTTATGATGTGCATATGCATTTCCATGCATATCTTGCAGACTAATGAATTATTCACAAATCCATTGCATCCACCATAAAGTGGAGTTTTATGAGAGCGGCAAATGGGACATTGTATTGACAGCCTGAAGATGAGACGGGCCACGAAACAAGTCTTTATTGATATTTACTGTGTACTTCTGCATAGGAAAAGGCGACTAATCTGCGACGGCTCGAGGACGTGACAGATTTATTTCATTTTCCCACTGGCTTCCAGCCACTGTTCTTTTGGCTGGAGGCAGAAAGGCTTGCTTTCGTTTGCATATGCAATGCATCTTGATTAAACTTAAATGCAATTAAAGCTCTTGAATGAGTTCATTGTGAGCAAATGTGGCATCAAAGTTGAAACCCCAGTGTATCTTTGATTGAGATAATTGCCAGCATAAAGAGAACAAAAGGAGGGATCCTTGACAAGAGTCACAGTCATTACCTTCAAAGCCAAAGACATTATGCTTCACAATGGCTGTGAATTTATGGTTTAATAAAATGGGAATCCGTGCTGGAAGACAGTGGGATTTGTTTGGCGACCAAGTCAGGATGGCATTATCTCAGAGGGTTACTGTTTGTATAATCTTTTAATAGCTATTGCTTCTGATGACTCGCATTGATTTTTATAGGTCATATGACATAGGTGATTACAAATGTTTTCTTTAGATCTGATAGAGGTGTGAGCAAGAATATTACATTTCCCCCGCCAGTCAGGGGAGTCGAGAACTGTCCCTGACCGTAGGGCTGAAAGGGTGTATATCTTAGCCTGTGACTGCATCACATGCGGTGACCTCACCCTCTGTAAAAGCTCTGATTGTACGCCTCCGCTCACAATGGCCCACCAGAGTGGAGGCAGAAATGTGCAGCGGTTCTGATATTACCAGAGCAAACTGCATCACACAAATCAGCCGCTTGACACCATGTTCTCGTAAATATTTCATCAGCCTTTGCCTGATCAATATTTTAGTTACGCCACACTTTATCAGACAAGCAAAGTGGGTGTATCCAACCCACAAAACTTGCCCTTATCTGTATGCCAGCCCACAGCTCCACTAACAGGGACGTACCCAGATAGGCGCGTGCACACACAGACACATTCACACAAAGAAACGTACGTAAACATCAGAGAAACCAAAGCGCAGAACGGCTGTGAGTTTTTTTGGGGTTTTTTTTTTACAGACTGTTCTTCACACACACTCAGCAAGCCGGGGATTGAGCGCCAGCTTCTTACTTTGCGTGGGACAAGCTGCACCCTGCCGTTTCTCCGCTTTGATGTAGGCCTGCCATTCAGAGCCACTGATACATACATCGATCTCTCTGGCAACACCAGTTCCTCTCCTGCTGTGCTGTATTTCATTTGTTCCCCGTGGTTCCTTCCTCCTATTGATTCCAGCAAGTACAAGGAGGAGGCATCTCCCACCAGCATGCATGAAAGGAAGGTTTACTATGCCATGCATCTTTTGTTTTGTTTTTTTTCTTTTTGACAAAATGTGGCGAGCTGTAGAAGTGGGGATTATGGCAAAAATATTATTTTTGTGATGCATGATATGCCCAATGATAATTTGGTTTCAATGCCAGACCGCCGTGACATTATTCATATAGTGACAATTGAAATATAATTAGTTTGAAAGAGGAGCTTACAGGTAAGATTGGCTTTGACTAAACTGTGGAGAACAAAGAAAGAAAAGATAAGATTAACTGTTATTGTTAACATAATTCCTGGACTAAAATTAAGGTTAGATCTAAGGTTTAGATTTAAGTTGAGATTCAAGGTTGAAGTTAAAGTAAAGGGATAGATCTGGGGTTGAAAGACTCATCCCACCAAAACATCTCTGATGCATTGAGGCTTGGGCTCCATAAGACCCCTGAAGTTGTGTTGTGTTATCTGGAACCAAGGAATTAGCAGCATATTATTGTTCTGTAAATTGCAAGATGGGGTCAACATGTATCAGACTAGTTTTGCCAACGTATACCACAGATGGTTGATCAGATTCAGGACTGGGGAGTTCAGAGTCCAGGTCCACACCTTTAATTCTTTAATCAGGAATGAGGAACATGACAATGTTTGTGGCTGAGCACGTTATCCCTAAACACAGTAAGCTGCAATGCATTGTGTGTTCTAACACCTTTCTAGAATAGCCATGGTTCAATTTTTCAGCAATTTGTGCTGCAGTAGCTCTTCTGTAGGATCAGAGCAGAAGTGCTAGCCTTCACTCCTTATATCAGTCAGCTTTAGGCACAGATGACTCTTTCGCCAGTTCACATGTAAACCATAGACCACCATCGAGCACCATAGACAACCTTTGGTAATTACAAACCACTCCATACTCGGAACACCACACAAGACCTGACCCAGTTGTCTAGTCGCCAAAACTTGACCCCTATCAAAGTCACTCAGATGCTTGCCTGGATTTCCTGCTTCCAACACATCAACTTCATGAACTTACTGTTCATTTGCTGTCTAATATATCCCACCCCTTGCCAGGTGCCATTGTAACGAAATAATAAGTCTTATTCACTTTCACCTGTTAGTGGTTTTAATGCTGATTGGCTGATTGGTGAAGGGGTTATCCTGATAATGTGAGGAATCGACCTGGAATGGTATTTAACTAACAGGTGTTTCTTCGTCAAGAGCTCAGTAGTGGAATTTCTTGCTGTCTTAATGTGTTTGAGACCATCATTTGTGATGGTCAGGTTGGTACACAGTTAGTGATCCTATTCCAACACTATGGTTGTACTCCACATTATGGCAAGAACCTCTTAAGTAAATAAAAAGAAACAACAGTCCATAATGACCTTATTACAAAACATATTCAGGTTTGTTTAACTCTTTTTTTGTTTACTGCATAATTCCATGTGTTCCTTCATCATTTTGTTTGTTTTCAATATTAATCTACAATGTAGAAAATAATAAAAAACAAAGAAATAACTTTGAATGAGAAGGTGTGTCCAAGGTGTGTAGTCTATATGTTTACAGCTGTGCATTAAAGAGTGGGTTGTATATAATAAGAAAAAGTTCATATTCCCTATTTTCTCAAGGTAATCAATGGTTTATGTGCACTGAAAATACTAAATGTTTTTGATACCACAGACTACATGTATGGTTGATACACAATACTGTATATCTTTATGAAGCTTGTTAAATGGCAGCACAAAGGCATGGACTATATGCAATTCATTATGTTTTCAGAGAATTTATTCATAGGGTGGTGGAGAAGTGGAGCTTCTATCAGGAGCAGAAAAACTGAAAACTCAGGCTTTCTAAGCCAGTAAAAGCAGGTCTCTGGATAGAGAACCATTAAAGAAACTGTTTTAAAAGGTTTGAGAAAGCTACAGTAGGCTAGAGGTTTGGTGATTTTTTTATTTTATTTTTTATTTCATGTGTTAAACATAAGGTCTGCTTTACACTTCTCCTCCTTAGTTTCCTGGCCAGAATGGCTCAGTTCCTCTCCAGGCTGGTGCAACAGTGTGTACATCCAAGACGAGTCCAAAATAGTCATCCTTTAATCAGCTTCTGGTTTTCATTCTGGTGTAGTGATGGATAATATGAGCTCACAGTTATCTTGTCATGAAAGTATAATGTGACTGTTGTGAGTACTTCTAAGCTGAATCACTGCATAGATCATTAAAAATAAACAGGAATAAACAAGAACAGCAGGTTTAAAGAACGTTAAACTCTATATAAAATAATTTATTGTGCTTAAACGGCATAACAAGTAGCATATGGTGCCTTTTTTATGACAGCACCCACATCCAGTGGTATTACTAAGAGTAAGGCTCTCCAAATATTTAAAGCAGGGAAGTCAAGCACAAATTAATCATACAAGCCTGAGCTGGAATAAACCAGAATATTTTGTATTCCTTGCAGCATGTGGCTCACAGCAAACAGGCAAAAAAAAAGCCTTGAAGCATCATGACTACATATCAGTGCAGGTACCACTGTCCTTCAACTTGTACACAGTCGAGTTTTGCAAGTGGCTGTAGTCCAGTACAGTTTAATTCTAATCTAAATCTACCTTCATTTACATCTGATCTCAAGAACTCATTCATCCCTACAATGTTCAGTGTCCTTCAGAATTTTTGGCACATATGTTAAAGATGATGAAAAAGGCTTAAAAATGTACATCACTTATAATATCAATATTTCTGTCACATCTGTGCCGTCTCCGCCACACCTCCAGCGTTTGCCGTCACCGGACTACTGAACTGGAGGGGTCGTGTCATGCCCCCCTGTCCATGGTTTGTTTTGGCGCATTGCTAGTCATCAGGGTTCCCTTGTGTTTCCAAGTGTCTCCCCTCATTAGTTAAGTATGTTATTATTGTCTCTTGCTTCTGATTGGTTCTGGTCCCTCATGTGTCTAGGTTTAAAAGACCAGCCGGTCCAGTAGTAGCGTGCAATCACCGAGCTCCTGACCACCGTGCTTCTCCTCGGGCTCCTCTCATGTTCTGGGTTCAGTGTGGACCACACTCTGATGCTTTCTAGTGGACTTGCCTAGCTGCTAAAGGACAGCCATTGTCGCTAAGCAGTAAGGAATCCTGCCATTAGATCCAAGCCTTGGATTTCTGATTTGGATCTCTCTGCCTCTCGTGTTTTCTGGTAGCACCCAGTGTGGCAGAAACGCCTCCAGGCTGGGATTCTCCACGTATAGCTCCAACAAGCGTTGGAGGTTCTGAACTCTAGTGTTTCTCAAGGCTCCCCAGGCAGAGCATGAACTTCATCGGGACTGGTCCGGTCAGATGTCTTCACGTGTATATGCAGCTACCTTGATTTGAGTTAACTCCTGCATTTGTGTCCTCCTTCCCTGAGGCGACATGACAATTTCTTGTTTCACTAGGGTACAAAAGAAGGTGACACAGTACCCAAATCCCTTAGTAATCCAGAGGCAAAAGTGTGTGGAGAAACGGTCACAGTGAGGAGGATGAGTAGTACACAGAGTAGTAAAATAAATAAAATAACACAATTTCAGATTTATAGAATTATTGAATGTCCATGAAAACAAACAATTTAGAAGGCATGGTGGTGTCTGGAAAATTAGATTGTCTGTAAAGCCAGATCAAACTAAAATTGACCTTTTAGTAGTTGATATTGTGTGAATTGACATTGATATTGAGAAGAACACAGATGAGGTTCCAGATTCCTCCTCGGTTCCTCCAGCCATTGTTTCGATTGTGAAACTCCATCAGCAGCTCCTGATTTAATTTAATGCAGGACCGATTGGGCCAAACCAGGTTTCTGATGGAAACTACAGTAATGCTGGACTTCAACAAGAACACATTGATATACTGAACATAACATCACTATTTACTGTAGAATGTTTTTTTAGTTTTATTTAGTATATTCCGTATTTGTAAAAAAAACACTAAGAATTAATGTAATGTAAAAAAACACTCAGTGCTCATCATATTATTTTTGCAAGACCTTTATGTATGTATGTGTACACACTCCCCCCCCCCACACACACACACACACACACACACACACACACACACACACATACACACACACATATATGTCATATATAGCCACCTCATCTCCCAGTCTTACTCCGGAGTTTAAAATTCATATTGAGAAAATAAACGATACTCAGCCATGAAATTTATGTCTGATTTCTTTGGAAGTTGTCCAGCAGCATGGAGATTTTTACCACTTGCTCTGAATGTGGATGTGCGTTGAGAGACTTTTAGAAGTGACAGCTTCCAGAAATGTGCTGTGAAGGCTTTGTGTCGTGTCTCTGCATGGCACAGTTCTGAAATGTTAATACATGTGATTCAAAAACTCACCTGGGATTCACTGTGTTGGAGCTTTGCTGTGAGCCGTTCACAAATGGCATTGAGTTCAGCAGCACTCTCTTGTGTGGGAGCCGTTTTTGGGCTGCAGGGTTGACCGTGCATCAAATATACGGTGCACACTGAAATTCCTTCTTTTAAGCCAAACTTAGATCAACAAATCTAACAGATTACGCCACAGGAACTCCTGCGACATAGAGAGCATGTATGCTGTTGGTTCGGATAACTGCCAGTGGAGGAGAGCAAATCTCCTCATTTACTTGTAAAAGGTCAGTTTTGTGGCCTCTTTCTGTTTTTGCACAGACATTCTACAGCAACGTGTGAGAGGTGGTGAATTGGAAGGCTTCCGGAAACACTGCTCACAAAGCGACCCTTCAAACGCCTCTAA
The DNA here is from genome assembly GCA_037577275.1 of Bryconaethiops microstoma. Classification (NCBI taxonomy): domain Eukaryota; kingdom Metazoa; phylum Chordata; class Actinopteri; order Characiformes; family Alestidae; genus Bryconaethiops; species Bryconaethiops microstoma. The sequence goes on from JBBJLS010000018.1 coordinate 17,838,107, forward strand.
TCATATTGCCCTGCTGAACACTGAATCTTAATGACGCCGCTTTTCACCCAGCCTAAAGCTGTCTTGTCCCAGATTCCCTGTCATAAATCTCATTGGCTCTATATAAATCAGTGGTGTGGGGCCTCGCTAGCACAAGAAACCATCACCCCGGCCCAGGCGTGGAGTGTCAATCTTGATTAATATAACTGGCTTGTGTTGCTGTCATTTCCTCGGGCCTCACAGGTGTCGGTGAACAGGATTACCTTTGGGTTTTAATGAAATCTGGCCTAGAAAGAAGGACAGGCAGGCGAGTGATACCGAGGCTTCTGTCCGTGTCCCCAAACCTCATTTTCTCTCATTTCCATGCTCACGCTGCCGCTGACCCACTCGATCTCCCTGAAATGACTGCAGACATTATGCAGCACTCGCAGGAATGGACCGTTGTGCCATGTGCTTCCTTTTAAGGGTTAAAGTAAATTGGCAGTCACTTCTAAGCTTCAGCAGGTGAGACCATCTTCTGGTAAACAAGAATAAAAGCATTGCTTCCTTACACTGTAGCAACTGTAATGAAGCATGACATTTTTAGGTTGTACTTGTTTGATGAGGTGGGATAGGAAGGTCTCCTGTGGTGTATTTGCTTTAAAATGCCTCCTCTTATTTTCCTTAATTATTTCTCAGATCGTAAACAGATGAGTAATTATATTAGAATTTACCTTTAACGAAAGGTTGTTCTTGTGCATAATCCTGTTTTATAAAGAGAAAAAAACACATCAACAGTTCCTACCCTGGCACAGTAGTTTCAGTGCTTTTCCTAGTTCTAACCCACCTGATCATTAGTG
>JBBJLS010000018.1:17861505-17875170 GCA_037577275.1 Bryconaethiops microstoma
GGGTGGGGTTATATAGTCTGAGGGGTGTGTGTGTGAGGGAGGTGGGTTTATAGAGTCTGATGGTGGGTGTAACAGAGGGAGGAGTTATATTTACAGTCTTTTAATAAAAAAAAGTGATTATATGGGCACCTTAACATACCTAAATGCACCACAGTCACAATACGGAACAGTAAACTGGCGACACTGATGCTGTGTCCGTGCCGTGCAGGCCGCGGGTCCGCTCGGTTCTGTCTCCGTGGTCGGCGGGGTAAATAAGGTGCCGTTCCTCTCCGGGCCGCGCGGCGGCGTTGCGGTCGTGTCCCTTGAAAGGAGGGGACGCGACTTTGCCGTTAGTCGCTGTACTAGAGGTTCTCCGTGCTCAGTGGGGAACTGGGACTCCTCGGGTTCTCCTGCAGGGTTTATGAGGCTCTCCCGTAGAACACGGCAGCCTGACTGCGATGCTGAGGAGACTCCGCTCGGGAGGACAGGTTTAATCCAGAACTGGTGAGAACCTTAACGCTCTTTTAGCCTAGCCTAGCTCAGTGTCTCTCAGTCTGAGGTCTTTCTCCCTTTACTCTTCAAAAATGAGCCTGAAATTAATTTTGTGAGGTAAAACTTTGGTCAACACACAAAAAGGCGACGTTTGATGCTTTTATTTTTCGCTTTTTTGTGGAAAACTCCGAGCTGGTGCCGCATGCTAGTTAGCCTGGCGCCCTGAGAGTGCAGGGGAGCCGGTCTCTCGGGTTTCTCGACTTTTTAAGGGACTAAAAAATTTTTTAACGAGCCTGAGAGTTTGAGTGTATTTGTGAGCATTTGCTTTAGTAGCAGCTGCTCGAAAATGTTAGAAAAAAAATAACCAAACCTGAGAGGTACTGGTTAGAGCAACACATCATTATTGATGATTTACTGCTGAAGATTCAGAAAGTGATTCCTTTCAATCACTTTTCTGGAGTTAAAAAAGATTTAATGTCTGAAAATATTAAACAAATTCCGAATAAGCGGCAAAACATCCCGTTTTCAGATCAGTTTTTGTGACGTCACAAACCCCACATATGTCCATGAGTCTCTCTATTCAGCCTAAACCAGTTTAGCCCCGCCCACTCATGCTGAAGTTCTAAGGAGAGTTTCAGCTCCTGTCTTTTGAATGAGCTGCAGTACAGGGCAGCCAATCAGAGAAGAGCTCATTTACATATATTAGACACAGTAAGAGAAGCAGCCTGTTTATTACTATGGTTGGAAAATGGTCTTATAAGAATGAATTATGATGAAATATAACATCTTTTTGTTTCACAAACCCATCAAATGTCAGAGAAAAATTAGAAATAGAAGGAAAATGTAGAATCAGGATCAAAAATCTTTTTGATCTCTGAGGAAATTGAAAACACATCTGCCAGTCAGTGGCTTTAATGGTTAATTAAAAGAATAGACTTTAGTTGGATTACATGAAGACCTCGATTCATCAGAACACCCAGTAACTCACCAGGAGCTGTGATTGGTCACCCTGTCAGAAACTCTGTGATTGGTTACAGGCTCATTTGCATATTGTAGCCTTCTGTAATACCAGAATTAGAGAGACTAATATCATGACAATAATTAATAGACAATACATGCATCTGGATAGGACATCCAGAGGAAAATCAGTACTACAGACTGATAATACGATAAAGATAAATAGAATATAAATTGTGCAGCTACTAGTGTGTGTGATGTCACCTCAGAAACACATACACACACACATAAACACACACACACACACACACACACACACACACAAATAAACACACACACATAAACACACACACACAAACACACACACATAAACACACACACACACACGCACACACACGCACACACACACACACACAGGGGTTCTGGGAATATATATATATATACATAGTCTTGTCTACACTCGTCTATTTGTGGTTGCTTACTAAGTGTGAGGTCAGAACACTGAGCTCTGACTGGTCAAAAGATTCTGTGGTCAGACAACTTATTTCCTGCTGCAGGTATGTCACTCCTCTGGGAGTCTGTGTGTGTGTGTGTATGTGTGTGTGTGATGTGATCTACCGCCCAAACAATACGTCCTCACTGTTTATTGATGAATAGGGTAAATGTGAGTAACACATACAGAGACACATATGGACTATAGTCTGTCATGGGAAACTACAAAGTGCTCCTATATAATCAGCTGGTAAAATATACAATAAATGTAGATACAAGGAAAGTGTGCCTAATAAAGTGCCTAATTGATGTATGTCTGAAGATGACCATAGAGATGTCAGTAGCATTAGAGGATCTCCAGAAAATATAAACGACTGGTACAACGTAAGGATTAAAATATAGAATAGAAAAAAGAATTCTATTCTTTATTTTAAGAATAGAAATAGAATAGAAAGTCTTTATTGTCATTATATTCAGTATAACGAAATTCGAAGCAGCTCCGTAAAGTGCACGTGTGACATAGCATATTATAAGAAACTTTACAATAAAATAGAATAACTCAAAAAAAAATAAAAATACACAGTGCCAGAGTGACACAGACAGACAGCTATGGAGTTATGAGGATTTAAGCACAGACATAAAATGTTTAAATATACATAAAGTATACATTACAAAAAAGTTTTGGTACAAAGTTTTATGGGCAAATGAGACAAATGAACCTGTATCCAAACAATTAGAAGAGAAACTAAACAAACAGTTAATAATCCATAGCAAACCAATGATACCTCATTTATAGAAGTGACTTCTAATGCTAGTAACAATGATTTTGAAGTATAGGAAGTATAGGAGTATCTTAACTGCTCAGATAAAACCAAATGTCTTAAAATTATCAGACGGTGCAGAAAGACAATGACCTTAAACAGCAGAATGATCATGACTGACCAAGTCAGTCATCCTACCAGAAGCCCACTGATTCTGCCCTTCACTTACTGAAGGGAAGAATGGAGGCACCAAAGCCTGAAACAAGCACCAACTGAAAATGAATGCATTACAAGGCAAACAGAGCAGCATTAGGAAAGTCAGGGAGTTTCTAGTGATGTCTATGGCTTCAGGCAGTCTCTGAATGGAATTCATTTTCAACCAAGTATTAAACATGACAGTTTTATTTAAGACTGTGTGTATTTGTCCAATCACATATGGTCCAGACAAATAAGGGATATTGTATAAAACATGCTTTGCCCAATAGAAATGGAAGGACCCACAAACTACATCAGGAGGCCATATATTACATTTTTGTTGGGTTCCACCTCCCCACACCCTCCCACCCCGCACCCCCTCCCTCAAAGGTTTATTTATAATGTTTTTGTGGGTTTTCGTATTTGTAAAAAAAAAATGTACTTAATGACTTTTACAAGACCATCTACCCTGTAACAGCATGGTGCAGCTACTGGATTCCCAACATATAGGGCGCTATAGGTGGTTGTTAGGTTTTTTCCAGATCCCTTCTATACATGAAGCAGGGGAGCTAGGCTTTAAACAGCAACCAGTTCTGTATGTTTGCCTTTGAAAACTGTGTGCTAAACAATCGTTGTTCCCCCTGCATGTAAGTTCAGATATTTAATTTTGCAATGCCTGAAATGTATTATATGTGTGGGTTTTAATGGGCACTCTGCCTGTTGTGTGGAGCAGATGGGTTTCTCTTTTTTGAGCCTTCCCTTTTTGTCTTTGGAGTGTGTGTGTCGTTCTGGAGCCCACCCTTCCCAGGTGGAGCTGGAGGAGTAACTGAAGGCAGCAGCTTCCAAGCCAGCCGGAGTACAGAGGGACAGAGAGGCTCTAGAACTAAACTGGAAGGACATGGCGGTCTTTGCAGAGGGCTGTTTAATGGACTGAGGGTGTCTGAGGGGTTGTCTTTGTGTGTGTGTGTGTGTGTGTGTGTGTGTGTGTGTGTGGGTATATGGTGGTGATGTGTGCACAATCTTATAAATGTTTAATACACTTGGTGACCGAATTTTAAGACTTTTGGTGGTTTGCTCCCTACCCCACAGATCTGTTTTTTTTTTAATATAATTTATTAAGGGGAGTTTTGTTACAACCTTTTAATTCCTTAGAAAGAAACAGACTCTTACTGTGATTTTAAGATAGAAATATGTAAATGCCCTTGAACTCCTCCTGCATTCAAAAAGTAGACAGTCTGAAACATTCTTTATCAGGAGTGGGCAGACTGAACTGCTATAGACTGAATTAAAAGATATGTAAATGTGTTTTGTGACATCACAGCAGCGGGACTCTTTTACGGCGTTATTTTTACACAGAGACCATGTGGACTGGGTGGCGAATAGCCACAATAAACATGAAACATTTTCATATAGAGATTTAAATGGGCCCAGTTGACATTCTGCCGTTCAAACTCAAGGTCACTGCTCAATTCCAGTTCCATTTCACGTGCAGAAATAAGAAGAAGACAAAAATTGTGCCGCTGTCCAATTTCTATGGGACTGCACCGCAGCAAAACATACTCGGGGGCTTGGGATGTGCTCCAGCATATCATTTCTTTTTCCGCCCTTAGAACTATATTTACAAATCGTTATCGCGAAGGAATATTCATGAATATGGCAAAGTATCATTTGCTCATTACCGTTTTATTTTTTTTCCTCATACATCACTGTTGATCACACAGGGATCTTATTTATCATCCCAAGTTCAAAATAGTCCAGTAGTTGCATGAGGTTGAGCCCTATGATTATAGCGCAACAGAAAGTCAGTCGGAGTGCATATAATTTCGCTCATCGATCCACATTAAGACAGAGATTCACACAGTGGAGGAGCACTCTAGAGATATACTGGCTACCGTTCACTGCTGGATGAAGTCATTGGCAGAAATCAATAGAGCGGTCTGATGGAGTCGAGAATAAATGCACAAATCACATGCAGGCCTTAGGGATGCTCATTTGGACTAAACATCTCTGAACTGATCTGTCCATGCGCCGCCCACAAATGCATTTATTCACAGGATTACACTCAGGTTTTAGTCAAAAGCTAGAACTGAGAGCAATATTGACAATTTACGTACATATATACATACATATGTGTTCTATCTATTGCAATACTGTGCCAGTCTATACCTCCTTTTTTTCTGTTACATATGTAAAACGCCAACAGAATCCATTTTTTCCCCTTAGTTGCAGTTTCAGTCTTTTTACCAATCTTTATGGGTGAAAAAAGCATGTGCCATTGTCAACACACTGGAATAACCATTTCAAGTGCAATAAAGTGAAGAAGACTTCTTTTATTCCATCTCAGACTCTGCGTGAAAAGGATTTCTTTTAGTCCATCCTAGACTCTGTCTGAAAGTCCTTAAAGACGTGTCACCACCTCTGCTGGAAACAGAAATTGACCTAGATAAACTTCATATGGGGGGAAAAAAAATATTACGTTTACGTAAACGTAAACGTAAACGTAATATATTAGTGTACGTCATAAATTTTTCCTCAATTATTCAATGTTTCAAAATTGGTAATATCCTATTTTCCAACCTGTCTAGTGTCAGTTAGTTAGTTACAACAACATTCAAAGCTGCAGTATTAATAATAAAGGCTCTTAAATGGCCCTTGCTTGGACACGTGATTCTAGGGAAACAATGGTATATACCCTTTAAATTCCACAATGACATTTCATTTGCATTTTTTCAAAGTACCATCGGTTGTAATTGAAATTCATTAGGGAACCAAGTAGAAAAGAGTCCTTTTGACACCTCCATTTTACGTGGAGACTCAGCATTATGCAGCAAATGTAGACTCTATATAAATGCATTAGGCTGAATGAGCTTTTTGCCAGCGTCGCTATGATAGAACACATTTGTGTGCTGAGCATGGATAGTTCAATTCCCTCCTGTCTGCTTGTGTTCTTTATCAGTAGGTGTAGAAAAAAAGCATCCGAAACTGAGGTCATCTCCGGTCACAGCATTTCTCCCTGGAGGAGCAGGGAAGATATCTCTCTTTCTCTCCGGACACAATTCACAGCTTGCCGACACCAGGTAAGAAACCAATTTTAGTGCTGCCTTGAGTTCGCAAAACTGCTCCCCAGAAGGCCCGGCTGTCCTATCCATTCTTGTGCTGCCAGACAATGGAGGAGGGGGGTGCTTTGAAAGGAATTTACTTTTTTCCCTCCCTTTTCCCACTCTTTCTCATTTTTTTTTTCCCCTGCAACACTCCCTTAGCATGCACCTGGTTTATCACCTGTGGTTCTGAATGGAGTCGCAGGTGCAATAGGATATACGTTTCTCATTAAAAGGCGCTCTGAGATGAGCCCTGATGTGGGGATAATCCATTGTGAATCAATCATGGCTCTGTTAGAGATGTAATAGGAGGGTAAATATGTTTCGGACCGTCTGTCCTGCGTGGGAAAGGAGCCCCCCTGGGGGATCGGGGGGAGAGTTGGGGTGTTGTTGCCGCTGACTGACCAGGTAATGAATTATACCAAGACAAATGGCTTCGGCCACATGGGAGCGGTATGAAGTGTGTGTGTATCAGCATCAGGGGAGGCGAAAGTTACTCGTGCTTCCAAAATCCAGCCTTGGTCTGTACACCCCCACCATCTGCGGACCCCACTGAACACGTGTGTTGTGAAAGGGTTCGTATTGTGAAAAAAAAAAAAAACGTTTTCCTTTATTTCTAAAACAATATCAGAATCCAATTTGTATTCATTGTTTTTTTGAGTAGTTATAAAAGCCAGTGTGTTTACACTTTCAACCTAAAATCGTTCAGCCTCACCCATTCACTTTGAGGTTATAAGGACTATTTAAACCAATACTACTTTTTGAATGAGACACAATATACAGCAGCCAATCAGAGTCAAGGTGATTTATAAGTACACTATATGGACAAAAGTATTGGGACGTCTGACCATTACACTATGTGTATATATATTACTGTGCAGCCTGGTATGAACAGTGATCAGCCCTTTACCTGCTGGGACATATACAGTATTGATAATTAGTTGAGTAGGATGACATAAAGAGTAATAAATGGTCAGTATGTAAGTCAGCTCAAGTTAGGCAACACAGTGAAGAAAAATGTATCACAAGTTCAGAAGATTCATTAAATCATGAAACTAATACATAAGCACTTGTTACCGCACTATAGGATAAATAACACTTATTAGTTAATTATTAGATTAATAAACAGCACTTAGTACACATGAGTTATGACCTTAAACTAAATAGTTTTCATTTTCCTCGATTAGCATTTACAAATGAACCACTAATTCATATAGAAACAATGAGCAATCAATGACTTATTGACAACATAATTGATCTTTAATTTGCGAGTCTTCATGTAAAATGTTTTCCAGTAACTTTTCATCAAAATAGTCACTTTGACATTGTACAAACAACAAACATGGAATTTGAACGAAAGTGTAAAATCGGCAAGACTTCTTCAACTTGTTTCATCGAGTTGAATGAGGAATATTGGTGTCACTTTAAAGTAGCACTATTTTATAAAGGGGTGATATTTGATTTAAAATTAGTTTAGTAATTAATTCATACATGTTTTAAACCATTTATAAACCCCTAATATAGGAAGCCATGTGGTAAAGTGGTGTTGACATAATTAAAAAATGTGAAGTTTCATGGAATATACAATGTAGATGAAGCCCCACTTGGTTTCTTATTCTCTGTTGATGTATCAGCACTATAGGAGGCATGATTTTAAATAATGCTTCAGTAGATAACCACTGACACCATCATATTGAAGACCTCTGTAGATATTACAGATTTATTACTAGAATTGTTTTTCTTTTACATGTTTCTGTCTAAGCTGAGATCTATTCAGAGGATTATTGTGGTGTTCGCTTTATAACAGTACTCAACATTTATAGTGCAGTATAATAAAATATATCTGTTCTAGTACACTGGTGCACATAATGAATTTTAGTGTAAATCCCAACAGTCAAATTAGTTACATCCCAACAGTCAAATAAACAAACTATATCAGCTTTCTAAGACTTTCTATTAGCATACAGTATTACCAACTTGTTCATTAACTTGTTCATAACTATTAACTATTTCAATCCAAACATCTTGTCAAGGAGACATTTGTAGTCATTGCCTTTGTTCCCTTTTACTCACTTAAATCTGCTGCCAGCATTTACTACTTATACATTTCCACATATGGTATGATAAAATGGATGGGATGGTTTTTTAGGTTATTTGTTTGTTTTTTTTTAGGGGTTGGCTGGCTTGGATATTACTGTGATAAGTGAAGTACAGAAAGAGCAAATTTTTGACCAATTCATTTAGAGCAGTTGGTCTGTAACTGGTCCTCAAGGGTGCCCCCAAAGTGGTACGTACGGATTTCTCAATCCCTATGTGTTGTGAGCTCGATTGGAGCAAAAACGTGAACCGCCAAGGGGCCATGAAGACTGGTTTGATTACCACTAATTTTGATAAACAGAAAATCGTGACTTTTTAGATATACCATATATGTCTGGTGGTGGTGGTGGCCTAGTGGGTATTATAATTGCCTCTGGACCAAGAGGTCATGGGTTCGAATCCTACCTTCAGCATACCACCACTGGGTTCCTGAGCAAGATCTTTAACCCCAAGTCAGGATGGAAGAATGGAAGTCGCTTTGGATAAAATCATCTGCCAAATGCTGTAAATGTAAATGAATGTAAATGTCTATGGTAGACATGTTCTTTACTAACAAATGTAACAATAGCATTGCAGAATGATGTTTTTTAAAGTCCACTTTAAAACCACAGAAATATAAATTTTTCTATTTTCCTGATCCTGGATACCATGATATCTTTAGAAAATATCACAACTGTGAAATCTATAAATTTTTCCCAGCCCTCAACATGAAATACAATCACATACACAATAGTGCACACCCTCTCCTTGTCATTTCATCTCTTTTTAAGTGTCTAATTGGAGTTGTCAGCTCTTGAGCCTGCCAGTTCCCATCTCAGTGTAGACTCCCCATCCAGGATGATTTGTGGGGGAGGAGTATGATATACAATATGTTACATTTCCAATTACAGTCAGTGACCTTTCTTATTTGTGTCTTGCTCCCCATTCACAGAGGCTGCTGATTTGTTGTGACATGATCCTAATGATATTTCTCTGGTAACATTCGGTGCAGGAGGGATGTGATTACGGCCTGATGATTATGACTGTTATTTTCAATTTCAGCAAAACGGTGATCAGAGCCACGGGTTTCAGCACCATGGACAGTGCCAGAGGATGATAGTAGCAATCAAGCCATAAACGTTCTTGCAACAACTGGAGGCACCCAGTTGAGGACGGAGCTGTGGATGAGAGTGGTGTGGGTCAGGAATGAATGATGGGGTCAGGGTGGATGTCAGCCATTTGTGACATCCATCAGGGGCCTGAGAAGAGAACAAGTCGTCTCCCCGCAGTGGAAAATTTTTCACTTATATTGCCGTGTCAGGTGTCTGTCTCCGTGGGATCCCACTTTATCTTAAGCATTGTCTGTGATTTCCCAAACCGCCATGGACCGCAGAGCAGCACCAACCAGTGTCAAAAAATGTGGTTGAAGCTCTCAGCATTCCTGTTCAAATAACTCTGTTTTATCCCTTTACATTTCCCGTGTGAATAAAACAAGCTTGTAAGAACCTCAGTTCAACAACAATTCTCATGCTGTCACCAGTTTAGACATTTGTTTTAGCGCTGAGTGTATGGTACATAACTGACAAGGAAAGGCTGGCAAAAAGTATGTTGTCAACACTGAGATGCTTCAAAATACTTTACTTATATTCACTATTTTGAACAAACATTACATTAAAAAGAATGTTTGGTTTTTTAGACTGCCTGATTTCTTCTATTTTGTATATTTGTCATGCTTAAGAGCGTCAGATCTTAGACCAGACTTTAATATAAGAATTGACAACCTGTATGCACAAATTGCAAGTTTTAAATTAGAATAGACACACCCAATCTTGATTACACTTACAGAACCATTTCAGCAATGCAAAGTAGGCAAAATGTGTTAGTGACCAGCACACTATGCTGTTTGCATATAAAGAAAGTTAATACAATGTGTAAGGAATTACTGAAGTGCTAAAGGTTTCTGGAAATAGGCCAGTGAGAGCCATTATCTCCTGTGGAGAATAATGAACTATACTGAATCTTCCCAGAATTGGCTGGCCTACCAAAATTCTAACAAGCGCACTAAGTTATCCGTGAAGAACATCATGAATGGATGAACACAGATGGAGGTTTAAGGAACTGCAGGCCTCACTTGCCTTTAGGAAAGGCTGGCGTTCTTGATTCTACAATTTGTATCTTTTTTTTTTACCTTTCTCCCACCACCAATCCCTATCCTCCAGCTAAAGACTCAGCAATTCAAAGACACTCCCAATCCCATGTTTCTCATATTTCATACCTCAAAATATGTCATATAAGGAAAATGAATTTCATGGTCATATTCACTTTATAGTGACAAACTTAACGTCTGTTAGTGCAAACCAAAACTTTGGTAACTTACATTCATGTAACATTTCATTGAAAGTCATTTTTACCATGTTCACCTTTACAATTCATCATAAAAATTATCAGTTTTGAATGGTGTAAAAAAGTGAAAAGACAACATTTTGAGGTTTTCCCACTTTTTGCAAAATGAAAAGAATTTGTTTGTCACTGCTGCAGTATTTGCAAGCACATGTTATCCTTAAGCTAACTCCTACAGTAGGATATTTGTTTGCAAAACCACAGTTCCCAGGAACAGCACAAGGAAATGTTCTGCTCGGTATTGTTGGAGGACTTTAAAAACTATTTAATTTGAGATGTTCTCCAGAGTGTCAAGTGTCTTTTTGTGGTGATTGCCTTTTTTGATAAAAGTCCTATTTTGTCAAAGTATAGACTTTTTTTACTCTTAGGAGATAAGAGGGTGGACGTGGAGGCAGACAATGAATGTGAATGTGTGAAAAATTCTCCCTTAAAACAAAACCCTGAGATTTGTAAAGGCGGTGCATGCCTGAATATTTTTCTATCTATGTGACTACTTCAAAACATAAAAAATTGGGCCATTTTTGCTATTCATATCTTCTTGACTGTCAGGAATTCAAAGATTAAACTGTTTTTAACGTATGCTCTACAAAAGCCTGCAAAAAAGTATTGAGAAAAAACCATTGGTTTGGTTTTGGTGATGAATTCAAGTTATATGCATAGTATGTAATGGGCTTTTATGGTAGTGGTTTTGGTAACATTATTGAAAATAATCTAATCATCATTTTGATACATGCACAGTAATGCTATTGTCTTTACTCAGTTCCATTTTGTTGGTCAAACTATGCTTTTCTAGTCTTTTTTATGCAGGAGACTCAGTCAAGAAGATGGTGTTCAGCTGTGCAAAGCATCACAGAGGCCAGATCACATGAAAACGCTCAACATGTCTGTTTATCCAATGTCCCAGCTTACATGGGCCACCCTGAATCCTAAATAACAGATAACTAATGGCGCAGGGATGTCATTCATGAGCAAGAGTGATATTATGACATTAAAGACACACAGTTTCAAAAAGATATAAAACCAGAGCATGAAGTTACATAAAAAATACTTCATACAGAACTTAAGAAGACATAAATTATATATTAATATAATTAATCATGAGACATTAATTCTGATTTGCATCTCTTTCAATATGCAGTAACTGAGCACTTTCAGTCTAAGCTGCAATTACGAGCTCTCAGTATGAGACAAACCAACTCAGAGATAAACCCTGATAAACCCATGCTATGTAGTGTGCAAGAAACAGTCTCACCCCAGATGCACCATGGGAAAATACAGTCTCCTGTTTTCAGTGCAGCAGCATAGGTGATGAAATTTACATGAAGTTTACATTGTCTTTTTTGTCTCTCTTGGCTACTTTTCTCCGAGCAACTAATCAACTAAACTAAGAAGGACCTTTTAAACCCATCATCTGGATTCGCCAAGACAATGGAAAATACATAGAATTCGATTCCAGTCATTTTAATTCAGTCATCATATGAGCAGTTGTATAGTTGACCAGTCAAGTGATAAATTCACTAGTCAGCATTGTAGGCAGCCGTCCACTTGTAGAGGACAGTGCCTGAGTTACAGCAGCAATAAAAATCGCAGTAAACAAGCAGGAGAGAACAGAATTCAGTTTCTTTTCTTTACTTACTTCATTAAATAAAATAAAGAATCAGCTCTTGGGCTCTTCTCTGTTGGGACTGGCTTTGTCATCGGTCCTGTTACTCAACATGTACTCTCCATATTTGGCTTTGTTTTCACCAGCACTGGCTTTGTCCTGGCTGCAACTCACCTTAACCTAGGCCACCCACAACTCATTGATGAATCCCTCAGGTTGACTCTGTGTTTGAGAAGTCCCTGTGTTTATGCCTCAGATCTAAGCTGGTGTCATGTTTTCGACCCCTGTTCTGTTTTCTGGGTTTGATAAGGACCCGCCTCGAGTGTACCTGTCTGCCTGAGTTATGACCCCCACCTGCCACTCTGACTATGAGTATTAAATTGCCCCTAATAAAGCTACAATCTCCCTCTCAGCCTCCTTCATTACATCCTTTAAAAAAGTTCTTTAGACTACTCTTTGGCATTGTGCCAGAGACCTCCTTGGGGCACCATTATGTTTAAGGGTGTAGAGCTAAATAGCATAATCTTTGTCTGTGTTTCAACCTTCAGCACGCCTTGACTGTGCAGTTCTTCATTGGTCCTAATAAAAGAGCAAATTATAAATCAAGCTCATTTTAACAAGCAATATTGTTTTGTGTGCTGCATCCAGCACTATTGATTTATGGGGGCTGTCACATCTCAGATCAATAGGTCAAATCCAGCCTTTAAACGGTAAGCACAGCCTGACTAATGGGCATGCAGCCGGAGTGACAGAGGTTATGCCTGCTTTGATGCTGCGTCTTGTCGGAGCACTCGGCTCTTTCTCTTTAAACATCCTCTGAAATAAGTGGATGTAAAGCCCTGTCATGCCTGAAATCTCAGATTAATCCAAACTGTAATTAGACTCTTGTTGTTGTCTCTCCTCACTTAATCTTTTATCTCTGGGAGAGCAGTTTTTATGTCTTCTCCTGCATGCATAAACACCCCGTCCTGCAGATGTTTCCACTGTCGCCAATGAAAAGCGCCAGTCTACCATTCAAATTAGAATATAGCTTCTCTATCTAGTCAGCATCTGCTGGGCAATAAAGAGAGATTGCTCACATTTCCCAGGCATGATAATGCGCCTCACCATCTGCATCGTAAAAGCTGGTTCTGCTTCCATGGAAGTCGGGAAATCAGCAAAGTATCTTTTATGAGCGCCTTTTCCACTAGGATTGTCATGATTAATTGATTGGGGAAAAAAAGGAATAATCAATTACAATTTACTTTCTCCAAAAAGGGTGGTCACCAGTCAGCAGTTTGCATGGCAATAATGCGCCCTAGTCATCAAACTGCTCACTCTTACACCAAGGCTGTTTTGGCGGAGATCAATGTGGGAAGGCTGTTTATACATAAATGTCCCTGAGCAAAAACTGCTGGTAGTTGCTGTGTTTGTATATATACATATATATACAGTTAATCCTCGCTTACATTCCAAGAGCACCCACGTATAATGAAAATCCGTGAATATGTCATGTGGTGAAAATATGTCTATAAAATATTTTTCCTTTTGTAAACCCTAAATATGCTCCCAAAACACTTTAATTTCATTTTAAACTCAGCTTAATACATTACCCTTAAAGAAAATGTAAAGG
>JBBJLS010000018.1:17901615-17916619 GCA_037577275.1 Bryconaethiops microstoma
GTGTCTTTTTGGGAGAAAAAAATTCTCTCTCTCTCTCTCTCTCTATATATATATATATATATATATATAGAGAGAGAGAGAGAGAGAGAGAGAGAGAATGGTAATATAGAATTTTTTATGCATTTCAGTGCCAAATTATTAAGAAAAATATAATTTACTAATTTAAAAAATATAATTTACTAATTAAATATAATTTAACGTAAATTCAGCCACATTTTCATATAAAAAAATTACTATACATTTTTTGGTACTGTGAAGAGAAATGCAAAGAAAGCGCATCTTGGGATGGAGAAATACCGCCATAATCAGAGTTGGGAGGTTTGAAAGTAGCTGAAGTAGAGCGCTATTTATTTCTCCTTGCTGCTGATTCAGAAGTCCAGAATTTTCCCTGTGGAGCGTCTCGACTGTTCTCGTGTTTTTCGTTTCGTTCTTCTTAAAGCCCCGTATTTTTATTACTGTGAATTAAATGAATTTATTACTGTATTTACCTGCTTATACCAAAGAAAACAACAGTGCATACCAAAGAAAACGCGTGTGCATGAATTACAGTACATTCTATACAGGGGGAACATCGGTATTTACATTCTAGCATTGCGGGAGACAGCAGTTCAATGTAAACTGTACAGTACGGAGTTTACTGTATGTATATATATATATATATTGCCAGTTCGATTAGTTATATTTTTAGATATCGATAATGTATATACCTATATATCGTATATTATATGTTTTAAATATCAAATCGTATATATTATCATATAACAGAAACGGATATATATTTACCCCTATCCCTAGTGAACAAGACTTTAAAGTGTTATATTGGAAAAAGCCAAAGTGCAACACTTTACCAATCATTTTAGTAGTAAAAGAGTTATAAACAATATCATGTGGACTCCTTCTGCACTGGTCGCATTCAAACACACTGTCGAAAAACAGAACTAATCGGTGAAGCCAGTGAGCACCCCCACCTACCCCGGCGTCAGGATGGGCTCCCTCCCTCAGGGCTGCGTTCACACGTTGTTGTGTAAGTGTTGGCCCGGGTGCTCCCCTCCGCCTCCAGCTCCACGGGGGGAGGCAGAGCACCGCTGTCACTCGGGGCTCCAGGGCAGAGTCTCTGCTACTCAGCCTCAGCGGCCTCCTGCTGGAATCGTTCCAGGAGCGTTTGTGGTCTTCTCCATGACCCCACTCGCCTGTCTCTGGGCCACCGCCGCCACCCACTGGTGCCGGGGTACAGTAGACAGGGCAGGTGAGCAATAAAGATATTTTGCCAGAGATGTTCATTACAAACAGTCCGCTTTGATGTCCCTCTCTCTCTCTGTCACCCTCTCTCTCTCTCTCTCTCTCTCTCTCTCCCTTTCTCTCTCTGGAGCATTTATGTGAGTCTCCCACTGCAGGGCACAGAGAACAAAACAATAATGCTTTCCACCCGCTGCCATGAGTGCACAAAAATAACTCAGTTACAGCGTGCGCTGATTCAAGTGGATGCTGCGTGGCTTCTCTGTAACCTTCGGGAGCGAGGCGGGGATTTTCACTCTCCCTCACGCTCACTGTTGTTGTTGTCTGAGGATTAGAAGAGATCAGAAAGCCATAGGGTATGAAGATCCCGTACGTTCTCTCAATTTGACTAACCAGGCAGTATTACGCCAGGCTGCTTTCCCCCTTATGAACAAGCCGGTCCTCCTGAACTGAGAGTGCACTGGTATCTCTATATGACCATTGTTGGAATCACTGGAGGCCCCATGATACAATAGTGTTAGAACACACTTTATGATATGACTCTCTCAAATGTTCGTGAAGGTTTGTGACCATCTATCAGACATATTGCAGTTCAGAAGGTCAGATCGGATCAGAAATCAAATGCAAACATCCTCGTTTCTATTTACTAGTGAAATTTGCATGCTACTGATGAAAGCAAGCACACAGAATGTAATGAAAAAGTGAAGTCTAATCAGATGTATTTATTTTACAATTAAAAATGTCACAAAGCAGCTTCACGTAATCCAGGCCCAAGACCTCAGGTGAACAAGGCAAGGAAAGACTTGCTGAAGCTGGTGGAATAAAACAGAAGGAACCATGACTTAAAATGGGAAGACGTCAGGCAGCAAGAGAGACAATAGAAGAATGTCACGATGGAGATGACCAACAACACATGAGAGACAGAAATACACAGACTTAACCACTTAGCAGTAGAGTCTATAGTTAGTGGTCATAGGATCAGTTAGAGTGTGTAACTGGAAGCAGCAGCTTGTGCTGAAATCTGTGTAAGTAAACGTTGCTTTGGTTTGGGAGCGATCCATGGTTGTCAAACAGGTCTGGAGGACGGGTGAGCAAGAAACCCTTATTATGTGTGACGCTCCAGAGCAGCGATCCCCAACCTTTTTTGCGCCACAGACCAGTTCCATGTAAAACTAAATTTTAATGGACCAGCGTAGATACAACTAAAACGTGCGTAAAAATACAAATCACCATTTCGCTGAATTAGTGGGAGCCCTGTTTCCCTCCTACGAGCCGGTCCCATCTGGGGGTAATGGGAGACAACAACACCTGAAGTGTGAAAATTACGTCCAGTCTACTCCGTAATTTGGTTTTAGTCACTGTGACTGCATGAAATCCCACTTTATCACGTGACAGAGATGAGCGTTTTTTCAAAATAAAAGATCTTTCAGACTCTGATAATCAATTTTTATTCTGTCTTTCTGTGCAGCCCGGTACCAAATGGCCCGGTGGTGCTCTGCTCTAGAGTTCAGGAGTAGGCGACTCTGACAGTGGCCAGACAAGCTGAATATATGGGTCGTAAACTTGGAACAGATGGAAAAAGATGTTTTGTTTTGAATTTACAGGAGAACAAAATAGAAATGTGAAGGGTGCAAACAGTGACCTCGGCAGACCTGGCTAGAACAGCCCAGCTAAAAAGGACAGAGCTTAGGGTATTATAGACATGAGAGCAGCCTGAGACACGAACATGAGTGACTGTGTGATAGTGGTGGGACGGCACTACCAACTTCTATTTCTGTGTCCATAAACTCCAAAATCTGCATCTATTAGGAAATGAAAAATAAGCCTAGAGTTGAAAACTGAGACCATCCCTGAGTCCCTAAGTCCCTGAGTCCCTGAACCAGAATATTATTTCAAAGCAGAAGGACTTTGTATGAAAATGGTCTTCCACCAGCTGTAGCTTTCAGGGGTGAGACCATTTAAGTTAATAGTATATTCTACATATATATGTGTGTGTGTGTATATATATATATAAATAAAATGGCATACATACATAATATATTTTATTTCTATATTATAAGTCTGTATACAAATAGCCTCCCTGCTTTAAGTCTACGCTGACATTAAAAACTCTGAAGCAGATCCTTGGGTACCTGACAGGAGATTCCATTATTCTGCTTATAAAGTAAGCGTATCGCTGCATTCAGAATGAGTTGCTAAACAGCTGTGGGAATCGACAAGAATTCCAGCAGCAAATTGTATTTTAGCAGCCCTAATTGTGTTTGACTGCAAATTGTAGGTCCAAAAGAAAACAGTTTTATCTCATTTTCATACTTTGGTAAATCCCACTTCAGACTTGTCTTATGAAAGCAGAACAGAATTAGATAAAGCAACATTCAACAAAGCCTCTCCTACATTTGCATATTTTGCAGATGCATTGATATTTCAGGGTGATACAAGTGTAGTGCTAGAAGTCTGGCCTGTGTAGTCTTATGGGTATAACAGCACTCTGGGATAGGAACCAGAGCCCAATTTAATGCATGCAAGGCATCATGATTCACTGTGAACCACCAATAATTAAGCCCCAAACAACAGAGAGATCTCAGGGATGTGCTGACACAGACTTACATACTTAGTTTTACTTTTATTTTCAAAAACAAAAAGGCTCGAGGGCCTAAACATAAACAAATAACTAGAACAGAGACTTGAGCGTGAAGAAGGTGGACCAACAACTACCAACTGAACTAAACACAGACTGAACTAAATACCCATGACCTAAACACACGAAACAATACAAACAGGACATTACTTTAACAGAAACACCGGACAGCTGTAACTAATGATCTGAAATGAAAACCCGGTGTACATAAACATGTCAAAATAAAAGTCTGGTTATACCAACAGAAAAGGGCGGTCTCTAGCGGCCACCAAACAGGGACATAACAATAACCTTTGCACAGCCCACATTTTATGTTTTTTTAAATGCAAAATTCAGTGATAGTGCATTCAAATGTGCATAAGCGTTCTCTGTAGAGGATGTGTAGTTATTTTCACTTCGAAAAAAAAAAAATCACCTGGGGTGCCTGAATTTTGGCTCGGTTTGTTCGTTTCATTTAAAATTATTTTTCCCCACCACGAAGTGCTATGACTTAACGTGACTGTGACCTGAGCCGGATTAAAGTGCGCTCAAAATGAGAGGTACACACCTCGGAGAAGTGGATTAAAGAGAGTAATCTCTTTGGTTGAGGGACTCCTAGACACATGCTCTCAAGGTGAATTTACGTGAAGAGCGGATTAATGCACCAAAGCATGTAATCGAAGTTCAGTTGGCATCGTTAGTGCGCTCTAATTTGTTCAGGCAAGTTTTCATATCTTCACTTGCTTTCAATTTCAACAAGATGGCACATAATATCTGGCATCTCTTCGAAGTTTCTGGAAGAAATACAAACCACTGTTTCAGTATTTTTCTTGAATCTTACAGAACATCAAGCTGAATATCAGTATTTTATTGTTCAGCTGTGAGGTCGTTTTGAAAGAAGAGTGTTTCGGTGAATTTACTTTGAAAAGATATGGTTTAGCTGACTCTGGTATTGTAGGGCCGTGAGAGGTTTAGCATCTGTGTAACTTGGATCTGGAACATTTACGTAGTTTCCAATTATGTTTTAGCAGTGCCAACGTGGCAACAGCTTATATTTTAATACGGAGAGATCAATACAAGGGTGCTTGCTTCCATCCACCCACCCAATCAACCTACTAAACAACTAAGTGTGTCCACCAAGTAATCGTAGATAATGTCTTTTAAGCACTGTTCTCCTCATATATGCTGCCAGTGGGGACAGTTATCAGTTATCTGTGGCATTAGCTTCCATTACTATGTTGATGACACACAACTGTATGTATCATCCGAAGCAGATGATAGACACCTTAATAAGACCGAGGATTGAATAAAGAACATCAAAGACCGGATATTAAGTATATTCCTCCTACTCAGCCCAAAGGCTGCTGGAAGCAAGCTTAAATCATGATGGTGTTTCACAGTCATCAAGGATAGCTTGTTTTCTGGTTTTATTTGATGCACATAGATACCATTGCTAGAACATCCGTTTCCCCATGTATGAATTACTGCTAAATAAAAGTAGACTCTTCACATGAAGGTAAATCACTTCATTCCTTCTACAATCTTGTGTTGAGTGTTTGTGAACGTTGCTGGATGCTTGAACATGCCGCAGTTAATTTAAAACTGAGAGCAGAAAGGTGTTGCCATGTTGGTTACATTCTTTTTGGAGGGTGATATTAAAATATTTATGGTGAGAAACCAACACATCTCAGCGTGCAGAATATGGTTAGTACTTTAAGAACAAGTACTTAAAGATTGCATAAAAAAGAGAGCATCGTTCAGCCTGTTCTGTTGGATTTTTGTTTGTTTGGTTGTAACCTCCTCTAACTTATAAAAACCTCAGAAAAACTAAATAGGATTAAATATAATATCATGGTGCATCAAGAAATCTTCACAGTTACCTGTCATACAAATAACTGTGATTAAATATTTCATTGACATTTTTATACATTTTATTTTAAGCCTAAAACAGCTAAATTGACTGATTCCTAACTATCTTTATTTTGCATTGAACACTAGGTTATTAAACTGCATTATTCAGAATCATGTGTAGTCAAAACGTGTATTTTCCTATTGAGACTATGAATAAGGGAAGCATACATGCATGAAATTAGTGTTGGTTGTCTAGCCAGCAAATAAATATACAAACAAACATTCCTCAAAACAGTTAAATAGGGCTCATCATGTTCTCTTTGTAATGAAAAATTCAAGTGTTCAGTGTTTTGCAAGTACAGTATTGATAGTATACACGAAAAGTGATACATATTGTCATAATACCCGGCTTAATTGTGCATATAATACATATCGTGTATCATGAAAATGTTGTGGTATACTTTTGCCATTTCTCCCTCCTTTACTCATTGTCTTTGGAGATCGCTCCCTCTACTTCTACCAGAAGATACATGCTCTTAATCAGTACTGCAAATCTAGAGTTAACAGAAGGGACAGAACTTACTCTTAAAAAGCTGGGCAATAACCTCCCAGACCTCTCTGTGGATGTTCAATGAGTGAGACAGTCTCGGTTTCTAAGTCTGGGCTGAAAACTTAATTGTTGACAGAGGCAGAAAAATAGCTTTCCTCCTCAGATAAAGAGGCTGAACGTGGGGTTCTTGGACATAGAAAGTTATGGTCTCTTAACTTAATGTAAGTCCTCAGGGTGCTATATGTGGTTGACACTTCCTAAAAATGGGTCATAATTTGTTATTTTGTGGTTGCAAAATTTAGGTTTGATTAAATTACATCACCACCCGTTTCGCCCCGCAGCAGCCTAGGCCTACTGGCTTTGCCATCTCATGTCTTTTTAAAGGATTGATAGATTATGTGAAACTCAGGTAGCAAGTACCATTGAGCAACCAATCTATAGGCATTCGGTTACTTGTCAGTTATTACTGATATTGCATCACTCAGTGCCCAGTCCTAATGCTGTCTTGCCTGTGCTACCTATAGGCTACGCTACATCCATGTCTTACATTCCTGCAGTTCAAAATGTTGCAGATTGACTACTATCAGGAGCAAAGAGGAGGGATCATTATACTCTGATTTTACTAGCCCTGCACTGGCTCTCAGAGCAATTTAGGATTCAGTATAAAATTTTATTGTTTGTTTTTAAGGCCCTAAATGGACTGCCCCACCCCTATTAAGTGTGGATGTGCTCTGTGTATGTAACCGCTAGAACCTTAAGGTCCACTTCTCAATCACTCCTAATGGTTCCCCCATTCTGGCGGAAGCTAAAAAGTGATTGTGCTTTGTCCTTATTGGAAAGAAAATTAAAAACATACTTTTATTCATCAGCCTTTGGGAACTGTTGCTTGTAATGGGAATGAGCATAAATGTACCTTTGCCACTGCCTGCGAGCTATGATGAAGTGTCCTATATGTATGCTTAGAGTTTAATGTAGAGTGACTATAGAAAAGAATCCTCCCTTCACAATATTCACATTTTGCAGCTTTGCATCCTAAAATGAAGACACAATTCCAGCTGAGTTTACTCAATACAACTTATAACGTCCAAATAAAAGATTTGCATGTGGAGTATTTGTCTGCTCTTTTTTTCCAGAACTGTTTAAGCTCAGTCAAATTGGACGGTGACTGTTCTTCAAGTAATTTATCAGAATTTCAGTAGAGTTTAACTGGGTCACTGTCTTGTTGGAAGGTTGAACCTTCTTCCCATTGATAACTTTTGTACAGAGTGGAACAGGTTTTCCTTAAGAATTTGACTAAATGTTGCTCCATTCATTTTTCATTATATACTTACAAGTGCCTCAGACCCCCCTGCAGAGAAACACCCCGACAACAGGATGCTGCCACCACCATACTTTTCTGTAGGTACAGTGTTCTTTAGACGGTGAGCTGTATTGGCTTTCTAAAGTGCAATTTCGTGTTGAGAATTTTGGTCTCATCTGATCATAACACCTTTTATCACTCGAATCTGTTTTCGAAAAACTCAATCAAGACTCAATGTAGCCTTTTTCTTGGAACCCTCCCATACAAGCCAACTTTGTGGCCTCTGATCGATTTCCACTTTGCTGTTGCATCTAGTGTGGTGGGACGGTCTAATCCAGGGAGGGTCCTAGTAGTACTGAACACTTTCCACTTCTTAATTATAGACTTTACTGTGTTCCTAGGAATTGATAATGCTTTCGAATTTTCTCTATCCGTCTCCTGACTTGTGCCTGTCCACAACCTTATTCCTGAGATCTTTTGACAGTTCCTGGCCACCTATAGTCGATTGATTGCTTTCAGTTGCCCTACAAAGCACTAGAATGCTACGGGAATAGCTATTTTTATGCTGAACTAATCAAAATGATTACAGTCGGTCAGAGGTGGGGGTCAGTCAGTTTGGTGTGTGGCAAAGTGGGTAATTAGTTACAAATGACTGAACTTTCAAGTGTTTTTTGGGGGGTCGGGTGACCCCTTATTAGGGCTGTAACGATATGTGATATGAAACCGAAATCGCGACACTCAGATCCACGAACCTGTGTCACTGTGTGGGAAGGTAGAATCGCGACACACCCCTTCCAACTCCCAGAGCTATCCTTGCCGTCCAGATCCAATACTACCACATCTGTTAGCTTTCACCACTAGGGGGCTAACACCTCCTAATTAGGTGGTACATCTCCTAATGAAACCTTTTTTTACCCAGTGATTGGCGTATTTTCATGTCAATTTCAGACAGTAACCAATAGTAGAGGTTGAATGCAAAAGATTGAATAGTAGAGGTTGAATGCTGTACAGATTGAATGCAAAAGAAGTGGCATCGAAGCGTTTATTGATTCATAATTCTCTGGTCAACATGCGGATGACTTGAACCAAAATGGCGTCTCAAATGGTACTGCTTGCACTAAGCAGTACCATTTTTCCTCTCCCCCCCCCCCAAAAGAATCGTGATACGAACCAAATCGTGGGTCAAAACTCGTGATACGAACCGACTCATGGGTTTGTTGTATCGTTACAGCCCCATCCCTTATCCAGCTCACATTGTTTTTTTTCCTGTACTTTCGCTATCATATCTTTTACGAGGATGTTATAAGTTGCGTTGAAAAAAAAAAGTTTTGTGTGTGTGTGTCTTCATTTTAGGCTGCAAAATAACAAAATGTGTGATTTTTTTCTATACTCACTTTATGCTTCCATCTCACCCGTCTCAAACTTCCTTCATAATTTGTAATTAGCTTCATGACTGCAAACTCCCACGTGAACTGCTAACCTAATTCCTTTTGCCCACCATCTTCTCTCATCCAGCCTCCTCTACAGGACTGACACAATCAGTAGATCTTTGACTCTGGCTTTGGTCACTGACTTATGGATCTTTCCTAGCTGTAATAAGAGTGGCTCTGTTTATGCTTGCTCATTTGCAGTCCAGAACTGGATTTCTGTTTATTATCAAGAGTGCTATGTAAATATAATTGAAATTCACTTGAATTGCATTAATTTGATTGATCTGGTGAGCAGATACACTTGAATGTATCTATTCTCCATAGTCGGTAGGTGGGTAGGATACTTGCCTCTGGACCAAGCGGTCAGCGGTTTGAATCCTACCTTCAGTACAAGACCACTGGGTTCCTGAGCAAGACCCTTAACCCCAAGTTGCTCCAGGGAGACTGCCCCCTGTAGTTACGGAATGGAAGTCGCTTTGGATAAAAGCATCTGCTAAATGCCGTAAATGTGTGCTAAATGCCGTAAATGTATACCTGTAATACAGGTATACATTTACCTGAAATATATTAATTTACATATATGTTTGCATATATTGAAAAGAAATATAATGAAAAATGTATTGTCAATATAGAAATGTATTTTTAGAAATATACTACAATATACCAAAGTGGCAATTTTTTGTATATTTAAAATATACATAAAATACATTGGTGTTTGGTCAATATATTAGTCGATGTATTTGACTAATATATTGATATATTAATATATTAGTCGATGTTTTATGTAGTTGGATTAATATATTTAACCTGGTGAAATTCCATTGTCTATAATATATTTTGTATTATATAAGTTTTTTGTATGGGTCTACATCAACGGTGAGTGTGTGAAGAGGGTCCATACCTTCCGGTTTCTTGGCATCCTTATCTCTGCTGACATTTCCTGGACAGACAACATCACTGCAGTCATGAAGAAGGCTCAGCAGCGGCTACACTTCCTGAGGATCCTCAGGAAGCACAACATGGACTCCAACCTGCTACTGACCTTCTACCGCTCGTCCATCGAGAGCCTGCTGATGTACTGTATCACAGTTTGGTATGGCAGCTGCACCATGGCAGACAGGGAGAGGCTACAGAGAGTAGTAAAGGCAGCACAGAAGATCATCGGCTGCCCTCTCCCCTCCCTGATGGACATTTATACCTCAAGGAAAGCTCCCACGCTGGCTTTGATCTGTTTGACCTGTTTCCCTCAGGGAGGCGCTGCAGGTGCATCACAACAAGGATAATCAGACCCAAGAACAGTTTTTTCCCAAAAGCCATAACCACTCTAAACTCACACATGCACTGACTACACAGTCTAACCCCCCCAACCTCCGGACTTCCTTCTATCCACCAACGTCACGACAGAGAATGAGGTCGTTAGTAGCCCAGTTGTGGCGTGAGGGAAGGGCCCAATCGCGGATACTGACGAGAGAGCTGGTAACCCACGCAGTTAGTATAAGAACGCTCCTAAAGGAGTAAGGGTTCCCACCAAAGGATCCCGCGTTCTTACACGTACACAGAATAGTATATAAGAAAGGTCTGGAACCCAGAGTACTTACGGTACCGTAGAGGAGTTGGCGACACGGGCTGAGCATGAGAACTCAATGTCTGTGTACAGACTACCGTTTACTTCCTGCTTATATACCGGCGTCGTGACGTCACTTCCGGTTCCAACTGACGTCACGTGTTCTGGTGCGTGTGACAACCAATCTGTGCAATATTTAATATTTAAATGGTATTGAAAATACTGTGCAATATCTGTATACTGTGCAATAACATTACTCTCATTGTCCAACATCCACTACTCACTGTACATGATCATTACTGTGCAATAACCCACACTGCACATCACACTGTATATAAAACCTTATTTAGTTATTTATTCTTTTTCATATGTATATAGTGTTGCAGAACTTTTTGCAGCTTCTGCACCATTTACTAGATTTTTCTACATACATGTCTGCACTGAAGGAGTTGCTTTTAATCTCATTGTACATGTGCATAGTGACAATAAATGCGTTCTATTCTATTCTAATTGTCTAGCCACAACTTAAATACACTCTTCAGGTGATGCCTTCCTGTTCCTTTGCATTTTCAGAGCAAAGTTATGGATTACCGGTGGGTCACGTGATTACTGACAAAGATGGCAGCTTAGAAGAGAATCTCTGGTCAACCGTGCACAAAATCTCTTTCCGCCCTCTGGAAAATCGTTAGATTTCCTAAGTATGTCAACATCTCGCACAACAAAGGAATGCGATGTTTTTGTCTGAGCTCGCAGGAGGCCGCTTACGGCATGAAAAAGTCCTCAACTTTAGAACACACGGACGCCAATAAGATGGCCAACATAGTAGATGTGTTAACAGAGTTAAAATCACCCTGTTCTGAGTTTGGACTAAAACTGGATAGTGTTAATAACTCTCTTGGAGATGTGAGCAATGACATAACCGCACTAGAGAGCAAAGTGGGTGAAGTTAAACAAGACACTTCCGAACATACTAAATGCAACAAAGAAACGGAGAACCGAGTGGCCGTGGCAGAGGAAGATCTTCAGAAGCTACAGGTGGAATTTACCTCCACTGTAAAACAGCTAACATAACTGGAGACAAAGACTGATGACCTGGAGAACCGATGTAGGAGAAAGAACCTGCGTATGTTTGGTCTTCGAGAAGGTGCCGAGGGCTGGAGCTCAGACCCCAGTACTGGAAAGGGTACATCGCACCTTAGCACCGGCAAAGTCAAACCAACACACATCTGTTCTTATACGGTTCTGGAAATTCCAGGATAGAGAGACTGTCTATCATCTTTCAACACGAAAGAATATCCTATATGATGAAGCTAAACTCGCCTTTCTCAGCAAAAACGATGAGGAGACGTCGAGAGTTCAATACAGCCAGAAAATTTTTCACGGAGGTGGGAATATTCTGAGGATTTCAACTGGAGGGAAGATTTTCCTTTTCACCGCATGAAGCAGAGGAATTTTATCATGGAATTCAATCTAGAAGATAAACTCTGCTCTCCACACACAGCGTCTGGTGAGGGTGATACTGTTAAGTGTATGTAAATACATTTCTTGTGAAAATACCTGGGGGAAATAATTGTTTTAAAATGTGTTGTGCACAGTTGGTGATGGGTTAAGATTCAAGTTCAAGATTCACGTGGACTAACTGCTCCTCATGCAAATGTGCTCCCCAGTTTAGTTTCTTTCTTTAGTGAAACTTTGGAACACGCGGAACATTGTTCAGGTTTAAAGCACTTCAGTTGGGGAATGTGTCGATATGTTTCTTTTTTATTTCTTTCTTTTTTTCCTTTTTTCATCTTATTCAAAAAACTAAAATATGAATATGTCTAAAGTTAAAATTACCAGTTGGAATGTTAGGGGACTAAGAGAGAGAGAGCCAAATTCAGCCAAAGTTGTTCAATTCTGGTTTTAATCAGAATTGTACAACGTAAGTCCCAAATAATTTTTTTGCAAGAGATACATTTAAGAGCTGCAGAAATTATTAGATTACAAAAGAGATGCCCAGGTCAGGTTCTGTATGCTCCTTACAGTAATTATGCTAGAGGTGTGCTCATACTCATACAGACTAAATCTGGTTAGTATCTATGGTCCAAACGATGATAATCCAATATTTTTCCAGAATTTAGATTTGGTTGAAATATGAAGGGAACTGCATCCTGACAGGACTGTGTACTCCTGTTATTCAAGGACACACGGACCTCACTCACATATTGACTATTTTTTGGTTTCCTCTGAGCTCTTATCAAGAATTGAGGAATCTTGGTATGATAGCATTATCATAAGTGATCATGCCGCTGTATCATTAAAATTGTGTTTGGATACGTCAATTTATAGCAGTAGGAGATGGAGATTCCCTGTTGAGCTACTGCAGGACGCAACGTTTATAAAATTTGCTGAAGAACGCATTGATAATTATTTTGAAATTAATCTTGATCAGACGAAAGCTTATGTTAGATGGGAGGCATTTAAAGCATATATTAGAGTGAAAATGATCAGTTATATGAAACCCAAAGCCAAAAAAAAGAACATGGAAATGGAAAAAATGGAAATTAGATTGTTGGAACAAGATTTGTATAATAATTACAGCCGACAGAAAGTTGCACAAAGGAACATTCAAAATATGCAGAGTGGGAGAGTACCAGGGCCAGACGGTTTTCCTATTGAATTATTAGGTTCAATTTTTAGATTTAGGGAGAAACTTTTGGCTCCATTGTTGGCCATGTATGAGGAATCCTATACAAAAGGAATACTTCCTCCAACTTTAAGACTCATGATAATAACCTTAATTCTAAAGCCAAATAAACCATCAAATGAATGCTCCTCTTTCAGACCTATTAGTTTGATGGGATCTGATATTAAAATACTCTGCAAGGCCTTGGGCTGGAGTCGTATCTTCCAAATCTTGTTGGTAATGATCAAAACGGATTTGTTAGAAATTGACAAGGATTTCATAACATTCAACGTGTTCTGAACATACTGTATGAAAAGCACAGTTCTAGAGATACAGCTGTATTGTCTTTAGATGCATGCCAGGCCTTTGACAAGATTGAGTGGGGCTTCCTTTTTAATGTGCTCCCACGGTATGGAATTGGAGGGAATTTTTTGAGATGGATAAAGCTCTTGTATATGAGCCCAACAGCTGAAATACTGACAAATAATATTTCTAAACTGTTTACACTCCAACGATCAACCAGACAAGGATGCCCATTATTGCCTTTGCTATTTGTGTTGGCTATTGAGACTTTGGATATGGCCATAGGAGCTCATGAAGGCATCACAGGTATAACATTTGGTGGTTATGAACATCACATAGCTTTGTATGTGGATGACTTTTTTTTTTTTTTTTTTACAAATTGAATAAGCCCTGATGTGAAACAGTTAATCTCTTTGAAATATGACCCCCTGGTGGACAGAGTAAGGGACATGCTAAATCGATGGACTCATGTGCCTATTTCTATGACTGGTCATATAAATATAATCAAAATGCTTGTCTTACCAAAGTTTCTGTATCTTTTCCAGTCACTTCCACTTCCTTCACCCAATGCGTTATTTCATAATATTAATAAATTGTTGAAACAATTCATTTGGAATAATAAAAAGGCCAGACTACGATTAAAACTATTGTACTTACCCTATGAAAGAGGAGGGCTCCATCTCCCTAATTTTAAAACTGTATTACTGGGCCTCCCAGCTAAGGGGAGCAATGTACTACTTCTCAGTGGCTCCCCTTCTGGCTTGGGTGACTATAGAGCAGAAAACAATATCAGGGCTTCCTCTAAAGCTATACTTATACTCAGCAAGTTCCAAAAAGTTAATCAAACAGACGAAGAATGCCTTTCTCCAAAACTCCCTCTCCGTGTGGTACTCTGCACATCAACATGTTGGAGACACACCTGCATTTTCCCCTATGTGGGGTAATAATTGTTTTGTACCAGGGAGAGTAGATGGTGGATTTAAGATTTGGTTTAATAAGGGTGTTGAGAAAATTTCAGATTTGTATGCAGGAGGCAACTTGATGTCATATGATCAGCTATGTGAGAAATTTGATATTCCAAAAAAACATTTCTTTTAGTATTTACAGTTCAAACATTTTGTTTTATCCACACATAGACAGTTGTCATTACCTCCATTGTCTAAGCTTAAAGATCTAACAATATCTTACATGAACGAGAGAAAACAGCTTTAATTGTTTTATGACCTGTTGCAAAATATTCAAAAGAGTGATCTACTAAAAAACTGATAGGGGAGGATGTATGTTTGATTTGATTTTTTTTTTCTTTTTCTTGGGATGTTGATGTTTAAAGTCATTAAGAAAATTTCAGTAAAAATATATTAAAAAAAAAAAAAAAAGTTGTGGACTACCGACTCTCTCCTCCCACTCCGTGATTGTCACACGCACCAGACCACGTGACGTCAATCGGCACCGGAAGTGACGTCACGCGATGAGTATATAAACAGGAAG